>CM038679.1:688210340-688924561 GCA_021605205.1 Aegilops longissima
GACCAATGGTCCTGGCTCCTGGCCCACCACTATTGGTCCCGGTTGGTGGCATGAACGGGACCAAAGGCTTCCTTTAGTCCCGGCTCATGCCACCAACCGGGACTAATGGTGCTGCCTATATATAGCCCCTCAGCGCAGAAGCAGAGCACACTTTGCTCTGCTTTTTCCGGCGAGGGGGAGGGGGCTGGTGGTGCTCTAGCTCACCTCCTATGCACACAAGGTGTTCGATGGAATGCCCGAGCCACACTACTTAAGCTTTCTCCTCTCCAAGCTCGACCTCTAACCTCCATTTTCCTCAATATTTGTCTAGGTTTAGCGGTCCGTCACGCCCGTCCCGTCTTCACCGCCGTCGATCACCGCGCCGATCTCATCGCCAGCACCACCGTGGTGAGCCTCTTGTTCTTATCTTCTTTCCGAAAGGAAAAATATTCTTACTTGTATTATTTTCTTACTTTTATTATTGCATCTTATATAGTGCGATGGTTTTGGTATCCGCCCCGTCGGCCCTCGCCCATCTATGATTCGGATGTGGTATATATTATCTTTTCATAACTATTGGTTCATTTATTGTTTATGAAAATTAAGCCGACCAACGTGACATAGATTTTATTTATCTAGGAGGTTGTTGAACCGAAAATTCCAACCGACCCTATTGTCGAGAGGTTAAATTTAGTTGAAGAAGAAAACAATTTCTTGAAGGAAAAAATAAAAAAACTTGAGGAGGAGAAGATGATATTGGAGTTGCATGTTGCGGATGTCGTCGATGATCACAAGATCAAGATGGATGCAATGCGCTTGAAGATGAGAAAGATTAGAAAATATGCCATTCATACCGAGGCTTGGTATCATTATGCCGTTGGATCAGTTGTTACCTTGGTTGCGATTATGATCGTATTTGTTTTCACATTGAAATGGTTTACATAGTTTCAATGTATGGTTTAATTAATTTAGATGCTCTGCAGAGCTTTATGTTGTTAGATGAGAACTATGTATGTACTTTGGTTTTTATGTGATGATGAACTTCTATTAATTTGGTCATTTAATTATCTATTCATGATGTTCTGTAATGATTTTTGACACACTTAATTATATATAATGCACGCAGATGAACCGGCAATGGATGTGCGGTGATGCATACACACCTCCGAGTACATTAAGGGTGTGCATGCTTTTCTCAAGTGGCTGAGGCAAACAAGTAGAATGGTTTTATGTGTTGTCCATGCCCTATATGTGGGAATACGAAGTCTTACTCGACCGGAAAATCCTTCACACCCACCGCTTTATAAGGGTTTCATGCCACACTATAATGTTTGGACGAGGCACGGAGAAATAGGGGTTATGATGGAAGACGGCGAGGAAGAAGAGTACGATGACAACTATGTGCCCCTGAATACGGTGATGCTCTGAACATCAAGTTGCACTGCACGATGTGCACGATGGTGCTGCAGAACGGGCGAAGCTGCTGAAGATCAAGATGAACCAGACGATGTGCCCCATGATGATGATCTCCGCCGGTCATTGTCGATGCAAGGACACAATGCGAAAGTCAAAAGGAGAAGCTGAAGTTCGATCGCATGTTAGAGGATCACAAAAAGGGTTGTACCCCAATTGCGAAGATGGCAAAACAAAGCTCGGTACCGTACTCGAATTGCTGCATTGGAAGGCAGAGAATGCTGTGCTCGATAAAGGATTTGAGAAGCTACTGAAAATAATGAAGAAGAAGCTTCCAAAGGATAACGAATTGCCCGACAATTACATACGCAGCAAAGAAGGTCGTATGCCCTCTAGGATTGGAGGTGGAGAAGATACATGCATGCCCTAATGATCGCATCCTCTACCGTGGTGCCTACAAGGATCTGAACGCATGCCCGGTATGCGGTGCATTGCTGATATAAGATCGACGAGATGACCACCGTGATGTTGACGGCGAGCCTCCCGGAAGAGGGTTCTGCGAAGGTGATGTGGTATGCCCCTATAATACCACGGTTGAAACGTCTGCTCAGAAACGGAGAGCATGCCAAGTTGATGCGATGGCACAAAGTGAGGACCGTAAGAAAGACGGAAGTTGAGAGCACCACGACGGGTCATGATGGAGAAAAATCGAGAGAAAGTACTGGGATGAGTTTGCAAAGGACCCAAAGAACGTATGGTTTGCTTTAAGCGCGGATGGCATTAATCCTTTCAGGGAGCAGAGCAGCAATCACAACACCTGGCCCGTGACTCTATGTATGTATAACCTTCCTCCTTGGATGTGCATGAAGCGGAAGTTCATTATGATGCCAGTTCTCATCCAAGGCCCTAAGCAACCCGGCAACGACATTGATGTGTACCTAAGGCCATTAGTTGAGGAACTTTTACAGCTGTGGAATGGAAACGGTGTACGTACGTGGAATGAGCACAAAAAGGAGGAATTTGACCTGAAGGCGTTGCTGTTCGTGACAATCAACGATTGGCCCGCTCTCAGTAACCTTTCAGGACAGACAAACTGAAGGAAATATGCCCTAGAGGCAATAATAAAGTTATTATTTATTTCCTTATATCATGATAAATGTTTATTATTCATGCTAGAATTGTATTAACCGGAAACATAATACATGTGTGAATATATAGACAAACAGAGTGTCACTAGTATGCCTCTACTTGACTAGCTCGTTAATCAAAGATGGTTATGTTTCCTAACCATGAACAAGGAGTTGTTATTTGATTAACGGATCACATCATTGGTTGAATGATCTGATTGACATGACCCATTCCATTAGCATAGCACTTGATCGTATAGTTTGTTGCTAGTGCTTTTCTTCATGACTTATACATGTTCCTATGACTATGAGATTATGCAACTCCTGCCATCGGAGGAACACTTTGGTACTACCAAACGTCACAACGAATCGGGTGATTATAAAGGAGTACTACAGGTGTCTCCAAAGGTACATGTTGGGTTGGCGATTTCGAGATTAGGATTTGTCACTCCGAATGTCGGAGAGGTATCTCTGGGCCCTCTCGGTAATGCACATCACATAAGCCTTGCAAGCATTGCAACTAATGTGTTAGTTGTGAGATGATGTATTACGGAACGAGTAAAGAGACTTGCCGGTAACGAGATTGAACTAGGTATTGGATACCGACGATCGAATCTCGGGCAAGTAACATACCGATGACAAAGGGAACAACGTATGTTGTTATGCGGTTCGACCGATAAAGATCTTCAGAGAATATGTAGGAGCCAATATGGGCATCCAGGTCCCGCTATTGGTTATTGACCAGAGAGGTGTCTCGGTCATGTCTACATAGTTCTCGAACCCGTAGGGTCCGCACGCTTAACGTTTCGATGACAGTTATTATGAGTTTATAAGTATTGATGCACCGAAGGTTGTTCGGAGTCCCGGATGTGATCACGGATATGACGAGGAGTCTCGAAATGGTCGAGACATAAAGATTGATATATTGGAAGCCTACATTTGGACATCGGAAGGTTCCGAGTGAAATCGAAATTACGGAGTACCGGAGGTTACGGAACCCCCGGAACTACATGGGCCCATAGTGGGCCTTGGAGGAAAGGAGAAGGGCCAGCCCTAGGTGGCTGCGCCCCCTTCCCTAGTCCTATTAGGACTAGGAAAGGTGGCCGCCCCCTCTCTCTCTCTCCTCCGGGAATCCTATTCCAACTAGGATTGGGGGAGTCCTACTCGGAGGGAGTAGGACTCCTTGGTGCGCCTCCTCCTCTTGGCCGCCACCTCCCCTTGGTTCCTTTATATACGGGGCGGGAGCACCCCAAAACACACAAGTTGATTTCCTTAGCGTGTGCGGTGCCCCTTCCACCATATTCCACTTCGGTCATATCGTCATGAGCTTAGCGAAGCCCGCGCGGGAGGAGTCATATCGTCGCATGAGCTTAGGCGAAGCCCTGCGTCGGTGGAGCATCATCATCGTCCACCACGCCGTCTTGTCGACGGAACTCATCCCGACACTTTGCTGGATCGAGTCCGGGATCGTCATCGAGCTGAGCGTGTGCAAACTCGGAGGTGCCGTATGTTCGGTGCTTGGATCGGTCGGATCGTGAAGACGTCGACTACATCAACAGCGTTGTTATAACGCTTCCGCTTTCGGTCTCACGAGTGCGTGGACGGACACTCTTCCCGCTCGTTGCTATGCCATCACCATGGTCTTGCGTGATCGTAGGAAAATTTTTGAAATTACTACGTTCCCCAACAGTGGCATCCGAGCCTGGTTTTATGCGTTGATGTCATATGCACGAGTAGAACACAAGTGAGTTGTGGGCGATACAAGTCATACTACCTACCAGCATGTCATACTTTGGTTCAGCGGTATTGTGAGATGAAGCGGCCCGGACCGACATTACGCGTACGCTTACGCGAGACTGGTTTCACCGCTGTGAGCACTCGTTGCTTAAAGGTGATGGCGGGTGTCTGCTCTCTCACTTTAGTTGAATCGAGTGTGGCTACGCCCGGTCCTTGAGAAGGTTAAAACGGAGTCTATTTGACGAAATATCGTTGTGGTTTTGATGCGAGGTAAGAACGGTTCTTGCTCAGCCCGTAGCAGCCACGTAAAACTTGCAACAACAAAGTAGAGGACGTCTAACTTGTTTTTGCAGGGCATGTTGTGATGTGATATGGTCAAGGCGTGATGCTATATTTTATTGTATGAGATGATCATGTTTTGTAACCGAGTTATCGACAATGGCAGGAGCCATATGGTTGTCGCTTTATTGTATGAAATGCAAACGCCATGTAATTGCTTTACTTTATCACTAAGCAGTAGCGATAGTCGTAGAAGCAATAGTTGGCGAGACGACAACGATGCTACGATGGAGATCAAGGTGTCGCGCCGGTGGCGATGGTGATCATGGCGGTGCTTCGCGATGGAATCACAAGCACAAGATGATGATGACCATATCATATCACTTATATTGATTGCATGTGATGTTAATCCTTTATGCATCTTATTTTGCTTTGATTGACGGTAGCATTATAAGATGATCCCTTACTAAATTATCAAGAAGTGTTCTCCCTGAGTATGCACCGTTGCGAAAGTTCTTCGTCTTTGAGACACCACGTGATGATCGGGTGTGATAGGCTCTACGTTCAAATACAACGGGTGCAAAACAGTTGCACACGCGAATACTCAGGTTATACTTGACGAGCTATGCATATAAGATATGACCTCGGAACACGGAGACCGAAGGTCGGCGTGAATCATATAGTAGATATGATCAACATATTGATGTTCACCATTGAAACTACTCCATCTCACGTGATGATCGGTCATGGTGTAGTTGAAATGGATCACGTAATCACTTAGAGAATTGGAGGATATTTTTCTAAGTGGGAGTTCTTAAGTAATATGATTAATTGAACTTTAATTTATCATGAACTTAGTCCTGGTAGTATTTTGCAAATTATGTTGTAGATCAATAGCTCGCGTTGTTGCTTCCCTATGTTTTCATATGTGTTCCTAGAGAAAATTGTATTGAAAGATGTTAGTAGCAATGATGCGGATTGGATCCGTGATCCGAGGTTTATCCTCATTGCTGCGCAGAAGAATTATGTCCTTAATGCACCGCTAGGTGACAGACCTATTGCAGGAGCAGATGCGAGGGCGTTATGAGCGTTTGGCTGGCTCAATATGATGACTACTTGATAGTTTAGTGCACCATGCTTAACGGCTTAGAATCGGGACTTCAAAGGCGTTTTGAGCGTCATGGACCATATGAGATGTTCCAGGAATTGAAGTTAATATTTCAAGCAAATACCGAGTTGAGAGATATGAAGTCTCCAACAAGTTCTATAGCTAAAAGATGGAGGAGAATCGCTCAACTAGTGAGCATGTGCTCAGATTGTGCGAGTACTTCAATCGCTTGAATCAAGTGGGAGTTAATCTTCCAGATAAGATAGTGATTGACAGAATTCTCTAGTCACCATCACTAAGTTAGTAGAACTTCGTGATGAACTATAGTATGCAAGGGATGACGAAAAAGATTCTCGAGCTCTTCGCGATGCTAAAATCGCGAAGGTAGAAATCAAAAAAACATCAAGTGTTGATGGTTGACAAGACCACTAGTCTCAAGGAAAATGGCAAAGGAAGAAGGGAACTTCAAAAGGAACGGCAAGCAAGTTGCTGCTCGAGTGAAGAAGCCCAAGTCTAGACCTAAGCACGAGACTCGAGTACTTTTGCTGCAATGGAACTGGTCACTAGAAGCGGAACTACCCTGAATATTTGGTGGATAAGAAGGATGGCAAAGTGAACAAAGTTATATTTGATATACAGGTTATTGATGTGTACCTTACTAGTGTTTATAGTAGCCCCGAGTATTTGATACTGTTCGGTTGCTAAGATTAGTAACTCGAAACAGGAGTTCTGAGAATAAGCAGAGACTAGTTGAAGGGAAGTGACGATGAGTGTTGGAAGTAGTTCCAAGATTGATATGATCATCATCGCACACTCCCTATACTTTCGGGATTAGTGTGGAACCTAAATAAGTGTTATTTGGTGTTGAGCATAAATATGATTTGATCATGTTTATTGCAATCTGGTTATTCATTTAAGTAAGAGAATAAATTGTTGTTCTGTTTACATGAATAAAACCTTATATGGTTACACACCCAATGAAAATGGTTCATTGGATCTCGATCATAGTGATACACATATTCATAATATTGAAACCAAAAGATGCAAAGTTAATAATGATAGTGCAACTTATTTGTGGCACTTGCCGTTTAGGTCATATTGGTGTAAAGCGCATGAAGAAAACTCCATCTTGATGGACTTTTGGAATCACTTGATTATGAATCATTTGATGCTTGCGAACCGTGCCTTTTGGGCAAGATGACTAAAACTCCGTTCTCGGAACAATGGAACAAGCTACTGACTTATTGGGAATAATACATACCGATGTATGCGATCCAATGAGTGTTGATGCTCGTGGCAAGTATCGTTATTTTCTGACCTTCACAAGATGATTTGAGCAGATATGGGTATATCTACTTGATGAAACATAAGTCTGAAATAGTTGAAAGGTTCAAAGAATTTCAGAGTGAAGTGGAAAATCATCATAACAAGAAAATAAAGTTTCTGCGATCTGATCGTGGAGCGAATATTTGAGTTCTGAGTTTGGTCTTCAATGAAAACAATGTGGAATAGTTTCACAGCTCACGCCACCTGGAACACCACAACGTTATGGTGTGTCCGAACATCGTAACCGTACTTTATTTTGATATGGTGCGATCTATGATGTATCTTACCGATTTACCACTATCGTTTTGGGGTTATGCATTAGAGACAGCTGCATTCACGTTTAATAGGGCACCATCTAAATCCGTTGAGATGACACCGTATGAACTATGGTTTAGCGATAAACCTAAGCTGTCGTTTCTTAAAGTTTGGAGTTGGGATGCTTATGTGAAAAGGTTTTCACCGATAAGCTCGAACCCAAATCGAGAAGTGCGTCTTCATAGAATACCCAAAAGAAAATGTTGGGTACACCTTCTATCACAGATCCGAAGGCAAGTTTTTGCTAAGATGGATCCTTTCTAGAAAGAAGTTTTTCTCGAAAGAAGTGAGTGGGAGGAAAGTAGAACTTGATGAGGTAATTGTACCTTCTCCCTTATTGGAAAGTAGTTCATCACGGAATCAGTTCCATGATTCCTACACCAATTAGTGAGGAAGTTAATGATGATGATCATGAAACTTCAGATCAAGTTGCTACTAAACCTCGTAGGTCTTCGAGTAAGATCCGCACTGAGTGGTACGGTAATCCTATTCTAGAAGTCATGTTACTAGACCATGATGAACCTACGAACTATGAGGAAGCGATGATGAGCCCAGATTCGCGAAATGGTTTGAGACCATGAAATCTGAGATGGGATCCATGTATGAGAACAAAGTATGGACTTTGGTTGACTTGCCCGATGATCGGCAAGCCATTGAGAATAAATGGATCTTCAAGAGGAAGACGGACACCGATAGTAGTGTTACTATCTACAAAGCTCGACTTGTCGCAAAAGGTTTTTGACAAGTTCAAGGTGTTGACTACAATGAGATTTTCTCAATTGTAGCGATGCTTAAGTCTGTCGAATCATGTTAGCAATTGCCACATTTTATGAAATCTGGCAAATGGATGTCAAAACTACATTCTTTAATGGATTTATTAAAGAAGAGTTGTATATGATGCAACCAGAAGGTTTTGTCAATCCTAAAGGAGCTAACAAAATGTGCAAGCTCCAATGATCCATCTATGGACTGGTGCAAGCATCTCGGAGTTGGAATAAACGCTTTGATAGTGTGATCAAAGCATATGGTTTTATCTGAGACTTTTGGAGAAGCCTGTATTTACAAGAAAGTGAGTGGGAGCACTACAGCATTTCGATAAGTATATGTGAATGACATATTGTTGATCGAAATAATGTAGAATTATTCGCAAAGCATAAAGGAGTATTTGAAAGGAGTTTTTCAAAGAAGGACCTCGGTGAAGCTGCTTACATATTGAGCATCAAGATCTATAGAGATAGATCAAGGCGCTTGATAAGTTTTTCAATGAATACATACCTTGACAAGATTTTGAAGTAGTTCAAAATGGAACAGTCAAAGAAAGAGTTCTTGCCTGTGTTACAAGGTGTGAGATTGAGTAAGACTCAAAACCCGACCACGGCAGAAGATAGAAATAGAATGAAAGTCATTCCCTATGCATCAGCCATAGGTTCTATAAAGTATGTCATGCTGTGTACCAGATCTATTGCATACCCTACCACTAAAGTTGGCAAGGGAGTGCAATAGAGATCTAGGAGTAGATCAATGGACAGCGGTCAAAATTATCCTTAGTAGAATAAGGATATGTTTCTCGATTATGGAAGTGGAAAAGGTTAGTAAGTAAAGGTTACGTCGATGCAAGTTTTAACACTAATCTAGATGACTCTGAGTCTCAATCTAGATACATAATGAAAGTGGGAGCAATTAGCTAGAGTAGCTCCGTGCAGAGCATTGTAGACATAGAAATTTGCAAAATACTTACGGATCTGAATGTAACAGACCCGTTGACTAAAATTATCTCACAAGCAAAACATGATCACACCATAGTACTCTTTGGGTGTTAATCACATAGCGATGTGAACTAGATTACTGAATCTAGTAAACCCTTTGGGTCTTGGTCACATGGCGATGTGAATTATGGGTGTTAATCACATGATGATGTGAACTATCGATGTTAAATCACATGGCGATGTGAACTAGATTATTGACTCTAGTGCAAGTGGGAGACTGAAGGAAATATGCCCTAGAGGCAATAATAAAGTTATTATTTATTTCCTTATATCATGATAAATGTTTATTATTCATGCTAGAATTGTATTAACCGGAAACATAATACATGTGTGAATATATAGACAAACAGAGTGTCACTAGTATGCCTCTACTTGACTAGCTCGTTAATCAAAGATGGTTATGTTTCCTAACCATGAACAAGGAGTTGTTATTTGATTAACGGGATCACATCATTGGTTGAATGATCTGATTGACATGACCCATTCCATTAGCATAGCTTTTGATCGTATAGTTTGTTGCTAGTGCTTTTCTTCATGACTTATACATGTTCCTATGACTATGAGATTATGCAACTCCGTTTACGGAGGAACACTTTGGTACTACCAAGCGTCACAACGAATCGGGTGATTATAAAGGAGTACTACAGGTGTCTCCAAAGGCAGATGTTGGGTTGGCGTATTTGAGATTAGGATTTGTCACTCCGATTGTCGGAGAGGTATCTCTGGCCCTCTCGGTAATGCACATCACATAAGCCTTGCAAGCATTGCAACTAATGTGTTAGTTGTGAGATGATGTATTACGGGCGAGTAAAGAGACTTGCCGATAACGAGATTGAACTAGGTATTGGATACCGACGATCGAATCTCGGGCAAGTAACATACCGATGACAAAGGGAACAACGTATGTTGTTATGCGGTTCCGACCGATAAAGATCTTCAGTAGAATATGTAGGAGCCAATATGGGCATCCAGGTCCCGCTATTGGTTATTGACGAGAGAGGTGTCTCGGTCATGTCTACATAGTTCTCGAACCCGTAGGGTCCGCACGCTTAACGTTCGATGGCAGTTATTATGAGTTTATAAGTATTGATGCACGAAGGTTGTTCGAGTCCCGGATGTGATCACGGATATGACGAGGAGTCTCGAAATGGTCGAGACATAAAGATTGATATATTGAAGCCTACATTTGGACATCGGAAGGTTCCGAGTGAAATCGAATTTACTGAGTACCGGAGGTTACCGGAACCCCAGGGAACTACATGGGCCCATAGTGGGCCTTGGAGGAAAGGAGAAGGGCCAGCCCTAGGTGGCGCGCCCCTTCCCTAGTCCTATTAGGACTAGGAAAGGTGGGCCGCCCCCTCTCTCTCTCTCCCTCCGGAATCCTATTCCAACTAGGATTGGGGGGAGTCCTACTCCGGAGGGTAGGACTCCTTGGTGCGCCTCCTCCTCTTGGCCGCCACCTCCCCTTGGTTCCTTTATATCTGGGGCAGGGGCACCCCAAAACACACAAGTTGATTTCCTTAGCCGTGTGCGGTGCCCCTTCCACCATATTCCACTTGGTCATATCGTCGCGGAGCTTAAGCGAAGCCCTGCGCTGGGAGGAGTCATATCGTCGCGGAGCTTAAGCGAAAGCCTGCGTCGGTGGAGCATCATCATCGTCACCACGCCTTCGTCGTCTTGTGGAACTCATCCCGACACTTTGCTGGATCGAGTCCGGGATCGTCATCGAGCTGAGCGTGTGCAGAACTCGGAGGTGCCGTATGTTCGGTGCTTGGATCGGTCGGATCGTGAAGACGTACGACTACATCAACCGCGTTGTTATAACGCTTCGCTTTCGGTCTCACGAGGGTGCGTGGGCGGACACTCTTCCCGCCGTTGCTATGCCATCACCATGGTCTTGCGTGATCGTAGGAAAATTTTTGAAATTACTACGTTCCCCAACACAAACAAGGGATACCACGCATGCACGCACTGTTTACTTTCATCACGGATGCTGAAAGTTGCCACCTTATGGCGCAATGGAGCAATTTAAAGGTCAAGGCGGCTGTTGGCTCTGTTTATTGAAGGAAATATGCCCTAGAGGCAATAATAAAGTTATTATTTATTTCCTTATACCATGATAAATGTTTATTATTCATGCTAGAATTGTATTAATCGGAAACATAATACATGTGTGAATACATAGACAAACAGATAGTCACTATTATGCCTCTACTGGACTAGCTCATTAATCAAAGATGGTTGTGTTTCCTAACCATAGACATGTGTTGTCATTTGATTAATGGGATCACCTCATTAGGAGAATGATGTGATTGACATGACCCATTCCGTTAGCTTAGCACTTGATCGTTTAGTATATTGCTAATGCTTTCTTCATGACCTATACATGTTCCTGTAACTATGAGATTATGCAACTCCGTTTACGGAGGAACACTTTGGTACTACCAAAGCGTCACTGGCGAATCTGGGTGATTATAAAGGAGTACTACAGGTGTCTCCAAAGGTACTTGTTGGGTTGGCGTATTTGAGATTAGGTTTTGTCACTCCGATTGTCGGAGAGGTATCTCTGGGCCTTCTCGGTAATACACATCACTTAAGCCTTGCAAGCATTACAACTAATGAGTTAGTTGTGAGATGATGTATTACGGAACGAGTAAAGAGACTTACGTAACGAGATTGAACTAGGTATTGGATACCGACGATCGAATCTCGGGTAAGTAACATACCGATGACAAAGGAACAACGATGTCGTTATGCGGTTTGACCGATAAAGATCTTAAGTAGAATATGTAGGAACCAATATGAGCATCCAGGTTCCGCTATTGGTTATTGACCGAGAATGGTTCTAGGTCATGTCTACATAGTTCTCGAACCCGTAGGGTCCGCACGCTTAACGTTTGATGACAGTTCATTATGAGTTTATAAGTATTGATGTACGAAGGTTGTTGAGTCCGGATATGATCACGGACATGACGAGGAGTCTCGAAATGGTCGAGACATAAAGATTGATATATTGGAAGCCTATGTTTGGACTTGGAAGGGTTCGAATGAAAACAGGAAGTTACCGGAACACCGGGGTTACGGAACCCCGGGGGGTATATGGGCCTTAATGGGCCACAAGGGAGAAGAGGAAGGGCCGGCCGGGGCAGGCAGCGCCCCTCCCCTCTAGTCCGAATAGGACAAGGAGAGGCGCGCCTTCCCTCTTCCCTCCCCAATCCTACTCCAACTAGGAGAAGGGGGAGTCCTACTCCGGTGGGAGTAGGACTCCTCAGCAGCGCCTCCCTAGGGCCGGCCGCCCCCTTTGCTCCTTTATATCTGAGGGCAAGGGGCACCCCATGACACACAAGTTGATCTACGGATCGTTCCTTAGCCGTGTCGGTGCCCCCTCCACCATATTCCACTTGGTCATATCGTCAGAGAGCTTAGGCGAAGCCTGCGCGGAGAAGTCATATCGTCGCGGAGCTTAGGCGAAGCCCTGCGTCGATGGAGCATCAACATCGTCACCACGCCGTCGTCTTGTGGAACTCATCCCGACACTTTGCTGGATCGGAGTCCGGGATCGTCATCGAGCTGAGCGTGTGCAGAACTCGGAGGTGCCGTGACGTTCGGTGCTTGGATCGGTCGGATCGTGAAGGCGTCGACTACATCAACAGCGTTGTTATAACGCTTCGCTTTCGGTCTCACGAGTGGTACGCGGACGACTCTCTCCTCTCGTTGCTATGCCATCACCATGGTCTTGCGTGTTCGTAGGAAATTTTTGAAATTACTACGTTCCCCAACAAATGGCATCCGAGCCTGGTTTTATGCGTTGATGTCATATGCACGAGTAGAACACAAGTGAGTTGTGGGCGATATAAGTCATACCGCTTACCAGCATGTCATACTTTGGTTCAGCGGTATTGTGAGATGAAGCGGCCCGGACCGACATTACGCAGACGCTTCGCGAGACTGGTTTCACCGCTCGAGCACTCGTTGCTTAAAGGTGACCGGCGGGTGTCTGTCTCTCTCACTTTAGTTGAACCGAGTGTGGCTCGCCCGGTCCTTGCGAAGGTTAAAACAGCACCAACTTGACAAACTATCGTTGTGGTTTTGATGCGAGGTAAGAACGGTTCTTGCTCAGCCCGTAGCAGCCACGTAAAACTTGCAACAACAAAGTAGAGGACGTCTAACTTGTTTTTGCAGGGCATGTTGTGATGTGATATGGTCAAGACGTGATGCTATATTTTATTGTATGAGATGATCATGTTTTGTAACCGAAGTTATCGGCAACTGGCAGGAGCCATATGGTTGTCGCTTTATTGTATGAAATGCAAACGCCATGTAATTGCTTTACTTTATCACTAAGCAGTAGCGATAGTCGTAGAAGCAATAGTTGGCGAGACGACAACGATGCTACGATGGAGATCAAGGTGTCGCTACCGGTGGCGATGGTGATCATGGCGGTGCTTGGCGATGGAATCACAAGCACAAGATGATGATGACCATATCATATCACTTATATTGATTGCATGTGATGTTTATCCTTTATGCATCTTATCTTGCTTTGATTGGCGGTAGCATTATAAGATGATCTCTCACTAAAATTATCAAGAAGTGTTCTCCTGAGTATGCACCGTTGCCAAAGTTCGTAGTACCCGGACACCACGTGATGATCGGGTGTGATAAGTTCTCGTCCATCTACAACGGTGCAAAACAGTTGCACGCTGAATACTCAAGTTAAACTTGACGAGCCTTGCATATAACAGATATGGCCTCGGAACACGGAGACCGAAAGGTCGAACGTGAATCATATAGTAGATATGATCAACATAGTGATGTTCACCATTGAAACTACTCCATCTCACGTGATGATCGGACATGGTTTAGTTGATTTGGATCACGTAATCACTTAGATAACTAGAGAGATGTCTGTCTAAGTGGGAGTTTTTAATATGATTAATTAAACTTAAATTTATCATGAGCTTAGTACCGATAGTATTTTGCTTGTCTATGTTTATGTAGATAGATGGCTCATGCTGTTGTTCCGTTGAATTTTAATCGTTCCTTGAGAAAGCAAAGTTGAAAGATGATGGTAGCAATTACACGGACTGGGTCCGTAATTTGAGGATTATCCTCATTGCTGCACAGAAAAATTACGCCCCGAAGCACCGCTGGGTGACAGGCCTGCTGCGGGAGCTGAGCCGAAGTTGTGAGCGTCTGGCAAAGCAAAGCTGATGACTACTCAATAGTTCAGTGTGACATGCTTTACGGCTTAGAACCGGGTCTTCAACGGCGTTTTGAGCGTCATGGAGCATATGAGATGTTCCAGGAGTTGAAGTTAATATTTCAAGCAAATGCCCGGATTGAGAGATATGAAGTCTCCAATAAGTTCTATAGCTGCAAGATGGAGGAGAATAGTTCTGTCGGTGAACATATACTCAAAATGTGCGGGTATAATAATCACTTGATTCAAGCGGGAGTTACTCTTCCGGATGATAGTGTCATTGATGAATTCTCCAATCACGCCACCAAGCTACAAGAGCTTCGTGATGAACTATAATATGCAAGGAATGACTAAGACAATTCTGAGCTCTTCGCAATGCTAAAAGCAGCGGAGGTAGAAATCAAGAAAGAGCATCAAGTGTTGATGGTCAACAAGACCACTAGTTTCAAGAAAAGGGCAAAGGAAGAAGAAGGAAACTTCAAAAGAACAGCAAGAAAGTTGCTGATCAAGAGAAGAAACCCAAGTCTGGACCTAAACCTGAAAGCGAGTGTTTTACTTGCAAGCAGATGGACCTTTGGAAGCGGAACTGCCCCAAGTATTTGGCGGATAAGAAGGATGGCAAGGTGAACAAAGGTATATGTGATATACATGTTATTGATGTGTACCTTACTAGAGCTCGTAGTAGCACAGGTATTTGATCTGGTTACATTGCTAATATTTGCAACTCGAAGCAGGACTACGGAATAGACGAAACTTGGCAAAGGACGAGGTGACGATGCGCGTGGGAAATGGTTCCAAAGTCAATGTGATCGCGGTCGGCACGCTACCTCTACATCTACCTTCGGGATTAGTTTTAGACCTAAATAATTGTTATTTGGTGCCAGCGTTAAGCATGAACATTATATCTGGATCTTGTTTGATGCGAGACGGTTATTCATTTAAATCAGAGAATAATGGTTGTTCTATTTATATGAGTAATATCTTTTATGGTCATGCACCCTTGAAGAATGGTCTATTCTTGTTGAATCTCGATAGTAGTGATACACATATTCATAATGTTGAAACCAAAAGATGCAGAGTTGATAATGATAATGCAACTTATTTGTGGCACTTGCCGTTTAGGTCATATCGATTGTAAAACGCATGAAGAAACTCCATCTTGATGGGCTTCGGAATCACTTGATTATGAATCACTTGGTACTTGCGAACCGTGCCTCATGGGCAAGATGACCAAAACGCCGTTCTCGGAACTATGGGCGAGCAACTGATTTGTTGGAAATCATACATACCGATGTTTGTGGTCCAATGAATGTTGAGGCACGTGGCGGTATCGTTATTTTCTCACCTTCACAGATGATTTGAGTAGATATGGGTATATCTACTTAATGAAACACAAATCTGAAACATTTGAAAAGTTCAAAGAATTTCAGAGTGAAGTGGAAAATCATCGTAACAAGAAAATAAAGTTTCTACGATCTGATCGTGGAGGAGAATATTTGAGTTCTGAGTTTGGTTTACATTTGAAACAATGTGGAATAGTTTCGCAACTCACGCCACCGGAACACCACAGAGAAATGGTGTGTCGAGCGTCGAATCGTACTTTACTTGATATGGTGCGATCTATGATGTCTCTTACTGATTTACCGCTATCGTTTTGGGGATATGCTTTAGAGACGGCGCATTCACGTTAAATAGGGCACCATCAAAATCCGTTGAGGCGACACCGTATGAACTGTGGTTTGGCAAGAAACCAAAGTTATCGTTTCTTAAAGTTTGGGGCTGCGATGCTTATGTGAAGAAACTTCAACCGATAAGCTCGAACCCAAATCGGAAAATGTGTCTTCATAGGATACCCAAAGGAGACTGTTGGGTACACCTTCTATCACAGATCTGAAGGCAAGATTTTCGTTGCTAAATTCGGATCCTTTCTAGAGAAGGAGTTTCTCTCGAAAGAAGTGAGTGGGAGGAAAGTAGAACTTGATGAGATAATCTGTATCTGCTCCCTTATTGGAAAGTAGTTCATCACAAGAAATGGTTCTGTGACAACTACACCAATTAGTGAGGAAACTAATGATGATGATCATGAAGCTTGAGATCAAGTTACTCTTGAACCGTGAGGTCAACCAGAGTAAAATCGCACTGAGTGGTGCGGTAATCCTATTCGGAAGTCATGTTACTTGACCATGGCGAACCTACAAACTATGAAGAAGCGATGGTGAGCCCAGATTCGCAAAATGGCTGGAAGCCATGAAATCTGAGATGGGATCCATGTATGAGAACAAAGTATGGACTTTGGTTGACTTGCCCGATGATCGGCAAGCCATTGAGAATAAATGGATCTTTAAGAAGAAGACCGGCGCCGATGGTAATATAACTGTCTACAAAGCTCGACTTGTTGCGAAAGGTTTTCGACAAGTTCAAGGGGTTGACTACGATGAGACTTTCTCACCCGTAGCGATGCTTAAGTCTGTCGAATCATGTTAGCAATTGCGCATTTTATGATTATGAAATTTGGCAAATGGATGTAAAACTGCATTCTTGAATGGATTTCTAGAAGAAGAGTTGTATATGATGCAACCAGAAGGTTTTGTCGATCCAAAGGGTACTAACAAGGTGTGCAAGCTCCAACGATCAATTTATGGTGCAGTGCAAGCCTCTCGGAGTTGGAATAAGCGCTTTGATAGTGTGATCAAAGCATATGGGTTTATCTGAGACTTTTGGAGAAGCTTTGTATTTACAAGAAAGTGAGTGGGAGCTCTGTAGCATTTCTAATATTATATGTGGACGACATATTATTGATTGGAAATGATATAGAATTTCTGGATAGCATAAAGGATACTTGAATAAAAGTTTTTCAATGAAAGACCTCGGTGAAGCTGCTTACATATTGGGCATCAAGATCTATAGAGATAGATCAAGGCGCTTAATTGGACTTTCACAAAGCACATACCTTGATAAAGTTTTGAAGAAGTTCAAAATGGATCAGGCAAAGAAAGGTTTTTACGTATTACAAGGTGCAAGATTGAGTCGGACTCAATGCCCGACCACAGCAGAAGATAGAGAAAATGAAAGATGTTCCTATGCTTCAGCCATAGGCTCTATCATGTATGCAATGTTGTGTACCAGACACGGCGTATGCTTAGCTGTAAGCTTGGCAGGAAGGTACCAAAGTAATCCAGAGTGGATCATGGACAGCGGTCAAGAACATCCTGAAATATACGAAAAGGACTAAGGATATGTTTCTCGTATATGGAGGTGACAAAGAGCTAGTCTTAAATGGTTACGTCGATGCAAGCTTTGACACGATCCGGACGATTCTAAATCGCAAACCCGGATCGTATTTTTATTAAGCGGTGGAGCTGTCGGTTGGTGCAGTTCTAAACAAAGCGTCGTGGCGGGATCTACATGTGAAGCGGAGTACATAGCTGCTTGGAAGCAGCAAATGAAGGAGTCGGATGAAAGAGTTCATTTCGATCTAGGTGTCATACCTAGTGCATCGGGACCAATGAAGATCTTCGTGACAATCTTGGTGCAATTGCCTTGGCAAAGGAATCCAGATTTCACAAGAGGACCAAGCATATCAAGAGACGCTTCAATTCCATTGGGACCAAGTCCAAGTGGGAGACATAGAGATTTGCAAAATACATACGGATCTGAATGTTGCAGACCGTTGACTAAGCCTCTTCCACGAGCAAAACATGATCAGCACCAAGACTCCATGGGTGTTAGAATCATTACTATGTAATCTAGATTATTGACTCTAGTGCAAGTGGGAGATGAAGGAAATATGCCCTAGAGGCAATAATAAAGTTATTATTTATTTCCTTATACCATGATAAATGTTTATTATTCATGCTAGAATTGTATTAACCGGAAACATAATACATGTGTGAATACATAGACAAACAGATAGTCACTAGTATGCCTCTACTGGACTAGCTCATTAATCAAAGATGGTTGTGTTTCCTAACCATAGACATGTGTTGTCATTTGATTAATGGGATCACCTCATTAGGAGAATGATGTGATTGACATGACCCATTCCGTTAGCTTAGCACTTGATCGTTTAGTATATTGCTAATGCTTTCTTCATGACCTATACATGTTCCTGTAACTATGAGATTATGCAACTCCGTTTACGGAGGAACACTTTGGTACTACCAAGCGTCTGGCAATGAATGGGTGATTATAAAGGAGTACTACAGGTGTCTCCAAAGGTACTTGTTGGGTTGGCGTATTTGAGATTAGGTTTTGTCACTCCGATTGTCGGAGAGGTATCTGGGCCTTCTCGGTAATACACATCACTTAAGCCTTGCAAGCATTACAACTAATGAGTTAGTTGTGAGATGATGTATTACTAACGCGAGTAAAGAGACTTACGTAGCGAGATTGAACTAGGTATTGGATACCGACGATCGAATCTCGGGTAAGTAACATACCGATGACAAAGGAACAACGTATGTCGTTATGCGGTTTGACCGATAAAGATCTTCGTAGAATATGTAGGAACCAATATGAGCATCCAGGTTCCGCTATTGGTTATTGACCGAGAATGGTTCTAGGTCATGTCTACATAGTTCTCGAACCCGTAGGGTCCCACGCTTAACGCTTCGATGTGATTCATTATGAGTTTATAAGTATTGATGTACGAAGGTTGTTGAGTCCGGATATGATCACGGACATGACGAGGAGTCTCGAAATGGTCGAGACATAAAGATTGATATATTGGAAGCCTATGTTTGGACTTGGAAGGGTTCGAATGAAAACAGGAAGTTATCGGAACACCGGGGTTACGGAACCCCGGGGGTATATGGGCCTTAATGGGCCACAAGGAGAAGAGGAAGGGCCGGCCGGGGCAGCGCCCCCTCCCCTCTAGTCCGAATAGGACAGGAGAGGCGGCGCCTTCCCTCTTCCCCTCCCCAATCCTACTCCAACTAGGAGAGGGGGAGTCCTACTCGGTGGGAGTAGGACTCCTCGGCAGCGCCCCTAGGGCCGGCCGCACCCCCTTTGATCCTTTATATACAGGGGGCAAGGGGCACCCCATGACACACAAGTTGATCTACGGATCGTTCCTTAGCCGTGTCGGTGCCCCCTCCACCATATTCCACTTGGTCATATCGTCAGAGAGCTTAGGCGAAGCCTGCGCTGGAGAAGTCATATCGTCGCGGAGCTTAGGCGAAGCCTGCGTCGGTGGAGCATCAACATCGTCACCACGCCGTCGTCTTGTGGAACTCATCCCCGACACTTTCTTTGGATCGGTCCGGGATCGTCATCGAGCTGAGCGTGTGCGAGAACTCGGAGGTGCCGACGTTCGGTGCTTGGATCGGTCGGATCGTGAAGGCGTCGACTACATCAACAGCGTTGTTATAACGCTTCGCTTTCGGTCTCACGAGTGCGTGGGCGGACGACTCTCCCTCTCGTTGCTATGCCATCACCATGGTCTTGCGTGTTCGTAGGAAATTTTTGAAATTACTCGTTCCCCAACATTTATCCCACTAAACCCGACTCAACTTTTCACTGCGGCCGATTCGGAAGGATGTGCTAAGGTGATGGTCGATGAAATAACGGAGGGATTTGAGGAGCTCGGCTTGACCACCCTACCGGTGAAGGGAGTATCGGCTGGGTTACGCTCAAGACTCCATGCCTATGGCGGAAGGATCTCATCAACCTTCCAGGCTGGGCGCCTCCGCCTCCTCCTCCTCCTCCCGTGAGTCGGGGCACTCCGCCTCCTCCACCGCCTCCTCCTCCTCCTCCCGTGAGTCGGGGCACTCCGCCTCCTCCACCGCCTCCTCCTCCGCGAGTGGCGATCGGGGCACTCGGCGGCTCCCTTCTCCGGCGTGGCGGCACTCCGTCTCCTTCTCCGCCTGCACCGCTGGCGTCCGGGCAGCCAGCCTCCTCCTTCTCCACCTCGTCAAGAAAGGCGGAAGAGACCCGCCGCCCGCTCCGGCTGCTCGGGCGTCGTAGTCCTTCTCCTCCGCCTCGTAAGCAAGGAAAGAAGACATCCGCTCCGTCTGCTTTCTGCGGCGTCTAGCGATCTTGCCAAAGGCGGGAGGAGATACAGATTCGGTCCTTCTCTGAAGACTCGGAGAAGTTACCGTCGAGAGGAGCGAGGAGGAAAACGCGAAGATCGCGCAGACCGAAGTGGATGACTGGTTTCAAGGGTTGAAACCAAAGAGACATCCACCTCCGGAGGAGAAGGTAGATCCGGTCAAGCGAAGCGCACTGGCTGCCTACGACAAAACCACCCAAGTCTCCGCGAAAGGCAACTATGGCGCATTATTGGAAAGGCATTTGCCGAGGTGGAGAGATCGGAAATGCGTCGATGATCAAAGGATGAAAGAACGACGAGCTGGGAAACAAATTGCCCAACTCGGCGAACAAGCGAAGAATCGTGCCCCCGCTCAAGATGCCTGCTAGCGACATCGTCGATCCGAGGATGGTGCCCGGTTATGGCAATCTGAAGATTACTTGCCCGACGATGTACAATTTGATTTCTTGGAGGTGCAGATACAAAGATCTGAGTCTGGGAAGCCTCTCGTCAAAGATGAAAGCTCTCTAACAACGATGATGCGAAGATTGCATGATTGGTACATGAAAACCTGCAAAGAGTCGGACGGAGGAATACTTTGTATTTGAGAGTTAAAAGGAGCATGACCTCCTTGGAATTGAACATTGCCTATTCCATTTGAGGAGTTCTATCAGCTTTTTCAATCAATTGGCCATCGATAAAGCAACGGTCACCTGCTACATACGTAAGTAGTACTACTTACATCATTAAGTATCTCTATATAACTCAGCTCTTTCATTGCATGTATTTATAAATATCCTCACTATATTATGCAGATTGAAGATCGCAGAAATGAAGAAAAAACAAGTGGGTGATATTGGGTTCATTAACACATATCTCATCGATGCAAATGAGGTTAAATATCGTGCCAAGGAAACCGAGGCCAACTTACTACGATCGTTGGAAATAAATGAACACAAAATACAATACTCTTTCCTTACAACTACACGTGAGTGTTCTTGTCTTGTGGCATATTCAGTTTCCCTTATTTAGTCCAGGTTATAGAAATGTAATATTGATGAGTTATGCATAAATGCGCAGGTTCCACTATATTCTCCTAGAGATTAAGCTTGAGCAGGGAGTAGTAACTGTCTTAGACTCGAGACGAAAAGATCCCAAGGAGTATGCGGAAATGACTGAATTGCTCGAGAAGTAAGTTAAATCGATCATTATCCACCATATCAGCAACTTTGCTCATTTCGATATCAAGTAATTGTTTTCTTTGTATGGCAGGGCTTGGGAAAATTCACCAAAAAGCTCGGGACTACCGAAGAAGCTGCAATTTAGACACCAAAGTAAGTACTATATAGTAGCATATTCCACGCGCATCTCCTAGTGATTCAAGCGCTAGTTTCATCAATACCATTTAGCATGTGCTTGCTATATATAATTATCAGTTTGATTGACCTCTGTTTCTTGTAAAGTGGTTGTGGCAGGAACAAGGAATGATTTACTGTGGATACTACGTTTGCGAGTCCATCCGCCACACGACCTGTGAGAGGGCTACTCCGACAAACAATTTGAAGTGCGTAAATAAAAATATTCACAATTTTATTTTATTACCATCATTTGTGTTGAGTTTCATTCATTCATATATATATATATATATATATATATATATATATATATATATATATATATATATATATATATATATGTATTGACCCTTTCTTAAAATTAGATGTTTCGACGTGGGATGAACTCCTAGCACCAGATCGCATGCGAGCAATTCAAGAGGAATTGGCGGCATTCTTTCTTGACCACGTGATCGCTGAAGGCGGAGAATACTATGTGGACCACGCGTCCGTATTGTAAAAGATAACTATTGTATATATGTAGCGGTAGTGTCGGATAGATATACGAGAACTTGTTGTTCGACCAATCTCTCGGAGAAGGAGAGGTGGTCGATATCACTCTCTCTGTATGCATATATATGTTCATGACGATCTTACATTTGCTTAATTACTAGCTAGCTAGCATGTCTAGTTAGTCCTCTCATGCACGTATGTATAGTACGTGGCGTCGACCAAGCACGGACAAAAGAAAGGACACTTTTCTCTATTAATTAGCTAGCTATAGCACAATATATGAAACACCTAAATTAACCCCCAAAACCCCAAACCCCCCTCTTTTTTAAAAAAACAAAACCAGAGCCAAAGAAACGGCGGCGTGGATGCCTATTGGTCCCGGTTGGTGCCACCAACCGGGACCAAAGGCCCCTCCCGCCTGGGCTCGTGGGCGGGGCCACGTGGAGGCCATCTGTCCCGGTTCTGGATAGAACCGGGACTAAAGGGCGAGGGTATTAGTACCGACCCTTTAGTCCCGGTTCATGAACCGGGACTAAAGGCCCTTATGAACCGGAACTATAGGACCTTTTTCTACTAGTGCCACGGGTAATGGGTATCCATACCCGCAAAATATATGGGTAGGGCATGGGTATGAAAATGCGCCCATAGGTAACTCAATGGATACCCATAGATAGTTAATGAATGAAAATAACTCCTATGACATGTGGGGTCAACATCCAACTCCCATGGCCCAACCCTAAATCCCGTACTCCTTAATTGGCTATAGCTCATAGGCCCATAGGCACATGCTCTCCACTCCTCCTACATCCTATGTGTCTCCTCAAAACAATGAAATCTCAACTTATCATCGTCGAACTCCTATTAACCTCTCGATCCAGCGATCCCTGATTCCCATCATCACCTCCCGTTGCATCGGGTTTCCACCAACTATTGCTCATACTCGCATGATTTCTTCAAGAGGCCACCCACCGAATGAGGCCGCATCGGTGCTATACTGCTTTCCCATCATCGCTTGAAATTTAGACTTGTCTATCTACCCTTTAAAAATTTGAATGCTATGCATTGTACCTATTGGATACCCATTGGGTATAGGATAACCGATGGGTATGGGCATGGGTATAAGTTTATATCCATGGGTATTGAAGTGGGTGGGTATAGAAGGTTTCTATGGGTATGGGTTTGGGTAGAAGAAGGTTGTACCCACCCATACCCTACCCATTGCCATCCCTAGAGGTCCGCAAAGCTGCATGTCAGCGATAGAGCCACGTTGAGCGGTTGTGGTACCAGAGGTATGTGACAGGCGTCGGTGTCAAGCTCAGAGGTTTCTTCGGTCTTGTTTGCAATTTTACTTCTTGGTTATTGTTTCTTTGTGTAAAGGCTAGCGTTCTGCTATTTGTTCAGTTTTACCAGGTCAGTATGTACGTGACTTATACTATGATCCTTATGATAAAAATAGGACACGTATTACCATGCAAAAAAAAAATATTATTCATACACAATCACATTAATATGGCCAAAAAAGTCACAACACGGACCATTATTTAAGCTCAGTGCTTAACAACTATGCCCAAGCTTTGCACCAACCCTAACCTAGTAGCGCTATTATTACCATCAATATATTCACACACACCTTCTCCAATTCACACCTTCGCTTTTCTCCTCCTTTTTCATTGAACACCATCAATATATTCACACACGCCTTTCTCGATTCACACCTTTCTTTCTTTTCTCCTTCATTATTGGGATGTGCGCTGCGCACAGAACTGTGCGGCCGGTTTTGTGTGCGGGCGCACATCCCATGAAAAACAGGGGAAGCACCCCCACCATGGCCCACATGTCGGAGGCACATTCCCGCCCGCGTGTGCCCGTTCCTTCCTCCTTTTCGGCTACAAACCACGCGCCCGCATACACGCCGCGGCAGGGGCAGCGCAGCAGCAGCACACTCGCCGCAGCCGCGTCTCCCTCTCCCCCTCCTCGTCCGGGACCAGCCCGCCGCCGCCGCCGTCGCCTCGCGATCTGCTCCTCCTCGGCCGGCCCTGCCCCCGCTCCTCCTCGAGCTCTCGGCCTCTTCTTCCTCCTCCTCCTCCTCCTCGCGGCAGGGAGACAGACAGCGGGGGCGCCTCTTCTTCCGGCACGAACAATGGCGGTGGGCTATCTCTGCTTTCCTCCCCTCCTTTTTCGATTTCATTCACAGCCTCCCCGATTCGAAGCTCTTGGGAGAAAATCATGGATGTTGTGCTGTGCGGGGATTGTGTGCGATTGATCTGCACCGCGTCCGTACGTACGAGGAATTTCAGCTCCGGGAAAGATCCCCTTTTCCCCTTCCGCTCTCCGTTCCGATGGATGCAGGGGGGAACTCTCGTGCTTGTTCAAGAAAGATGCGTGTGATTTAGTTTTGCATATGAGGGTTTTCTCGCTCGCTAAAAAAAATGGTCTTTTTCCCCAACTAGAATCGGATGCAGTCAACTTGTTGATTTTAGCAGTCACCGGATTTTATGTTGCATAGATAGCGTGGGATCAGTATTTGTCAGCTCCTCTCCGTTTCTCATAGTGTGGGATCAGTTTTACTACTTGTCATTGTCTGCATTTACCTGTCAGATTGTCAAAGTATTAGTACAGACTTGTATATATCAGAATCTCATCTGAATCCTTTTTCTTAAGTACCGTTTGATCTAATATTTCTTCTTTTAATTCTAGTGGATGCGCTCTGGACCGCAGAGTTCAATGAGAATGCTGATTCCGTGATGCGCATTTTTACTGTCGCATCCTACTTCAGTTTCGTCATGTCGATAACTTGACTCTTGTGATTAAACATGGCTGTAACAAGTCAGACACATTGACTCTCTTGTGACCAGGCATCATGTTGCATTGCCTTTGTCTTTGTCTGCATTTTTCTTTTACTGTTTGTGTATTATTAGGATGGCGCCAAGTAAGATGCTTGCAATAGTTTGTCAGTGGACTTGTGGCATAATAAAATTATTATTCTTTTGCATCAATTTATTCACTATAATTGCTTTTATGGCGGTTTGCTTTCAATATTGATCAAGTTGTGCTTAACTCATGTCACAGGACTGGACCAGTGCTAGTGATGACAGTGATAAGTTTGAGTGGGACAGTGATGGTGAGGCTGAGCCCTCATCGGCTCCGGCTATGAGGAACTTCAATGCTCCTGGCCCATCCACACTCGTAAGTCAGACATAAATTTTGTATCCATGATTTGTTATAATTATGGTAATGGTGTGATATTTGTTCATGTAACTGCCTAAAGAGTTCCAATGGGTGGATCAACGGGGAAGCGCCGCCTACTTCTTTGATCGAGGGATATGTGGCAATGGGCTTCCCAAAGGAGATGGTCGTGAGGAGTATTAAGGAGATTGGTAATATAAAAGTAATCAGTTCCATTTTATTTATCCTGTTTGTGTTTGTACCTTTTTTTAACGCCTTCTGATTTCAGGACATAGTGATGCAGATGCGCTGCTCGAGCTACTCCTCACATACAAGGTATCTGACTATTTATCCATGCGCTTTATTACTGAATTTATTCTGTAGTGCTCATGATTCATGGCAAGGATCATTTATTCCGATTGAGATGTGAAATTCAGGCACTAGGTGACGATGATGATGCAGTGGGCAATCACTCTACTTCTGGCTGCAACCCCCCTATTGTTGAAGATGATGATGATCTTGATTTTGAGAACTGGGATGGCGATGATGATACTGGTGGTAGAGAGTCAAGCTCTGATGATTCTGGTTATGAGGTAAATGATTTCTTACCTCTAGTTCGGTAGCAAAAATTCTTACTGTTTTGAGCTTTCATCAGTGTAGTATTGCATTGTGAAGATTGAGCACTTGATTTTTCTACATAGAATTTTCACCATGTTAAAGTTTTTTTTCCTATGAGAGTGATATAAGGAGTGAGTTGAATAACGTTAGACAATACCTCCCGCAGAGTAATCAAACAAACTGGAAAACAGTAGAAAACTGAGTGTATTATTGTCCTGCTTCTTTGTGAATTTCATGAATCAGAAAATTAATTTCTGTTAGACACCACTTGTTTTCTCTTTAGTTCGTATGCATTTGAAAATCAGTAACAAGTCTTACAATTTGTGGATTTATTTTGCCACAAGCAAATTATTTGAAAATGATCATAATGCTGGAAAAGAACATCACTTACCACATTAATTAGTTGCATCAAACTGCCCTCCAAGACCAACCTCAGGAAAGCAACATCCACCTGTTAGAGCTGACATCTAATCTCGGCTTTTGTCGTACCTTTGTGCAGGAGTTTCTACGAGAGATGTCAGGCAAGGACGAGAAGATCAACTCATTGCGAGACATGGGCTTTTCTGAAGATGAAGCAAACATGGCCATTACGATATGTGGTATGCCTCTGTTTGACCGTCATTCTTTCTTCATGGAAAAGGCACCACCTTATGCTATATACTTCTGTTTGAAATTTTTCCTAGGTGTGGATGCTGATCTCTCTGTATTGGTCGACTCGATTAGTGCATCACAGGTTACAGAAGTTTGTCACTCTAGAAACTTATTTGACCATCAGGTATCTTGTGGTTTGATGCACATTCAAACAGGAAAATGGTTTCCCTCTTTTAATTTGATGAAGGACACTGGAATCTGTGTACATTGGCAGGTTACAGCTAGATGCTTCGATTCCTTTGGAGGGAGAAAGAGGGCAAGATTGATTGAAGAGAGCAAGAAAAAGAGGAAGCGATATGGAGGTGGAGCACAAGGCAAACGACCTTCCTCGGATGGCAGCGATGAGGAATCAATGCTCTCCCAAAGCCAATGGTTGGGTTTAACCTTCCTGGTTATAGGGGACCATCAATGACCCGAGTGCTTCCTGAACTAGCTACCGGACCACCTTATTTCTACTATGAAAATGTGGCCAGAGCTCCAAAAGGTGTATGGGCAAAAATTACAAGATTTCTGTTTGACATCCAGCCTGAGTTTGTGGATTCTCTTCATCTGTGTGCAGCTGCCAGGAAAAGGGGATATATCCACAATTTGCCAACCGAGAACAGGTCACCGCTTCTCCCTCTGCCTCCAAAGACAATTTTTGAGGCATTCCCTCATTACAAGAAGTGGTGGCCATCCTGGGACCAGAGAACGCACCTCAATTGCTTGCAAACATGTATGGCCCCTGCAACGGTGACAGAACGGATCCAGCAGAAACTTTCAAGCTCAGGCAATCCACCACCTCAAAGTGTACAGAAATATGTCAGGCATGAGTGCTCAAAGTGGAACCTTGTCTGGGTTGGCAAAGACAAAGCTGCTCCATTGGAACCTCATGAGATGGAGTATCTTCTTGGTTTCCCAAAGGACCACACAAGAGGAGTCGGCAAGACACAGAGATACAAGTCTCTCGGCAACTCATTCCAAGTCGATACTGTCGCTTACCACTTGTCAGTGCTGAGGGGCATGTTTCCCAATGGTGTGAGGGTGCTGTCCTTATTCACCGGTATTGGAGGAGGAGAGGTTGCCTTGCACAAGCTTGGGATCCACATGAGGGTAGTAGTTTCCGTTGAGATAGGCGAAGCTAATAGGCAGATTTTGAGGAGTTGGTGGGATCAGACCCAGACGGGCACATTGATTGAGATAGCTGATGTGAAATCCCTCAAGGATGATGAAATTGCATCATATGTTAGAAGATTTGGCGGCTTTGACTTGGTGATTGGGGGCAGCCCATGTAACAATCTTGCCGGAAGCAACCGACACCATCGTGATGGCTTGGAGGGCGAGCACTCATCTTTGTTCTATGACTACTTTAGGATCTTGAATTCCGTCAAGTCAGCTATGGTGAACATGTAGCCTAATCGCTGTAGTACCTATGCTACCGTTTAATGCTTATACCTAGGAACTGTAACCGATCTGTGTTTAAACATTGAGTTGATGTGGAGGATGTTTATTTGGGAGAAAGATCACATTAACATTTAGCTGTATGATCTATTGTTGCTAACTAATTTATGGCCTGTTCATCTTTATATGGAAAAGCACCATTGCAGCCCCCTTCAAATCTTCCAGAGCCTACTATTGTACAGGCAGGGAGTAATTGCACATGACTGCACTTTCTACCTTGATCTGCTTGACAACTTGTAATTTGCACAAACATTCCCCTGCATAGTTTGTCCTTGGTCTGAAAAAGCAAATCCTGATGTTGTATTTTGAATCAGGTTGTTGTCTGGATCATATGGACAATATGCACAGTCACGTTTTCCATCAAGTAAGTTTTCACTACATTTTGTTTCTGATGCTTTTCAGAATCCCTAAACCATTCAGATGTAGAGCAAAGCTACCTTTTCTTGTTTTCTACAGTTGATGACTTCAAATTATTCAAGGAGTGTGCGGCGTAGAAGAATGTAAGGTTTCTGCACTTGTATCCATAGAAACTTCGGTGTTGGTAAATTCTGTTTTGGATGGATTTTGATGGGGAATTTTTGTTTTGTTTTTATCAAGGATCAGATAATACTAAGAGACTAACAAGAGTACAGTAAATTACTAGATCATCCTTAGTTCGATACACTAAAACTTGCTGTGGTTACTTTCTTGGGGCTCTGAAAATAATTCCTCTGAAACTTGCTGTGGATCATACCGTCAGTTTAGTAAATAATTACACTGGAAACTGGGATCTCTCTCATCTTGGTTACCTTTACCTACTGCATTGCAAAACCTGAAGCTCAAGCTAAAATCTGAAACTCTCTGTCCATTTGCTCTAGCTGAGAGCAAGAATAATGCGCAGCAAGCACTATGCCCGATTGTGTCGCGAATGCCTAATCAAGTTCCATCTGGATAGAATTTCATTGTGTTTGACTTGTGAAATCGATGCAGATGTGAGCATCGAAGTTTTGTCTGGCTGCAGAGAGATGCCTGGAGTTCCATTACAGTACAGGCAATCTCATGTATGACGAAAACGGGTTTCTTTTGCTTCTGTGGTCACATTGCTGATACGACTCTGAATCTCCACTGCACTTGACTGCACCCTCTGTCTTGATTTGCTTGACAACTTATATATAATCTGGATAGACATTCCCCTGCATAATTTTTCCTTGGTCTGAACTGAAAGAAGCAATCCTAATGTTGTATATTTCAAATCAGGTTGTTGCTTGGATCATAGGGATAATATGTACAGTGATGCTGCTGTTGTCCGTCTTCCATCGCACAGGTTTCACTACGTTTTGTTTCTGTTCCATTTCAGAATCCCTAGAGCATGTAGATTGTAGAGCAAAGATAGAGATGATGGACATCTTCACTAAAACGGCTTCGCTTCTGTGTGACTTCAGTTGAGTAAATTACTGGATCATTCATACCCTAGAATCTGTTGTGGTTACTTTCCTGGAACTCTGATAACAGTTGCTCTGAAATTAGACCATCCATACCTTCAGCTCAGTAAATAGTTGCTCTGAAACCTGGTATCTAGTAGTTACTTTTACATACTGCTTAGATGAATAGTTACCTAAAATCAGTAGGCACCAAGTCCAACTCTGAAACTGAAACTCTACACACTGCTCTAGCGGACACCAAGAGATGCTCTAACTGAAACTCTGAAACTGGATTGTGTTGCGAGTGCCTAACCATGTTCGTCGATGTAGCTCGCATTACAAACTCTTTATTTTTCCTTGTGAAATCGATGCACTTGTGCATCCGGTTGCGGAGAGATGTGTGGAGCTGGATTTCATTCGTCGTCCACCCGGTGGCCGTGGGCGGTCAGCTGATGCAGATAGATCCTGAGCGGTCGTGCTCTGAACCTGAAGCTGAAATCGAACTTTGCCACATCTGAAAGATGGATCCTGATTCCTGAGCCGTAGCTGATGTTGAGTTCTTGTGTTAATGTGTTGTGTGTCACACCTCGTCAGCACACTTCTCCGGCCTGTGAATACTGCTGCTTGTAGTAGCCTCCCTGTGTTCTTCTCCTGACCCTGCTGGGGTTGTCTTCTGCTCGTATCCAAATTGGGACCCACGGGGCAGTCTCACTCACTGACTAATTGATGAGTGGGTGTTGCAAGGTCCCACAAGGCAGTGGAGGATGCATTATCTCATCTTCACAAGTTGATCATCCATTACAGTGCGCGCAACCTCAGGTACGACAAAACGCAACGGGTTTCGTGTGCTTCTGCCGTCATATTGCTGGTATGACTCTGAATCTCCACTGCACTTGACCACACCTTCTATCTCGACCTGCTTGACAGCTTATAAGTCGCACAACCATTCCTCTGCATAGTTTGTCCTTGGTCTGAAAGAACAATTCCTGATGATATATTTCAAATCAGGTTGTTGCCAGGATCGTGTGGACAGTATGTAGAGTCACGCTGCTGTTATCCGTTTGCCATCAAGTAAGTTTTCACTACATTTTTGTTTCTGTCCCATTTCAGAATCCCTGAACCATTTAGATTGTAGAGCAAAGATAAATGATGGACATCCTCACTAATCACCAGGGCTGATTACTTGCTACCTTTCTCTTGTTTTTAACAGCTGACGGCTTCAAAGTATTCAAGGGAGCACGGCTTACAAGGATGTTAGGTTTCTGCACTTGCATCCATATAAATTAGGGAGCCGGTAAGTTCTGTTTTGAATGAAGGGGAACTTTGTTTTTCATCAAGGGCAAGACAATAATAAGATGTATTAACAGAAGTAGAGTAGTGCTCGGAAAACTTTATTTACTTTTGGGTAAGTTGAGTTCAGTAAAGTTGGATCATCCACACCCAACAAAATAAGACCGTCTATCCCTTCAGCCCGGAACCTGTCGTGGTTACTTTGTTGGAGCTCTGAAAATAGACCATTCCATCTTCAGTTCAGTAAATAATTGATCAGAAAACTAGGATATCTTCTTTTTTCTTTTTCGAGAGAGAGAAAAAAGCCGGGATATCTTAGTTGATCTTACCTATCGCATTGGAAACCAGATATGCTCAAGCTAGGCGTTCAGAACGCTGGCGATTGGTGACCTAAAATCAGGAGACACCGAGCTCAAAAACTCTGAAACCGAAACTTTTTACACCATGCTCTAGCTGACAGCGTGTGCTATGCTCCACTGTGTCGATGCTCGATTTAATTTCTTTGTGTTTTCGCTGTGAGATGCAGCAGTTGCGGGCATCGAAGTTTGATCCGGACATGGAGCTGCATTTCGTCGTCGACCCCGTCGCGTGGGCGATCAGCTGATGTAGATCCCTGAGCCCTTGTGCTCTGAACCTGAACCTCGTCGGCATACTTCTTGGGCCTGTGAATGCTCAATGCTGTTGTCTAGTCAGTGTTCTGTCTGTCACTGCCACTGATAGGGTTATCTTCTTTCAGCTCGTGTCCAAATTGGGCCCCACGAGTCAGTCTCACTCGCCGATTGACTCGGTTTCTTTCTTTTTTTGGCGGGGTTCTGACCGACTCGGCATGAATTGTTGCAAGGTCTCTCTTCTTGCTCAGTATGAATGGACTGGCTCAATGTTATAAAAAAAATCGATATGTGGAAAATAAAATCATTGAGAGGCGAAAGCAAAACCAGATGGTTACTAGTACTAGTTAGGATGATGTAATAATAAGTTGCTACAAGTCGAAATTATAAGTTGCTACAAAATGATAATTGTTTTTTTTTCTGGGAAATATGGTTTAAATGCACTACTAATTTCTGAAAAATAATGCTATGAATAAAAAACAGTGACATAGAATTGCTAATGGTGCATCATGTGAAGTGAATTAAGTAAGATGACCATTATTCTCACACATCAAAATGCAGCCCTTAAGCACACACAGTATGCCAGCATTTAGCAGTGCAAAAAAAAAAAAAAATTGGCCTCGAGAGGTAAAACATGCATAATCCCAGCATGGCCGAGGCATTCATTGGAGATCCAACGGAGTCGGGATGCACCATTACCCACTTTGCGAGTCGACAAAGATGGTCGGCGCGAATATAGAAGCCCTTGTTTTTGTGGCACGTCGAATAGAGGTGTGTCCATGTGCCTCTTAATTCTATAAGTAGTGCTATGCGAACGACGAAACAACAGACGATTCATGCACGACGATTACATCCAGCTGGACATGCCTAGGATTGGAAGGGCACTGACCGCTGGATTTGCTGGCCGTGCACAGATCGGGCACTGCAGTGTCGTGTGTGGAGCAGTTTCGTAATTCTATAGATCTGACACACCGGTTCAACCTTGCTGGAGAAAGGCGTTGTCCACTAGCCGCTTGCCTAGATCAACCAAAGCTAACATCTCCCACCCGCCAACGCCACGGTCGAAAAGACAACAATCATTGACCATGCATGCTTCCGAAGCAATCTTCACAAACTCCAACACGACGTCGGTAACCCTACATTTACCGTCAAGGGGACTTATTTCTTCACTGCGCCATCGCTATCACATAAAACACTGCCTAATGACGCGTCGGCTCAAACCCTAACCACAAGCCTAAAATGCCAAAGCATAGGGTCTCACCGCCGAAGTGCAAGCGGAGGGAGAGGGGACCAACGGCCTCACCGGGAGGATCGGAGTCGCCGCCCATACGATATTGCTCGCCGGGACCGGGAGAGAGGGGGAAAGCCGACATGATACAATGGACCAAGGGCAAATCGGTCAATTTTTGGTTGTAAGAGGGAAAAGAAGTGAAAGAGGACTGATCTCTGTCTTCTCCACCCTTCCGCTTCCCCTTCCTCCCGCCGCCGCCATGGATGGATGAGGAGCTTCCTTGCGACTGCTTTCTTTCCGAGAAGCCCGAATCCGATCCTCACCCGCGCCGCACCATCGGATCCCCCGTCCCGCGAGCTCCCCGTCGATCCCAGCCTCGCCCACCTGCATTTGATCCGATCCGCTCTCCGCTCCAGGGCCACCGCTAGGTCGTCTCCATGAGCGGCGGCGGTCCGGAGGCGGCGCCGCTGGAGTTCCCCTCGGCGGAGTGGCGGCGCGTGTACGAGCGGCTCCAGGGGCTGCTGCCGCGGGTGGAGGCGCTCGCCGCCGACCGCGCGCGCCTGGAGGAGGCCGTCAGGCTGTCGGACGCCCGCGAGAAGAGCCTCCATGCCCGCCTCCTCCAGGTGGTTCGCGCGCTGCCTCTAGCTAGCTAGGGTTTACATTTATCCATTTGGGGTTTTCATAAATCTAAATTAATCTTAATTATGGTTTGCGGTTGATTGAAGGCGGAGGCGAGCAGGGAGAGGTGGAAGGCGGCCTACGCCCAGCTGCCTCCCGGTGCCAATCCCAAGCTCGCCGGTAAGAATTGGATCTCCTCTCTTCTCTCTTTTGGATGATTTGGGTGAAGAAATTGGCATCATTTTCCCGTTTTGGCTCGATCCCTTTGGGTCAGGGACTTGTCTATGTAGGTTTATGACCTGCCTGCTCAATATCAATTTGGTTGTCATTTTAACTTGTACGACGAAGCGCCCAATTTCGGTGACGACGTTGTGTTCAATGCAGAACTTCAAGAGCGCGACTTGGTGGATTCGAAGCCCATGAAGAAGCTCTTCCTGATGCTGATAACTCTCTACTGAAGGTACTTACTGAAACATCAGTTCCACAAATCAAAAAAACATTCTGTCCATGGTTGTTTTGTATCAGTGGTTACTGGAGAGCTAATTAGGAATTATTAAGTTTGATTTCCGTGATATCTAATGTCCATATATAGGATAATCAGTTTCTGGGGAGTGTTAATAGACTGGACTCTGTTTTGTAACAGGAGACTAGTCAAAAAAAGTGTTCATATTCCTTATAAGATAGCTGTTTCTTTCACCTTTTGTCATCTGAGTGGATCCAACATTGCTGACAGACTCCCTAATGAATTAACCTTGCAAGTCGCACATGAGAACTGTGGTCGTGATCAGCCTTACATGATTATAGCAACTTGAAGGTCTTCCTGCTTCTGTTGAATTCACCACTTAACATTACCCCACACTTATTTCTGGCCAGTGAATCATCTAATTTGCAAATTGTAGGATTCTTGAGTGTTATGTATTTGTATCACAATATCTGTTAACTTTGTGTAAGATACTTGATTTTCCTAAAACATGGTTGTACGTGAAGGACTGACAACATAGCCCAAACAGTCCTGATGATTGTATTTATCACTAAATTTGCAACACCGACAGTTATCACCGTGGAACCTGATGGTTTGTTGTGGTTAATGTGCAGATTTCTGTTTTTAGTTCTATTATCTGTTAGAACTGCTACTGTTCTTTTTATTTACCGTTTGGTGTCTTCAATGAAAGCCTTTGTCTAATAAGATGCTAATGTTTTGTGTGCTTGTTCAACAGATGCAGATCTTTGTCAAGATCAACTGTTCAATTTTTCACAAAAAAAGAAAGACCCACTGTTTAAAGACAATCACTCTTGAGGTCATGAGATCAAATACAATCTACGATGTCAAGGAAAAGATACAAGACAAGGAGGGCATCCCTGCAGGCCAGCAGAGACTCATGTTTGGCAGTGAGCTGCTGGTGGACAGCTGCAGCCTGGAGGACTACAACATCAAGGAGGAGTCCACCCTCACCCTTCACCTTGTTCCCCAAGGGATGCACATCTTTATTAGGGCACGGAGTGGCAAGATCATGACGATGGGTGTTGAGGGAGAAGATAGTCTGTACAGTGTCAAGGCAAAGTTTTTCGATGAAACCGGCATCCCCCCAGGCAGGCAGCGCCTCTTCTTTGCTGGGAAGCAGCTGGAGGATGGCCGCACCTTGGCTGACTACGACGTGCAAAATGAATCTACCCTTCGTGTCGCGTTTCGCGGCATCACGCGTCGGAGCGGTCAGATGCACATCTCTGTCAGGACGGTGACCGGGAAGAAAGTCATTGAACGTGCGATGAAGCGCAGACAGGCCGTTGACAACATCAAAGCGTGGATCTACTCTGAGTTGTGCATTCTCCCGGAGGAGCAGCAGCTCTCTGGCGAGGACGGCGCCCCCCTGGCGGAAGTGATCCGTCGTTCGTGCACCGTTGTTCTGCAGATCCGTCCTCCTGGTGGTTGGTGAGATGGATGTAAATTGGTCCTTTGCTTTTGGTGGTACCATACCATTGGTGAGAGCTCGCTTAGTCAGACTTGGTAGCTATTTTAGTACAACAATATGCAGGGCGTAAAATGAGTGAAGTGTTGTAGTTTCTGGGCTCGTAATAACAGACCTGTGCACGTAGGTATGCACGTGGGGTTTCTCTGAAGGAAATAATATATGCTTGTGTGTAAGTACTTGGTAATTTCAGTGTGGTGCTTATGGTGTCGTTAGCCTGACAAGTAATCTTGAGTTTGGTAGTATTAAGGAGAAATATATGTATATGGTTATTCCCTTGATGTCCAGACATTAAATGTTCATGATCATTGTGCTGCTCTGTTTTGCCTACATTTTGTTTCTGTTTCTTCTCAGAATCCCTAAACCATATAGATGCAGAGGAAAATTGGACGATGGGGATCTTCACCAATCACCAGGGCTGATCACTACAACTTTTGCTTGTCTCCTGCATCAAATTATTCAAGGAGAGCACGTCGTACAAGGATGTAAGTAAGGCTTCTGCGCTTGCATCCATGCATAAATATTTCAGACCCGGTACATTCTGCCTTGAATGGATTTGGTAGGGGATAAGAGATATTGACAAAGTAATCAATTGCTTTGAAAACTGGCTTCCTTTCTGTTCAATTTTAGTTCAGTAAATTGATACCCTAAAGCCTGTCGTGGTTACTTTCCTGGGACTCTGAAAATAATTGCCCTGAATTTGATCATTCAGTCATACCTTAGGTTCAGTAAATTTGCTGCAAATGCTTACTTCTATCCAGTATGATTTATCTGTGTGTTTGCCTTGCGAGATGCAGATGTGGGTGTCGACGTTTGATCCGATCATGGAGAGATGTGTGGAGCTGCATTTCGTTTGTCGTCGACCCCTGATGTGGGCAACCAGCTCAGCTGATGTAGATGCTGACCCTTCTTCCCTGAATCTGAACTCAACAGCGGGGGAAGCCGTGCCACCTCCAAAAATGCAAAAACAAATTCACCTACTAGTAGTTAGTTTAATTGTGTGTGTATTATACTAGGTGTTATGAAACTGGGAAGGCTAAGTCTGGCACCCCCATTGTTCAAAGTATACATCCGCCATTGACTGAACTTGAGTGTAATTTGAGGGCTTCTCTTCTCTTGTACCATTTCTATCTACACACCTACACACATTTCTTCCTACACATGTACACAAAACAGAAAGAAACAAACAAACCGCCTGCCTATCAGCGATCGATCTACGATGATCCAAGGTACCGCTAATGCCTGTTCCTAAGTCGACTTGATCGCCTGCTAATGGAACTTGGAGCCGCTCGCAGCAAGGGTTACAGAGCTGAGTTGAGACGGTTGAGGGCAAAGAACAAGGAGTTCTGCCTCTGGGCGTCCAGTACAAAGGTACTTGCTAGGAAAATAAAATTATTACAAAAGTAAAAGAAGATTACAAAAACTACAACCATTCTTTTGACCCGTGTACGATTAGAAAATGCATGTGTTCTGACATGTTTCGACTGGGCATTGTAATGGATGTCCACTGATGAGGAGCTCAAATGCCCTTGTAGTGCTGCAACAGTTAGCACGGAACAGTTGCTACAAGTAACAAATTAGGCTGCAGTTGAATGTAGTGCTGCCTGTAATGGATGAACTATTGAACAGCAAGTAACAAATCTATCTAATCAACCTCTGTAAAAAACAAAATTGTCACCAACGAGAGCACGAGACGTCGATATACCCGACTCCACATTGTTCTGCACTAGCTAGCTAGAGAGAGCTCCATAATCTAACACCAGTGATGATTATTTGGCCTTAGCTGTTTCCAATGAACTGTTACTGTGTACTGTGATCGAGTATGCATAGTTGAAATGTGAGTATTGATAAACCATGTCGACATTAATAATATCTGAGGATACAAGAAAAAAACACACACCGCAGAACAACACCTTTATGAAAAGTTTTGAGCAACTCTAGTGAAACAAAATAAATAAACAAACTGAAGCACACGATACTGCAGCAGCTCGACAGAGAGTCATCACTCATATCTCACTTTGACCCTCAACTGATTAGAACCGTTGCGCTCGCGCCTAACGTTGCTCTTCCTCTAGCTTCTTCAATGCAGCATTCAGTGCCTCGTTGTCTTTCTCACCAGTGAAGTGCACCTCTTTAAGGTTCGTCAAGTGCTCAGTTCCTACGATTCTCTGATTTTTAACAACTTGAAGGTTAAGGAATTGGAGGGAGTATAACTTGCTCAGTGACTTGTCAAGCTTGTCCTGATCAGCTCAGCTTGAGGAATGCTTGGGATAACAGAGATATCTAACTCTTGCAATTCTTTTAGCTCACCGATCTCCTCAATAACATCAAGGTTGGATCTGACAGTCAAAATTTTCAACTTCCGTAGTGCCTTCATTTTTCTTAGGCCCTTTGGCGCTTCCCAATGGAAATCCCAGTAATTTTGCTTGTTGGAGTAGAGTAGGCTCTCAAGTTTCTCTAGCTCTGTCATAGTTTTTGGTAGACCTTTAAGGCTTGTGGAGCGTACATCAAGTGTCTTCCAGAACCTTAGAAGGCAGCACACTAATATCTGTTCCTTTCAAGTTCAAGAACCTTAGAAGGTACTCCCTCCGTTCGGAATTACTTGTCGCGGAAATGGATGTATCTAGATGTATTTTAGTTCTAGATACATCCATTTCCGAGACAAGTAATTCCGAACGGAGGGAGTACATTTTGCAGATATAACCCATATGCTTTTCTCTTAGGCCCTTGCAGTCTTCCAGATCAAGTACCCTTAGTAGGGCGAACTCACCTAGCTGATTAAGCAACTTGTGCCCTTTAGGGTCAGGCTCAAACATACAGAGAGATCGGACATGCTGGACATTCATCCCCTTGATGACGCTTCTCCTAACATGCCCCGCTGCCATTTTCATGGGTGGCTCTGCTCCAGCATGGATGGAGAGGCGACGAACCCTATCATACGACATCCCTTTGTACGCCTCACCTATCAGGCTTACAAAGTTGGCCTCAAGGGATTTGGACACCATGACCTCTATACGGCATCATGTCATGCACACGGCACGTCTCCTCCCTCCCATCAAACCAGGTCACTCTATCTGCAGCCCGATCAATCATGCTTCTACGTACTCACCAGCTCACTGAAGTAGCTTTCTGCAACCTCCATCAGGGTCAGCCCCCGCTTCTCAGCAACCAATCCTTCAGAAATCCATCTCCTCAACAACATATCCTTGACAATCAAAAAGTCCTCCGGGAATATGCTAAGGTACATCATGCAACTCTTGAGGTGATGAGGTAGGTAGGTGGTTGTAGCTAAGTGTGATTATCTGTCTCATCCCCTCAAGGGTAGGGTACGGTGGTCATCTATCTGTGAACCAAGTGATTTCACAACTCTTTCCCACATACGTTTGCTTTCAGGAGATCTGTAGCTTGCCAAAAGGCTGGCAATGCTTACGATGGCCAATGGCAGCCCGCCACATTTTTTCAAAACTTTTTTGATAGAATCTTCCAGATCACCGGGGCAAGAGGCATCCTTAGAATCTTCCAGATCAATGGAGCCAAAAGCTCTGCTGAGGAACAACTTCTTAGTTTTCTTCATCTAGGAAACACACAAGACGAAAAGGAAAAAAAATCTCTGCAGGAACCCATATTGGGAAAGCCCATCTAGGGTCCGCCTACTTCATACAGCAGGCGAGAAGGACATAGTAAAGATGACATGCTTTTCTCAAAAAAAAAAAGGTAAAAATGACATGCCATTAAAAATAAAATTGCCATGCTCTTAATAGTAAAGCTGCCATGTTTTGAATAATAAGATCTCCATGTTAATCATAATAAAATTGCCATGTGGAGAAGTAGTGGAAAAATCCAAAATTCGCCATGAAAATTGATTAAAAATTCCATCGTTTGCCACAATAGCATTACAAAATGACTTAAAATTGCCCAGTTTGAAAGAAAAAAAGTTATGAATTATCCATGGGGTCGGGAGATTTTTCTTCTTCAGAAATTTTTGCCATGTGTACAAAATACCTTGGCGTGTGAACATTAAAAAAATTATAAATCTGGCGTGTTTTTTTAAATTGGCATGTACCTAAAAACAAAAAAAAGTTGCCACATAGTAAAAATGTGGAGTGTTTGGATAGGATTGTGTTGGCCTTTCTTTTGTTTAGCAAACAACCTTTTTTTTTTTTCTGTTTTGCGAGGGTTTAGTTACACAGACATGAGTAGCCAACATTGTAACGCCATGTGCGTATTTCTTTTCCATGTGGGAAAGTAGTCTTTGGCCGTTGTTTGAGGAATTGTATTTTGGCTTTTGGAGCGTTTGTTGTAACAAGGAACGTCGCCAACTTTTGGCCAGGCGTTTTGTTATATCCTTGTCGCCACACCATCTTTATCTCCATCCTTACTTACATTATTAATTCAATCCCTCTCTAAAGAAATGAAATGATAATCCAAACGCTCTTATGTTTCTTTATTTATGGAGGAAGTACTACTTGCCAAACCGGTTAGTGTAAAAATAATCATCACTTTATATGTACAAGGTGATGTTTTGTTTATGGTATTTGCAAAGCTTTAATCACGAACACTCACAGATCCCTCCGTTCCTAAATATACAAGTCTTTTAAGAGATTTCACTAGTAGAGAACTACATACGTTCTAAAGTTTGTCTATATTCATCCGTATGTATGTAGTCTTTTAGTGAAACCTCTTAAAAGACTTGTATTTGGGATTTCTTTTCTAACATACTATATTCTTTTGGCATGTATTCCCCAAAAAGAGCGAATACCTCCATGTGACTCTACAGTAAAACACAGAAGGATGTTTCTCAAAAAAAAAAAAAAAACTGAAAGTAATTGCAAGTTGTACCCTACTAGCACAGAATGAGAAAACACTACCCAAGATACATATCATTTAAAATCCATTAATAACACATCCAAACATAAAGGGTTGATTCTAAACTGTTTGCCACGCCCCTAAGAAATACTCATCACAACAGCCTCGAGCTGGCTGATAAGTCTACTCATCAGTCCTCATCAGGATCATAGAAACGAACCGGGGTCTCCAACACATCGGTGACCAGCTGGACCAGCAACGGGACACGCTCCTCAAGCCAGGCAATGTTACCATTACCTTTGAGTACATCATCAGCAGTATCCTTTAGCATTATGCTCAGCTTTTTGACTCGGGCTATGGTAACACATATCCTAGTCGGATTGATTCCTGCCTAGGTGGTGTTACCAAACAAACCCTAACTAAATCCTACTATCCTAGTCGAGGTAGGTTCCTCATACGAATGAATACTCAAAGCCAGACGCAGGCAGGATACAAGACGGCGCCGCGCCTACCAACCACAATCGGAACGAGCAACTCCGGAGGGAGACCACGAGACCTACGAACCAGCGCCTACCAACCAATCAATCGGAACTCCAACAAGTGCTCACCTCGGGCGGGCGGGCGGGCGTAAGATCTGATCTGGAGAGGAGGACGAGGCGCCGGGTGATATCCGTGAGATGAATTGGGTCGACAGACAGGGGTTGCAGGGAACGGCGGCGAGGCGAGGCGATGGAGTGCGGGCGGCTTTTATGATATAGGAGGGAGGGCAAGAGGGGTAAAAGCACAGAGCCCAATATGGCCCAGTTTGTACTGTGACTAAAAGACATATATTTTAAGCTTGTGAAATAAAGACATTCGTCTTTCACAAAAAAGATTTTGCCATGGACAAAAAAGATGCAATGGCACAGAAAAAATGTCATGGCAAGTTGCTTTGTAAGCAAAAATCCCTTGAAAAAAGATGAAAGTGAATTTTTCCGTGTTGCCATGTTGATATACATAATTTAGCCATGGAAAATAAAGAGTATAAATTACCAAGGCGGTTTAAGTAAATTTTCCAAGGCAGTATTGGTAAGCAAATAAATGTGAATGTTCCATGGCAATAATAGTTAAATATTTTCCATGTAGATATAGGTAATTTAGGCATGAATTTTTTTTAAATTGCGATGGCAAATAAAAAGAGTAAGAAATGCCATGGCAATAAAAGTGAAAAATTGCCATTATATTTAGCTAAAATTTGTCATGCCAATTGAGGATTGCGATGGCAAAAAATATATATTTAAATTTAGGACCCGATATGGCGTTGATGATCAGTTTGGGAGCACCCCAGATCGAATGTTTTGTTCGGTATGGGAGGGGCAACGGTCGAACCCACTCGCATTCTCTGATGGAGTGCGGGCGGCTTTTATAGGAGGGAGGGCAAGAGGGGTTCGGGGGTAAAAGCACAGACAGAGCTAGGGCTGCCGTATCCGCCTCGCATTCTCTGTTTTTTACCAATTTATTAATAGTAGCAAAAATGCCCATGCGTGCAAGTATTGGACATATAATTTATTGCATGGTTACTTATATTTGTATCATGATGATATTTATTTAACTAACACATCATGTTTTTCAATTTGTCTTCAAATCACCCGTGAGATTTATATATCCACTAATGCATCATGTGTTTCATCAGTTTATCTTGTGATTTAACCCTGCATGACACGCTCATTCAACTTTGGACCAAATATTTATTTTAATAAAAACTAGTGGCACCCCTTGATTTTGAAATTAAAAAAAAAGAACAAAAAAACAATACTAGACCTAGAGTACCAAACCTAAAATAAAACAAGAAAACTTGCGACATATACACACAAACAGAAAAAAACATTCAAGGATATTGGCTTATGGATCCAGTGAGATTGTAAATTGTTGTTTATACTTCCCTAGATAGTAAATACTCAAACACAGACATTGTCACACACATTATCAACCACAGGATTAACAACTCTAGAAACTTCAGATGGGCCCTACGTGTCATAAGGCCCAATTCCATAAAGTTAAGCCCACGTCGATCTTTATACTGAGTCCGACTTTCACTATTAGAAAAAAAAAATGAAAACTACATCTTTATCCTTTCACCTAAACTGCTTCGATAGATTTTCCATCTCTAGCGCCGCTCATCCGTCGTGCAATCTTCGCCCATCGTTGGTGCTGGTTTGCATCCGTGCTGTCTCCCAACTTACCAACCCGGGCACAGGATCACCAAGGCCACTGTCATAGATCAGCTTCGTCGCACGGACATCCGAGCTCCCGTTCGCACCGCAAGAGCTAATACAAGGCTCCAGTTTATTTTTATTTCTATCCTTCATTTGAATCGACATGGGATGCAAGATCACCATGAGACCAAATCAAGATGGACATATTTTTATTCTTGAATTGTATCAACATGGGATGCAAGATCGCCATGAGACCAAAACAAGATGAGCATAATTTTTGGTCTTGACTTGTATCCACATGGAGATGCAAGATCACCATGAGACCAAATCAAGATGGACATATTTTTATTCTTGAATTGTATCAAAATGGGATGCAACACTAGTAGAAAAGGGGGCAATGGCCCAGGCCAGTTCAGCCCATTAGTCCCGGTTCAATCCAGAACTGGGACCAATGGAGCTATTTGCCCCGGTTCGTGAGCCCAGGGGGCCGGCTGGGCCACGTGGGCCATTGGTCCCGGTTCGTCCGGACCTTTTGGTCCCGGTTGGTGGGATGAACTGGGACAAATGGGCCTGGCTCCTGGCCCACCACTATTGGTCCCGGTTGGTGGTTTGAACCGGGACCAAAGGCTTCCCTTTAGTCCCGGTTCATGCCACCAACCGGGGCTAATGGTGGTGCCTATATATAGCCCCTCGCGCAAGAGCAGAGCACACTGCTCTGTTTTTTCTGGCCGAGGGGGAGAGGGCTTGGTGGTGCTCTAGCTCACCTCCTATGCACACAAGGTGTTCGATGGAATGCCCGAGCTACACTACTTAAGGTTTCTCCTCTCCAAGCTCGACCACCAAGCTCCATTTTCCTCAATATTTATCTAGCTTTAGCGGTCCTTCACGCCCCGTCCCCGTCTTCATCGCCGTCGATCACCCGCGCCGATCTCATCGCCGGCACCACCGTGGTGAGCCTCTTGTTCTTATCTTCTTTCTGAAAGAAAAAATATTCTTACTTGTATGTTTAGATAGATACTTGTATTATTTTCTTACTTTTATTATTGCATCTTATATAATGCGATGGTTTTGGTATCCGCCCCCGTCGGCCCTCGTTCCTGTCTATGATTCGGATGTGGTATATATTATCTTTTCATAACTATTGGTCCATTTATTGTTTATGAAAATTATGCCGACCAACATGACATAGATTTTATTTATCTAGGAGGTTGTTGAACCGGAAATTCCAACCGACCCTATTGTCGAGAGGTTAAATTTAGTTGAAGAAGAAAACAATTTCTTGAAGGAAAAAATAAAAAAACTTGAGGAGGAGAAGATGATATTGGAGTTGCATGTTGCGGATGTCGTCGATGATCACAAGATCAAGATGGATGCAATGCTCTTGAAGATTAGAAAGATTAGAAAATATGCCATTCATACCGAGGCTTGGTATCATTATGCCGTTGGATCAGTTGTTACCTTGGTTGCGATTATGATCGCATTTGTTTCGCATTGAAATGTTTTACATAGTTTCAATGTATGGTTTAATTAATTTAGATGCTCTGCAGAGCTTTATGTTGTTAGATGAGAACTATGTATGTACTTTGGTTTTATGTGATGATGAACTTCTATTAATTTGGTCACTTAATTATCTATTCATGATGTTCAGTAATGATTTTTGACACACTTAATTATATATAATGCACGAGATGAACCGCAATGGATGTACGGTGACAGACACACCTCCGAGTACACTAAGGGCGTGCATGATTTTCTCAAGTGGCTGAGGCAAACAAGCAGAATGGTTTTATGTGTTGTCCATGCCCTATATGTGGGAATACGAAGTCTTACTCTGACCGGAAAATCCTTCACACCCACCTACTTTACAAGGGTTTCATGCCACACTATAATGTTTGGACGAGGCACGGAGAAATTGGGGTTATGATGGAAGACGGTGAAGAAGAAGAGTACGATGACAACTATGTGCCCCTGAATACGGTGATGCTCTGAACATCAAGAGGAAACAAACGATGTGCACGATGGTGCTGCAACGGGCGAAGCTGCTGAAGATCAAGAGGAACCAGACGATGTGCACGATGACGATGATCTCCGTCGGGTCATTGTCGATGCAAGGACGCAATGCGAAAGTCAAAAGGAGAAGCTGAAGTTCGATCGCATGTTAGAGGATCACAAAAAGGGTTGTACCCCAATTGCGAAGATGGCAACACAAAGCTCGGTACCGTCATCGAATTGCTGCGGTGGAAGGCAGAGAATGTGTGCTCGATAAAGGATTTGAGAAGCTCTGAAAATAATGAAGAAGAAGCTTCCAAAGGATAACGAATTGCCCGACAAGTACATACGCAGCAAAGAAGGTCGATGCCCTCTAGGATTGGAGGTGGAAAAGATACATGCATGCCCTAATGATGCATCCTCTACCGCGGTGCATACAAGGATCTGAACGCATGCCCGGTATGCGGTGCATTGCGGTATAAGATCAGACGAGATGACCATGGTGATGTTGACGGTGAGCCTACCAGGAAGAGGGTTCCTGCGAAGGTGATGTGGTATGCTCCTATAATACCACGGTTGAAACGTCTGTTTGAAACGGAGATCATGCCAAGTTGATGCGATGGCACAGTGAGGACCGTAAGAAAGACGGAAGTTGAGAGCACCCGCCGACGGGTCGCAGATGGAGAAAAATCGAGAGAAAGTACTGGGATGAGTTTGCAAAGGACCCAAGGAACGTATGGTTTGCTTTAAGCGCGGATGGCATTAATCCTTTCGGGGAGCAGAGCAGCAATCACAGCACCTGGCCCGTGACTCTATGTATGTATAACCTTCCTCCTTGGATGTGCATGAAGCGGAAGTTCATTATGATGCCAGTTCTCATCCAAGGCCCTAAGTGAAGGAAATATGCCCTAGAGGCAATAATAAAGTTATTATTTATTTCCTTATATCATGATAAATGTTTATTATTCATGCTAGAATTGTATTAACCGGAAACATGATACATGTGTGAATATATAGACAAACAGTATGTCACTAGTATGCCTCTACTTGACTAGCTTGTTAATCAAAGATGGTTATGTTTCCTAACCATGAACAAGGAGTTGTTATTTGATTAACAAGGTCACATCATTAGTTGAATGATCTGATTGACATGACCCATTCCGTTAGCTTAACACTTGATCGCTTAGTATGTTAATGCTTTCTTCATGACCCATACATGTTCCTGTAACTATGAGATTATGCAACTCCGTTTACGGAGGAACACTTTGGGTACTACCAAACGTCACAACGAATCGGGTGATTATAAAGGAGTACTACAGGTGTCTCCAAAGGTACTTGTTGGGTTGGCGTATTTGAGATTAGGTTTTGTCACTCCGATTGTCGGAGAGGTATCTCTAGGCCTTCTCGGTAATACACATCACATAAAGCCTTGCAAGCATTACAACTAAAGAGTTAGTTGTGAGATGATGTATTACGGAACGAGTAAAGAGACTTTCCGTAACGAGATTAAACTAGGTATTGGATACCGACGATCGAATCTCGGAAAGTAACATACCGATGACAAAGGGAACAACGTATGTTGTTATGCGGTTTGACCGATAAAGATCTTCAGAGAATATGTAGGAACCAATATGAGCATCCAGGTTCCGCTATTGGTTATTGACCGAGAATAGTTCTAGGTCATGTCTACATAGTTCTCGAACCGTAGGGTCCGCACGCTTAAGGTTTCAATGACGGTTATTATGAGTTTATGTATTTTGATGTACCGAAGGAGTTCGAGTCCCGGATGTGATCACGGACATGACGAGGAGTCTCAAATGGTCGAGACATAAAGATTGATATATTGGATGGTTATATTCGGACACCGGAAAGGTTCGGAAGTTTCGGAGAAAACCGAGTGCCGGAGGGGTTACGGAACCCCGGGAAGTTATGGGCCTTATTGGGCCAAGAGGGGAGAGAGGGCTGCACCAAGAGGTGGTGCGCCCCCTCCATGGGGAGTCCGAATTGGACTAGGAGGGGGCGCAGCCCCCTTTCCTCTCTCCTCTCCTCTCTTTCCTTCCCCTTCCTCTTCCTAGTAGGACTAGGAAAGGGAGTCCTACTCTACTAGGAGGAGGACTCCCCCCTCCTGGTGCGCCCCAAGGCTGGCCGGCCCTCCCCTTGCTCCTTTTATATACGGGGCAGGGGGCACCCTAGGACACACAAGTTGATCTACGGATCGTTCCTTAGCCGTGTGCGGTGCCCCCCTCCACCATATTCCACCTCGGTCATATTGTAGCGGTGCTTAGGCGAAGCCCTGCGACGGTAGAACATCAAGATCGTCACCACGCCGTCGTGCTGACGGAACTCCTTCCCCGACGCTTTGCTGGATCGGAGCTCGGGGATCGTCATCGAGCTGAACGTGTGCCAAGAACTCGGAGGTGCCGGAGTAACGGTGCTTGGATCGGTCGGATCGTGAAGACGTACGACTACATCAACCGCGTTAATATAACGCTTCCGCTTTCGGTCTACGAGGGTACGTGGACGGACACTCTCCCCTCTCGTTGCTATGCCATCACCATGGTCTTGCGTGATCGTAGGAAAATTTTGAAATTACTACGTTCCCCAACAGTGGCATCCGAGCCTGGTTTTATGCGTTGATGTCATATGCACGAGTAGAACACAAGTGAGTTGTGGGCGATACAAGTCATACTACCTACCAGCATGTCATACTTTGGTTCAGCGGTATTGTGAGATGAAGCGGCCCGGACCGACATTACGCGTACGCTTACGCGAGACTGGTTTCACCGCTGTGAGCACTCGTTGCTTAAAGGTGACTGGCGGGTGTCTGTCTCTCTCACTTTAGTTGAACCGAGTGTGACTACGCCCGGTCCTTGAGAAGGTTAAAATGGAGTCTATTTGACGAAGTATCGTTGTGGTTTTGATGCGTAGGTAAGAACGGTTCTTGCTCAGCCCGTAGCAGCCACGTAAAACTTGCAACAACAAAGTAGAGGACGTCTAACTTGTTTTTGCAGGGCATGTTGTGATGTGATATGGTCAAGACGTGATGCTATATTTTATTGTATGAGATGATCATGTTTTGTAACCGAGTTATCGGCAACTGGCAGGAGCCATATGGTTGTCGCTTTATTGTATGAAATGCAAACGCCATGTAATTGCTTTACTTTATCACTAAGCGGTAGCGATAGTCGAGAAGCAATAGTTGGCGAGACGACAACGATGCTACGATGGAGATCAAGGTGTCGGCCGGTGGCGATGGTGATCATGACGGTGCTTTGGAGATGGAGATCACAAGCACAAGATGATGATGGCCATATCATATCACTTATATTGATTGCATGTGATGTTTATCCTTTATGCATCTTATCTTGCTTTGATTGACGGTAGCATTATAAGATGATCTCTCACTAAAAATTATCAAGTAGTGTTCTCCCTGAGTATGCACCGTTGCCAAAGTTCGTCGTGCGAGATACCACGTGATGATCGGGTGTGATAAGCTCTCGTCCATCTACAACGGGTGCAAGCCAGTTTTGCACACGCAGAATACTCAGGTTATACTTGACGAGCCTAGCATATACAGATATGGCCTCGGAACACGGAGACCGAAAGGTCGAGCGTGAATCATATAGTAGATATGATCAACATAAGATGTTCACCATTGAAAACTACTCCATCTCACGTGATGATCGGTTATGGTTTAGTTGATTTGGATCACGTGATCACTTAGATAACTAGAGAGATGTCTGTCTAAGTGGGAGTTCTTAAGTAATATGATTAATTGAACTTTAATTTATCATGAACTTAGTCCTGGTAGTATTTTGCAAATTATGTTGTAGATCAATAGCTCGCGTTGTTGCTTCCCTATGTTTTCATATGTGTTCCTAGAGAAAATTGTATTGAAAGATGTTAGTAGCAATGATGCGGATTGGATCCGTGATCTGAGGTTTATCCTCATTTGCTGCGCAGAAGAATTATGTCCTTAATGCACCGCTAAGTGACAGACCTATTGCAGGAGCAGATGCAGACGTTATGAACGTTTGGCTAGCTCAATAAGATGACTACTTGATAGTTTAGTGCACCATGCTTAACGGCTTAGAATCGGGACTTCAAAGACGTTTTGAACGTCATGGACCATATGAGATGTTCCAGGAATTGAAGTTAATATTTCAAGCAAATACCCGAGTTGAGAGATATGAAGTCTCCAACAAGTTCTATAGCTAAAAGATGGAGGAGAATCGCTCAACTAGTGAGCATGTGCTCAGATTGTCTGAGTACTTCAATCGCTTGAATCAAGTGGGAGTTAATCTTCCAGATAAGATAGTGATTGACAGAATTCTCTAGTCACCATCACTAAAGTTACTAGAACTTCGTGATGAACTATAATATGCAAGGGATGACAAAAACAATTCCCAAGCTCTTCGCGATGCTAAAATCGTGAAGGTAGAAATCAAGAAAACATCAAGTGTTGATGGTTGACAAGACCACTAGTCTCAAGGAAAAGGGCAAAGGGAAGAAGGGGAACTTCAAGATGAACGGCAAGCAAGTTGCTGCTCAAGTGAAGAAGCCCAAGTCTGGATCTAAGCCTGAGACTAAGTGCTTTTTGCTACAATGGAACTGGTCACTGGAAGCGGAACTACCCCAAGTATTTGGCGGATAAGAAAGATGGCAAAGTAAACAAAGGTATATTTGATATACAAATTATTGATGTGTATTTTACTAGTGTTCGTAGCAACCCCTCGGTATTTGATACTGGTTCAGTTGCTAAGAGTAGTAACTCGAAACAGGAGTTGCAGAATGAACAGAAACTAGTTGAAGGGGAAGTGACGATGAGTGTTGGAAGTAGTTCCAAGATTGATCATCATCGCACACTCCCTATACTTTCGGGATTAGTGTGGAACCTAAATAAGTGTTATTTGGTGTTGAGCATAAATATGATTTGATCATGTTTATTGCAATACGGTTATTCATTTAAGTAAGAGAATAAATTGTTGTTCTGTTTACATGAATAAAACCTTATATGGTTACACACCCAATGAAAATGGTTCATTGGATCTCGATCATAGTGATACACATATTCATAATATTGAAACCAAAAGATGCAAAGTTAATAATGATAGTGCAACTTATTTGTGGCACTTGCCGTTTAGGTCATATTGGTGTAAAGCGCATGAAGAAAACTCCATCTGATGGACTTTTGGAATCACTTGATTATGAATCATTTGATGCTTGCGAACCGTGCCTTTTGGGCAAGATGACTAAAACTCCGTTCTCCGAACAATGGAACAAGCTACTGACTTATTGGAAATAATACATACCGATGTATGCGATCCAATGAATGTTGATGCTTGTGGCAAGTATCGTTATTTTCTGACCTTCACAAGATGATTTGAGTAGATATGGGTATATCTACTTGATGAAACATAAGTCTGAAATAGTTGAAAGGTTCAAAGAATTTCAGAGTGAAGTGGAAAATCATCGCAACAAGAAAATAAAGTTTCTGCGATCTGATCGTGGAGATGAATATTTGAGTTCTGAGTTTGGTCTTCAATGAAAACAATGTGGAATAGTTTCACAGCTCACGCCACCGGAACACCACAACATTATGGTGTGTCCGAACGTCAGAATCGTACTTTATTTTGATATGGTGCGATCTATGATGTATCTTACCGATTTACCACTATCGTTTTGGGGTTATGCATTAAAGACAGCTGCATTCACGTTTAATAGGGCACCATCTAAATCCGTTGAGATGACACCGTATGAACTATGGTTTAGCGATAAACCTAAGTGTCGTTTCTTAAAGTTTGAGTTGTGATGCTTATGTGAAAAGTTTTCACCGATAAGCTCGAACCCAAATCGGAGAATGCGTCTTCATAGAATACCCAAAGGTAACTATTGGGTACACCTTCTATCACAGATCCGAAAGCAAGATATTTGTTGCTAAGATGGATCCTTTCTAGAGAAGAAGTTTCTCTCGAAAGAAGTGAGTGGGAGGAAAGTAGAACTTGATGAGGTAATTGTACCTTCTCCCTTATTGGAAAGTAGTTCATCACAGGAATCAGTTCCAGTGATTCCTACACCAATTAGTGAGGAAGTTAATGATGATGATCATGAAACTTCAGATCAAGTTGCTACCAAACCTCGTAGGTCTTCCAGAGTAAGATCCGCACCAGAGTGGTACGGTAATCATGTTCTGGAAGTCATGTTACTAGACCATGATGAACCTACGGACTATGAGGAAGCGATGATGAGCCCAGATTCCGCGAAATGGCTTGAGGCCATGAAATCTGAGATAGGATCCATGTATGAGAACAAAGTATGGACTTTGATTGACTTGCTCGATGATCAAGCAAGCCATGTTAAATAAGTGGATCTTCAAGAGGAAGACGGACACTGATAGTAGTGTTACTATCTACAAAGCTCGACTTGTTGCAAAAGGTTTTCGACAAGTTCAATGTGTTGAATACGATGAGATTTTCTCACCGTAGCGATGCTTAAGTCTGTCCGAATCATGTTAGCAATTGCCACATTTTATGAAATCTGGCAAATGGATGTCAAAACAGCATTCCTTAATGGATTTATTAAAGAAGAGTTGCATATGATGCAACCAGAAGGTTTTGTCAATCCTAAAGGAACTAACAAAATGTGCAAGCTTCAGCAATCCATCTATGGACTGGTGCAAGCATCTCGGAGTTGGAATAAACGCTTTGATAGTGTGATCAAAGCATATGGTTTTATACAGACTTTTGGAGAAGCCTGTATTTACAAGAAAGTGAGTGGGAGCACTACAACATTTCTGATAAGTATATGTGAATGACATATTGTTGATCGGAAATGATGTAGAATTATTCTGCAAAGCATAAAGGAGTATTTGAAAGGAGTTTTCAAAGAAGGACCTCGGTGAAGCTGCTTACATATTGAGCATCAAGATCTATAGAGATAGATCAAGACGCTTGATAAGTTTTTCAATGAATACATACCTTGACAAGATTTTGAAGTAGTTCAAAATGGAACAGTCAAAGAAAGAGTTCTTGCCTGTGTTACAAGGTGTGAGATTGAGTAAGACTCAAAACCCGACCACGGCAGAAGATAGAAAAGAATGAAAGTCATTCCTATGCATCAGCCATAGGTTCTATAAAGTATGTCATGCTGTGTACCAGATCTATTGCATACCCTACCACTAAGCTTGGCAAGGGAGTGCAATAGTGATCTAGGAGTAGATCAATGGACATCGGTCAAAATTATCCTTAGTAGAATAAGGATATGTTTCTCGATTATGGAAGTGAAAAAAAAAAAGGTTCGTCGTAAAGGGTTACGTCGATGCAAGTTTTAACACTAATCTAGATGACTCTGAGTCTCAATCTGGATACATATTGAAAGTGGGAGCAATTAGCTAGAGTAGCTCCGTGCAGAGCATTGTTGACATAGAGATTTGCAAAATACATACGGATCTGAATGTGGCAGACCCGTTGACTAAGATTCTCTCACAAAGCAAAACATGATCACACCTTAGTACTCTTTGGGTGTTAATCACATAGCGATGTGAACTAGATTACTGAATCTAGTAAACCCTTTGGGTCTTGGTCACATGGCGATGTGAATTATGGGTGTTAATCACATGATGATGTGAACTATCGATGTTAATCACATGGTGATGTGATCTAGATTATTGACTCTAGTGCAAGTGGGAGACTGAAGGAAATATGCCCTAGAGGCAATAATAAAGTTATTATTTATTTCCTTATATCATGATAAATGTTTATTATTCATGCTAGAATTGTATTAACCGGAAACATGATACATGTGTGAATATATAGACAAACAGTATGTCACTAGTATGCCTCTACTTGACTAGCTTGTTAATCAAAGATGGTTATGTTTCCTAACCATGAACAAGGAGTTGTTATTTGATTAACAAGGTCACATCATTAGTTGAATGATCTGATTGACATGACCCATTCCGTTAGCTTAACACTTGATCGTTTAGTATGTTAATGCTTTCTTCATGACCCATACATGTTCCTGTAACTATGAGATTATGCAACTCCGTTTACGGAGGAACACTTTGGTACTACCAAAGCGTCACAACGAATCTGGGTGATTATAAAGGAGTACTACAGGTGTCTCCAAAGGTACTTGTTGGGTTGGCGTATTTGAGATTAGGTTTTGTCACTCCGATTGTCGGAGAGGTATCTCTAGGCCTTCTCGGTAATACACATCACATAAAGCCTTGCAAGCATTACAACTAAAGAGTTAGTTGTGAGATGATGTATTACGGAACGAGTAAAGAGACTTTCCGGTAACGAGATTAAACTAGGTATTGGATACCGACGATCGAATCTCGGGAAAGTAACATACCGATGACAAAGGGAACAACGTATGTTGTTATGCGGTTTGACCGATAAAGATCTTCGTAGAATATGTAGGAACCAATATGAGCATCCAGGTTCCGCTATTGGTTATTGACCGAGAATAGTTCTAGGTCATGTCTACATAGTTCTCGAACCGTAGGGTCCATGCACGCTTAAGGTTTCAATGACGGTTATTATGAGTTTATGTATTTTGATGTACCGAAGGAGTTGAGTCCCGGATGTGATCACGGACATGACGAGGAGTCTCGAAATGGTCGAGACATAAAGATTGATATATTGGATGGTTATATTCGGACACCGGAAAGGTTCCGGAAGTTTCGGAGAAAACGGAGTGCCGGGGGGTTACGGAACCCCGGGAAGTTATGGGCCTTATTGGGCCAAGAGGGAGAGAGAGGGCTGCACCAAGAGGTGGTGCGCCCCCCTCCATGGGGAGTCCGACTGGACTAGGAGGCGCAGCCCCCTTCCTCTCCTCTCCCTCTTTCCTTCCCCTTCCCTCTTCCTAGTAGGACTAGGAAAGGGAGTCCTACTCCTACTAGGAGGAGGACTCCCCCCTCCCTTGGTGCGCCCCAAGGCTGGCCGGCCCTCCCCCTTGCTCCTTTATATACGGGGGCAGGGGGGCACCCTAGGACACACAAGTTGATCTACGGATCGTTCCTTAGCCGTGTGCGGTGCCCCCCTCCACCATATTCCACCTCGGTCATATTGTAGCGGTGCTTAGGCGAAGCCCTGCGACGGTAGAACATCAAGATCGTCACCACGCCGTCGTGCTGACGGAACTCCTTCCCGACGCTTTGCTGGATCGGAGCTCGGGGATCGTCATCGAGCTGAACGTGTGCCAAGAACTCGGAGGTGCCGGAGTAACGGTGCTTGGATCGGTCGGATCGTGAAGACGTACGACTACATCAACCGCGTTAATATAACGCTTCCGCTTTCGGTCTACGAGGGTACGTGGACGGACACTCTCCCCTCTCGTTGCTATGCCATCACCATGGTCTTGCGTGATCGTAGGAAAATTTTGAAATTACTACGTTCCCCAACACTAAGCAACCCGGCAACGACATTGATGTGTACCTAAGGCCATTAGTTGAAGAACTTTTACAGCTGTGGAATGGAAACGGTGTACGTACGTGGGATGAGCACAAAAAGGAGGAATTTCACCTAAAGGCGTTGTTGTTCGTGACCATCAACGATTGGCCTGCTCTCAGTAACCTTTCAGGACAGACAAACAAGGAATACCACGCATGCACGCACTGTTTACTTGACACCGATAGTATATACCTGCGAAGCTGCAGGAAGAATGTGTACCTGGGCCATCGTCGATTTCTTCCGACCAACCATCAATGTCGAAAGAAAGGCAAGCATTTCAAAGGCGAGGCAGATCACCGGAAGAAGCCCACCATGCGCATCGGTGATCACGTACTTGCTATGGTCAATGATTTACACGTAATCTTTGGAAAGGGTCCCGGCGGACTAGCTGTTCGAATGACGCGACAATCACGCACCCATGTGGAAGAAGAAATCTACATTTTGGGACCTACCCTACGGAAAGACCTAGAGGTCCGCTCTTGATCGACGTGATGCACGTGGACGAAGAACCTTTGCGTGAACCTGCTAGGCTTCTTGGGCGTGCATGGGAAGACAAAAGATACACCTAAGGCACGGAGGACCTGCAACGCTTGCGAAAAAAGAGGGCATGCCTCAAGCAAAGATGAAGGCCCTGCCAGCTACGCTCTTATGAAAGAAGAGAAAGAAATCTTCTTTGAATGCCTGCTCAAGATGAAGGTCCTGACTGGCTTCTCGTCAAATATAAAGGAATAATAAATATGCGGAGAAAAGTTCCGAACCTAAAGTCTCATGACTGCCACATGATTATGACGCAACTGCTTCCGGTTGCATTGAGGGGGCTTCTACCGGGAAACGTCCGATTAGCCATTGTGATGCTATGTGCATTCCTCAATGCAATATCTCAGAAGGTGATTGATCCAGAAATCGTACCAACGCTAAGGAGTGATGTGGCGCAATGTCTTGACAGTTTCGAGCTGGTGTTCCCACCATCCTTCTTCAATATCATGACGCACGTCCTAGTTCATCTAGTCGACGAGATTGTCATTCGGGGCCGTATTTCTACACAATATGTACCCCTTTGAGAGGTTCATGGAGTCCTAAAGAAATATGTTGAAACCGCGCTAGGCAGAAGGAAGCATCTCCATGGGCCATCAAACAGAGGATGTCATCGGGTTTTGTGTTGACTTCATTCCTGGCCTTAAGAAGATAGGTCTCCCTAAATCGCGGTATGAGGGGAGACTGATCGAAAAGGCACGCTTGGAAGGGACTCAATAATATGCAGGACGGATATTCTTGGTCTCAAGCACACCGTACAGTTCTATAGAACTCTACCTTGGTGACCCGTATGTCGATGATCACAAGAACGAGTCTGCTCTCCAAACACCGGAAAGGCGACGACTGGATTACATGTGAACACATCAGACTTTCAGCAGTTGGTTGGAAACACGCCTCGAGGTGACAACACTGTTTGTGATGAGCTGTACTTGTTGTCCAGAGACCATCTTTGACTGTAATGATTTGGAAAGGATCTGAGATAAATGGGAATACATTTTACACGATTGACCAAGATCAAAAGAGCACCAACCAAAACAGCGGTGTCCGCTTTGATGCAGCAACCGACAGGGGAAAGGACACATATTATGGTTACATAGTAGACATATGGGAACTTGACTACGGAGTAGATTTTAAGGTCCCTTTGTTTAAGTGCAAGTGAGTCAATCTGTCAGGAGGCGGGTGAAGGAAATATGCCCTAGAGGCAATAATAAAGTTATTATTTATTTCCTCATATCATGATAAATGTTTATTATTCATGCTAGAATTGTATTAACCGAAAACATGATACATGTGTGAATACATAGACAAACATATAGTCACTAGTATGCCTCTACTTGACTAGCTCATTAATCAAAGATGGTTATGTTTCCTAACCATAGACATGTGTTGTTATTTGATTAATGGGATCACATCATTAGGAGAATGATGTGATTGACATGACCCATTCTGTTAGCCTAGCACTTGATCGTTTAGTATATTGCTATTGCTTTCTTCATGACTTATACATGTTCCGTAACTATGAGATTATGCAACTCCGTTTACGGAGGAACACTTTAGGTGCTACAAACGTCACAACATAACTGGGTGATTATAAAGGAGTACTACAGGTGTCTCCAAAGGTACATGTTGGGTTGGCGTATTTCGAGATTAGGTTTTGTCACTCCGATTGTCGGAGAGGTATCTCTGGGCCTTCTCGGTAATACACATCACATAAGCCTTGCAAGCATTGCAACTAATAAGTTGGTTGCGAGATGATGTATTACGGAACGAGTAAAAGAGACTTGCCGGTAACGATATTGAACTAGGTATTGGATACTGACGATCGAATCTCGGGCAAGTAACATACCGATGACAAAAGGGAACAACGTATGTCTTATGCGGTTTGACCGATAAAGATCTTCGTAGAATATGTAGGAACCAATATGGGCATCCAGGTTCCGCTATTGGTTATTGACCGAGAATAGTTCTAGGTCATGTCTACATAGTTCTCGAACCCGTAGGGTCCGCACGCTTAACGTTACGATGACAGATTTATTATGAGTTTATAAGTTTTGATGTACCGAAGTTTGTTCGGAGTCCCGGATGTGATCACAGACATGACGAGGAGTCTCGAAATGGTTGAGACATAAAGATTTATATATTGGAAGCCTATATTTGGATATCGGAATGGTTCCGGGTGAAATCGGGATTTTACGGAACACCGGGGTTACTGAACCTCCCGGGGATAATAGGCCTTAGTGGGCCATGAGGGAGAAGAGGAGGGCGGCCAGGGCAGGCAGCGCCCTCCCCTAGTCCGAATAGGACAAGGAGAGGCGGCGCCCCCTTCCTCTTTCCTCCCCTTTCCTTCTCCAACAAGGCAGGGGGAGTCCTACTCCCGGTGGGAGTAGGACTCCTCCAGCGCACCCCTTTGGGGGCGGCCGCACCTCCCCTCCCTCCTTTATATACGGGGCAGGGAGCACCCCAGACACACAAGTTGATCTACGGATCGTTCCTTAGCCGTGTGCGGTGCCCCCTCCACCATATTCCACCTCGGTCATATCGTCATGAGTTTAGGCGAAGCCTCGCGCCGTAGAGCATCATCATCGTCACCACGCCATCGTCTTGTGGAACTCATCCCCGACGCTTTGCTGGATCGGAGCCCGGGGATCGTCATTGAGCTGAACGTGTGCTGAACTCGGAGGTGCCGTACGTTCGGTACTTGGATCGGTCGGATCGTGAAGACGTACGACTACATCAACCGCGTTGCCATAACGCTTCCGCTTACGATCTACGAGGGTACGTGGACAATACTCTCCCCTCTCGTTGCTATGCCATCACCATGATCTTGCGTGTGTGTAGGATTTTTTTTTGAAATTACTACGTTCCCCAACAGTGGCATTAGAGCCTGGTTTTATGCTTTGATGTTATATGCACGAGTAGAACACAAGTGAGTTGTGGGCGATACAAGTCATACTGCTTACCAGCATGTAATACTTTGGTTCGGCGTAATTGTGAGATGAAGCGGCCCGGACCGACATTACGCGTACACTTACGCGAGACTGGTTTCACCGCTGCGAGCACTCGTTGCTTAAAGGTGACTGGCGGGTGTCTGTCTCTCTCACTTTAGTTGAACTGAGTGTGGCTACGCCCGGTCCTTGTGAAGGTTAAAACAGCACCAACTTGACAAACTATCGTTGTGGTTTTGATGCGTAGGTAAGAACGGTTCTTGCTCAGCCCGTAGCAGCCACGTAAAACTTGCAACAACAAAGTAGAGGACGTCTAACTTGTTTTTGCAGGGCATGTTGTGATGTGATATGGTCAAGACGTGATGCTATATTTTATTGTATGAGATGATCATGTTTTGTAACCAAGTTATCGGCAATGGCAGGAGCCATATGGTTGTCGCTTATTGTATGAAATGCAACGCCATGTAATTGCTTTACTTTATCACTAAGCGGTAGCGATAGTCGTACAAGCAATAGTTGGCGAGACGACAACGATGCTACGATGGAGATCAAGGTGTCGCGCCGGTGACGATGGTGATCACGACGGTGCGGAGATGGAGATCACAAGCACAAGATGATGATGGCCATATCATATCACTTATATTGATTGCATGTGATGTTTATCCTTTATGCATCTTATCTTGCTTTGATTGACGGTAGCATTTTAAGATGATCTCTCACTAAAATTATCAAGACGTGTTCTCCCGAGTATGCACCGTTGCCAAAGTTCGTCGTGCCTGGACACCACGTGATGATCGGGTGTGATAAGATCTCGTCCATCTACAACGGGTGCAAGCCAGTTTTGCACACGAGAATACTCAGTTAAACTTGACGAGCCTAGCATATGCAGATATGGCCTCGGAACACGGAGACCGAAAGGTCGGCGTGAATCATATAGTAGATATGATCAACATAGTGATGTTCACCATTGAAAACTACTCCATCTCACGTGATGATCGGTTATGGTTTAGTTGATTTGGATCACGTGATCACTTAGATGACTAGAGAGATGTCTGTCTAAGTGGGAGTTCTTGAGTAATATGATTAATTAAACTTAAATTTATCATGAACTTAGTACTGATAGTATTTTGATTATCTATGTTTGTAGATAGATGGCTCGTCTTTGTTGTTCCGTTGAATTTTAATGCGTTCCTTGAGAAAGCAAAGTTGAAAGATGATGGTAGCAATTACGGACTGGGTCCGTAACTTGAGGATTATCCTCATTGCTGCACGGAAGAATTACGTCTGGAAGCACCGCTGGGTGCGAGCCTGCTGCGAGAGCAACGCCGAAGTTGTGAGCGTCTGGCGAGCAAAGCTGATGACTACTCTATAGTTCGATGTGCCATGCTTTACGGCTTAGAACCGGTCTTCAACGACGTTTTGAGCGTCATGGAGCATATGAGATGTTCCAAGAGTTGAAGTTAATATTTCAAGCAAATGCCCGGATTGAGAGATATGAAGTCTCCAATAAGTTCTATAGCTGCAAGATGGAGGAGAATAGTTCGTCGGTGAGCATATACTCAAAATGTCGGGTATAATAATCACTTGATTCAACTGGGAGTTAATCTTCCGGATGATAGTGTCATTGACAGAATTCTCCAATCATCGCCACCAAGCTACAAGAGCTTCGTGATGAACTATAATATGGAAGGGATGAACAAAACAATTCCGAGCTCTTCGCAATGCTAAAAGCTGCGGAGGTAGAAATCAAGAAGGAGCATCAAGTGTTGATGGTCAACAAGACCACTAGTTTTAAGAAAAGGGCAAAGGGAGAAGAAGGAACTTCAAAAGAACAGCAAGCAAGTTGCTGCTCAAGAGAAGAAACCCAAGTCTGGACCTAAGCCTGAAACCGAGTGTTTCTACCGCAAGCAAACTGGTCCTTTGGAAGCGGAACTGCCCCAAGTATTTGGCGGATAAGAAGGATGGCAAGGTGAACAAAGGTATATGTGATATACATGTTATTGATGTGTACCTTACTAGAGCTCGTAGTAGCACCTGGGTATTTGATACTGGTTCTGTTGCTAATATTTGCAACTCAAAACAGGGACTACGGAATAAGCGAGCACTGGCCAAGGACGAGGTGACGATGCGCGTGGGAAACGGTTCCAAAGTCGATGTGATCGCGGTTGGCACGCTACCTCTACATCTACCTTCGGGATTAGTTTTAGACCTAAATAATTGTTATTTGGTGCCAGCGTTGAGCATGAACATTATATCTGGATCTTGTTTGATGCGAGACAGTTATTCATCTAAATCAGAGAATAATGGTTGTTCTATTTATGAGTGATATCTTTTATGGTCATGCACCCTTGAAGAGTGGTCTATTTTTATTAAATCTCGATAGTAGTGATACACATATTCATAATGTCGAAGCCAAAAGATGCAGAGTTAATAATGATAGTGCAACTTATTTGTGGCACTGCCGTTTAGGTCATATCGTGTAAAGCGCATGAAGAAACTCCATACTGATGGACTTTTGGAACCACTTGATTATGAATCATTTGGTACTTGCGAACCGTGCCTCATAGGCAAGATGACTAAAACACCGTTCTCCGGTTCTATGGAGAGAGCAACATATTTGTTGGAAATCATACATACAGATGTATGTGGTCCGATGAATGTTGAAGCTCGTGGCGGATATCGTTATTTTCTCACCTTCACAGATGATTTAAGCAGATATGGGTATATCTTCTTAATGAAACATAAATCTGAAACATTTGAAAAGTTCAAAGAATTTCAGAGTGAAGTTGAAAATCATCGTAACAAGAAAATAAAATTTCTACGATCTGATCGTGGAGGAGAATATTTGAGTTACGAGTTTGGTCTACATTTGAAACAATGCGGAATAGTTTCGCAACTAACGCCACCTGGAACACCACAGCGTAATGGTGTGTCCGAACGTCGTAATCGTACTTTACTAGATATGGTGCGGTCTATGATGTCTCTTACCGATTTACCACTATCATTTTGGGGTTATGCTTTAGATACGGCCGCATTCACGTTAAATAGGACACCATCAAAATCCGTTGAGACGACTCCTTATGAACTATGGTTTGGCAAGAAACCAAAGTTGTCATTTCTGAAAGTTTGGGGCTGCGATGCTTATGTGAAAAAACTTCAACCTGATAAGCTTGAACCCAAATCGGAAAAATGTCTCTTCATAGGATACCCAAAGGAGACAGTTGGGTACACCTTCTATCACAGATCCGAAGGCAAGACATTCGTTGCTAAGAATGGATCCTTTCTAGAGAAGGAGTTTCTCTCGAAGGAAGTGAGTGGGAGAAAAGTAGAACTTGATGAGGTAACAGTACCAGCTCCCTTATTGGAAAATGGTTCATCACAGAAATCGGTTCCTGTGACACCTACACCAATTAGTGAGGAAGTTAATGATGATGATCATGAAACTTCAGATCAAGTTTCTACTGAACTACGTAGGTCAACTAGAGTAAGATCCGCACTGAGTGGTGCGGTAATCCTATTCGGAAGTCATGTTACTTGACCATGGTGAACCTACAAACTATGAAGAAGCGATGGTGAGCCCAGATTCCGCAAAATGGCTGGAAGCCATGAAATCTGAGATGGGATCCATGTATGAGAACAAAGTATGGACTTTGGTTGACTTGCCCGATGATCGGCAAGCCATTGATAATAAATGGATCTTTAAGAAGAAGACTGACGCTGATGGTAATGTAACTGTCTATAAAGCTCGACTTGTTGTGAAAGGTTTTCGACAAGTTCAAGGGGTTGACTACGATGAGACTTTCTCACCCGTAGCGATGCTTAAGTCTGTCCGAATCATGTTAGCAATTGCTGCATTTTATGATTATGAAATTTGGCAAATGGATGTCAAAACTGCATTCTTGAATGGATTTCTAGAAGAAGAGTTGTATATGATGCAACTAGAAGGTTTTGTTGATCCAAAAGGTGCTAACAAAGTGTGCAAGCTCCAGCGATCAATTTATGGTCAGTGCAAGCCTCTCGGAGTTGGAATAAGCGCTTTGATAGTGTGATCAAAGCATATGGTTTTATCTGAGACTTTTGGAGAAGCTTTGTATTTACAAGAAAGTGAGTGGGAGCTCTGTAGCATTTACGATATTATATGTGGACGACATATTATTAATTGGAAATGATATAGAATTTCTGGATAGCATAAAAGGATACTTGAATAAAAGTTTTTCAATGAAGGACCTCGGTGAAGCTGCTTACATATTGGGCATCAAGATCTATAGAGATAGATCAAGGCGCTTAATTGGACTTTCACAAAGCACATACCTTGATAAAGTTTTGAAAAAGTTCAAAATGGATCGAGCAAAGAAAGGATTTTTACGTGTTACAAGGTGTAAAATTGAGTCGGACTCAATGCCCGACCACAGCAGAAGATAGAGAAAATGAAAGATGTTCCTATGCTTCAGCCATAGGCTCTATCATGTATGCAATGCTGTGTACCAGACTGACGTATGCTTAGCAATAAGCTTGGCAGGAAGGTACCAAAGTAATCCGAGTGGATCATGGACAGCGGTCAAGAACATCTGAAATACGAAAAGGACTAAGGATATGTTTCTCGTATATGGAGGTGACAAAGAGCTAGTCGTAAATGGTTACGTCGATGCAAGCTTTGACACTGATCGATCCGACGATTCTAAATCGCAAACCGGATAGGTGTTTTTATTAAGCGGTGGAGCTGTCGGTTGGTGCAGTTCTAAACAAAGCGTCGTGGCGGGATCTACATGTGAAGCGGAGTACATAGCTGCTTGGAAGCAGCAAATGAAGGAGTTTGGATGAAAGAGTTCATTTCCGATCTAGGTGTCATACCTAGTGCATCGGGACCAATGAAGATCTTCGTGACAATCTTGGTGCAATTGCCTTGGCAAAGGAATCCAGATTTCACAAGAGGACCAAGCATATCAAGAGGCGCTTCAATTCCATCCGGGACCAAGTCCGGTGGGAGACATAGAGATTTGCAAGATACATACGGATCTGAATGTTGCAGACCCGTTGACTAAGCCTCTTCCACGAGCAAAACATGATCAGCACCAAGACTCCATGGGTGTTAGAATCATTCTTGTGTAATCTAGATTATTGACTCTAGTGCAAGTGGGAGGCTGAAGGAAATATGCCCTAGAGGCAATAATAAAGTTATTATTTATTTCCTCATATCATGATAAATGTTTATTATTCATGCTAGAATTGTATTAACGGAAACATGATACATGTGTGAATACATAGACAAACATATAGTCACTAGTATGCCTCTACTTGAATAGCTCATTAATCGAAGATGGTTATGTTTCCTAACCATAGACATGTGTTGTTATTTGATTAATGGGATCACATCATTAGGAGAATGATGTGATTGACATGACCCATTCCGTTAGCCTAGCACTTGATCGTTTAGTATATTGATATTGCTTTCTTCATGACTTATACATGTTCCGGTAACTATGAGATTATGCAACTCCGTTTACGGAGGAACACTTTGGTGCTACCAAAAGTCACAGCGTAAGCTGGGTGATTATAAAGGAGTACTACAGGTGTCTCTAAAGGTACATGTTGGGTTGGCGTATTTGAGATTAGGTTTTGTCACTCCGATTGTGGGAGAGGTATCTCTGGGCCTTCTCGGTAATACACATCACATAAGCCTTGCAAGCATTGCAACTAATAAGTTAGTTGCGAGATGATGTATTACAGAACGAGTAAAAGAGACTTGCCGGTAACTAGATTGAACTAGGTATTGGATACCGACGATCGAATCTCGGGCAAGTAACATACCGATGACAAAGGGAACAACGTATGTCGTTATGCGGTTTGACCGATAAAGATCTTCGTAGAATATGTAGGAACCAATATGGGCATCCAGGTTCCGCTATTGGTTATTGACCGAGAATAGTTCTAGGTCATGTCTACATAGTTCTCGAACCCGTAGGGTCCGCACGCTTAACGTTACGATGACAGTTTTATTATGAGTTTATAAGTTTTGATGTACGAAGTTTGTTTGAGTCCGGATGTGATCACGGACATGACGAGGAGTCTCGAAATGGTCGAGACATAAAGATTGATATATTGGAAGCCTATATTTGGATATCGGAATGGTTCGGGTGAAATCGGGATTTTCTGGAACACCGAAGTTACGGAACCCTCCGGGGATAATAGGCCTTAGTGGGCCATGAGGGAGAAGAGGAGGGCGGCCGGGGCAGGCGCGCGCCCCCCCTAGTCCGAATAGGACAAGGAGAGGGGCAGCGCCCCTTCCTCTTTCCCTCCCCTTTCCTTCTCCAACAAGGCAGAGGGGAGTCCTACTCCGGTGGGAGTAGGACTCCTCAGCGCACCCTGCCAGGGGCGGCCGCACTCTCCCTCCCTCCTTTATATACGGGCAGGGGGCACCCAGGACACACAAGTTGATCTACGGATCGTTCCTTAGCCGTGTGCGGTGCCCCCTCCACCATATTCCACCTCGGTCATATCGTCGCGGAGTTTAGGCGAAGCCTCGCGCCGATAGAGCATCATCATCGTCACCATGCCGTCGTCTTGTGGAACACGCTTTGCTGGATCGGGCCGGGGATCGTCATCGAGCTGAATGTGTGCTGAACTCGGAGGTGCCGTCGTTCGGTACTTGGATCGGTCGGATCGTGAAGGCGCACGACTACATCAACAGCGTTGTCATAGCGCTTCGCTTATGGTCTCACAGTGCGTGGACAATACTCTCCCTCTCGTTGCTATGCCATCACCATGATCTTGCGTGTGCGTAGGAATTTTTGAAATTACTCGTTCCCCAACAACGGGTGCAGGTAGACCCACGATGCGGAATGACAACAGTGGATCTGAAAAATCTTGGGTACATTGACGAACCGTTCGTCCTAGCCAATGATGTGGCACAGAGTTATCTATGTGAAGGACATGTCTACCGGACCGAGGAAAAGAAAAGATAAAGAGCGAATACATCATACGATGAGCCAAAGCGCCACATAGTTCTTTCGGGAAAAGGGACATCCACGGGAGTGGAGGGCAAGACAGACATGTCAGAAGAGTATAAAAGTTTCATGAAATTCCTCCCTTCAAAGTCAAGGCTAACCCAAGCATCCCGATAAGCGATGAAGATTATCCATGGTTACTGGCGCAATAAGCAAATGACACAAGCGAAGAAAAAATGAAGACTTTCTCCATAACTATTATGATGATACTATGCCAACTTTGTAACAGAGCGAGTATGATACCATTGTCCGTTTTGTACATGCACATGCTATGCCAACTTTTCAGAGTTCATTTGAAAACTATGAATTTCAAAGAATTTAAATTTTAACTATTCAAATTTGAAAACTAATGGCACAAACAGAAAGTCTAAAACTAATGGCACTAACAGAAAGTTTATAATTTTGCTAACCTAAAAGCAAAAAGAATTAAAAATAAAGCAAAAACCAAAATAAAATAATTAATGCAGAAAACAAAACAAAAAAATGGAAAAAAATAAAAATAGTAACAATAAGTATTTTGTTGTAAGTAGAAACAAAATAAAATGAATAAAGCAACAAAGAACACAAAAAAGTGTTTTCAAATTTGAAAACTAATGGCACTAACAGAAAGTTTATAATTTTCTAAAACTAAAAGCAAAAAGAATTTAAAAATAAAGCAAAAATCAAAAGAAAATAAATAATGCAGAAAACAAAACAAAAAAAACTGGACGAAAAATAAAAATAAAAATAGCAACAATAAGTATTTTGTTGTAAGTAGAAACAAAATAAAATGAATAAAGCAACAAAGAAAACAAAAAAGTGTTTTCAAATTTGAAAACTAATGGTACTAACAGAAAGTTTATAATTTTTCTAAAACTAAAAGCAAAAAGAATTAAAAAATAAAGCAAAAACAAAATAAAATAAATAATGCAGAAAACAAAACAAAAAACTGGAAAAAAATAAATATAGCAACAATAAGTATTTTGTTGTAAATAGAAACAAAATAAACTAAATAAAGCAACAAATAAAACAAAAATCAAAAAGTGTCACCTCTTCGGGCCCCCACGGCCTGAATCGACTAGAAACCCTACCATGGGCGAGGATTCAGGCCAGCGGGAGGCCCAGATGGGCCCAGTGCACAGATTGCGAGGTTAGGCCAGCCTGCTTAGAGAGGGCTCGAGAGGAAGGCGCACCGCACTTTATAAGCAGGTCGCCTCCCTCTCAACTAGCGAGTGGGACTAAATATTTGGGTTCGGGCAGCACTGGGCCTTTGGTCGGTTGGTGGCACCAGCAAGGGGCTAAAGGGTGCATTAGTCCCGGTTGGTGCTACGACCGGGACTAATGCCCTTTAGTCTGGTTGGTGCCACCAACCGGACAAACCTCTTTTCAGCGGCGGCCTTTAGTCCCGGTTGGTGGCACCAACCGGGACTAACGCCCACCTTTAGTCCCGGTTGGTGCCACGAACCAGGACTAAAGGTTTTGCTATATAAGCAGCACTTAGCAGTTTCTCCAAAATCCATCCTTTCTTCTCCGCCCGACGCCCGCTGCTCTGCCTCGTCGCCGTCGCCGCCGAGCCGTCAGGCTCCTCCACCTCGTCATCGCCGCCGCCTCCGACGCCGTCAGGCTGCTCCACCTCGTCGTCGCCGCCGCCTACGACGCCGTCAGGCTCAACTTTGCCGTCGCCACGGCCCTCGACGCCATCTGCCCGACGCTTGGCGCAGCTCGCGCCCGACACCGCCCGCCGTGCCCGCCACCCTCTGTGAGCACCTGCCTCGCGCCCGCCCTACCCTGCCCCGTCGGCGCCACCGCTGCCGCGATGCCCCTCTGCCCCGCCGGCGCCACCACTTTTTTTTCTTAGTTTAATTTTTTTTCATATATATATATAATGTATGTGTATGTATGTGGCTATATGTTTCTGTTCATATGTTGCAATATGTTTATTTTTATTTTTATTAGTTTATTTTTTGTTCATATGTGATGTATATGTGTATGTGGCTATAATGTATATGTGTATGTGATGTATGTGGCTAGAATTTGCTAAATATATATGTTAAAAATGTTTGTTTGTTCATAGAAAGTTTTTGTTCATATATAGAAAGTTACAATTTTAGAAAAAATATATGCAAAAGTTACAATTTTAGAAAAGAAGGATAGGAAAGAAGAAAATAAGAAGAGGAAAGCAGAAGAAGAGGAGAGGAAAAGAAGAGGAGAAATAAGTAAGAAGAAGAAAAAGAAGAAAAAAGAGGGAGAAGAAGAAAGGAATAGTGGAGAGGAAGAAAATAGATTCTCTGCTTTTTCTTCTTTTTTTTCGATCTTCTCCTCTAGCTATTCCTTTCTTCTTCTCCTCTTTCTTCTTCTTCTTCTTAATTTTTATCGGGAGCGAGGGTGTCGAGGATCGCCGAGGGTCGAGGGTCGGGAACTAGGGTAGAGGGTCGAGGGTCGTTAAGGGGTCAAGGGTCGAGGGTTCGAGGGTTCTATAGGGTCGAGGATCGAGGTCGAGGTTCGAGGTGGTCTCTAGGGTCGAGGTTCGAGGTCGTCGAGGTTCGAGGTCGAGAGAGGTTTCCTAGTGTCAAAGTATTGAAGAAATCCATGGCTTCATCATTAGCTGGAAGTAAACAGGGCATGATGGTACGAAGTCCTCCAAAGTTATTCTGGAATGGAGTCCCGGATAGGATAATTTGCCTTTTTGTACGAATTTTAGCAAAGGCCTTCCAAATAACGATATTCGGAAGGTTCTTGCTGAACTTTGTACCAAAAAGCGAATTATCCTATCTGGGACTCCGCTCCAAAATAACTTTGAGAGCTTGCACCATCATGCACTACATTGCGCCTAATGATGAAGACATGGTTTTGTTGAATCCTTTGACACTAGGCAACCTCCCGACCCCTCGGCGATCCTCGACCCGTTGACCCTCGACCGCTCGGCGATCCTCGACCCCTCGGCGATCCTTGACCCCTTGGTAAAAAAAAGAAGAGGAAGAAGAAAAAAAAGAGGAGAAGAAAGAATAGATGAGTTCTTATCCTCTATTCTTTCTTCTCCTCTTTTTTTTCTTCTTCTTCCTCTTTTTTTTTATCGGGAACGAGGGTCGTTGAGGGTCGCCGAGCGGTAGTGGAAACCCTAATTAAATAGCAAGTATCGTCGGTGTGAGATACATGTGGCCGTCGGTGTCGGACACTACATCCACGTCCCACAAGTGACGCAGGCGTCGATGCCCACGTCACTTGTGGGACATAGATGTAGTGTCGCGTTGTTGTTGTCGATATACCCCTCCCGATAGCTTCAACACGTGGGGGGTCGATATACCCCTCCTTGAAGCGTTCTCGAGGCCACCCCTAACCCTTGAAGCGTTATCGAGGCCACGAAACCCTAGAGAAGCAGCGTCAAGGCCACTAATTAATATGATTCCTTATTGTGATTAGCTAGCTAGTTCTCGTTTGCCACTAATATATCCATATCTGTCATGTTTGAATAATAATTGCCATGTTGTAAATATTTGTAGAAACTATGGACAGCCCGCCCCGAGACGAAGCACAAGAAGCGTTGTTGAGGCACATAATCGCAGAAGGAAGTGATGCCATCAACTCGATGATGTTTCTCAACGACACCGATGGTGCGGAAGGAGAGGTGAAGAAGCAGCTGGCTATGCTTATGATGGCTCCGATGACCCAATGCGGTGGAAGGAGAGGGTGAATAAGTAGACCGTGAGGACTGCTCCGTGATCACCGAACTGAGTCGGCCAGGTATATATATTAGTTAAGCCTGTGTTGACTAGCTAATTTATGCATTCATTGTTTTGGTATGTACATATTAATTAACTCTCATCTTTCTTCCTTTTCTAGCCCTCCGGATCGAGCACAACTCGGTAAGGAGGCGAGGCCGAAGAAAAGTTGAGCTCGGATGAAAGGTTTGAGATCATAGAAATCGTGTGGCTGCCAACCGATCGAACCCATCCGGACAAAGAAGGCATTTGTTGCTCGGTCACGGGGGTTACGGTTAGGGACAAGATCGATCAGCATCCAGCAATGGTATAAGCCTAAGAACGAAGAGCCTGAGGTGTCTTATGTCAATGATCTACAGAAAAATGATCTTTGGACTGAGCTGAAGTCAAATTTCACCCTATCGCCAGAGGATGATCCGGAGAAGCCAGTTATAGAGCCATTAATCAAGTCTTTTGCTCTTAAGAAGATGGCAGACCTATTCAGGCATTGGAAGAAAGACCTGAATAAGTTTGTCGATAAAAAAGAGACACCAAAATTCAAGGGCAAATATGAGAAGATCAGAGATGACTGGCCCGCATTTGTGGCCCACAGGACATCGGAAAAGAATAAAAAGATGTCGGCGACAAACAAGCAAAATGTTGCGAAGAAGAAGCTTCACCATCGCACGGGGTCAGGTGGCTACCTCATAGCCCGGCCTAAGTGGGCCAAGGCTGAGAATGATCTGCTTGATAAAGGATCGAACCGAGAGACAATGAACTGGCAGACCGTTGCGGACTTGGTTCTTCGGGCTGGCGGAACCTTGGACCTATGATCGGGGAAGTGCATTAAATGCGGACGAGCAATTGGACATACCAGTCAAGAGGCTAAAGCAATATATTGAAGCAGCGCAACAAGGAAAGTTTGTTCGAGACGGGGAGAAGGACGAGCTCACAATGGCCCTCGGGAATCCACGAGCACCACGGGCGGACACGAGGCACGCCAGCTCCCTTTCGTGGAAGGCTGGATTTCGGACCGAGGGGTTACAAAACCCATGAGAGGAGGAAGAAAGCGGAGCAGAGCCAAATGCAGGCGCTGCACGAAAGGGTAATGGGGCTAGAGGAACGAGAAGAGGAGCGAAGCAGCAGATCACAGCAAGCGACCTGCGAAGCTTCCCCGAAGCTACCCCGCCATCTCAGCGGAGAAGCAGCGTGGCTTCCTCCGAGCTGCTTCAGCCGGAGCATGCCTTGACGGCTCCTGCCAGCTATCCCGTGGATGCTATCACTGAGTCTCAAAATTGCCACCTTATGGCGCAATGGAGCAATTTGAAGGTCAAGGCGGCTGTTGGCTCTGTTTATGCTACTAAACCCAACTCAACTTTTCACCGCCGCCGATTCGGAAGGATATGCTAAGGTGATGGTGGATGAAATAACGGAGGATTTGAGGACCTCCAGCTTGACCACCCTACGGTGAAGGGAGTATCGGCTGTGTTCGCTCTAAAGACTCCATGCCTATGGCGGAAGGATCTCATCAACCTTCCGAACTGGGCGCCTCCGCCTCCTCCTCCTCCTCCCGCGAGTCAGGGCACTCCGCCTCCTCCACCGCCTCCTCCTCCCGGCGAGTGGCGATCGGGGAACTCGGCTGGCTCCTTCTTCGGCGCATGGCGGCACTCCGCCTCCTTCTCCGCTTTGCACCGCGTGGCGCCCGAGCAGCCAGCCTCCTCCTTCTCCGCCTCATCGGCAAAGGCGGAAGAGACCCCGCCGCTCTGGCTACTCCCGGCGTCGTAGTCCTTCTCCTCCGCCTCGTAAGCAAGGAAAGAAGACATCCGCTCCGTCTGCTCTGCCGGCATCTAGCAGTACAGCCAAAGGCGGGAGGAGATACAGATTCGGTCCTTCTCTAAAGAATCCAGAGAAGTTACCGTACGAGAGGACCGACGAGGAAAACACGAAGATCACGCAGACCGAAGTGCATGACTGGTTTGAAGGGTTGAAAGGAAAGAGACATCCACCTCTGAAGGAGAAGGTAGATCCGTGAAAGCGAAGCGCACTCATGCCTACGACAAAACCACCCAAGTCTCCGCCGAAAGGCAACTATGAGCGCATTATTGAAAGGCATTTGCGAAGCGGAGAGGTCGGGAAGTACTAAAAGTGATCAAAGAATGAAAGAACGACGAGCTGGGAAACAAATTGCCCAGCTCGGCGAACAAGCCAAGCAATCGTGCCCCCGCTCAAGGTGCACGCTAGCGACATCGTCGATCCGAGGATGGTGCCCGGTTATGGCAATCTGAAGATTACCTGCCCGATGATGTATATTATGATTTCTTGGAGGTGCAGATACAAAGATACGATGCGGAAGCCTCTCGTCAAAGATGAAAGCTCTCTATCAACGATGATCACGAAGATTGCATGATTGGTACATGAAAACCTGTAGAGAGTCCGAGGGAGGAGTACTTTGTATGTGAGAGTTAAAAGGAGCATGACCTCGTTGGAATTGAACTGTTGCCTATTCCATTTAAGGAGTTCTATCAGTTTTTCAATCAATTGGCCCTCGATAAAGCAACGGTCACCTGCTATCGTCTGTAAGTAGTACTACTTCGTCATTAAGTCTCTCTATATAACTCAGCTCTTTCATTGCATGTATTTATAATTATCCTCACTATATTATGCAGATTGAAAATCGCCGAATTGAAGAAAAGACAAGTGGGTTCCATTGGGTTCATTAACACATATCTCATAGATGCAACTGAGGTTGAATTTCATGCCGAAAATACCGAGGCCAACTTGCTACAATCGTTCATAATAAATGAACACAAGGATATAATACTCTTTCCTTACAACTTCAAGTGTCTGTTACTGTCTTGTGGCATATTCGGTTTCCCTTATTAGTCCAGCTTATAGTAATGTAATATTGATGAGTTATGCACGCGTGCGCAGCTACCACTATATTCTCCTAGAGATTAAGCTTGAGCAGGAAGTAGTAACTGTCTTAAACTCGAGACGAAAAGATCCCAAGGAGTATGCGGACATGACTGAAATGCTCGAGAAGTAAGTTAAATCGATCATTATCCACCATATCAGCAACTTTGTTCATTTCTGATTTCAAGTAATTGTTTTCTTTGTATGGCAGTGTTTGGAGAAAATTCACCAAAAAAGCTCCGGGACTGCCGAAGAAGCTGCAATTTAGACACCCGAAAGTAAGTACTATAGTAGCATATTCCACGCATCTCCTAGTGATTCAAGCGCTAGTTTCATCAATACCATTTAACATGCTTGCTAATTATCAGTTTGATTGACCTCTATTTCTTGTAAAGTGGTTGTGGCAGGAACAAGGGAATGATTTCTGTGGATACTACGTTTGCGAGTCCATCCGCCACACGACGTGTGAGCGGGGCTACTCTGACAAACAATATGAAGTGCGTAAATAACAATATTCACAATTTTATTTTATTACCATCATTTGTGTTGAGTTTCATTCATTCATATATATATGTATTGACCCCCTTCTTAAAATTAGATGTTTCGGATGCGGGATGAACTACTAGAACCAGATCGCATGCGAGCAATTGAAGAGGAATTGGTGGCATTCTTTCTTGACCACATGATCGCTGAAGACGGAGAATACTATGTGGACCACGCGTCTGTTGGGGAACGTAGTAATTTCAAAAATTTTCCTACGATCACGCAAGACCATGGTGATGGCATAGCAACGAGAGGGGAGAGTGTCCGTCCACGTACCCTCGTAGACCGAAAGCGGAAGCGTTAAAACAACGCGGTTGATGTAGTCGTACGTCTCCACGATCCGACCGATCCAAGCACCGAACGTACGGCACCTCCGAGTTCTGCACACGTTCAGCTCGATGACGATCCCCGGACTCCGATCCAGCAAAGTGTCGGGATGAGTTCCGTCAAGACGACGGCGTGGTGGCGATGTTGATGCTCCACCGACGCAGGGCTTCGCCTAAGCTCGCGACGATATGACTTCTCCGGCGCAGGGCTTCTCCTAAGCTCATGACGATATGACCGAAGTGGAATATGGTGGAAGGGGCACCGCACACGGCTAAGGCAAAATCCGTAGATCAACTTGTGTGTCATGGGGTGCCCCTGCCCCGTATATAAAGGAGACAGGGAGGAGGTGGCGGCCCAGGAGGGGCGCACCAGGGGGGGAGTCCTACTCCCAGTAGGAGTAGGACTCCTCCTTTCCTAGTAGGAATAGGAGAGAAGGAAGGGAGGAGAAGAAGGGTGCGGCCCCTCCCTAGTCCAATTCGGACTAGGCCTTGGGGGGCGCGGCCTGCCCTAGGCAGCCCTCTCTCTTTCCCGCAGGGCCCAATAAGGCCCAATACTTCTCCCGGCGAATTCCGTAACTCTCGGTACTCGAAAATACCGGATCATTGGAACCTTTCCGAACTCCGAATATAGTCGTCAATATATCGATCTTTACGTCTCGACCATTTCGAGACTCCTCGTCATGTCCCCGATCTCATCCGGGACTCGAACTCCTTCGGTACATCAAAACTCATAAACTCATAATATAAGCGTCATCGAAACCTTAAGCGTGCGGACCCTACGGGTTCGAGAACTATGTAGACATGACCTAGAACTATTCTCGGTCAATAACCAATAGCGGAACCTGGATGCCCATATTGGTTCCTACATATTCTCGAAGATCTTTATCGGTCAAACCGCATAACGACATCGTTGTTCCCTTTGTCATCGGTATGTTACTTACCCGAGATTCGATCGTCGGTATCAATACCTAGTTCAATCTCGTTACGGTAAGTCTCTTTACTCGTTCCGTAATACATCATCTCACAACTAACTCATTAGTTGTAATGCTTGCAAGGCTTAAGTGATGTGCATTACCGAGAAGGCTGGAGATACCTCTCCGACAATCGGAGTGACAAAACCTAATCTCAAATCGCCAACCCAACAAGTACCTTTGGAGACACCTGTAGTACTCCTTTATAATCACCCGATACGTTGTGGACGTTTGGTAGTACCAAAGTGTTCCTCCGGTAAGCGGGAGTTGCATAATCTCATAGTTATAGGAACATGTATGGGTCATGAAGAAAGCATTAACATACTAAGCGATCAACTGTTAAGCTAACGGAATGGGTCATGTCAATCAGATCATTCAACTAATGATGTGACCTTGTTAATCAAATAACAACTCCTTGTTCATGGTTAGGAAACATAACCATCTTTGATTAACAAGCTAGTCAAGTAGAGGCATACTAGTGACATCTGTTTGTCTATATATTCACACATGTATTATGTTTCGGTTAATACAATTCTAGCATGAATAATAAACATTTATCATGATATAAGGAAATAAATAATAACTTTATTATTGCCTCTAGGGCATATTTCCTTCAGTCTCCCACTTGCACTAGAGTCAATAATCTAGTTCACATCATCATGTGATTCAACACCAATATTCACATCTGTATGTGATTAATACCCATAGTTCACATCGTCATGTGACCAACACCCAAAGGGTTTACTAGAGTCAATAATCTAGTTCACATCGCTATGTGATTAACACCCAAAGAGTACTAAGGTATGATCATGTTTTGCTCGTGAGAGAAGCTTAGTCAGCAGTCTGCATCACATTCAGAGCCGTAGGTATTTTGCAAATTTCTATGTCTACAATGCTCTTGCGGAGCTACTCTAGCTAATTGCTCCCACTTTCAATATGTATCCAGATTGAGACTCGAGTCATCTAGATTAGTGTTAAAACTTGCATCGGCGTAACCCTTTACGACGAACCTTTTTCACTTCCATAATCGAGAAACATATCCTTATTCTACTAAGGATAATTTTGACCGCTGTCCATTGATCTACTCCTAGATCACTATTGCACTCCCTTGCCAAGCTTAGTGGTAGGGTATGCAATAGATCTGGTACACAGCATGACATACTTTATAGAACCTATGGCTGATGCATAGGGAATGACTTTCATTCTCTTTCTATCTTCTGCCGTGGTCGGGTTTTGAGTCTTACTCAATCTCACACCTTGTAACACAGGCAAGAACTCTTTCTTTGACTGTTCCATTTTGAACTACTTCAAAATCTTGTCAAGGTATGTATTCATTGAAAAACTTATCTAGCGTCTTGATCTATCTCTATAGATCTTGATGCTCAATATGTAAGCAGTTTCACCGAGGTCCTTCTTTGAAAAACTCCTTTCAAACACTCCTTTATGCTTTGCAGAATAATTCTACATCATTTCCGATCAACAATATGTCATTCACATATACTTATCAGAAATGTTGTAGTGCTCCCACTCACTTTCTTGTAAATACAGGCTTCTCCAAAAGTCTGTATAAAACCATATGCTTTGATCACACTATCAAAGCGTTTATTCCAACTCCGAGATGCTTGCACCAGTCCATAGATGGATCGCTGGAGCTTGCACATTTTGTTAGCTCCTTTAGGATTGACAAAACCTTCTGGTTGCATCATATATAACTCTTCTTTAATAAATCCATTAAAGAATGTAGTTTTGATATCCATTTGCCAGATTTCATAAAATGTGGCAATTGCTAACATGATTCGGACAGACTTAAGCATCGCTACTGCTTGAGAAAATCTCATTGTAGTCAACACCTTGAACTTGTCGAAAACCTTTTGCGACAAGTCGAGCTTTGTAGATAGTAATACTACTATCAGCATCTGTCTTCCTCTTGAAGATCCATTTATTTAACATGGCTTGCTGATCATAGAGCAAGTCAATCAAAGTCCATACTTTGTTCTCATACATGGATCCTATCTCAGATTTCATGGCCTCAAGCCATTTCGCGGAATCTGGGCTCATCATCGCTTCCTCATAGTTCATAGGTTCATCATGGTCTAGTAACATGACTTCCAGAACATGATTACCGTACCACTGGTGCGGATCTTACTCTGGAAGACCTACGAGGTTTGGTAGCAACTTGATCTGAAGTTTCATGATCATCATCATTAACTTCCTCACTAATTGGTGTAGGAATCACTGGAACTGATTTCTGTGATGAACTACTTTCCAATAAGGGAGAAGGTACAATTACCTCATCAAGTTCTACTTTCCTCCCACTCACTTCTTTCGAGAGAAACTTCTTCTCTAGAAAGGATCCATCTTAGCAACGAATAACTTGCCTTCGGATCTGTGATAGAAGGTGTACCCAATAGTTACCTTTGGGTATTCTATGAAGACGCACTTCTCGATTTGGGTTCGAGCTTATCGGTTGAAAACTTTTTCACATAAGCATCACAACTCCAAACTTTAAGAAACGACAGCTTAGGTTTATTGTTAAACCATAGTTCATACGGTGTCATCTCAGCGGATTTAGATGGTGCCCTATTAAACGTGAATGCAGCTGTCTCTAATGCATAACCCCAAAACGATATTGGTAAATCGGTAAGAGACATCATTGATCGCACCATATCAAAATAAAGTACGGTTATGACGTTCGGACACACCATTACGTTATGGTGTTCCATGTGGCGTGAGCTGTGAAACTATTCCACATTGTTTTATATGAAGGCCAAACTCGCAACTCAAAAATTCATCTCCACGATCAGATCGCAGAAACTTTATTTTCTTGTTACGATGATTTTCCACTTCACTCTGAAATTCTTTGAACCTTTCAACTATTTCAGACTTATGTTTCATCAAGTAGATATACCCATATCCGCTCAAATCATCTTGTGAAGGTCAGAAAATAACGATACTTGCCACGAGCATCAACACTTATTGGATCGCATACATCGGTATGTATTATTTCCAATAAGTTAGTAGCTTGTTCCATTGTTCCGGAGAACGGAGTTTTAGTCATCTTGCCCAAAAGGCACGGTTCGCAAGCATCAAATGATTCATAACCAAGTGATTCCAAAAATCCATCTTTATGGAGTTTCTTCATGCATTTTACACCGATATGACCCAAACGGCAGTGCCACAAATAAATTGCACTATCATTATTAACTTTGCATCTTTTGGCATCTATATTATGAATATGTGTATCACTATGATCGAGATCCAATGAACCATTTTCATTGGGTGTGTAACCATATAAGGTTTTATTCATGTAAACAGAACAACAATTTATTCTCTTACTTAAATGAATAATCGTATTGCAATAAACATGATCAAATCATATTTATGCTCAACACCAAATAACACTTATTTAGGTTCCACACTAATCCCGAAAGTATAGGGAGTGTGCGATGATGATCATATCAATCTTGGAACTACTTCCAACACTCATCGTCACTTCCCCTTCAACTAGTTTCTGTTCATTCTGCAACTCCCGTTTCAAGTTACTACTCTTAGCAATTGAACCAGTATCAAATACCGAGGGGTTGCTACGAACACTAGTAAAATACACATCAATAATCTGTATATCAAATATACCTTTGTTCACTTTGCCATCCTTCTTATCCGCCAAATACTTGGGGTAGTTCCGCTTCTAGTGACCAGTTTCATTGCAGCAAAAGCACTTAGTCTCAGGCTTAGGTCCAGACTTGGGCTTCTTCACTCGAGCAGCAACTTGCTTGCCGTTCTTCTTGAAGTTCCCCTTCTTCCCTTTGCCCTTTTCCTTGAGACTGGTGGTCTTGTCCATCATCAACACTTGATGCTCTTTCTACCTTCGTTGATTTCAACATCACGAAGAGCTCGGGAATCGTTTTCGTCATCCCTTGCATACTATAGTTCATCATGAAGTTCTACTAACTTGGTGATGGTGACTAGAGAATTCTGTCAATCACTATCTTATCTGGAAGATTAACTCCCACTTGATTCAAGCGATTGAAGTACCCAGACAATCTGAGCACATGCTCACTAGTTGAGCGATTCTCCTCCATCTTTTAGCTATAGAACTTGTTGGAGACTTCATATCTCTCAACTCGGGTATTTGCTTGAAATATTAACTTCAACTCCTGGAACATCTCATATGGTCCATGACGTTCAAAACGTCTTTGAAGTCCCGATTCTAAGCCGTTAAGTATGGTGCACTAAACTATCAAGTAGTCATCATATTGAGCTAGCCAAACGTTCATAACGTCTGCATTTGCTCCTGCAATAGGTCTGTCACCTAGCGGTGCATTAAGGACATAATTCTTCTGTGCAGCAATGAGGATAAACCTCAGATCACGGATCTAATCCGCATCATTGCTACTAACATTTTTCAACACAATTTTCTCTAGGAACACATAAAAACACAGGGAAGCAACAACGCGAGCTATTGATCTACAACATAATCTGCAAAATACTACCAGGACTAAGTTCATGATAAATTTAAGTTCAATTAATCATATTACTTAAGAACTCCCACTTAGACAGACATCTCTCTAGTCATCTAAGTGATCACGTGATCCAAATCAACTAAACCATAACCGATCATCACGTGAGATGGAGTAGTTTTCAATGGTGAACATCACTATGTTGATCATATCTACTATATGATTCACGCTCGACCTTTCGGTCTCCGTGTTCCGAGGCCATATCTGCATATGCTAGGCTCGTCAAGTTTAACCTGAGTATTCGCGTGTGCAAAACTGGCTTGCACCCGTTGTAGATGGACGAGAGCTTATCACACCCGATCATCACGTGGTGTCAGGCACGACGAACTTTGGCAGCGGTGCATACTCAGGAGAACACTTCTTGATAATTTTAGTGAGAGATCATCTTATAATGCTACCGTCAATCAAAGCAAGATAAGATGCATAAAGGATAAACATCACATGCAATCAATATAAGTGATATGATATGGTCATCATTATCTTGTGCTTGTGATCTCCATCGCCAAGCAACGTCATGATCACCATCGTCACGGCGCGACACCTTGATCTCCATCGTAGCATCGTTGTCGTCTCGCCAACTATTGCTTCTCGACTATCGCTACTCCTTAGTGATAAAGTAAAGCAATTACATGGCGTTGCATTTCATACAATAAGCGACAACCATATGGCTCCTGCCGATTGCGATAACTTCGGTTACAAAACATGATCATCTCATACAATAAAATATAGCATCACGTCTTGACCATATCACATCACAACATGCCCTGCAAAAACAAGTTAGGCGTCCTCTACTTTGTTGTTGCAAGTTTTACGTGGCTGCTACGGGCTGAGCAAGAACCGTTCTTACCTCGCATCAAAACCACAGCGATACTTCGTCAAATAGACTCCGTTTAACCTTCTCAAGGACCGGGCGTAGCCACACTCGATTCAACTAAAGTGAGAGAGCAGACACCCGCCGGTCACCTTTAAGCAACGAGTGCTCGGGCGGTGAAACCAGTCTCGCGTAAGCGTCTGGCGTAATGTCGGTCCGGGCGCTTCATCTCACAATACCGCTGAACCAAAGTATGACATGCTGGTAGGCAGTATGACTTGTATCGTCCACAACTCACTTGTGTTCTACTCGTGCACATGACATCAACGCATAAAACCTGGCTCGATGCCTTTGTTGGGGAACGTAGTAATTTCAAAAATTTTCCTACGATCACGCAAGACCATGGTGATGGCATAGCAACGAGAGGGAGAGTGTCCGTCCACGTACCCTCGTGAGACCGAAAGCGAAGCGTTAAAACAACGCGGTTGATGTAGTCGACGTCTCCACGATCCGACCGATCCAAGCACCGAGCGACGGCACCTCCGAGTTCTGCACACGTTCAGCTCGATGGCGATCCCGGACTCCGATCCAGCAAAGTGTCGGGATGAGTTCCGTCAACCGACGACGGCGTGGTGGCGATGTTGATGCTCCACCGGCGCAGGGCTTCGCCTAAGCTCATGACGATATGACTTCTCGGCGCAGGGCTTCTCCTAAGCTCCGCGACGATATGACCGAAGTGGAATATGGTGGAAGGGGCACCGCACACGGCTAAGGCAAAATCCGTAGATCAACTTGTGTGTCATGGGGTGCCCCTGCCCCGTATATAAAGGAGACAGGGAGGAGGTGGCGGCCCAGGAGGGCGCACCAAGGGGGAGTCCTACTCCCACCGGAGTAGGACTCCTCCTTTCCTAGTAGGAATAGGAGAGAAGGAAGGGAGGAGAAGAAGGGTGCGGCCCCTCCCTAGTCCAATTCGGACTAGGCCTTTGGGGCGCGCGGCCTGCCCTAGGCAGCCCCTCTCTTTCCGCAGGCCCAATAAGGCCCAATACTTCTCCCGGCGAATTCCCGTAACTCTCCGGTACTCGAAAAATACCGGATCATTCGAACCTTTCCGAACTCCGAATATAGTCGTCCAATATATCGATCTTTACGTCTCGACCATTTCGAGACTCCTCGTCATGTCCCGATCTCATCCGGGACTCGAACTCCTTCGGTACATCAAAACTCATAAACTCATAATATAACCATCATCGAAACCTTAAGCGTGCGGACCCTACGGGTTCGAGAACTATGTAGACATGACCTAGAACTATTCTCGGTCAATAACCAATAGCGGAACCTGGATGCCCATATTGGTTCCTACATATTCTCGAAGATCTTTATCGGTCAAACCGCATAACGACATCGTTGTTCCCTTTGTCATCGGTATGTTACTTACCCGAGATTCGATCGTCGGTATCCAATACCTAGTTCAATCTCGTTACGGTAAGTCTCTTTACTCGTTCCGTAATACATCATCTCACAACTAACTCATTAGTTGTAATGCTTGCAAGGCTTAAGTGATGTGCATTACCGAGAAGGCCTGGAGATACCTCTCCGACAATCGGAGTGACAAAACCTAATCTCAAATCGCCAACCCAACAAGTACCTTTGGAGACACCTGTAGTACTCCTTTATAATCACCCGATTACGTTGTGACGTTTGGTAGTACCAAAGTGTTCCTCCGTAAACGGAGTTGCATAATCTCATAGTTATAGGAACATGTATGGGTCATGAAGAAAGCATTAACATACTAAGCGATCAACTGTTAAGCTAACGGAATGGGTCATGTCAATCAGATCATTCAACTAATGATGTGACCTTGTTAATCAAATAACAACTCCTTGTTCATGGTTAGGAAACATAACCATCTTTGATTAACAAGCTAGTCAAGTAGAGGCATACTAGTGACATACTGTTTGTCTATATATTCACACATGTATTATGTTTCCGGTTAATACAATTCTAGCATGAATAATAAACATTTATCATGATATAAGGAAATAAATAATAACTTTTATTATTGCCTCTAGGGCATATTTCCTTCAGCGTCCGTATGTTAGGAGATTATTTTTGTAAAAGATAATTATTGTATATATGTAGCCGGTAGTGTCGGATAGATATACGAGAACTTGTTGTTCGACCAATCTCTAGGAGAAGGAGAGGTGGTCGATATCACTTCCCTCTGTATGCATATATGTTCATGACGATCTTTTGTTTCCTTCGTTTGCTTACTAGCTAGCTAGCGTGTCTAGCTAGTCCTCTCTATACGTATGTATAGTACGTAGCGCCGACCAAGCACGGACAAAAGAGAGGACACTTCTCTCTATTAATTAGCTAGCTAGCACAATATATGAAACACCTAAATTAACCCCCAAAACCCCAACCCCCTTTAAAAAAACAAAACCCCAGCCACAGAAATGCTGACGCGTGGATGACTATTGGTCCGAGTTGGTGCTACCAACCGGGACCAAAGGCCCTCCTGCCTGGGCTCAGCGCAGAGGCCACGTGGAGGCCCATCAGTCCTGGTTCTGGATTGAGCCGGGACTAAAGGGCCAGGGTATTAGTACCGACCCTTTAGTCCCGGTTCATGAACCGGGGCTAAAGGCCCTCACCAACCGGGTCAATAGGCCCCTTTTCTACTAGTGCAAGATCGCCATGAGACCAAAACAAGATGGGCATAATTTTTGGTCTTCACTTGTATCAACATGGAGATGCAAGATCACCATGAGACGAAAACAGGAAGAACTTTAGTTGCATCGTGTGCACTTAGTTTGCATCATTATAGGATTGAGGAGTGATATATGACCACTAGGCATCTCATGCATTATCTTGATTTGTATCATCATGGGATCAAGATCACCATGAGACCAAAACAAGAAGAATTTTGTGGGTAGAAACGAATATATATGAGATATGTGGTGAAAGTAAGCATCATCGATGAATATATTTTAATCTTGAACTGTATCAACATAGGATGCAAGATCACCACGCGACCAAAACAAGAAGGAACATATTTTTTATTCTTGAATTGTATCAACATGAGATGCAAGATCCCATGAGACCGAAACAAGGTGAATATAATTTAACCATGGTTTGTATCAACAAGGGATGTTAGATCCCATGAGATCAAACTAGGTGTGCTATATGGAGCGACGTAGAACACCAATAGTACTTTGAGACATATGGTGCAAGAGGAATGCATCAAGAAAGGAGCAAAAAGGTAGCCATGTATTCTCACCTTGCCTTAGTTTTTTCTCCCGTACATGTGACGCAGACGAGTAACGCCGTCGTGTAGCAGCTTGTGGGCAGTGCAGATGACGAGCAGTGTGGCCGACGACGTATGTGGATGGCGGCGAACAGACGGCAATGACAGCGATGAGCGGACGGCCGGCGGCGACGACGGCGAGCGGACGGCCGACGATGACAGTGGCGAGCAGACGGCCGGCGACGACGGCGGCGAGTGGACGGCTGGTAGCGACGAAGCTAGCAACGTATGTATGTGCGTGAGTGATGGATGGATGGATGAATGATGAGCTAGCAGCGATGGGCTGAATGAGCGATCGATGGATGTGGTGAGCGAGCAATGGATGGATCGATGATGAGCGAGCAACCTTGGCAACGTTGTTCTAGCTGGTATTTATAGGAGAAGAGAGAGCAGGTGAGGCCTTTGGCTGGACGCGCTCACGTCTTGTAATCGTGGGATCGTGGGGGTTTGCCCACTATTGGGGATATTACTACTGAGTGTAAACCGGCCAGGAGGGGCCGGGTTATGTCTATAATGAGTTATTCATGTTTGAAGCCCATGAAGACAAGGAGTATGGCGCTTTATGGAGGAGATTCAACATGGAGGCCCAGGGCCCAAAGGCGGGTTAGAGCCTGTAGACATAAACCGCCATATGGCATGTAACTTGTGTTGTAAGGTAGGAAAAGGTAGAAACCGAGCCGGACACGTTATGAGCCGGTCGGGGATTCTGTGAACCGCCGGGCGTCACCCTGTGTATATAAAGGGACGACCCGGCGGCGGTTTAGAAAAGAGGGACAACAACTCGAGAACCAGGCAAAGTGGATTTGCTCCCTGGTCATCGAAACCCTAGCAATTCCACACCAACTGGATTAGGCTTTTACCTTCACCGCAAGGGGCCAAACCAGTATAAACCCTCTGTGTCCTTTGTCCTGCTTTAACCCCTTTAAGCTAACCCGTCGCGATGGCTCCACGACTAAGTCCTATCACTAGGACATCTGCCGTAACAAAACCACGACAGTTGGCGCCTACCGTGGGGCTATCGCACGATAGTTTCGAGTTCTTGAAGGGCAGCTTTGAAGGACTCAAGGGATAGCTCTACATCGACGACGCAGGCTGGGGCCTCGAGGCCGGCTCAATTGAGTATAGGTACCGGGTCCCCTTCGGTGGCATTCACGTCTTCATTGGCAAGATCGGCGAACCGGGCCCTGAGCCGGACATCTACACCGACATCGTCGAGATGGCTCAGGTGCGAGACCCGCCCGGGTTCAGCCTGTCATGAAGTGTGCTTTTGTGGGAGTTATCCACGGAGCGGAATCTGAGGATAGATCGGCATCTGGTGGTGAAACCGTTGTTTACTCTGATGACGAGTCATCTACTGGAGAGACCGTTTCATGGAATATACTCACTGATTTGGGGGCCCAGTCTCCCAGAGCGATTTCCATGATTGAGGAACCCCGGGATGCGTTTACGTGCCCGTCGTCAACACTCATAGTTTTGGCCAATTCTGACCGTTTTGGGGTCCCGAAGCGATTTCCATAGTTCTTGAACCCTAAGGTGCGCTTACATATCGGTCAACAACGCTCACAGTTTTGGCCCATTCTGTCCCGTTTCATGGACTATTACTCACTGTTTCGGGGTCTCGGAGTGATTTCCATGATTTACGAACCCTGGGGTGCGTTTACGTGTCGGCCATCAACACTCACGGTTTTTGTCGATTCTGACCCGTTTCGTGGACTATTACTCACCGTTTTAGGGTCCCAAAGCGATTTCCATGATTGTCGAACCCGAAGGTGCGCTTACGTGTCGATCATAAAAAAATGCAGTTTTGGCCGATTCTGGCCCGTTTCCTGGACTATTACTCAGTTTTGGGGTCCCGGAGTGGTTTCCACGATTGACGAACACCGGAGCGTGTTTATGTGTCGATCATCAACACTTGCAGTTTTAGCCGATTCTTGCCCGTTTCATGGACTATTACTCACCGATTTGGGGTCCCTGAGCGATTTCCACGATTGACAAACCCCCGGGGTGTGCTTACGTGTTGGTCGTCAAGACTTGCAGTTTTGGCCGATTCTGGCCCGTTTCTTGGACTATTACTCAGTTTTGGGTTCTCGAAGTGATTTCCACGATTGACGAACCCCGGAGTGCGTTTACATGTCAGTCATCAGCACTCACAATTTTGGCCGATTCTGGTCCGTCTCGTGCACTATTACTCATCGTTTTGGGGTCCCAGAGCCATTTCCACGATTGACGGTCGTTGAGGTGCGTTTACCTGTCCGTCGTCAACATTCACAGTTTTGTCCAATTCTGACCCGTTTCGTAGACTATTACTCACTATTTTGCGGTCCCGAAGCGGTTTTACTCCATGGTTGTTGAACCCCAGGGTGCGCTTACGTGTCGGTCATCAACAATCGCAGTTTTGGCCGATTCTGGCCGTTTCGTGGACTATTAGTCAGTTTTGGGGTCACGGAGTGATTTCCACGAATGACGAACAACGGGGTGTGTTTATGTGTCGGTCATCAACACTTGCAGTTTTGGCCGATTCTGCTCCGTTTCATGCAATATTACTCAGTGATTTGGGGTCCGAGAGGGATTTCCATGATTGAGGAACCCTGGGGTGCGTTTACGGGTTCGTCGTCAACACTCACAGTTTTAGCCAATTCTGACCCGTTTCGTGGACTATTACTCACCGTTTTGGGGTCCCGAAGCGATTTCCATAGTTGTTGAATCCTAAAGTGCGCTTATGTATCGGTCATCAACACTCACAGTTTTGGCCGATTCTGGTCCGTTTCATGGACTATTACTCACTATTTTGGTGTCCCGGAGTGATTTCCACGAATGACAAACCCCGGGGTGCGTATACGTGTCGGTCATCAACACTCGCGGTTTTTGTCGATTCTGATCCGTTTCGTGGACTATTACTCACCGTTTTGGAGTCATAAAGCAATTTCCATGGTTGTCGAACCCCAAGGTGCGCTTACGTGCCGGTCATCAACAATCGCAGTTTTGGCCAATTCTGGCCTATTTTGTTGACTACTACTCAGTTTTGGGGTCCCGGAGTGATTTCCACGATTGACGAACACCGGGGCATGTTTATGTGTCGGTCATAACCACTTGCTGTTTTGGCCGATCCTTGCCCGTTTCATTGACTATTACTCACCGATTTAGGGTCCCTGAGCGATTTCCATGATTGACGAACCCCGGGGTGCAGTTTTTTATCGTTCATCAATAATCCTAGGTTTGTCCTATTCTGGGCTCTTTCAGTGACTAATACTCACCGTTTTGGGATCCCAAAATGATTTTCATGGTTGTCAAACCCCAAGGTGTGCTTACATGTTGATTGTCAAGACTCGCAGTTTGGGCCGATTCTAACCAGTTTCTTGGTCTATTACTCAGTTTTGGGTTCCCGAAGTGATTTCCACGATTGGTGAACCCCGGGTGCGTTTACGTGTCGGTCATCAACACTCACAATTTTGGTTGATTCTGGTCCGTTTCGTGCACTATTACTCACCGTTTTGGGGTCCCAGAGCGATTTCCACGATTGACGATCGTTGGGGTGCGTTTACGTGTCCGTCGTCAGCACTCACAGTTTTGTTCAATTCTGACCCGTTTCGTGGACTATTACTCACTATTTTGGGGTTCTGAAGCGATTTTCATAGTTGTTCAACTCCAAGGTGCGCTTACGTGTCGTTAATGATAACTCGCAATTTTGGCCGATTTTGGCCTGTTTCTTGACTATTACTCACTGTTTTGGGGTCCCGGAGTGATTTTCACGATTGACGAACCCCCAGGGTGCGTTTACGTGTCGCTCATCAACACTTCGCGATTTTTGTCGATTCTGACCCGTTTCGTGGACCATTACTTACCGTTTTGGGGTCCCAAAGCAATTTTCATGGACTATTATTCACCATTTTAGGGTCCCAATGTGTACGAAAAATATGGACATGTGTTGAAAAGCCCCCAAAGAAAAGTGGTGAAAACCGAGAAAGGAACAAATAAAACCAACAAAAGTCTGAATAAAACAAACGAAACCAACAAAAAAACAATGAAAAACAATTTGGTTTCTCTGTTCACGACCATTGGTTTCTCTGTTCCACAAGCTTCCCATTGACCCAAGCCTCGTCGACGTGCATTGAGCTTGTATGCTCTCCGCTCCGTGGACAGTGTTAGCACCCAAGGGTGAACAGAAAAACAATTTTGTCATTTACATGATCAATGATGATTCAAGGGCGATTCGTTGGAGGTCCGTATCAGGGAGGGCGGGAGCGCTAAGTGGCGGCATATATCTATGATTGGCGCCTAGGACCCAGCACGAGCTATATTTAGAGTTTTCACTTTTTTTGGTTAATTGCGCCCGATGCGAAGAAGAAGCATAAACCACTCTTGTGAAAATGAAAAACACAAGCAGGAACATCGAATGGTTGATGGTGCATCATGGGAAGTGAAATCTGTACAAGTGCTTTGCTGCTCCGCGCAAGGGTTCTCTGACGGACAGATCCGACCGTTCCTGCACTACCAGCCAGAGAGGAATGGCCGACGCTGCTGGCCAAGTGAGTCATCCAGAAGCTTGATTGCTTTTTCTTGTTTGCACGCCACACCATAGATCTGAGTAGAGTTGTAGGATTTTTGTTTTGTATCAAGTATATTGGTTTAGTAGGTTCAAGTAGAGAATCGCCCCCAGTGTGTAGCTCTTTTTTTTTATTAGATTTTTTTCCATTTTTGTGTGTGTTCGTGTGTATCAAGATGCATGCTGGATTTTTAGTGGTATACGTAGGTTTGCATGTGTCTATATAATGTGGATTCTGAACTGAAAATTACATAAGTAAGTAAAAATATAAGATTTTTTTGCAAGGTTTTTAGTTTCCGCAAGTATGTTTGTACATGTATTCATGTTCAGTTCTTCTTTTCATTTTTTGCTTTTCAAGTATGCTTTCAAGTGAAAAATCTGAAATTTGTTTTACCTTTGTTTATGACAGTTTCCCCTACTGTGTTTTTTGAAATAATTCAAAGACCAAAGAAAGTTTGATGGTTTTGATAAAGAAAACACTCACATAATTTGTCTCTCTTTTTGTTTTTTTCCATGACGCACAAAATATACCCAAGAAAGTTGATGTTGCTGCGCCGTTCGAAGAACAGGGGGTTGTCGGTATTTGGGTGGATGGTCGGAGATTCAAAAAAATCTCATACAAAACTGTTGATGACAGCCGCATTGTACGTGTTTGGCAGCAAGAAGTGGAAAGAGTTCGCAGCTAGCATAGGACTCAAGGTCAACATAGCTGTTCTTATTGGCTTCAAGAGCAGCACGAGGGATGATGTCCATGTCTTGGTTATCTTGAAGAAGCTTGGCTAGGCACCACGCCCAGAGCAGCTGATTACAAGCAGAGTTGGGTCTACAATACTCATCTTTGGGTATTATATATTTTGTGTAGAAGTCTGTATGCCGAACCTTTTCGTTTATGCCATGTTGAACCTGTCAGTGTAGTTTGTGTTTTTATGTGTCTGCTGAACAGTTGGCGCAAATTATCTATGCTGGAAACCATTCTACATGATATTCAACTTTTCACCTAAGTATTTTTTTTGTTAAGTTTTTCAGTAACCATACATACTTTTTAATCTATGTGTATATGTGTTTTTTAAAATGTCAAAATGTGTGTTCCTGTATTCATTTCAAGGACACCAGACTTCCTCTATACATGTGGATATTTTTCATGCTATCTACTATGTAATTTTCTTTAAGGACTTCATGCTATCCCGCTAGTTTATGTGTTTTTGAATGTGGTGCCGAGGGACACGCTCCTCACACACATTGAATGGTGAATGTGGATGATGAAATTTTTGAAAAATTAAGCCTCTCATGAGCTAATTCGAAAACTCCTTTTTTTAGTTTTTTTAGTTTTTTGTGGCTTTTTTTAATATGCATGATTTTTTATATGTAGATGATGAGTGTGTGTGTGTGTGTGTGTGCGCGCGCGTGCGCGCTCGCACTGAACCCCCTTTGTACATGATGTTGCCTCAACTTTTTTTCTTTTTTTATATACATTGATGTGTGAGAGGAGAGGGAGAGGGAGGAGAGAGAGAGAGAGAGAGAGAGAGAGAGAGAGAGAGAGAGAGAGAGAGAGAGAGAGAGAGATTGTTGTCATTGCAACTGCATTTTTCAAATATGGTTGCAATTGCATGTCTTTTCCTAACTTGGTTGCAACTCGGCTTTTGTTTTGTCGGACAAGGAGAGGTCCAGTTTGCATGTCCCCACACAATTAAATGTCTTCTAACTTTGTTTTTGCAACCCAGGGCCTTTGTTTTTTCGCCAGAGGGGGCGGCGCCTAGAGGGAAGGAGTTTTTTCTAACTTTATTCTTTGCAACTGGGGCCTTTTGTTTTTGTCGGAGGGGGCCAATTGCATGTCCCACACCGGACACGCAACTGCATGTCTTCTAACTTCGTCGCAATTGAGGAGCTTTTTTTTTGTCGAAGGGGACGACGGAAAGAGAGAGGTGTCCAGTTGCATATAGCACAGTAAGCACGCAACTGCATGTCTTCTAACTTGGTCGCAGTCGGAGGCCTTTGTGTTGTCGGAGAGGGCGGCGTCGAGAGAGAAGGTGGTCAGTTTTTGCATGCTTAATTGTAGTCACGCAACTGCAATGTCTTTTCAACAATGGTCGCAACTGCATGTCTTCTAACTTGGTCGCAATTGGGAGCTTTGTTTTTTCGAAAGGGACAGCGGGAAGAGAGAGGTGGCTAGTTGCATGTCCCACACTAGGCACGCAACTGCATGTCTTCTAACTTGATCGCAATTGGGGGGTCTTTGTTTTGTCGGAGGGGTGGCATCGAGAGAGAGAGAGAGAGAGAGAGAGAGAGAGAGAGAGAGAGAGAGAGAGAGAGAGAGAGAGAGAGAGAGAGTTGCATGTACCACACTAGGAAACACAAGAACATGTCCTCTAACTTGGTTGCAGTTGGAGGCTTTTGTTTTGTCGAAGCGGGCGGTGGGAAGAGAGAGGGAGAGGGGCCAGTTGCATGTCCCACACTAGGCACGCAACTGTGTGTCTTCAAACCTGGTCGCAATTTGGGACCTTTGTTTTGTCAGAGTGGGCGGTATCGAGAGAGAGGGGGGCCAGTTGCATGATCAACCGTACGCACAGAATTGCAAGTCTTTCCACATAGTTGCAACTGCATGTCTTATAACTTGTTTGCAACTCGAATATCATTTTTGTTGCAACGGGAGAGGGGCCAGTTGCATGTCCCACACTAGGCACGAAGCTGCGTGTCTTCTAACTTGGTCGCAATTGAGGACCTTTGTTTTTGTCGAGGGGGCGGCGTGGAGAGAGAGGCGGCCAATTTGCAAGCTCAACCATAGGCACGCAACTCCATGCCTTCTAGCATGGTAGCTACTGCATGTCTTATAACTTGGTTGCAACTCGACTTTTCATTTTATGTTGTACAGGGAGAGGGGACCAGTTGCATGTCCCACATTAGGCATGCAACTGCATGTCTCCTAACTTGGTCGCAACTAAGGACCTTTGTTTTGTTGGAGAGGGCAGTTGCATGCTCAAATGTAGGCACGCAACTACATGTCTTCTAGCATGGTCGCAACTCCATGTCTTATAACTTGGTTGCAACTCGACTTTTCATTTTGCATGGTCGACACTAGCCTTTGCAATTGCAAGTGTCGCCCTCGAATACAATTGCATGTCTCCCTTCCGACAGCAAGTGGCCTTATGTTTTTGTCGGATGCCGACGAGAAATGAGGCGGGCAGTTGCATGCCCAACACTAGGCTTGCAACTGCAACTGCATGCCTGCACACCAACCGCAACTGACCTTTTGTTTTGTTGGTGGGCGGCGGAGAGGAGGCCAGTTGCATGTCTAACACTAGGGTTGCAACTGCATGTATCTCCCCTAGACTACAATTGCATGCCTATACACTCAACCGCAACTAACCTTTTATGTGGTCAGTGGGAGGTGTGAAAGGGGGACAATTGCATGCCCGACACTAGGCTTGCAACTGCAAGTGTCGCCCTCAACTGCAATTTCATGTCTCCCTCGTGACTGCAAGTGGCCTTGTGTTTTTGTTGGAGGCCGGCGAGAGAGGAGGGGGCAGTTGCATGCCAGACACCAGGCTTGCAACTGTAAGTGTCGCCCCTGACTACAACTTAGTGGTGTTTGTAGAGGCGGAGGAGGCAATTGCATGTCTATCACTAGACACACAACTGCAGGTGACTCCAACTACATGTCTTCAACACGAGTACAGTTTAGTGGTGTTTTCCCGTCAAGAAAAAACAAATGCACACGCCATATCTCAATTGCAACGGCACGACGTAACATCAAACACAATTATAAGAAAGGGTCTGTCTAAATCTAAGTCGACTGAGACTTCGCGAAATCTAAGTCGACTGAGTACTAGTGACAAGAGAAAAAGAAAAATAAAAAGGAATGGAGAGAGACGGAGTCAAAGGAGGCTCCGGTATTTATTTCTCTACGCTCCCACTTCCAGCCCCAGACCCAATGCACACTTGACCACTCCGCCCGCCACCCTCTTGCCTCCCTCCTGCCGCCATGGACGGAGAGTGAGCTTGCTTGCTTGTGTCGGTGAGAAACCCAAATCCCATCCTCACCAGCACCACACCATCGGATTCCTCGTTCCGCCAGCTTCTCATCAATCCAAGCCTCGTCGACATGCATTCATCTCATCCGCTCTCCGCTAGCTCCATCAGGGTCACTGCTGGCTAGCTGGATACTAGCACACGAAAGTGAGGGGCAAAATCATCAGTCCTCTCCATGAACGGCGGTGGTCCGGGGCCGGCGTCGCCAGAGGTTCCGCCTGCGGAGGACGGGCCGCTGGAGATCCCGTCCGGCGTCTCCATGATCGGCTGGAGTCGATGCTGCCGCGGGTGGAGTGGAGGCGCTCGCCGCCGACCGCGCGCAGGGCCAGCAGGCACTCACACAACAGGGCCAGCAGGCACTCACACAACTCGTAGGAATGAACCTATGCTTTTATGCATGGAAGTACTTGATAATTTCAGTGTGATGCTTAAGGTGTCGTTGTATGAGTCGTTAAGGTGTCGCTAGCCTAAGATGTTGTGTTTGTGTTTGGTGTTAGGAAGAGAATGATATATATGTTTGTTCCCTTGACGGCAATCCTATGTTCTGTAAGTCGGACTAGGAAACAAGAAACTACCTAACTGCTCATGAGCATTGTGCAGTGCTGTTTTTTGTTCATATCTCGGCAGGTAATTACGCTCAGTAAAAGGTGAATTGAGCTATATTTTTTTTTTGCCAAAGCTAGGCTCACAAAATGATGATGATTAGTAAGTTACTATGCTCCCTAGGAATGACGGGTGTGGTGGCTTAGGGCTTTGGGAATTGTTGGTCATATAATCATGGCATCCATATGGGACCTGCGTGAACATGTGTGAATACCAACTCTACGATGTGTAACGACATTACTTTTTTTAGGGGGTGTAACGACATTACATCAACCATGCCCATGTAGCATCTCCCTTAAGCCCCCGAAGATAGCGCCAAGACCAATGACGCCGGTCCAAAGTCGGTTCTCCATAGAACCTTGTCAATCGCAGCTTAATCACAACTGACCCGAGAAAAAACACAAACCACTCATCTTGAAAGACTCCTTCATCTTATTAAAACAGAAAGAAAAACATAAGTACCGACATTGAATGGTTGACCCTGCATGACATGAATCTTGCACGAGATTTAAGTGAATACTTGATTCTTTTCATCCCACCTAGTAATAGAAGACTCCAATGCGATAAGGGTTCCTCCTCCTTCCGTCGGGATCGCCGCCAGTTTGCCATGCCTCCATTGGCCTTTGGCTGATGGAGGTTTGGAGGACCTCGCCCCTCGTTGGCGGAAGGGACCTCACTTTTGTTCTTGTTAGGTTCAGTGTTTTGGTTGGATCTGTGTGGTGATGATGGTGTCCCTTCACGTTTGATCTCTGTTCAGTTAGTGTGTCTAGCATTGTTGTAGCGCATGCGGGGGTGTGTCTTCTTCTGAGTCTCGCTCTCATTTGTGCCCCTTGAGTACATTTGCTTTTGGTTTAATATAGTATCAATAGCTATTGCAGTTTTTCCAGTTTGTCTGTCCCTGATTATAAATTATCATTGACCATGGTTTCACGGATTTGGTCAGCTTTAGTCTTCGATGGGTTTGTTTGAATTCAATCTTTATTCGTGTGTTTACATATTCGATCCTTTTGATCTACGGCTCTCTTCACAAATGACTTATCAATTGTCTACCACAATAAGGTTTATCCGTCTGGGCTGAGAGAGGTGATGATGAATAAACTATCAGTTTCTATTTTTTCTAAATAAATGGCAAATCAGTCATTTGTTCTGGTGGCAAGAGAAAAAGAAAAGAAAAGAATGCAAAGGGACGCGGTCAAGGAGTCAAAAGGAGGCAGTAAAAATAAATGCCTCCTCCTCTTCTCCACACTTCCACTGCCAGCCCCAAACCCAATGCGCACTTCACCACTGCTCCAAGCACCCTCTCGCTCCCCTGCCGCCATGGATGGATGGTGAGCTTCCTTGCTTCCCTGTCTCAGAGAAATCCCCAAAACCCTCACGCGTGCCACACCACCGGATCCGTCGTTCCTCGAGCTCCCCATCGATCCCAGTCTCCTCGACATGCACTGAGCCCCTCTGCTAGGCGCTAGCACACGAGGGTCTGTCGTCTGCATCACTCGATCGATGAGCAGTGGAGGCGGTGGTTCGGGGGCGTCCTCGCCGGAGGACCCTTCCGGGGACGGCGGGGACGACGCGTGGCGGCGTATGTACGACCGGGTTGAGGCGCTGCTGCCGCGGGTCGAGGAGCTCGCCGCCGACCGCGCGCGCCTGGAGGCGGCGAACAAAGCCCGCGAGAAGAGCCTCCAAGCCCGGCTCCTCCAGGTGATCCACTGAACTGCGCCTAGGGTTTGCATTTATCTTATTTGGGGTTTTTTGGCGCCTGATGATTGTGTTTGCGATTGAAGGCGAACGCGAGCAGGGAGAGGTGGAAGACGGCCTACATCCAACAGCCGCTCCTGCTCGATCCCAAGATCGCCGGTAAAAAAAACACGGATCCGCCCTCGATATATATGGCTACAAATTAATCTCACCTTCTAGCATTGGTGCTAATCTCTCATCTTTTCGCCCCAAAAAAATTGATCTAATTTTCGGAGATCTGCCGGTTTGTTTGTGGTGGAGAAAACGGCACCATTTTTTTTTTGTATTAATTGTTTATGTAGTAGGTTCTTGACCTGCTCAATAACCATTTGGTTGGCCATTTGGAGATTCTTAGTTTTAAATGTCTGTTACGGAGCACCTAATTAATTTCCGTGGGATCGATTATGGATATCATTGCCTTTGTGTTGAATGTAGAACTTCAAGAGAGTGACTCGGTGGATTCCAAAGCATGGGAAGCACCTTTTGACGTTGATAGCTCACAGCTGAAGGTACTCACCGAAACATCCGTTTCATGGCTGGAAAACATTCGGTCCACCTTGTACATGTGTCACTGATTATATGTCTTAATCATTGTGTTGTGTTTGTGTCTATACTTTGTGTGTCTTAATACTTTGTGTGTCTTAATGCTAGATACAGTCAAAAGAAGCTGGAAATAGTCAAGAGAATGCGGATCATGGGGGCGCCGCAGTCGCCGGAGCTTTAAGAGCGGAGCTTGGAAAACTGAAGCAAGCACACGAGACCCTGAGCTCAAGCAAGGATAAGGAAATTTCTGCAGCGAATGATTTTGCATTGAACCTATTGAGGAGAATGGACAAGGACAAGGCAGCGCTCCAGAAGATAAAAGATGTGGATGTAGCACAAGCTAACGAAGCAGCACAAAAGCTTCAGCGGAATGTAGAGGAGCTGCAAGTGGCACTCCAAAATAAGGATGATGAGAATGGCAGATTGCGAGCAAAAGCTGATAATGCAGAAAAAAAGGTACTGGTTCTTGAAGGTGAGCTATTGGAAATGCATTCCTTGGTTAAGGAGCAGAATGACGAAATACAACAACTGAAAAATGGACAACGTCAGAGTCTGAAACGCAAATGTGCCTCTTTTATATCAAATGTAAGTATTTCATTTCCAATTATATGCCCAGCTCATACCTAACCATGATTTATTCTCCGTACTGTATGTTTAATGACCCTGTCTGGCCATACATACATATGTACTCAGTGCACAATGTTATGCTTTTTATTAAACTTCCTTGATCAATTGTAACCATAATTAAGTGCAATTTTTATCCAAATTCATCACTCATGATTTAAGTGATCACCTGAACGTCTGAAATGCGAATGTTCCTCTTCTATATCAGATATCAGTTGTAAGTCATTTCCAAGTATATGGTCAGCTCATACTGAACCCTGTTGGATTCTTTACGTAGCGTATGCTTAGCGACTCTGTCTTGCCTTACGTACATTTATAGTCAGAGAACACCGTCACGTTTATAATTGAACCTCCTTCATCAATTGTAACCATAACTAAATTGCATTTTTATCCGAATTAATTAAGTACTAACAATTTAATTGGTCACCTCATGATGCGTGATCATCGGCTTTTACTGATATGCATAGGTGAATAGTCTAGTTTTCCTTTATTGGTCAAGGATCATATGGGTAAAAGCATCATGATTCTTGGCAGGCTGCACACATGAGTCACGTGTACTGGAAACACAAACCAATAAATAGGAATTAGATTTGCTCTCCATGATATGCGGTATCTATATATAATATAATCCACTTCTGGGGTATGCTAATAGATCAGAATCTGTTTTATTTAACAGGGGACAAGTGAGGATATCGGTCTTCTTTCTAAAAAGGACGATAAACCCCAGCCTAGTGAGGATACCAATGAGATGCATCTTGAACAGTGCATTGTGAGTCTTCCTTTCACTTGCCTTTTTTTCGCTCCCTACTCCATCTTCGCTCGATGCATCCCAGATCCAGCGTTTGTATTTCCCTGTGCACTGCTGTATAACCATTTTCCTCGAAAGTTATAAGCATCCTGATTCTTGATAGGCCGCACATCAGTTGTTTGTTACTGGAAACAAAAACCAATAATTAGAAATTAGGTTTTCTTTCCATAATATGTGCTATCTATATATGATAATCCAGTTTTATAGATCAGAGTCTGTTTTGTAACAGGAGGCTAGCAAGGATGTTGGTCTTTTTCCTGAAAAGAAGGATAAACCCCGGTCTTGTGAGGACACCAATGAGATTCATCTCGAACAGTTCACGGTGAGTCTTCCTTTCACCCAGCTTTTCTCACTCTCTGCTCCATCTTTGCTCGATGCATTCCAGATCCAGCTTTTGTATTTTCCTTTGCTCCACTAAATAACCTTTTTGCTCAAAAGGTATAAGAATCCTGATTTTTGATAGGCTGCACACATGAGTTGTGTGTGCTGGAAACACAAAGCAATAGTTAGGAATTAGGTTTTCTTTCCATGATATGTCATATTTATATAGGATGCTTCTGGGAAGTTCTAATAGACTAGAGTCTGTTTTGTAACAGGAGACTAGTGATGATACCAATGAGATGGATCTTGAACAGTGCTCGGTGAGTCTTCCTTTGCCTCGCCTTCTCTCACTTCATGCGCCATCACTGCATGATGCATCCCAGATCTAACATTTGCATTTCCAAGTGCGCCACTGTATGAACATTTTCTCAAAAGGTATAAGCGTCCCGATTTTTGTTAGGCTGCACACGAGTCGTGTACATTGGAAACACAAAAGAGTAATTAGGAATTAGGTTTGCTTTCCATGATATGTGATATTTCATATTTATATAGGATAATCCATTTCTGGGGAGTCATAATTGATTAGAGTCTGTTTTGTAACAGGAGGCTAGTGAGGATTCTGATGAGATGCATCTTGAACAGGGCACGGTGAGTCTTCCTTACACTTGTCTTTTTCTCACTCCTACTCGGTCTTTGCTCGGTGCACCACAGATCCAACATTCGTATCCGTAATTTCCTCAAGATCTAGTTGATTTCGATGGTTAGTTTGCTATTATACAATTTTTCTAGTGATATCTTCTCTAGAAATCGAGTGGATCTCAGTGTTCATATTCCTTATACGATATATGTTTCTTTCTCTTCTTGTCACCCCAGTGGATCCAACATTTGCTGACAGACTAACTGATGAAAATTAACCTTGCACACGAGAGTTGTGGTCGTGATCCAGTGAATCATCTAATTTGCATATTGTTTGCACTTTGCTGGCCAAAGATAGTATAGGGATGATATTCTAAATCATAATACAATTGTTGGTCAATTTGTACTGGATTCGACTCTTCATATATCGTGTGATCTTGAATGTATTTATTAGGTTGTATTTGAGTTCTTTGTGTTTCCATCTCGTGGATTAATTTGGAGAGGTGATGCATCATATATTGGGCAGATCTCATGAGATTTGCAGATGTTAGATGGAGAATATCAAACTTGTATATGTTTGATTCATTTCTTAAAGAAGGAAAAGTAGTAATCTGTAGGACTCTCAAGTGGTATGTCTGTATCACGGTTGGACATAGTTTGTTTCGTATTAATAAAATGGCCGTATGCATCCCCTGACGCAGAGGCCAGGGGATAACCTCCTTTTCAAAAAAAATGTCTATATCACGGTATCTATCAACCAACTTTGTGTAAAGATACTTTATTTTCTGAAAAAATCGTTGTACATCTACAGAAGATTGGCAACCTTGCCCAAGCATAGTCCTGGTGTTTATTTTAATCACTAGTTTCCTACTCGTTCTGATCTTAACAAGATGTATTACCCTGTGCAACACCAACTCTTGTCACTGCACGGCCTGTTGGTTTGTTGCGGTTAATGTGTAGATTCCTATCCGTGGTTGTAACTATCTGTTGCGGTTGGAGTTGCTGCTGTTCTTTTCACTTGCCGTTTGGTGGCTTTAACACTAAAATCTTTTTTATCTAAGATGTTATTGTTCTGTGTGTTGGTTCAACAGATGCAGATCTTTGTCCAGATCCACAATGGGAAGACCATGACTCTCGAGGTAAACAAATCAGACACGAGCAGCCATGTCAAGGCTAAGATTCAAGACAAAGAGGGCATCCCTGCAGAACAGCAGATACTCAAGTTTAACAACTGGTCGCTGGGCGACTACTGTAGGTTGCGGCTTGCATATTCTATGAAACCGGCGTTCTCCCGGATCAGCATCGCCTCTTCTTTGCTGACTACCATATACAAAATGATTCTACGCTTGAGCTTCAGGGGCCCCTCTACAACTGGCCGAGACCGAGAGATAGGGCACTCTTCTCCGTCCGGACGCCGACTGGTAGGGTCGTCATGGAACGTTATGGCATGCACTCAGACACCGTCGGCGATGTCAAGGAGAGGATATATGTTGAGTTGGGCATTCCCACGGAGCAGCAGATCATATCCTCGGGCGGTAAGAGGCTGGAGAACGGCCGCACCTTGCAGGGGTCGAGGGACTGTTGTTCGTGTTCCTTCCTTCTGTGGCTCCGCGATCCCTGTGGTCAGTGAGAGAGATGGATGAATGATCTTGGGGTATGTATGCAGCATCTTTAGTTTCCAGCGTGATCAGCATCTTGGGGTTTGTCCGGTCTTCTCTGTGGTGGAGAGAAGGATGTAAATTGGTCCGTTGCTTTTGGTGGTAGCATCAGTGAGGCCTTAGTCTTGCTTTGCTTTTGGTGGTAGCATCTTGGAAGCATGATTGTCGTCCAATATGTAATGAGGATCCGCACGAGTTTTCCTGATTTGCTTCCTTAATTGAGTGGTTCTCGTCGGACCTGTATTCCCTTAAATTCCGGCCCACTTGACCACTTCCTTGGAGGTTTATATAAAAAGAAAATCAACTACTTCCTTTGTAAAAAAAATTAAGACTAAATCACTACTTTACAACGATGATGAGCGGTATGTTTGGGAGTCCCAGGCTGGTGGCTTCTTCACTGTGACACGTGATACTACTGCGGAGCCCCTTGGGAGGAGTACTAAGATTGCCCTTTACCTGAAGGACGATCAGGTACAAGAAAACATAAGTCTTGTCCCTATTTACTTGCTCATGCTTAATATGTTCTTGATACACTTGGTAGTTCTTGTGGGTTGTTCAGAATTTCCAATATTCTATAAATGTACTATTAGATTGAAATGTTGTTCATGTCTTATTTTGTTTCTATGCTCTGGGGTTGTAGATGGAAGGATGTACCTGGTTTTGTTGATTAATGATGCTTAGTTTTGCGCTGTGTAGATAGATTCAATGCATTAAGACGATCAGTTTGCAAACTATAAATATTTTTTGTTGCTTCACAGCAGATTAAGACGATCAGTTTGCAAATTTCTTAGATAAGTTAAGATGATATTGACCTGTTATTTAGATATTATGTCTTGGTGGTAAAAAAGTGGCGGAACTTGCCTATGTGGACCATGCCTATGTATGGCGCATATGGTCGGATCGTGTAGGGTTTTTGATTACCACTGTACCACTGCTATGGTGCTCTTGAAATAGTTCCATACATTCTGCCTCATTTTTATGTTAGGGGAGTCAGGCCACAGACGTAGCCACCAACACTTCAAATGGTCAATCAAATTATCTGGGACACCTAGGTGTCCGGGCACCTTGATTGTTTTAGGTATGTATCCCTTCATAATGACGGTTTGATTTGTTTCCTAACTATTCTCCATAATGACGGTTTGACATCTTAATACCCTGCTTTTCTACCACGTGACATGCATGCATGAGACGGTCCATGAATTAAAACCTGCCAAATTAACTAGCAATTGATACATTTATATTGGTTTCTAAATATGCAGCTAAGCACGATCCGACGATGGAGAGGCAAGGTGTCCAGGCACCTAGGTGCCCCATATGGTGATTGATTTAAACTAAGATCAAATAGTACTGGTTATGGTAGTATAAATCAAGGGTTACTTGCTGGCCATACACTAGTAGAAAAAGGGCCATTCGAACCGGTTCGTGAGGGCCATTTGTCCCGGTTCACGAACCGGGACTAAAGGGTCGTAACTAAAGCCCTCCACCTTTAGTCCCGGTTTGATCGGGAACCAGTACAGATAGGGCTCCACGTGGCCGTAGAGGCTTGCCCAGGCAGGGGGACCTTTTGTCCCGGTTGGTGCCACCAACCGTGACTAAAAGGCCTCCACGCGTCAGCGAGTTCAGATGTCTGGGTTTGTTTTTTTCTCAAGGGGGAGGGGGGGTTTGTAGGGTTAATTTAGGGGTTTCATATATTGTGTTAGCTAGCTAATAGAGAGGAGTGTACTCTCTTATCTCCGTGCTTGGTCGATGCTATGTATAGAGAGGACTCGACACTCTAGCTAGCTAGTAAAAAAATGAAGGAAACCATTAAATACAGAAGATCGTGATGAACACAGAGAAGTGATCGACCTCTCCTTCTCCGATATATATATACTTACGTCCCCTAACATCTGAACTCAACTTCCACATGGTATTCTCCGTGTTTGTCGATGACGTGGTCAAGAAAGAATCCCGCCAATTCCTCTTGAATTGCTCGTGTGCGATCTTGTGGTAGTAGTTTATCCCGCGTCTGCCACATCTAATTTCAGGAAGGGGGTCAATACATATATATGAATGAAACTGAACACAAATGATGGTAATAAAAAATTGTAAACATTATTGCTTACGCACTTCATATTGTTGTTTAGAGTAGCCCCGCTCACAGATAGTGTGGTGGATGAACTCGCAAATGTAGTATCCACACAAATCATTCCCGGGTTCCTGCCACAACCACTTTAAAAGAAATAGAGGCCAATCAAACTGATAAGCAAGCATGCTAAATGGTATTGATGAAACTAGCTCGAATCAATGGGTGATCCGCGGAACTAGCTACTAGCTAGTACTTACTTTCGGGTGGTTAAATCGCAGTTGCGCCGGCAGTCCCGGAGCTTGTGCGGTGAACTTTTTTCAAACCCTGCCAGACAAAGAAAACAAGTACTTGATATCAGGAAATGAACAAAGTTGCCGATATGGTGCAATAATGATCGATTGAACTTACTTCTCGAGTATTTTAGTCATGGTCGCATACTCCTCCGGATTTTTTTGTTTGGAGTCTATGACGGTTACTAGTCCCTGCTCAAGCTTAATCTCTAGCAGAATAAAGTGGTACCTGCGCATTCATGCATAACTCATCAATTACATTACTATAACCTCGAGTAATAAGGGAAACCAAATATGCACAAGACAGTAGCACTCACTTGTATTCGTAAGGAAAGAGTATTGTAGCATTGTTTTGATTTCGAAGTAATGATGCGAGCAACTTGGCCTCAGTTTGTCTGGCATCATGTTTAACACTCCATTCATCCATGAGATTTGTGTTAATGAACCCAATATCACCTACTTGTCTTTTCTTCAATTCGGCGATCTTCAATCTGCATAATATAGTGACGATAATTATATATACATGCAATGTAAGAGCTGAGCTATATATAGAGACTTAACTAATTACACAGAAGTAGTACTTACAGACAGTAGCAAGTGATGATTGTTTTATTGAGGGCCATTTGATTGTAGAACTGGAAGAACTCCTCAAATGGAACTGACAACAGATCAATTCCAACGAGGTCGTGCTCCTCTTTAACCGATAGCGACAAAGTATTTTTCCCAGACTTCTTGCAGATGTCCATTTACCAATCATGGAATCTTTGCATCATCGTTGTTAGGGAAGTACCAGGTCTGACGAGAGGCTTCCCATGCTCGAATATGAATATGTCCACCTCCTCCATTGTTCCAAAAATTATTGCATCCTCGTCGGCCATGTAATCTCCAGGGTTGGTACCGGGCAGCACCCCCGGAAGATTAGCGACGATATCTCTAGACACATTGAGGGGGGGGCACGATTGCTTCTCTTGTTCGCCGAGCTGGGGAATTTGTTTCCCTTTTCTTCGTTCTGCTTCTGGTTGTACTGCCTCCCGTTCTAGAGGCTTGATAGATGATGGACCGTATTTGTTTTGCCTCCCGCCTCTGGCTGTACTGCTAGACGCTGGAGCAGCCGGAGCGGCTGCGGCTGTCTCTTTCGTTCATTAAGAGGCGGAAGCCGAAGGCGGACTGCTATGACGCGCCGGAGCAGCCGGAGCGGCGACGTCTATGTTCCGCCGTCGCTTACGAGGCGGCGAAGGAGGAGGCACGCTGCTCGGACGGGCCGGAGCAGGCGTAGAACGAGGCGTAGTACTGCCGCCCTCACGCGCTGGAGCAGGAGGCGGAGGAGGCGGATCACTCGTCGGAGGAGGAGGAGGAGGCGGATCACTCGCCGGAGGAGGAGGAGGCGGAGTGCCCAGCTGACTAGCAGGAGCCATGAAGTTAAGAAGCTTGATGTGCTCCTTCCGCCATAGACATGGAGTATGCATAGCAAGACCCAGCTGAGTCTCCCCCTCACCTGTAGGGTGGTCAAGCTGGAGCTTCTCAAATCCCTCTGTTATTTCGTCCACCATCACAACAGCATAGCCTTGTGGAATCAGACGGCAGTGAAAAGTTGCTCTAGGTGAAGGAGGGAACACAGAGCCGACAGCCGCCTTGACTTTGAGCTGATCCCACTGCGTCATAAGGTGGCACTGGTGTGAATCCATGATAAAATCCACGGGGTAGCTAGGACCCGTCAACAAGTCAGGCTGCTGAACGAGCACGGTGGAAGCCACGCTGCTTCTCCGCTAAGATGGCAGGGTAGCTTCTGAGGTAGCATCTTGGGTAGGATGTCGCAGCTGTTGGTTCTCAGCATCTCGTTCCTCTAGCTTTCTTACCCTTGCCTTAAGCTCCTGCAGTTCGCTTTGCTCCACTTTCCTCCACCTCTCTTGGGTTTTGTAACCGCTTGCGTCGGGAAACCCAACCTTCCACGGAACGGAACCTGGCGTGCGTCGTGTTCGTCCAGGGTGCTCAGGATTCTCAAGGGCCCTTGTGAGTTCGTCTTTCTCTCTGTCGGGAACGAACTTCCCTTCCCGCACTTCGTTGATTGCTTTCCGAAGCTTCATGACGGGTGTTGCACGTTGCTCATCCGTCCAGCAGCACTTCCCTGTTTCAGGGTCCAATGTTCCACCAGCCCCGAAGAACCAAGTCCTACAACGGTGCGGCGATTGCAATGTCTCGGTTCGACCCTTTAGCAATCAGGTCCTGCTCAGCCTTGTCCCTAGCAGGCGGGCTTTGAGGTAGCCACCTGACCCCATGCGATGGTAATGCTCCTTCTTTGCAGCATTTATCTTGTTAGTCGCTGACATCTTCTTACTCCTCTCCGATGTCTTGTTGGCCACAAATGCGGGCCAGTGATCTCTTATCTTCTCAAATCGGCCGGTGAATTCTGGAGTCTTGTCTTGGTCGACATACATTATTTTCAACTCATTCTTCCACCTCTTGAATCGATCTCCCATCTTCTTGAGAGCATAGGACTTGATCAATGGCTCTATAACTGGATTCTCCGGATCCTCCTCTTCCGGTAGGGTGAAATTTACCTTCAGCGCTTTCCAAAAATCTACTTTCTGTCTATCTTCAACAAAAGAAACTTGAAGAAACTCTTCCTTCTTAGGCTCATTCCATAGCTCGATACTGATCGAGATCATGTCCCTAACAAGAACCCCGCACTGAGCAGAAAATGCTTCCTTGGTCCGGAGGGGTTTAATCGGTTGGCCATCGCGCGCGATTTCTGTGATCGTGAACCTTTCATCCTGGCGCAACTTTTTCTTCGGGCCTCGTTTCTTTACTGAAGTATTGCTTGATCCGAAGGGCTATATAAAAGAAGAAAGAAGAGTTAATATATGTACATACCAAAATAATTAATGCACAATTAGCTAGTCAGCACAAGCTTAATTAATATATATATACCTCGCCGGACTTTGCAACAGCTGATCCCGACTCCGTTCGGTCACTGGAGCCGTCATCACGGTCGCCGGAGCCACCATCACGATCATGACCCTCCTCCATTGTTTGATCGATGCAGCCTGCTTCCTCTCCTTGCAGACCTTCTTCGATGTCATTGAGAAACGACGCAACTACATCACCTCCGTCACGGATTATGTCCCCCAATATCTCTTCTTGATCGAAGTCTCTTTGATGATCCATAGTTTCTGCAAATATTACAACATGGCAATTAATATACAAACATGAGAGATGGATATATCAAAGTTATCGGGGAGGGGGTATATCGACAACGACGACATATACATAGAAAAAAATGTTATCGGGGAGGGGGTATATATATCGACCCCCCTCTTGTCGAAGTTATCGAAGAGGGGGTATATCGACCGCCTCTCTCTCATGATTGTCCGAAGTTTGTGTAGAGTCAAAGGATTCAAACAAAACCATGTGTTCATCATTAGGCGAAAGTAACATGCGCATGATGGTACGAAGCTCTCCAAAGTTATTTTGGAACGGAATCCCAGATAGGATAATTCGCTTTTTGGTACAGAGTACAACAAGAGCCTTTCGAATATCGCTATTTGGAAGGCCTATGCTAGAATTTGTACCAAATGGCAGATTATCCTATCCGGAACTCCGTTCCAGAATAACTTTGGAGAACTTTGTACCATCATGGCCCGGTTACTTCCGGCTAATGATGAAGCCATGGATGTAGCGACCTGACCCAAAATCGGTCAAATCTACGTATGCATACCATCCCAAGATCATCTTTGGTACTCACGGTACATCGATAAAGTAATCAAAGTTCAATCACACCTGAATATCATTAAACGATTCTCGTATAGAGTCTTTATTACAAGGAATAAATTCGGCTCAAGGCCAACTCATGAGAAATAAACTACTAATGCTGCGGAAGCGTCGAAGATAAGCGAGTCCATCCGACTCAAAGGGCAATCGCCAAGCGCGAGCGTAGCCTCACTCTGATCGAATATATCTACGCAACATAATACGTTGCAGCCATGTAGGTCAGCTTTTGGAATAAGCTGGCAAGTCATGAAGAATAACAATAATAAAGTTACTAACTCTATATGCAATTTGGCTGTGGAGCTCTAAGTTTCATCATTTTGCGAAAAGCAAATTTTATCCTACTACAGTGGACTTATTTGCAAATTACTACAATTGTTGGTAGTTATTGAGATGGTTCCGCCAACCAATATCTCGTTCCCAAATTATTATTAAGTCATAAACCCTCAAAATTAATCCATTAATTTTAATGTTGAGATATCCGAATACTTCCAAGGTCCAGAGGCTCAAATGTCCGTAACCGGGGACACGGCTAATCGATTAGATCTTTAACTCTGCAGAGGTTTGCGCACTTTCCCCGCAAGAATCATTCCCTCCTTTAAAGTCTTCGCACTTCATGGTGTTTGAAGACGGGACGAATGAAACAGGGTCTTCCAAAGAGTTCTTCTGGCCACTGCCGGTACCCATCCAATCCTACCGTTCTTCTACTTCTCGTAGTACCGTCCAGCCAGCGTCACTACTAGGGTCAACCCAGCCAGAGCCCATAATGGCTTGCGGCTGCACAGTAAGCTTCGGTCATGGGGCATCCATCCTTCTCTTCGTGGCTGGGTGAAGCTTTCCGCAGGATGTCATGGCGCTTCTCCATGCATCCCGCCACCACTGGGTGCTCCAGGTGCCCGTCAACCGCCCTCCACCCAGAGTGATTTTCCAAGTCCATCTTGATCATTGTAGTCCATGGGTTGTCATCATCATTGACTCTCACATCTTGCTTATGAATTTCACTCATCCTAAATCCCGTCTACGAGCATAGCAAAATAACTACTACGTCCCGGGGTCATGGTAACAAGGGGATTGGTTCATCCCACCACATGATACTACTCAAGTTTAATGACTTCAAGATTTCACTACTGCATGCAATGGTGGGGTGGTGACAACTACTAATGCACAAAAACATAGGTATAGAAATAACATGATCAAAACTTGCCTTGCTGATGATCCTCGTAAGCTAAAGAGTCGTAGTAGCAAGCTTCGCACTCCGGAAACTCTACCGAGACAAACAATAACACAATAAGCACAAAGCAAGAGGATCACACAAGATAACAATAGTAACATAGCACAACAAAACAATCAAAACCAAATCCAAAAGGAAAACTCAAAGAAACCAATTCAAGTTTTTTCCCTACCCCAAACAATAGCAAAAATAGTTTTTATATGGCAACAATTCCTTAATATAACCTAATCATGTTTTTGAGTTAACTTAACAGAAAAGGATTCACTAAGCAATTAGGAGCAAAAGAATTAATTAAAAGCTATTATAAAACTCATTTTAGGCCTAATCCAATTTCTATTAAGAAAATTAAGTTAAAACTTTTATTAATTATAAATAAAAGTTCATCTACTAGAATGACAGAAACTATCCTAGAATAACTAATCACAAGTTAAAAATAACTTAATTTACCAATTAATTAATTAGGAAAACAGGAACTAGTTAATTAATTAGGATTAATAGGATTCTGTCTAGAACTAATTATTTATTAATCCTAAAATACCCAATTTAATTTCTAGGGTTTGGCAATGTCAAAATAAAGTGGTGACAAAAAGAATCATGCAAAAATAAGTTTTCTAACTAAAGTTATAGCAGATTTACTATTCTGACTAAAACAATATTAAAGCATTTTTAATTATTTTTAACATAGCTAAATATATATTTTTCATAAACTACATAAAATTTGCAATCCAACAAAAAAAGAATCACTCAAAAATATTAAACAGAATAAAAGATATACATTTTTGAAAACTGAAACTATTCGGCTAAAACAGAAAATCAAAATAAAAAGAAAAAGGCCTAATGGGCCTATACTGTGCACTAGGCGTAGTTTAGTCTAAACGGGCCCTAGGTTTAAACTAAACGAACCGGCCTAAAAATAAAAACCTAAACTAAAAACTAAACCGATCGGACCGGCCGGTTTTATAAAACAAAACCTAACCCTTCGGGGTGTCTAATCCTAGCCCTAGATCTAGGATCGAACGGTGGAGGGGGATTGCCGGTGACTTACCGGACTCCGGCGACGGCGGCGGCGGCGGCGAGAGTGCTCCGAGGCGTCCGGACGTCGGCGAGCTCCGGCGACTCGTCGGGAAGACGCGCACGGGTCGGGAAGGGTTGGTGGTGTTGGGGAGGTCGGGTGCACCAGGCGTCGGCGGCAACAATGGCGGCGGGAGGGCTTGTGCTCCGGTGAGCTCGGGAGGAGAGGAGAGGGGTCCGCGAGGCTAGGGGAATGGGGTGCGGGGCTCGGCCCTTTATAGCCCTGGGTCGGGCTCGCTCGGAAGGGCATCGAGGCGATCGGGATCCGGATCCCGGGATCCGGTCGATCTCCAGCGAGTCGATGGCGTGGGGGAAGAAGAGGGGGGGTCCCACGGGTCAGCGAGAGGGGAGAGAGGCGAGGGGTCGGGTGGCGAGGCCTAGGCCTTCGGCGAGCGGGCGAGGGGTTCATTGCGCTGGGCTGGCTTGGGTGGTCTTGGGCTGCCAGTTAGGCCGGCTCGGCTGGGCTCTGGCTGGGGCTGAGGGGTGAGGCGGCGCTGGCTGGGCTGGGGGTGCTTTGGCTGGCGCCTGGGGGTTTTTCTTTATTTTTTAATAAAACTAAAACAAAATAAAACCAAATCTAGAAATAATTTATATAGGGTATATATATACCAAAATGATCAGGGGAATATTCCCTTTCATTTGAACATTTTTCCAAAGGCAAAATCCAAACTTCATAAAAATCTATTTTTTTCAAATTCAAATAAATTTCAGATTTGAATCCAAATCTCTTTGGCATTGTTTCCTCTGATATTTTTGGAGTGTCATGTTTGCTCCTCTCATACTTTTGATCAAGTATTTATCAGGCTTAGTTTTTGAATTGTTTCCCACATGCCAAAGTTTGAAATTCAAATTCAAACTCAAATTGCTCTGAAACTTCAAATGACAATCAAATTCAAACAGAATGCATAGGATGCTTATCTATAATTGTAAAACATTCCAAATAGGAAATTTGGGATGTTACAATGGATTTCTTCAATACTTTGACACTAGGCAACCTCTCGACCCCTCGACCCCTCGATGACCCCCTCGAACCCCTCGGCGACCCTCGACCCCTCGACCCCTCGACAACCCTCGAACGCTCGGCTCCTCGACGACCCTCGAACCCTAGAACCCTCAAACACTAGAACCCTCGAACCCTCGACCGGCCTAGATGACCCTCGACCCCTCTGTGACCCTCGCGACCCTCTAGCCTAGTTTCCGACCGTTGACCCCTCAGCGATCCTCGACACCCTCGTTCCCGATAAGAAGAAGAAGAAGAAGAAGAAGAAGAAGAAGAAGAAATAGAGGAGAAGAAGAAGAAAAATAGAATGATAAAAAGAAGAAAAAAGAGGAGAAGAAGAAGGAATAGAAATTTCTATTTTTCTTTTTCTTATTCCTTCTTCTTCTTCTTTTTTTCCTCTTCTTCCTCTTCTTATTTTTTTCTCTTCTCTTCTTCCTCTCTTCTTCTTCTTCTTCTTCTTCTCTTCTTCTCCTTCTTCCTCTTCTTATTTTCCTTTTTCTCTCCTTATTTTTCTTCCTTCTTCCTCTTTTCCATATATATAAAAGTACACACATGCATACAAAAATACATCTAAAACTACATATATATAAAAATACATACATACATACATATATGAACATCTAAAAAACATCTAAAAATACATACATACATATGAAAATACATACATATATGAAAAATCATATATAAAAACACCGCAACGAGGTGGCGGCGGCGGGGGCAGAGGAGGAGCGCTGCTCACAGAGGGAGGAGTCGGGGCAGGGGGCGCACGTCGGGGCCGAGGGCGTCGGCGGCGGGTAGGGCGGCAACGGCGTCGGGCGGCGGCGGCGAGGCGGCGAGGTTGAGCGGTGGCGCTGGGCGGCGACGGCATCGTGGCGGCGACGACGGCGCGGGCGGCGACGGGAGCGGCGACAGCGATGGCGGCGACGAGAGAGGGCAGCGTCGGGCAGAGGGCGGCGGGAATGAGGAATTGGAACGAAAATTTCACAAGTCCTGCTTATATACACAGAGCATTCGTCCCGGTTCGTGGCACAAACCGGAACGAATGCACCCCTTTAGTCCCGGTTGGTGCCACCAACCGGGACCAAATCTCTTTCGAGAGCCCAAAGGCGGAAGCGAAGGCCTTTGGTACCGGTTGGTGGCACCAACCGGTACCAAAGGTGTGCATTGGTCCCGGTTGGTGCCACCAACTGGTACGAATGCCACCCTTTGGCACCGGTTGGTGCCACCAACCGGGACCAAAGGCCTTGTGCTGCCCATGGCCAAAATTTTAGTCCCACCTCGCTAGTTAAGAGGGGCGGGCAGTGGTTTATAAGCCCCACTGCTGCACCCCTATCAAGCTCCTCTCTATTGCAGGCTTACGGGCCTAATTGTCACTTCTATATGCCTGATGGGCCTACTGGGCCTTCCGCGGGTCTGAATCCTGGCACATTGTAGGGTTTCTAGTCGTATTCAGGCTGTAGTGGCCTAGTAGGTGGCATTTTTTCCCCAGTTTTTTTCTTCTGTTCTTTCATTATTTAATTTCTTTTGTTTTTTGCTTTATTTTCCCAGTAGGTGGCAAAAAGAATGAACTAATAGCAAAAATAATGAACTAAAATAATCAATTAAAAATATAAACTTTCTGTTAGTGCCATTTCTTTTCCAATTGAATAGTTTAAATTTGAATTTTTGAAATTTGTGTGATTCACTAGTTTTTGAATAACTTTACTATAAACGTAGATTTTTGAGTGATTCTTTTTCCTGCTATTTAATATTACTATGTTTTATCATTATATTCAAAAACAGATTTTGTTATTTTAGTTTCTAACACAAAATTCTTTATGATAATTCTTTTGCTATTAAAGTTTCTAACAGAAAAATTCTTTATGAAAATTCGTTTTGCTTTTAATGTTTTGAACAGAAAATACTTTGATAATTTTGGTTGCATATATTTTATATAATTCTAGTTTCAATAATACTAGAGGTTTATAAAAGCTTTTGAGTTGATTCCTTTTGCTATTGGAGTTTTATAAAAGCTTTTTAGTTGATTCTTTTTGCTATTGAAGGATATTATAGTTTTGTTTTAGTTGATCATAACAGAATCTTTTAATTGATTATTCTTAGTTCATTCTTTTTGCTTTTAGTTCATTCCTTTTGCTATTAGTTCATTCTTTTTGCTATTATTTCATTATTTGAGCTAAATGACCCTTAAATTGAAAAGCAGTACAAATGAACTCTGAAAAGGTTGAAAGTTGGCATGGTATCATCATCTCACCCATATAGCATGTGCTAAAAAGTTGAGAGGGTTACGACAAAAACTGGATACAAAATAGACAATCTCTTTGGAAGTATCAGAGTTTCGGACGAAAACTCATCTGTTACAAAGGGATTTCATTTGTTTAAATGTAACTGTTCTACATCAAAGGCATCATCATAATAGTTGTTGATAGAAAGTCTTCACGTTTTTTTCGCTTGTGTTCTTTGCTTATTGCGCCGTAACCATGGATAATCTTCATCGTTTAACATGATGCTTGGGTCAGCCTTGACTTTGAAGGGAGGAATTTCATGAAACTTTTCATAATCTTCAGACACGTCTGTCTTGCCCTCCAATCCCAAGATGTCTCTTTTTCCTGAAAGAACTATGTGGCGCTTTGGCCCATCGTATGATGTATCTGCTTCCTTATCATTGGCTAGGACGAATGGCTCTTCTGTGTACCCCAGATTGTTCAGATTCACTGATGTCATTCCATACCTGTACCCCGCCTCCTGACAGATTGACCCATTTGCACTTAAACAAAGGGACCTTAATACCATTTCCATAGTCAAGTTCCCATACGTCCACTATGTAACCGTAATATGTGTCCTTTCCCCTATTGGTTGCTGCATCAAAGCAGACACCACTGTTTTGGTTGGTGCTCTTTTGATCTTGGGCGATTGAGTAAAATGTATTCCCATCTATCATGTACCCTTTGTAGGTCATTACAGTGGAAGATGGTTCCCTCGTCAACGAGTACAGGTCATCGGAAATAGTGTTGTCACACCTGATACGTGTTTGGAACCAACTGCCGAAACTCCTGATGTGTTCACATGTAATGCAATCCTCACACTGGTCCGGGTGTTTGGAGCGCAGAATGTCCTTGTGTTCATCGACATACGGGGTCACCAAGGTAGAATTCTGTAGAACCGTGTAGTGTGCTTGAGACCAAGAATGCCCGTCCCTACATACTATCGAGTCCCCTCCTAGCGTGCCTTTTCCACCCAGTCTCCCCTCATACCGCGATTGAGGGAGACCTATCTTCTTAAGGTCAGGAATGAAGTCAACACAAAACCCAATGACATCCTCTGTTTGATGGCCCATGGAGATGCTTCCTTCGGCCTAAGCGATTCTGGACATATTTCTTTAGGACTCTCATGAACCTCTCAAAGGGGAACATATTGTGGAGAAATACAGGGCCCAGAATGACAATCTCATCGACTAGATGAACTAGGACGTGCGTCATGATATTGAAGAAACATGGTGGGAACACCAGCTCGAAACTGACAAGACATTGCGCGACATCACTCCTTAACCTTGGTAGGATTTCTGGATCGATCACCTTCTGAGAGATTGCATCGAGGAATGAACACAACTTCACAATGGCTAATCGAATGTTTTCCGGTAGAAGCCCCCTCAATGCAACTGGAAGCAGTTGCGTCATAATCACATGGCAGTCATGAGACTTTACATTCTGGAACTTTTTCTCTGGCATATTTATTATTCCCTTTATATTCGACGAGAACCCAGACGGGACCTTCATACTGAGCAGGCATTCAAAGAAGATTTCCTTCTGTTCGTTGGTAAGAGCGTAGCTGGCAGGACCTTCATACTGCTTTGGAGGCAAGCCGTCTTTTTCGTGCAAACTTTGCAGGTCCTCCCGTGCCTCCGCTGTATCTTTTGTCTTCCCATACACGCCCAAGAAGCCTAGCAGGTTCACGCAAAGGTTCTTCGTCACGTGCATCACGTCGATCGAAGAGTGGACCTCTAGGTCTTTTCAGTAGGGTAGGTCCCAAAATATAGATTTCTTCTTCCACATGGGTGCGTGTCCTGCAGCGTCACTCGGAACAAATAGTCCGCCGGGACCCTTTCCGAAGATTACTTTTAAATCATTGACCATAGCAAGTACGTGATCACTGGTACGCATGGCGGGCTTCTTCCGGTGATCTTCCTCGCCTTTGAATTGCTTTCCTTTCTTTCGACATTGATGGTTGGTCGAAAGGAATTGACGATGCCCCAGGTAAACATTCTTCCTACATTTTTCCAGGTATATAATTTGGGTGTCATCTAAACAGTGTGTGCATGCGTGGTATCCCTTGTTTGTCTGTCCTGAAAGGTTACTGAGAGCAAGCCAATCATTGATGGTGAAAAACAACAACACATGTAGGTCAAATTCCTCCTGTTTGTGCTCATCCCACACACGTACACCTTTTCCAGTCCACAGCTGTAAAAGTTCTTCAACTAATTGCCTTAGGTACACATCAATGTCGTTGCCGGGTTGCTTAGGGCCTTGGATGAGAACTGACATCATAATGAACTTCCGCTTCATGCACAGCCAAGGAGGAAGGTTATAGGTACATAGAGTCACGGGCCAGGTGTTGTGATTGCTGCTCTGCTCCCCGAAAGGATTAATGCCATCCGTGCTTAAACCAAACCATACGTTCCTTGCGTCACCTGCAAAGTCCTTCCAGTACTTTCTCTTGATTTTTCTCCACTGCGACCCATCAGCGGGTGCTCTCAACTTCCCATCTTTCTTACGGACATCTCTGTGCCATCGCATCGACTTGGCATGCTCTTTGTTTCTAAACAGGCATTTCAATCGTGGTATTATAGGAGCATACCACATCACCTTGGCAGGAACCCTCTTCCGGGGGCGCTCGCCGTCAACATCACCAGGGTTATCTCGTCTGATCTTATACCGCAATGCACCGCATATCAGGCATGTGTTCAAATCCACGTACACGCCACGGTACAGGATGCAGTCATTAGCGCATGCATGTATCTTTTGCACCTCCAATCCTAGAGGGCAAACAACCTTCTTTGCTGCATACGTACTGTCGGGCAATTTGTTATCCAATGGAAGCTTCTTCTTCAATATTTTCAGTAGCTTCTCAAATCCTTTGCCAGGTACATCATTCTCTGCCTTCCACTGTAGCAATTCCAATACGGTATCGAGCTTTGTGTTGCCATCTTCACAATTGGGGTACAAACCTTTTTTGTGATCCTCTAGCATGCGATCGAATTTCACCTTCTCCTTTTGACTTTCACACTGACTCCTTGCATCAACAATGACCCGGCGGAGATCATCATCGGGCACATCGTCTGGTTCCTCTTGATCTTCAACAGCTTCCTCCATTGCAGCATCACCGTATTCGGGGGGCACATAGTTCTCATTGTCCTCTTCTTCTTCGCTGTCTTCCATCATAACCCCTATTTCTCCGTACTTGGTCCAAACATTATAGTGTGGCATGAAACCCTTATAAAGCAGGTGGGTGTGAATGATTTTCGAGTCAGAGTAAGACTTCATATTCCCACATACAGGGCATGGACAACACATAAAACCATTCTGCTTGTTTGCCTCAGCCACTTCGAGAAAATCATGCACGCCCTTAATGTACTCGGAGGTGTGTTTGTCACCATACATCCATTGCCGGTTCATCTGCGTGCATTATATATAATTAAGTGTGTCAAAAACCATTACAGAACATCATGAATAGATAATTAAGTGACCAAATTAATAGAAGTTCATCATCTCACATTAAAATCAAAGTACATACATAGTTCTAATCTAACAACATATAGCTCTCCAGAGCATCTAATTAATTAAACCATACATTGAAACTATGTAAAATCGATGCCAAAACAAATGCGATCATAATCGCAACCAAGGTAACAATTGATCCAACGGCATAATGATACCAAGCCTCGGTATGAATGGCACATTTTCTAATCTTTCTAATCTTCAAGCGCATTGCATCCATCTTGTTCTTGTGATCATCGATGACATCCGCAGCATGCAACTCCAATATCATCTTCTCCTCCTCATATTTTTTAGTTTTTCCTTCAAGAAATTGTTTTCTTCTTCAACTAAATTTAACCTCTCGACAATAGGGTCGGTTGGAATTTCCGGTTCACATACCTCCTACATAAATAAAATATATGTCATGTTGGTCGGCATAATTGTCGTAAACAATAAATGAACCAAATAGTTATAAAGATAATATATACCAGATCCGAATCATAGACAGGACGAGGGCCGACGGGGGAGGATACCAAAACCATCGCACTATATAATAACAAGGAATAATTAAAGTAAGAAAATTAGACAAGTATCTATCTGAAGTAAGAATTTTTTTTCTTTCAGGAAGAAGATAAGAACAAGAGGCTCACCACGATGGTGCCGGCGACGAGATCGGCGCGGGCGATCGACGGCGGTGAAGACGGGGACGGGACGTGACGGACCGCTAAACCTAGACAAATCTCGGGGAAAATGGAGCTCGGAGGTCGAGTTTCGAGAGGAGAAAGATTAACTAGTGTGGCTCGGACATTTCATCGAACACCTCATGTGCATAGGAGGTGAGCTAGAGCACCCAAATGCCCTCCCCTCGCCGGCCAGAAAAAACAGAGCACTGTGGAGTGCTCTGCTGTGGTGATGGGGTATATATAGGCAACTCATTTGTCCCGGTTCATGGTAGAAACCGGGACTAAAGCCCAGCACTCTGTCCCGGTTCAAGCCACGAACCGGGACCAATGGTTGTGGGCCAGGAGCGAGGACCATTGGTACTGGTTCGTGCCTAGAACCGGGACAAATGGATCCAGACGAACCGGGACCAATGCCCACAAGGCCCCGGCCGGCCCCCTGGGCTCATGAACCGACACTAATGGCCCCCATGGGTCCCGGTTCGTGAAGAACCGGGACTAATGGGCTGGCCAGGCCCGAACCAAAGCCCTATTTTCTACTAGTGGAATCTGACCAAGCCAAGATAAGAACAGGGTCAACTTGGAGCTCCTCTCTGAACTTGCAAGTAATTAACCTTCTGATCCCAAGGGTCAACTTTGAGTTCCTCTCTGACCTTGCAGGTAATTAACCATCTCAGGAGTTTCGAAGAAAGACATCACCAGTGTCCGTTTCTAGCAGAATTTAATACTTATGCCTCATATTAGTGATTTGGGATTTCGTTAAACCTGGAATTTTATGCATTATATTTGAACTAGCAGGGTCACCCGCGCATTTGGACAGCTAGACTCAATACATATTGTTTAATTTTATATAATCTTATATTCAAGATATGTTTTCACACAAATGTGCATGTTATCATGTGCGAGGCAAGTGGATGTAGTTCCCTATTTTTTACCATCAAGGCTTCCTTAATTTTTCCATAAAAATGTAACTTATCAGTGTCAGAACATTCTAGATGAATATGTATCTTTAAGACCGCCCCTTCATTTGGATAAATCACTAGTAGAAAACAGGGCTTTGGTTGAGGCCATGGTAAGAGCATTAATCCCGGTTCACTTACGAACCAGGACCAAAGGATGCATCAGTCCTGGTTCGTGAGGCCAGGGCGCCGGCGGGCCTCGGGGGCCATTGGTCCCAGTTCGTCTGGCACCTTCGGTCCCGGTTCCAGACACGAACCAGGACGAAAGGGCCTCGCTCCTAGCCCAGCACCTTTAGGCCCGGTTGGTGGTTAGAACCGGAACAGAAGGTTGGTGGTTGGAACCGGGACCAAAGGTCCGTCTTCTGTTCCGGTTCTAACCACCAACCGGGACTAAAGATAAGCCTATAAATACCCCTGCCTGCTCACTGCTCTGTTTTTTGGCCGGCCGGCGTGTGCAGGTGTGTGTTGCTCTAGTTCTCACCTCCTATGCACATGAGGTGTTCGATAAAATGTCCGAGCCACACTTCAGCTTTCTCCTTTCCAAGTTTGACCTTCAAATTCCATTTTTCTCAAGATTTGTCTACGTTTAGCGGTCTGTCTGGCGACCAGCGGCCTAGGTGGAGCGTGCAACGTGGGAGGCGATGGCGGAGAGGTACATGGTTGTTGGTGTCCTGGCTTAGGGGGTACTTGCCACGTCGTCTCACCGGTAATTGGCTGGGCCGAGGACCCACTGAAGATTGATGACATGGCCATACTGGCCCTAGCCCTCGGCGCGACCGAGATGAAGATCTCCTGAAGACTTGGCATACACTTCAAGCGTATTTTAACCGGCATACTTATCTCTAAGATTGTAACCATCCATTTGTAAACCCTATGTACCTCTTGCATCTATATAAGCCGTAAGGTTTAGTCTGTAGAGGAATGCATACACATTTGCAAGGTTTAGAGCTTAGATAAACTCATACGATCTCAAGGCTGGAGATACCACTGTCCACCTAACCATTCAACCGCAGGTTGGTTCGCCTCTAAAGCCTGTTAAGGTATCGTTTAGAGTTGCTCCAAGGAGTCAAGGTGCATTCTCATCTCGACTTTGCACTTCCACCCCTTACACTCCATCTCTCCATGCATTCATCATCTTGCATTTTTGCTCCTGCTGCCATGCATACGTGGATCGGATGAGCTTAATTGGTAAGAGAAGCTAGATAGCGTACGTGCTGTGCGCCAACATGCATGATATCTTAACCTTCCAACTGATCCCTGATAGCTGCATCTCTCCCTTCCTTGTTTAGACGTACTCTCTAAACGCTCTTATAGTATTTCTTTACGGAGGGAGTACCGTGCATGAGATCAATTTAGGGTTAGTTGGGCTTGGGTTCCTTGCACCTATATATAAATCTTGCACACAAACGCTGCTGCGATTTCTCTCCAAACTTTCATCCTATGATCGAGCCTGTCTCCGAGCAACCCCTAATCCCCCCACGCGCATCAGATTCCCTGTTCACAAGCTGCTAGTCCGTACACCTGCTCTCCAGCCAGGTCACTACTAGTAGACGAGAGTCACGTTCGTTTCCATGACCGGTGGTTCGGCGGCGGCCTCGCCAGAGTGGCGGCGTCTCTACGACCGGCTCGAGGGGTTGCTGCCGCAGGTCCAGGCGCTCGCCGCCGACCGCGCGCGACTTGAGACGGAGAACAGGGCCCGGCATGAACTGTTGGAGGCACGCGAGAACACCCTCCATGCCCGCCTCCTCCAGGTGATCATATCCACGAGTTGTTTCTAGGGTTTCTATTTATTGTGCTTGTTTGGGCCATGGTGATGCTTATTGTGTTCCTTTGTGATGCCTGATGCTGGTTACTGTGTTGGCGAGGAAGGTGGAGGCGAGCAGGAGGAGGTGGAAAGCAGCCTACACGGAATTGCCTCCCGGTGCTAATCCCAAGCTCGCCGGTAATCTCTCCTCTTCATCTGAGTGTCGATGTTTCCGCACCAAAAAAATTGATCCCTTTGTGTGACTTGTTTTGGAAGATTATTGAATAATTCTTCTTCTTCTTAAAAGTAAAATTTTCTTCTTCTTCTGGCTCGATCTCTTATGTAGTTGTTTTACGTAGGCTTATGAGTTATGACCTGCTCGACAAACATTTGTCCACTCCAACATTTTAACATCTTATGGCTCGATCTCTTAGGTAGTAGAGTAAAGCACCCAATTTCGGTGGAACCAACGATCTTATATATTTCTTTATAGAGGAAGTAGCTATTAGTTGTTACTGATCATACTATTGCATTTGTGTTCAATGTAGAACTTGAAAAGAGTGACCTGGGGGATTCCATGAGGAGCTGTGAAGATCTTTCTTACCCTGATAACTCGGGATCGAAGGTATTTACAGAAACATCGGCTCCATAGATTAAAAAAAAAAAACCCATCATTCAAGCTGGTGAATTTCATTTATTTTCTTAATCCTTGATTTACATTAATGCATGCCTGTTTTCAACAATGGAGATACAACCAAAGGAAGCTAGAAGTCATGTAGAGCCTACTCAAAACCATGTTCATCATGCGGACGCTGCAAGAGATTTAAGAGCAGAATTAAGAAATTTGAAGAAAGCTTATGAGGCCCTCAGCTCAAGCAAAGATAATGAAGTTTCTGCATTAATTGCAATGAAGGAATTTCTCTGCAACCAGTTGCGGACAATGGACAAGGACCACACGAGGTTCCTTAAGATAAAAGAAGTGGAGGTAGGACAAGCTACTGAAGCAGCACAAAAGCTTCAGAAGAACATAGAGGAGCTGCAAGTGGCAGCCCGAAAGAAGGATGATGAGATTGGCAGATTGAGAGCAGATAAGGTTGATGCAGAAAACAAGGTACTAATTTGTTATCGAGGGTATGCTACTAGAAATGCACACGGTAACTAAGGAAAAAAGCAATAGAATCCAAGCACAAAAGGATGGCAACCTTGAGGTTCCCAAATTAAAATGCACTTCATACAAAAAAAAAATCAAATTTCAGGAATGAAGACGAGCCTTGTTTTGCTTCTGTGTCATTTTTCTTTTGACCAGCGTATGGCGCAAAGTTTCTCCTTATAGAACATGAATCATATTTTTTTGTGTGCTAATGTATTCTTTTTCAAAGGTATAAACATCTAGATTCTTGATAGGCTACCTGTATGAACCGTATGTCAGTAGAAAACACAAACCGATAGTAAAGTGAGGAAATACCTTTACTTTCTATGATATGGAATACCTATATAGGAACATCTACTTCTAGGGAGTCCTAATTGGAAAATGTTTGTTATGTATCAGGAGAAGACTAGTCAAAAGCGCAGGAGGATTACCACTGAGTTGGATCTTGAACAATGTACGGTTAGTGTCCCTTTCACTAGCCTTTTCTCACATCCTCCTACATCTCGCTTGATGAATCACAAAGCCAGCATTTGATGTTACTAATATTCTCAATAATCTCCAATTATGGTGGCTAGTTCTCTGCTAAACATTTTTGTAGTGCCATCTTTCCTAGATATCAAGTAGATTTAAGTGTTAATGTTCCTTAATTATAAGATATTCTGGAGTTTCTTTGTTCTACATCCAAGTGGATCCGACAACGTTTTCACACACACCGTTTAATTAATCTTGTAGATGATTTTTTTCTGTGATCAGACTTCTACGATAATACCCTGCATTCTAAGTCGTAATACAACGGTTAGGTACGTAGTATTTTATTTTGTATATTTACCATCTGTGCTTCGTAGGTAGTATAAACATTGATAAAGTGATCAATATTCCTGGTCGTTCTTATCTGCACAAGATGTATTTACCCTGTCTAATACCAATTATTATCCCACGGAACCTATTGATTTGTGTGGCTAACATGTAGGTTTCTTATTTTGCATTGATTCAACTATATGTGGAATTGTATCTGTTTTTCTCATTTACCATTTTGTGTCTTTGACGAAAGCCTTTTTGTCTAAGGTTCTAATGTTTTGTCCGCTCGTTCAACAGATGCGGATCTTTGTCAAGATCCCGAGTGGAAAAACCATCACTCTCGAGGTCACAAAATTAGACACGCTCTACAATGTGAAGTCTAAGATTCAAGACAAGGAGGGCATCCCTGCTGGTCAGCAGAGACTCATATGCAACGATAGGCTGCTGGTGGGCAGCTGCACCCTGACCCTGCAGGATCACAACGTCCGGGAGGAGTCCACCCTTCAGCTTGTCCTCCAAGGGATGCATATCTTTGTCAAGACATCAGCGACTAGTAAGACCATCACTCTCGAGGTTGAGAGAGCAGATACGGTGTATGATGTGAAGGCGAAGGTTTTCTATGAAACGGGTATTGCCCCAAGCGGCGAGCGCCTCTTCTTTGGTGGAACGCAGCTGGAGGAATCCCGCACCTTGGCTGACTATGACATACAAAATGATTCTGTACTTTATGCTAGATTGCGCCTTCCCTTGCCGAGAGCTGGAGATGGTATGCGACTCGTGGTCAGGACACTGACTGGAAGGATCATCATCGAACGTCTTGTTGCACGCTCAGAGACGGTCGGCGATATCAAGGCGAAAATTTATGTCGAGTTTGGCATTCCCACAGAAGAGCAATGCCTTTCCAAGGATGGAGAGTCGCTGGAGAACGGCTGCACCGTGGTGGAGGCGGCAAAATGTTGTTCGTGTCAGCTCGTTCTGCAGCTTCAGCCGCCTTCCTAAGTTCCTAGTGGGCAGTGAGATGGACGGCTCGTGGTGCACGCAGCCTTGGGCATCTTTGCTGTGTCGTTTGTCCCGCATGTAGCGCAGATATGGATGTAACTAAAGTGGTCCTTGGCTGCTTTGCCATTGGTGAGCTCGGAGTGGGTTTCGTTATGCGATAATGCAGGGGGTAAAGATGGGTATCTGAACTGAAGTAAGGATTAAGCTGATGATGCCTGCTTCTCTGTTTCTATAGCTACACATTCAATATTTTGTGTTAAGCGCACTCAATACATTCCTCAATAGAAAAAAAATGTCAAATCCTATATACCTAAGAGACTTATCCCCACTATATTATTTATCTTAACATACAAACAATCCACATTAGCAGTCCATGCATGTATGATAATCTCAGGAAGTCTATTCTCTCATCCCGTGTTGGCTGCATGGGGAGCTGAACAAATGGGGCAATAATTTGTTACGATCTCAGTCCAAATAGCAGCACACCGAGTAGGAGTCGACCAGAATATACATTCAGAATCAGTACTTGGGGGATACAAGAGGAGCAATTTGAGAGGAAGAGCAGACGACAAGGGAAAGTAACTTCAGCTACAGTCTAGTTTACGGATTTGCTATTTTACAGTTGACTGATTTTCAATTCGTTGTCATTCAAATCTCTGTCTGTTCGATCTTGCGCTGAGATTCACGTTCGGTCTTGTTTGTTTATGCTGGTTTTCGGGTTGGTTTTTTTATCAGGCGCGGTTTTCTGCTACCGCCTGTTTTCGTCGGCCCCGCCCCGGCCGGGCACTGTAGGTTTTTGTCGTTTTTGAATTTAGGAGTGCGGTGTCGTTCCCCTTTCTCATTTTGATAAGGCAGAGGGAGAGAGCTCGAGGGGCGCACGAGGGGGATGCGGTTCCTTCTGTTCATGGCAAATTTATTATTTAGACTACGGAAATTCTATTAACTAGAACATGGCATTTTTCATTATTTAGACCATGTCAATTTTTTAATTAGACCATGGCAAATTTATTAATTAGCCCATCGTATCTTTTTGGTAGATATCATGGCAAATTTATTTTACACATGAAGGCAATTTTGCTTCCGATTACATGGCAAATGCACATAATATTTTGTCCATTTCACATGGAAATTTTTAAAAAATAGTCCTAATTCATGGCAATTTCTAAAGAGATGTTTATGTTCACATGGGAAATTCGAATTACTTTTTGTGCTCAAGCAACGTTGTGTCACATGGCAAATTTATGATTTTTTTTCTAAATCATGGCAAACCATTTTTTATGGAATATGTAGTGCTAACATGGCAACCTTTTAGATTTTCTTTTTGAAATGTCACAAGGCATTTTGTAATGGTCCATGAAAAAATAAAGAAAAAATGTTCTCATAAACATGGATTTTTTATAGAATGTGCGTTTTATAGACCTTTTGGCAATTTCATGTTATATATCATGGCAAATCTATTTTTCTAGTTTGATGCCATGCGTGTGGACTGTTTTTTTTTCTGTACATTCATGTTTTTTTGTGGATGACATTTTTTCTCTCCAAAAAATAGGCTAATTGGGCCTATTCCTTTCTTTCCCGCGCTCTATGTGCCAACCTGGGGGTGTCTACACTGACGATCGCCAGCTATTGACGTCTAAAAGAGACTACCATTATTAATTTTTCAGGCGTTCCATATACGAACCTCTTCAAACATGGCTTATTGCTTTGTAAAAGCAACGGAGGATTGTTCGAAAGCCAATATTTGGGCTATTTGGCTTACATTGGTCTATGTTATACTGTTAAATAACAAGCCTTCTATCATCTATATTATTTCTAACATGTGTTAGAATAGATAAAACCAGTGAGAGACGAAAGCAGCACACTCGGTGCTACTTCATTTTTGACGGTGTATTGAGAGCTAATTAGGGTGAGGTTAGAAGTTGCTACAAAAATAATTGTTATTTAGAAAATGCTAACACTCAACCGATTGATTTTCGTCGCACCACTTGATAAGGGGTCCACGTGATGCGTTGATACGTTCATTTTGCATCATATTTTCCTACAGTTATTTCTTATATTTTTGTTTGTTATTACACTTTATGATGCATTTTTATGTATTTTCTCTCTTATTTTATAAGTTTCACATGAAGAGGGAGATTGCCGGCAGCTAAAATTCTGGACCGGAAAGGGCTATATAAGAGATGGATATTCCGCACAACTCCAAATGAGCTGAAAATCTACAGAAAATTATTTTGGAATATATAAAAATATATTGGCGAAAGAATACCATCAGGGGACCCACAAGAAGCAATCAGCCTCGGGGGGCGCGCCCTACTCTCCAGTGCGCACCCCGTGAGCTTGTGGGGCCCTTGGCAGGCCTCCGGTGCCCATCTTCTCCTATATGAACCGTTTTGACCTAAAAAACCAAAGGATGACTTTTGGGACGAAGCGCCGCCGTATTGAGGCGGAACCTCGGCAGGAGCACTTTTGCTCGCCGGCGGAGTGATTCCACCGGGGAAACTTCCCTCGCGAAGGGGGAAATCAAAGCCATCGGCATCACAAACGATCCTTTCATCGTGGGATGACCAATCTTCACCAACACATCTCATCTCAAACCCTAGTTCATCTCTTGTATTCAATCTATATCTCAAAACCTCAGATTGGTACCTGTGGGTTGCTAGTAGTGTTGATTACATCTTGTAGTTGATACTAGTTGGTTTATTTGATGGAACATTATATGTGCAGATGCTTAATGATATTCAATACTCCTCTGATATTCAACATGCATATGATTTGTTAGTAATTACTTTTGTTCTTGATGCCATGAGAGAAGTCTTGTTATAAGTAATCATGTGAAATTGGTATCCGTTCGATATTTTGGTGAGTTGTATGTTGTCTTTCCTCTAGTGGTGTTGTGTGAACGTCGACTACATGATGCTTCACCATTTTTGGGCCTGGGGAAAGGCATTGGGAATTAGCAATTAGGTAATGGGTTGCTAGAGTGACATAAGCTTAAACCTTAGTTTATGTGTTACTTTGTAAGAAGCTGATTTGGATCCATATGTTTCATGTTATGGTTAGATTTATCTTAGTTTTTCTTTCGTAGTTGCGGATGCTTGCCAGAGCGGGTAATCATAAGTGAGAGGCTTGTTCAATTAAGAACAACATTCAAGGACCGGTACACCCACATATCAAATTATCAAAGTAGCGAATGCGAATCAACTAACATGATGAAAAGTAACTTGACGAGAATTCTCATATGTCCTCAAGAGCACTTTGCTTTATATATGAGATCGTTCCAGCTTGCCCTTTTCTGTAAAAAGGATTGGGCCACCTTGCTGCACCCTTACTACTATTGTTAATTGTAGCTCGTTACAAATTACCTTGCTATCAAATAATCTGTTACCGATAAATTCAATGCTTGCAGAGAATACCTTTTGAAAAATCACTTGTCATTTCCTTCTGCTCCTCGTTGGATTCGACACTCTTACTTATTGAAAAGGCTATGATTGATCCCCTATACTTTTGGGTCATCATGCATGTCTCCAAGGAAGCATAATTTGGATTTGCAACATAATACATGTCACGGTCGCAACACAAACCATGTTGCAAAGGACGGGTGCAACACAAGTTGCGTAATGTGTTTGGGAAAGTAGTGGCCGAGCCACAGCTTGATGCACCCCCACTACACCCCACAAGAAAACATAGTGAAATTTTTTGAAAAAATCTGAAACTTTGTGAGAATGATTATGAACAAATTTTAGAGATGCTTGTAAAGTTTGCTGGTCAAATGAGATCCGATGAGCTCTGTAAAAAAATTGTAATTTCTGCTCAAAAGTGCACGTACATCTGGATAGATTTTGAGAAATTTTGTTTTTTTTGTACAGAGCTGCATGAATGTCATTTGACCACAAAACTTTGCAAGCATCTCTAACATCTGTTCAATATCATTACCACAAACTTTCATATTTTATTGAAATGTTTTGCTATGTTTTTTTCCAGGGGTGTAGCGGGGATGCACAGAACGGGGGTGTAGAAAACCCACTCTCAATGTGTTTCCGTGTGGTAGCTCAGCTAGGGAGCACTACTAGGGAAAAGCCTATACACAAAATCTTACCAGCAGCGCGTTATAAAAAAAGCGATGCTGCTACTTAGCAGTAGCGTGCCCCAACAAGACGCGCTGCTAAAACAAATTTAGCAGTAGAGCTGCCCCAATAAGGCGCGCTACTCCTACAATTGCCACGACCCTACCGCCAAGCTAGTTATAAGCAACAGCGCGTTAATACAAAGAGCGCTACTGATACAGATCATAGCAGTAGCGCCTTCTCTCAATACCTGCTACTGCTAAGTTTACTACAAAAATTTAGTCCCACCTCGCTCCGCGAACAGGGTTTTTACCACCTTAAATATGTTACTTCTCAAACTATCACATCCACTTGGTCTTCATTGAACTCTATGTGTAGAATTTGTGGCCGCAATATGAGTCTTCTCCGGTTTCTAAACCGGTGAGGACTCATATTGATAATTTAGATTGTACACAAAAAGATCATTGATGATCAATGTATTTTTTATGTATATTTTTACATATTAACACATAGCAGTAGCGCGTTTGTCCGAAACGTGCTACTATTAGGTCGTTCAGCAGTAGCGCGTTTCTCTACAGCGCGCTACTGCTAAGCCATTCTATCTTCACCAAATGGCCGCCCCTCACTCTCCTCTCTCCACTCACACTCACACTCACTGGATCTCCCCTCTCAATCTCCCCGCACCCGCCCTCGCCCCCACCGGCCGTCGTCGCCTATCCCTCCTCCCTCTGCGCCGCCATCACCTCCTCCTCCTCCCTGGACTCGGTAATCCTTCGTCGGCCGCCCTCCTCCCCGCCCCCCTCCTAGATTCGTCCTCCCTCCACTCCTCCGTTCGCCTCCAGCTGGCCCCTCCTCGCTCCGCCTTCCTCCTCCGTCCTCCTTCCTCCTCCCTCCTCCATCCACAACCCCTCCTCTCTGCTACATTTAGAACATTTAGTTGATTTAGTTGAGTTAGAATATTTTGATTTAGTTGATTTAGTAGGCTAGTTGATATGCAACATTTAGAGACAGAGATATGATAGTTGATAGTTTTTAGTTGATATGATTAACTGATTAGTAAAAATTTAGACATAGTTGATAGTTTTTAGTTGATATAAGCCTATGGTCATATATATCACTTTGATATAAGATAGTTTCTAGTGTTTTGTGTTCCTCACACTAGTAAATTTTAGCCTATTTTAGGTGTTTTGAATAGAATAGGAAATTTTAGGTCTTTTGATTAAAATTTTAGTAATGGAACTTTTTAGTTGGTAGAATTTGAAAAAATGTTCTGTACTTGTTATATTGTGAACTTAGGGCACATTTTTAGGGCTTAGTAAAAGAAATAGTAACAGTGGATGATGATGTAGATGTTTTAGGTATAGAATATTTTGAATAGATGATGATGTAGATTTTTAGTACAACTAGTTTATTTAGTGTTGCTTAAGAATTGCTCATATGATGTAGATATAAACATGTATATATAGTGTTTCTCAAATAGGATATGTGCTTGCCCAAGTGACCATGTTTGCAGGTAACAGCTCCAAGTGGCCTATGTTTTGCCGGAGTGTGGATTAATTTCTGTTCCGGCAAATTTCAGGCGCTCGATATGTCCTTTTTTAGCAAAGATTGTGCCAGATTTTTCCTCTGAAGGGGATCGTTAAACCTTTTCTAGTACTCCCTCCATTCGGAATTACTTGTCACAAAAATGGATGTATCTACAACTAAAATACATCTAGATACATTCTTTTTTGGACGAGTAATTCCGAACGGAGGGAGTATTGCTTTAGGAAAATGGCGACACCACCACCACCACCACCACTACCATGTCGACTGTGCAAGTCAAGATGCGCTAGCAGCCTTGCAACTGGCACGTTGTTCGACATCTACTTCCAGCCGAGTTTTCTTTCTACGGTGGTAAAAAAATATATGAAACTTGTAACAACTATTTTGTTTTTAGTGTTATTGGCATTAATGCATTGTGTATATATCATTGTGTATACACAGATCGTCCCATGCAATGTGATGACGAAATTCAACAAGCTGACCGGAGACACTGTGACCTTTGAGGCTCCTGGGGGGCCTTACGCTATGGAGGTCGAGAAAGGACGAAATATGTCACAGATCGAGGATACAGATGGAACCGTTTCATCTTCCACATGGGTATCACTGGTGGTGAGTTGATCAGCTTCTCCTTCAGAGCAGAAAGACCCAAGTTGGTCGTCATTTATCTCAACACGGATGATGATGATGAGGACCCACTTGATGAAGCCATCTATACTCGAAGAATAAGGCTGAGCGAGGACGAGGTGTGCAACCTATGGGACATAATTCCGCCACGTGCTGACTTTGTCGGGGTGCCATTGGTGACCCGCCTGACAACTACCATGGTTGATCGGCATGTTATGGTATGTTATACTTAGTGTACAATCCGATTACATCCTTACTTAGTAGAATTCAAGCTTTGTAGAAATGTAGTACTGTTTTTGATAGTGTAGAAACCTAGACTTAGTAGAAATATATTTGCAAGAGTATGTGCGAGGCTACTTATTAATTGATATGTTTTTCTTATTCAGAAATTACCAAAGAGCCTATCTGTGAGTTGTGGTATCGAGCCTGATGAAGAAGGCTCTGCTCGAATACGCCTTACCGCAAGGGGCTCCGTCACCACCTGTGAGTACAGCGTGGACACAGACGGTCGCACACACTTCAGCTCGGTTGGATGGAAGAACTTCCTCGTTGGCAAGAATCTTCGTGTTGGAAGAACTTCCTCGTTGGCAAGAATCTCCGTGCTGGACAGGCCATCCTAATTACTATCAGAAACACCCGCCGCCATGGCTTGAGGATGATGATCGTCGTCGATATCATCTAGAACTACATATGGGTGTGGCTGTATGACTACCCCTAGTAGACTGCTATATGTTGTATGACTATCTAGTATTGCTTATCATATATGCTCATGTATAAACCATATATGTGTGTGAGGATGCATGTTGACTATATATGAGTACCTATAATGCTTAATGATATTGTATAACTACTGTATGACTAGCTATATGGTATTGTGGTTAATGATATTGTTATCTGGTATATGTGAAATTGCAATTTATTGAAACGGGGTACTGTTCTAGATTAGTAGGAAGCAGGGAAAAAATGTTGAAAGATACAGCAGTAGCGCGGGCAAAGAAAATCACTACAACTACTTATTAGTAGCGCTTGCTGGAAAAAACCGCTACTGATATAGTTAATACTAGTAGCGTGTGTACATAGAGCGCTACTACTATCTGTTAGATGTAGCGCCTTATTAGTAGCGCGGCCACCCGCGCTACTGATAGCGTTAAAACGCGCGCTACTACTAGGGTTTTCAGGGGTTTTCCCTAGTAGTGGATTGCAATATGGTCCATGTTGCAAAGCATGGGGCAGTAGATGAGGTGGCCTATACATGAACCATAGAAAACGGTTCGACGAAGCGCAACATGGCTCGTGTTGCAAATCCTTTAATGCAATACGAGTCATGTTGTGAACGGGATGGGGCCACACGATTGGCCCGGGGAGAGATCGGACGGCTGTTCGGCGCGGCATCCAACAATTGTTGAGGCGGCCGGTGTAGTCTAATTATCACCCGACCGATGGGTAGCGTCGCCTGATCAAACATATATCCAATGCCCGAACCCCCGCGTCGCCTCGCTCTGGTGACACGGGGCCAGAAAACCCTAGCGTCGCCACCGAATCTTCCCCTCCCTCCCCCGTCTCGCCGCTGCCAGAGGGTGCCAGCCGATAAAGCCCGGGCCGGCCCCGAGGAAGGCGGCGGCAGGGCACTATCATCTGCTGTGGGGTGGCGCGTCGAGAGGGGTCGTTTCATGAAGCGAAGAGGAGATCCAATGGCACGTGGTGGAGCTCTAGATCCGCGCGGTTCACACGTTGGATCCATGCGATGCGCGTTCATGTCAGCACGGTGGAGGTGCTTGGCCGCGCGCCCGTCCAGCAACTGGTGCGCGCGCACTGGGCTGTGTGTTGAAGGCGCTAGGCACGGTCACTGCGGCGTGGAGGCCCAGGGGCAGCACGAACGTGCGCGTCGCCGTCATGGGCAGGGGCGGACCCAGACTGAAAATTACCCGGTGTCCATATAGAAGAACATATCAAAAAATCAATGACCTACACATTAAATTAATGGATTATCTTAAGCAAGTGTAGATTGGACCCGGTGCCATGGACACCGGCTAGCTGTACGTAGCTACGCCCCTGGTCATGGGGTGCCGCTGGGGGACGCGGGCTCCCTCGACTGGAGGCCTCTTGCTAGTAGTGTCCGGATCTGGTGCTCTGGCGTCCGGAGGCCCGGAGGTGGCTCGGCCGGCGACTGGTTGCAAGTGGATCGGAGCGGCAGGCGAGCTATGTCTACTTGCCCTGTGGGATCGGTGCGGCATATGTCTAGCTCTTTCGGATATATCGTTCCTCTTCGGTGTCCTCAATGTTTGCGGACATGCTCGTGGCAGCCCGGTACAATGTTGGTATGCACTCTGGTAGAGGCGAAGGTGCTCGAGTGCCTGCCCGGATGTGTTGTGGGGTTTTGGCTTTCCGGCGCGTTGTATGTGATGTGATGCTCCAGACCTAGTCTAGCTAGGCGTTGCTTGATTTTTGCCCGGTTTTCCTCAATAAACCGAGCGGTCCTCTTTTTCTTTCTTTTTTTTTAGCACTTGCCTTTATGCGGTGCATTCCTTCTTGGGGTGTTCTTATAATACCTCTTTCTGATCAACGAATTTGGCAGTTCTCCTGCCAACATTAAAAAAAAACATAGATTCAATGCCGGGCATGGAGGCGGTCGAGGTGCCACGAATTATCAGCCTGCTGAATTTAAGCTTTTCCGTTTAGGGTTGGTCCGATTGCTTGTAGTACGTGTGTATATAAAAAGCAATACAAGCGCCGCTGGGATTTCTCTCCAAACTTTCCAACCTTTACGAGCTTGTCTCGGAGGAACCCTAATCCCCTCAAGCGCATCAGATTCCCCGTCTGACAATCTTCCCGTCCACCAACGTCTCGTCTACAAGCTCTCCGTTACAGTCCAGGGTCGTCACCGGTCACTGCTAGCACACGTACGGCTCCATGACCAGTGGTTCGGGGCCGGCCTCGCCGGAGTGGCTCGAGGCGTTGCTGTCTCGGATCCAGGCGCTCGCTGCCGACCGCGCCCGGCTGGAGGAGGTGAACAACACCCTCCATGCGCGCCTCCTACAGGTGATCCACTGAACCATGCAACCACGATTCCTTTCTTTCTAGGGTTTCTATTTATCGTCCTTGCATGCATGCGCCTGATGCTGGTTTATTATTGTGTCGGCGTCGGAAGGCGGAGGCGAGCAGGAAGAGGTGGAAGGCGGCCTACATTGACCTCCTACTTCCTGCTGGTAACTCCAAGCTCGCCGGTAATCGCGCTCCTCTTCTTCTCTGGTTTGCTTGCCTTTGGATGATTAATTTGGGTGGAATACATTGCATCATTGTTTTCTTTCGGCTCAATCTCACTCTCACATGGAGTTTTCTATCTAGCTCTATGACCTTCTCAATAACGATTTTTGTTGAATTATTATTTCTATTATTAGTTATTATTGCCTTATTGGTATCACACTGCCATTCTCTTCAATGTAGTACTTCAAGAAAGTGACTTGGAGGATCCCAGGAGCGGGGAACCTTTCTTTGACGCTCATAATTCACAACTGATGAAGGTACTTATGCAAACATCAGCCCCATAGTTCAAAAGCATTCTGTCCAGCTTCTGCAAGTCGTGATTTTCTCAATCGTCATTGTCTCACGTAGATGGGTTTTTTCTCATAATACTAGATACAACCGATGGAGGTTAACAATCGTGAAGAGCCTATTGAAAGTTGTGCAGATCATGAGGATATTGAACCAAATTTAAGAGCGGAGCTAAGAAAATTGAAGCAAGCTTATGAGACCCTCAGCTCACACAAGGATAAGGAAGTTTCCGCACTACTTGCATTGAATGATTTCCCGTGGAACCTTAAGATAAACAAAGTGGAGGCAGCACTAGCTAATAAAACGGTAGAAAAGCTTCAGCATAATGTAGAGGTGTTACAAGTCGCAGTCCAAAACATGGATGGTGAGATTGGCAGATTGCGAGCAGAGGCGAAGCTCATCAAGATAAACAAAGTTGAGGCGGAACAAAAGCTTCAGCAGAATATGGAGGTGCTGCAAGTGGCAGTCCAAAGTAAGAATGATGAGAACGATAGATTGCGAGCAGAAGCTGTCAAAGCAAGAAAAAGTGTACTGATTCTCGAGGGTAAGCTGTTGGAAAAGCATTCCTTGGTTAAGGGGAAGAACGACGAAATACAAAAACTAAATGGGCGACCGAAGCGTAGGAAACGCAAATGTGCCTCTTCTATATCAATTGTAAGTTCTTCATCTCCATGTATACGGCCAGCTCATACTAAACCATGGTTTCTTGTTCATAGTGTATATATAGTTGCCCCGTCTTGCCATACAAACATATATAGTCAATGACTCAATGGACATTGTCGTGTCTAAGTAAACCCCTTTGATCAACAACCATAATTAAATGCACTTTTTATCCTAATTCACTACTCGCACTTTAAGTCATCACCTCATGATGTGTGATCATGGGATTATACCGTTATGCTTATCTAGTTCTCCTTTATTAGCCATGCATCAAATTTCTCTCTGCAACATTTTTGTTTGCTCAAAAGGTATAGGCACCCAATTCTTGATAGGCTGCAAACAGGAGTCGAACTCAAACCAATAATTAGGAAATAGGTATGCTAACATGATATATTTGTAGTATAATCCGCTTATGGGGAGGGCTAATAGATCGTACATGTTTTGTGACAGGAGGCTAGCGAGGATACAAATGAGATGGATATTGAACCATGCACGGTGAGTCTTCCTTTCAGTTGCCTTTTCTTCAGTGTTGTTTATTTCTCTGTGCACCATTGCATAACATTTTTGCTCAAAACGTATAAGCATCCTGATTCTTGATAGCTTGCACACATGAGTCATGTGTTACTGGGAACCAAAAACAAATAACTAGGAATTATGTTTGCTTTCCATGATAGTAATAACTAAAGTTTGTCATGTAACAGGAGACTAGTGAGGATACTGACGAGATGGATCATGAACAGTGCAAGGTAAGTCTTCCTAATTATTAGTTTGAGTTCCCAGTAAGACGTGACTCCTGTCTAATTACTCACCTTTTCTCCCTCCCTTATCCATCTTTCTCGATGCATCCCAGATCAAGCATTTTTGTTACTGGTCTCCTCCAGATCTAGCCCATTTTGTTGGTTAATTTGCATCTAAACCATTTTGCAGTGCCTCTTGTCTAGAAATCGAGTTCATGGTCCTTATAATATAGTTAATTATTTTTCCTTTTGTCATCTGAGTGCATCCAAAATTGTAGAGTTGCTGGAAGACTCCATAATGAATTAGCACACGAAAACTGTGGTCATGATCATCCTTCTATGGTTATAGCACCTCAAGATCTTCATGCACATGTTTAGCTCTTAACATACACCGGTACTTGTTTGTGGCAAGTGAATCATTTAATTTGCAAATTATTGACATATTCTTGATCAAAGATGAATTGAAGAAATGATATTCTAAAGGGATAAGTATATTTTTCGTCCTTCAACTCTTTCGAAAGTATAGCAATGGTCCCTCGACTCCAAAACCAGCAAAACTTAGTCCCCCAACTTTCAAAACCGGATAAGTTTAGTCCCTCAACTTCCAAAACCGGATAAGTTTAATCCCTCGTCTCGCTTAGGGTGACTTTCTGCTGACACGTTGTGGTTTTTGACTCGGACACGTGCACGAAAGGTGCTCGGTATAATGCTTAGCGAGCGGCAGTGTGTGTCGACGGCGCCCGGCAGTGTGTGCAACGAGCAAATACGGCTGCGCCTGCAGCCGGCATGATGCGGCTCGGTGCGCGTTGGCTCGGGTGGTCCATGATGCAGCTGATGAACGATGGCCTGTGTAGGATGCCCTTAGTCTGCTAGAGTGCTGGACGCAGGGTCAACGGCGTGAAGCTCCCAAAGCTGCTCTTTTGCTTGTGTCGCTGCCACCGCTGGTCCTCAAGGTCTGTACTTACGGACTTACCGTTCTTCAATTCATGTTGTGGTTGGGCTTGACATGGCCGTAGCTAGGATGGATGGAGGGGCACCACGCGAGCCGGGATCGCGAGCTCCTGCAATGAGCTGGTGCACCAGGGCGCGGCCTTGGGTCTCCTGTGAGGCAGGCGTGCTCCAGCAAGGAACACGAAGTGCAGACTAGCTGCTGGATTGACCGGCAAAACACGTATGTATACGTGAACGTACGCATTGATTCGGCCCGCAGGAGATGCAAGCGAAACACAACGAACATGCTGATCCGATCTCGCCCAGAATACACACGCACGCGATGTGTTGCTCCCTGGACTGCACCTTACACGATCAAATGCATGGCCAACGCGGTCAGTGGAGGTGCCCGCGGAGGGCTTGTCCGAGCTCATCGCCTCGAGCTCCTCCTCCTGCTTAGGCCTCCTGTCCAAAAGGTCAGCGGCGTCGCGCTGGGCGCAGGCTGCAGATCGACGGCCCGTGCAACAGGGAGGCCAAGTAACTCGTCTGCCAACGCCACGCCCTGGGTCGCCGAGCTCCCCTGGCCGCTCGAGCGCTTCATCTCCGCCGCATGACCATCATGGACGACGCTGTCTGGCTTCTCATCCGAACTCGCTGCGCCTGGGAGTACTGGGGACCCTTGGTGACATGCACTGTGTTTTGAGAAAAAATGACATGGAGTGTGACGTGGCGGTCAAACCTAGGTGACGTTTCAAGTTTTTGGTCAAAACCATGTCCACATCAGATTGAAACCACTGGAAGCGGTATGAGGGACTAAACTAATCCGGTTTGAAAATTTGAGGGACTAAGTTTTGCTCGTTTTGAAAATTTGAGGGACTAAGTTCTCCCTATTCTAAATCATAATACATATATTTGTCTCAATCCCTAGCGGAGTCCACAACATATAGAGTTGTGATCTTGATTTGTTCGTTAGGTAATATTTCATTTTATTTTTTGTATTTACAATCTGTGGATTGAAGTGGAGTTTTGGCGCAGCGGTAAAGTTGTTGCCTTGTAACCATTAGGTTACGGGTTCGAGTCCTGGAAACAGCCCATACAAAAGACTTTAAGTGGTCGGGCCATTCCCCAGACCCTACACATGTGGGAGCTACGTGCACCAAGCTGCCCTTTTCTTATTTACAAGTTGTGGATTAATTTGGAAGGTGACACATCATATATGTGGTTGATCTCATATGACCTGTCGGATCTTAGGACTGGTTAGATGAAGAATAACTCATCTGTAGGATTCTCCAACAGAATGACTTTGTCACAAATATGTCTCTAATAAAAATTATTTTACATCTATGAAGGACTGGAAAAAACAGCACAAAGATAGTCTTGATTTTTATATATGTATTCATTCTTATGCTAGTGTAATCATTCCAAGTCGTTCAGATCTGAAAGAGATGTATTATCCCATGCAAAAACAACTGGGATTTGTCAATCTATTGTGGTTAAAGTGTTGATTTGCTTTTTGGTCATTTGCGTTTAGTTAATCTAATGAAAGCCTTTTGTCTAAGATGCTACTGTTTTGTGTGATCATTGAACAAACGCAGATCTTTGTCAATATACTCCATGGCAAGACTATCACTCTCAAGGTGACAGGATCAGATACGATCTATGATGTCAAGGCTAAGATTCAGGCAAAGGAGGACATCCCTGCATGCCATCAGAGACTCAAATTTGAAAACGAGTTGCTGGTGGGCAGGTGCACCCTAGAGCATTATAACATGGAGGAGTCGTCTACCCTCACCCTTGACCTCGTCACCCATGGGATGCATATCTTTGTCAGGACATTGACAGGCAAAATCATGACAATTGAGGTTGAGAGAAAAGATAGCATATACAGTGTGAAGGCAAAGGTTTTCGACGAAACCGGCATACCCCCAAGCAGACAACGTCTCATCTTTGCTGGGCATGGGCTGGAGGATGGCCGCACCTTGGTTGACTATAACGTGCAAAATGAATCTACCCTTCATGTTGAGTCGTGCCTCCGAAGAAGACGCGGGATGCGTATATTTGTCAAGCACTTGACTGGGTTGACCGTCAGTTTTCGGGTTTATGGAGATTATACCATTTTTAGTGTGAAGGAAAAGGTTTCTGATGAACTCAGCGTTTGTACGAGCCAACAACGTCTCATGTTTGATGGGAATCGGCTGGAGGATGGCCGCACCTTGTGAAAGATTATGAGGAAGCGTAGAACCCTTCGTCTGGGCCGCGTGTGTATATATTGGGGGTTTGCCGTAGCTTACAAGTTAGATGAGATCGTCCGAGACTTGGAGGGATCGATCACATCGTTTACAGAAGAGATAACAGAAGAAGGGATAGAAACAGATTACAATTCAAACTAGAATCCTATCCCTATACAACTGATTCTAACATTCCCCCTCAATCTAAACCGTATGCACTTTGCCAAGGTTAAGATTGTGCTTAAACTCAGTCAACCTTCTTGTAGTAAGAGGTTTTGTGAACCCATCAGCAAGTTGATCTCCAGTTGGTATGAACCGAATATCTAATAGCTTTCTAGCTACCCTTTCTCTGACAAAGTGGAAATCAACTTCAATATGTTTTGTGCGTGCATGAAAAACAGGATTAGCTGAGAGGTAGGTTGCACCAATATTATCACACCATAACCTTGCAGCTTGAGGAGCCTTAATTCCAAGTTCATAGAGTAATGTCTGTATCCACATTACCTCAGCAGTAGCATTTGCTAAAGCCTTATATTCAGCTTCTGTACTGGATCTGGAAACAGTGGCCTGTTTTCTTGCACTCCATGACACAAGATTTGTACCCAGAAACACAGCAAAACCACCTGTGGATCTTCTATCATCAGCACACCCTGCCCAATCTGCATCAGAATATGCAGTGACAAGCATAGACAAAGACTTGGTAATTTGTATTCCAAGTCCTTCTGAATTTTTAAGATACCTCAAAACTCTCTTGACTGCAGTCCAATGAGTTGTCTTAGGTGCATGTAAATATTGACATACCTTGTTCACAGAATAAGAAATATCAGGACGTGTAAGTGTCAAATACTGTAAAGCACCTACAACGCTTCTGTAATTAGTTGCATCTTCTGGTCCAAGTATTTCTCCACTTTCAACTGTAAGTTGCTCTGAGGTTGACATTGGTGTACTCACAGGTTTACAATTTTCCATTCCTACTCTCCTGAGTATGTCAGTGGTATATTTTTCCTGTGTGAGAAGTATGCCACCCTTCACTTGTTTGACCTCTATGCCAAGAAAATAATGAAGATTACCCAAGTCCTTGAGAGCAAATTCCATCTTTAGATCCTTAAGCAAACAAGTGGTAGCACCTGAACTTGAACTTGCAACGATTATATCATCAACATAAACAAGAACAAATATAATGATATTGTCTTTATTATAAAAGAACAATGAGGTGTCTGCTTTAGATGGTGTAAACCCAAGTTGTTGTAACTGCATGCTCAACCTTGAGTACCAAGCTCTCGGGGCCTGTTTCAAACCATACAAAGCTTTGTCCAACTTACAGACATAATATGGTGTGCTTTGATCCTCATATCCTGGTGGCTGCCGCATGAACACTTCTTCCTCAAGAACACCATGAAGAAACGCGTTCTGAACATCTAGCTGACGCAGGCTCCATCCTCTGGAAACAGCAATAGACAACACAAGTCGAATAGTAGCTGATTTAACAACAGGGCTAAATGTATCCTTATAGTCAATACCAAACCTCTGTTTGAAACCCTTTGCAACCAGCCTAGCTTTATATCTGTCTATACTTCCATCAGATTTTCTCTTTATTTTGTATACCCATTTGCAGTCTATAACATTACTACCTTTCTTTGGTGGTACTAAATGCCAAGTATTATTTTTTATAAGTGCATCATACTCATCATCCATAGCCTTTTTCCAATCCTTATGGGCAAGAGCATCATGCAAATGAATTGGTTCACCAACACTGGTAAGAAAAGCACGCTTGATTCTGTCATATCTTATAGTACCATCAGTATACTCTTTCCCTTTGACAATACCTGACTGCGATCTAGTGTGTCGGTGAAAGGGTTGATGAAGAGCTGATGTTGTAGGTGCAGAAGATCCTGGCTCCTGATCCGAGGAGGATCGAAGCACAGGCGATCCAGACTCCCCAGGCTCCCGATCCGAGGAGGATCCCCCTGACACCGCAGGCGCCCGATCAGCGGCGGACTCGAGGAGATAACGCGCTCCCCCCGTGTCGGGGCTGACAGGATCCATCGCGTGGCGGCGCGACTTCGCCCAGCGCTGGGCTGGTGGCCCCAGCGCTGGGCTGGTAGTAGCCGCGTGGCGGCGATCGCGCCCACGCCTGGGCTTGTGGGATCCACATCTGGTGGGCTGTCGGCCACCGCGGCAACCGGGCTGGACCGTGCCGCCCGCTCGTGATTGGCTGCATGCATGGCTGCCTCGGATCTGGCGCGGATCGGGACAGCAGGACTGACGCAGAGATCTGCACCGGATCGTGCGCTGCTGTCAGGAGAATCAGCCTCCGATCCTGTGCCTGCTTTGTCCTCACCTGTACACATAAAATGATGACCCAAATCTGCACATATATCATTAGGACCAGAATTTTGTATGGAATTTTGCACATGATCCGGTTTATTGAATTCACCCTCGTAATCAGGAAGAAGTGCTATTTCAGCACGAAGAAGAGCCCCCGCGTTTGGATGAAGTTTGGCAAACGGGAAGAGCGTTTCATCAAAAACGACATCTCTGGAAATATAAATCCGACCAGTGGCAACATCTAAGCACTTGTACCCTTTGTGGAGATTGCTATAGCCAAGAAAGACACATTGAGTGGAGCGAAGCTCGAGTTTGTGGTGGTTATATATGGAGATTGGGATAGCAAGCACACCCAAAAATACGAAGAGAGTTGTAGTCCGGTTTCTTTTGATATAATCGCTCTAATGGAGTAGTGTTGCCAATGACCTTACTAGGGAGACGATTGATAAGATAGGTGGCAGTGATGAATGCTTCATCCCAATACTTGAGAGGCATAGAGGCATGAGCAAGAAGAGAAAGACCAACTTCAACAATGTGGCGATGTTTCCGCTCAGTGAACCGTTTTGTTGGTGAGCATGAGGACAGGAGACATGATGCTCAATGCCTATGCTTGAAAGAAAGAATTTAGTTTCTCATACTCTCCCCCAGTCACTTTGGACTGTTAGGATTTTCTATCAAGATGTCTCTCAACAAGTTTTTGGAATTCTTGAAAAACAGAGAAAACTTCAGATTTGTACTTAAGCAAATAAATCCAAGTAAACTTGCTGTAGTCATCGATGAAACTGACATAATATTTCTTTCTACCAAAAGAATCTCTTGCATGACCCCATACATCACTGAAAATAAGTTCTAACGGAGCATGAGACACACTAGTTGACTTAGGATAAGGGAGTTGATGACTCTTAGCACATTGACAAGCTTCACACACAGACTCACTAACTTGGCTATCTGACAACAAAAGATTGCCTTTATTGACTACTTGCTTGACTATGATCGATGACGGATGTCCTAATCGTTGATGCCACCTTGCCAAGGAGGGCTTGATGACGGAGTAGACTCGACGACGCTTGCGACTAAGGGCTCCGGATGTCATGGGGTAGAGACCTCCAATGCATCTACCGTGGTGGAGGAGTTCCCTCGTTGCCCGATCCTTTATAAAAAAGTAACGAGGGTGAGTTTCAAAGAAGACATTGTTATCAGTGGCTAGACGAGACATAGATGCAAGGTTTTTGTCAGCTTGTAGAACATGAAGGACGTCTTTTAATACAAGATCACGTTTGAGAGAGGGTGAATTAATAAATGCTTGACCAATGTGTGTAATGTCCATACCTCCACCGCTTGCGGTGTGAATTTGGTCGTTGCCGAGGTACTTTTCACGTAGAGCAAGTTGCTCTAGTTCACTTGTGACGTGGTCCGTAGCGCCGGAGTCGACATACCAGACTCCTTCTCCTCCTTGTTCACGCATGGCTGCCGCAATGAGACGAGAGTCAGGGACGAAATCTTCATCATAGCGGTGCCAGCAGTCCATGACCGTGGCCCGCCTTCTTGCAGAGTTGGCAGCGAGGGCGTGAACGGGAGTTTGAGGGGCGGCGGCTGTTGTTGTTGTTGAAACCGCCTCCCCCTGTTACATTGTTGTAGTTGCTGCCGCCACTAGGGTTGGAGGTGTTGTAGTTGCCGTAGCCCCCATCGCCTTGCTGGTGGGCACCGCGCCACGCCCGCCACCGCGCTGCCCTCGTGTGACGCGCCACGGCGCGCGCCACGAGAGACAGAATTTGCAGAAGATTGCCGGATGTTGGTGCCATGGAGGAGGCTGAGACGGGCATCAAAGCTAAGAAGCTGGCTGTAGAGTTCCTGAACGGTGATGGGTTCAACTCGAGCAGCCAAAGCCGAGACAACCGGGTTATATTCCATGTCCAACCCGGCGAGAATCTTGGATACGATCTCCGGATCAGAGAGCGCAGCCGCGGTGCAGGCAACTTCATCAGTGAGGCTTTTGATCTTTCCCAGATATTCAGCCATAGTCATATTACCTTTTTGCAGGTTGGTCAGCTCGATGCGGGTATTGATGGCTTGAGCTTGACTCTGGGCAGCGAACATGGCGTGGATGGCGCTCCATACTTGTGCCGGCGTCTGAAGCGTGGCGACCTGCGCAAGGATGTCGCGGGAGAGGGAGCCCATCAGATAGCCTTGGAGTTGTTGCTGCTGTGCGAACCATAGGGAGCGTGCAAGGTTTGCAACCTGTTCTTCCTTGCCGTCCGTGGTGATGGTGAGGGTGGCGGCGGTGCGGGCTCGTCGCGTCGAGATGGTGCTCCATCTGCGCCTTTGATCTGGGGCAAAACGATGGCCTTCGAGCAGGAAATTTCCCAGCGTGAGCTTCTCTTGGGGTGGCGATCCGAGGAAAGAGGATTGGAGGGCGAGGATGGAGCGAAGGTGGAGGACGAGGCGGTGGTGGCGCTCCGTGGTACTGGACATCGGGGCAGCGGAGGTGGTGGTCGACATAGCTCGGTCGCCGGTAGGTAGCTAGATGCGATCTCGTTCCGATCTTAGAGGAAGAGGCTCTGTTACCATGAAAGATTATGAGGAAGCGTAGAACCCTTCGTCTGGGCCGCGTGTGTATATATTGGGGGTTTGCCGTAGCTTACAAGTTAGATGAGATCGTCCGAGACTTGAAGGGATCGATCACATCGTTTACAGAAGAGATAACAGAAGAAGGGATAGAAACAGATTACAATTCAAACTAGAATCCTATCCCTATACAACTGATTCTAACACCTTGGACGACTACAACGTGCAAAATGGTTCAACCCTTACTCTTGTGGTGCGCTTCCCTTGTCCGATAGGTCATATATACATCTCGGTAAAAACGGTAACTGGGAAGAGCGTCATTGAACATCTGTTTACGCACCGAAAACGCATTGACAGCATAAAAGGGCGGATTTACTCTGAGTTGGGCATTCTCCCGGACCACCAGCAGCTCTCTGACGAGCGCGGCCGCCCCCTGGTTGAAGAGTTATTCCATTCGCGCACCACCACCGTTCTTCTGCAGATCTGTCCTCCTGGTGGTCAGTGAGATGGATGGCATGGCTGTAGGATCGATGCATGCAACGTTCTATCCAGTGTGACCTGAATCTCCCATGTGTAAGTTCGTCCAGCTTGTACGTGTGTGGTATGTCATAAAATCGTCTGTTTTGTTTGGTGCAGGAGCGAGAGCTCAGAGTACTTAATAATGCCATCGTGTGACGCTTGAGGTGTAGTTTGCCTAAGAAACTAGATGACTCCCGGCACGATTGTTGCGGAAAATATTGCCTAAAATTGATGTTTTACTATGCAAACTAAGTCCTAAGAGAGTTAAATGCACAAAACCATCCCTTTGTGTCACGATTAGTGGAAAACCACCACTTTATGATTTGTGACATTTCACACCAAACAAAATTTCTATTACAAGGATGCGGAATCGCTAACCTAGCTTTCTAGAGATTGCAACTTAAGTCTTTTCGTCCTAGAGGCTCCCCTTTATATAATAGGTCGAGTCCCTGGATTTATAACAGATTCCGGGTCGTATTGCTGACCCGTATTGTATTCTAACTCTTATTTGCCTTGCCTCCCAAATTACGAGAATCCTTCACCTGGGCCCTCCTCGTCAAGCCGGCCCACCATGAGCCGTCCTCCTGCCAGGTCTTCCCCTGGGCCTTGGGTTTATATGTTTCTAGTACTTTCTAGGAGGCCCTTTCCCCGGCCCCAAGTACTGCGTGATCCATTTCTGCATTTGTGGATTCCACCATTTTTCTTCTTACCTTGTTTTCTGAAAACTGCTTTTGCTCCCTTATGTATGTGACTTCGCTTATTCTCGCTCCAAGTATATGGAGAAAATTCCATATCTTACTTTTTAACGCTGGTTCTCGTAAGCTTGCTGAGTCCAGGGGTTTCATCCTCCTCTAAAAAAAGGGTCTCATAAGCTTGCTTTGCTTCAGTTCTCTTAGCTCTGCTCGTTAGTCTCTTGCCATGTCGTCCCGATCCTCATTGTTTGGACTAAGCTTTACACAATCTCTAGCTTCATTCGGTTGTATGTATCTAGCACTATTAACAAAAACAGTCATGTATGCAAAACAACAATTGAGAGAATCAATTTCATGTACAAGCTGAACCGAAAGCTTTTGAACGGATGTATAGGTAAGTACCTCTGTATCTGAGTCAACTATGTCCAAACAGGTCCTAGAGTCCTCCAAGTGATTCTGTTCGAGTTCCACATTCAACACACAAGGTAATGGTATCAACAGCAACACATAACTTGATACAAATATGTAATACTCCCTCCGTCCGGGTGTATAAGTCATTCGCGTAGTTCTAGGTCATCGATTTGAGGAATTAAATATATGTTATATGCCATGAAAAATATACCACTAGATTTCCACACGGATGTATTTTCTAAATATATATTTTTTGTCACATATAATACATATTTAGATAGTTAAATTATCGACCTAGAACTACGCGAATGACTTATACACCGGGACGGAGGTAGTAGTAATTTCTTTATATATGAGCCTATTACTACTACACCATCACAAAGTAAACCCAGTAGTAGTAGTAGTGTAACAATCAGATCAAAGATCAATGGACCGACATGGGCCTTCACCCCCAATTACCATAAGCAATGGCTCGCATCAACTAGTGCGTAAAGTGCAAAAATCGCTCGCCACTAACATGCTTACATCAGGATGCACAACTAAGTTACCATGAAATTGACATCAGCGTTGACACAGCCGCCATATTCCAGTGCAAACTAACGAGTTTCAAACCGATAGTGCAGCTGAATTCTTGAATGACCGCTCTGGCCGGTGAAAGATCGTGCTCGGTTATCATCTCAATTGTGAACCTGTATAGAATGCAACGCAAGGCGGACAAGCATCCACATTCTGAGCCAACCTGAAACTCCATGCCTATCCTTGCCGAGTAACCAGCATAAATTCTGCTCGTACCGGACAACTTTTTTTGAGGGAAAGCCATCATGGCTAGCTTTATTGATTAATGAATAAAGATACATCGTCTATGAGCTTGCTCACCAGTCAATCTAAAGGCTCGTCAGTCTAACTAAAAGAAAATTTATTACAATAACTAAAATTAGCTAGCACATGCACCGCTTAATTTGCTGATCGAAAACAATGCTTAGAGTTGATCTTCTCAATCAAGGTAGAGATGTCCACACATTCTACGGGAGAACTAATGAGAAGAATGTGATGCAATGCAGCTAGTCGAGGAGCACGGATCCATCGATAGAGAGAGGGGGAGGGGATGGGTGGGTGGGTCGGTTGAGAAACGGGCATTACCTGCCTGGCTGACCTTACGTCGCCTCGCCTCGCCTCCTCTTTGGGATCCCAGCCTCCGCTGCTGCCACTGTAGCCGTAGTAGAAAGGGGAACGCCGCCGCGCTTTCTGACAATCGGCCAGCCCAGTTGATCTTGACTCTGACATGGGCTGGGCTGCCATGTACACTTGTCATGTACATTGGGCTCTATATAACTAACTTACAGGCCTTAACTAAACGGACCAATTTTTCACAAAAAAAAAACTAAACGGACCAACTAATGGGCCTTTTGTATCTGTTCTTTTCTCCTCTTTTTTCGAAAGTTTGTATTTGATCTACGAAACAACTCCATTTTTCACACAGAAAAAACAAAACAACTCCATTTTCCCGATGATTCTTAAAAAAAACTCCATTTTCCTGATACGATTCTGCATTTAGGGAGAACCCTCGTCATGTGGGCAACGATTCTGCATACAGAGCTCCCTCGGGGATCTGAACCCCCAAGGATACGATGCAGGTATACCTTCATGGATTAGAAAGGAAATGCGAACCTGACAGACAAATTGGAGAACGAAACACGCATCTTTAATGCTCCGCGTGTCACGGACGACCTTACCATCTCCGGGTCAAAAGGTCGTCGGTGACAAGCAGCGTATCAAAGTTGCCTTCCAATCGAAGAGGGGGATTTTTAATTTCTACTAGTTACACCTAGACCGCGATTGACTATGGGGGTGTTTGATTCAGGGACTTTTTGGTTCCAGAGACTAGAAAAAGTCCTTAAAAAGTCCCTACGAACCAAACGGGAGGGACTTTTTCTACAGGGACTAAAAAAAGACTCTATTGAAGAGTTTTTTTTTATTAGTGCCTGGGACTAAAAAAAGTCCTAGGACTTCTGAAACAAACACCCCGTATATATCTTGCAGCTAATTAGAGAGTAGGAGTGACCAGTGCTTATATAACTTGCTAGTGGGCATGCAGATCGAAAATGCCGTTTGGTGGCCGAGCACCATGCAGGCCTTAATCTGGCTCGTCAGTGTTCGTACGGATCGGCCGCAGTCCCTTGTGCCTACGCGTATTTGATCTGACACCTTTTTTACAGCACACCGTATTCTCCATTTCATGCACAGTGTCATCCCATGTTAACGACACTGCCCGACCAGGCTGTTCACAGGTTCCACCGTCTCACCCATCATGTACAGGCAGTGCGTTATGTACACTTCCGTGCCACGGGAATATGCAAGTCCTGAGAACATGACCATCCTCCATGATACACTGCAGGCACCTCAGATTTACCCATGATTGAGAATAATAAACTAATTGCAATTTCTTCTGATGATTACATTTGATTCTCATAATTAAGCCACCAACCATAGTAGATTTGGCCCAACTAGTACAAAATCGTTTTACAACATACTAAAAGCAGGAACAAATGTACAAAAAAAATCTTCTTTCTTCATTGAGAACTAATCATTACACTGCCCCAAAGAATCGTTTGGACTAATCCTTAATCAGCCAGATTGAACAAATATATGTTGCACCTTGTTATTTTTTACCACGCGATCACCTCACTAAAAAATTGCAATTTTACTATTGATGAAAAGTTATGCAAACAATTTTGTAGTACCAACAACAACACTTCTAATTTTAAGTACTCTAAGTAAGTACCAAAGTCCGATCAGACGAATCATGTGGCCGCCTCCCAACCCAAGCCGCAGCCTCGGTGTCCCTCATCTTCCCGTCTGGTGGCCTCATTGGCGGCAAGAGGAGTGGGGGCCCATCCGTCTCGTTTTATTTTTCTTAGGTTTTTGCTTCTCCAACATCATAGATGAGGTGGTGGCGACGATGGCATGTTAGAATACGGTCACTCTAGTCTCTCCCTACCTTGACGATGCTCGATCCGTCACCGACGAAGGGCTTGTGAGGGTTTTTGTCCGTAGATTTTTTTTGGTTCCCCTCAGATCTTGATAGTTTGCAAGTGTGAGGGTTGATGCTCCAGCGATTAATAGATCTCATCTCAAAGGGCGAGCCGCTATTGCCGTCTTCAAAGCCCGGTATGGCGAGGGCATTTGCAGGTGTTAGTTTTCTTTGTTGTTGGTTGAGTGCAATTTTTAAATTTCGGCAGGTGGCATACAATCAAAGGACGGATACTAGTATGTTTTTAATGTAATTTATTTTTATGGTCGTTCTACATCCAGTTGTCTATCCATCGTAATGATCTTTGTTCTCCTTGATATTAATTCAGAACTAATACGCCCTTTGAGTGTCTTTATTCAGAAAAATAACACTTCTAGTTCTCATCCAAATATGAAACATAGTTGTAGAAACAATAATAAGAAACATTTACATGGCCAATAAAATGGTCCGAATCCATGACCAGGCTCTCATCACCAAAATACCAGCTTCTGCTTGTATTGTTTTTTTTTTCAACATAAACTATAAAATTAGAATACAACTTTAACCTTCCATCTCCACAAAACTTCAAGAATAGTCAACCCCAAAAAGATATTTATTGAGAATAGGTGCACTGATACTTTCCCCTCGAGGAGTAGATATATCGGCGATGTCACTAACAAAGAGATAATCATTTTTCTCTAAATTGTTTTTGAATATGGGGTGATTCTTTAAAAAAACATGCGATGAACATATTTTAAATACAAGATGATTATTTTTTATACATGTCACGAACATAATCCAAATACATAATGAAAATATTTTCAAATATGCGATGAACTTTTTCGCATACATGATGAATATTATTCCAATACGCGATGAACAGATTTTAAATACATGTTTTCACTTCAAAATTGGTGAATATTTTTTAAATACATGACAAACATTTTCTAAATACGCGGTGAACAATTCTCATATACGTGACAAACATTTTCTTTCTGAATATGTGGTGGACTTGTTTTGAATACGCGGTGATTATTCTAAATACATGATGCACTTTTTTCAAATACACGATCAAGATTGTTTGTAATATGAGTCGAATAATTTAGCAGTGCCTTCAAAATATTTTTCACTCTTTTATTATTTTTTATAAATGAATGGAATATAAAAAAAAGAACTTTTACAGAATATGTACGGCTAGAGAAAAAAATATAGAAGAAAAAAAGAATATTTCTAGGTAGCTACGCCTAGACCACGATTGAGTATATATCTTGCAGCTAATTAGAGAGTAGGAGTGACCAGTGCTTATATAACTTGCTAGTGGGCATGCAGATGCCTAATTTTGGTAGGGTAATTTGTGACTCTGTATGCTAGTTTACCTTCCTTGGTCTGCCCCTGTGTTGCGGATGTTGGTATAATTATGCATATATGAGATGCCATTAGCAGAATCTAATTGCATCTAGATCACCTCACAACATGAAAAAAGAAGGGTTTAGGGTTTCTTTAAATGTCACGGGAGTGGACATGATCGCCTGCTCGGTGCAGGCGTGATGCAGGGGTGATGTTGTTGGGGAACGTTGCAGAAAATTAAAATTTTTCCTACGGTTTCACCAAGATCCATCTATGAGTTCATCTAGCAACGAGTATTCAGATTAGATAGCATCTACATACCACTTTGTAGATCATAGCGAAGCGTCGGAGTGAGCGTGGATGAGGTAGTCGACTTGCCGCGATCCAATTCACCGATGATCTAGTGCGAACGGACGGCACCTCCGCGTTCAACACACGCACGGTCAGCCTAACGTCTCCTTCTTCTTGATCCAGCAAGGTGAAGGAGAGGTTGAGAAGATGGCTCCAGCAGCAGCACGACGGCGTGGTGATGGTGGAACTTGCAATACTCGGCAGGGCTTCGCGTGCACTACGGAGGAGGAGGATGTGTTGGAGAGGGAGAGGGAGGCGCCAGGGCAAGGTCCTGCTGCCCCCTCCTCCCCCTTTATATAGGTGCCAAGGAGGGGAGGGCGCAACCTTGCCCCCTCCTCCAAGGGAGGGTGCGGCCAAGAGGGGGAGGTGTCCACCTCCCCAAGGCACCTCGGAGGTGCCTTCCCTTCATGGACTCTCCCTTTTTTCACCCTAGGCGCATGGGCCCCTTGGGGCTGGTTCCCCTTGGCCCATGTGGGCCTAGGCGCACCACCTAGGGCCCATGTGGCCCCTGGGGCTGGTGGCCCCACTTGGTGGACCCAGGACCCCTCCGTGGTCCCGTACAATACCGATATCACCGAAACTTGTCCCGATGGCAAACAGCACTTCCTATATATAATTCTTTACCTCCGGACCATTCCGAACTCCTCGTGACGTCCAGGATCTCATCCGGACTCGAACAACATTCGGGTTACTGCACATACATATTCCTATAACCCTAGCGTTATCAGAACCTTAAGTGTGTAGACCCTACGGGTTCGGGAGACATGCGAACATGACCGAGAGGCGGCTCTCGGGCAATAACCAACAGCGGATCTGGATACCCATGTTGGCTCCACATGCTCCACGATGATCTCATCGGATGAACCACGATGTCAAGGATTCAATTAATCCCGTATCGATTCCCTTTGTCAATCGGTATTTTACTTGCCCGAGATTCGATCGTCGGTATACCAATACCTCGTTCAATCTCGTTACCGCAAGTCACTTTTCTCGTACCGTAATGCATGATCCCGTGATCAAACACTTGATCACATTGAGCTCATTGTGATGATGCATTACCGAGAGGGCCGGTGATACCTCTCCGTCAGCGGAGTGACAAATCCCGATCTCGATCCATGTCAACCCGCAGACACTTTCGGAGATACCCGTAGCATACCTTTATAGTCACCCAGATTACGTTGTGACGTTTGGCATACCCAAAGCACTCCTACGGTATCCGGAGTTTACGATCTCATGGTCTAAGGAAAGGATACTTGACATTGGATAACTCTAGCAAACGAACTATGCGATCTTATGCTATGTTTTTAGGATTGGGTCTTGTCCATCACATCATTCTCCTAATGATGTGATCCCGTTATCGATGACATCCAATGTCCATAGTCAGAAACCATGACTATCTCGTCGATCAACGAGCTAGTCAACTAGAGGCTCACTAGGGACATGTTGTTGTCATTATTCACACATGTATTACGATTTCCGGTTAACACAATTATAGCACGAATAAAGACAATTATCATGAATAAGGAAATATAATAATAATGCTTTTATTATTGCCTCTAGGGCATATTTCCAACAGTCTCCCACTTGCACTAGAGTCAATAATCTAGTTACATTGTGATGAATCGAACACCCATAGAGTTCGGTGCTGATCATGTTTTGCCTTAGGGAGAGGTTTAGTCAACGGATCTGCGACATTCAGATCCGTGTGCACTTTACAAATTTCTATGTCTCCATCTTGAACATTTTCACGAATGGAGTTGAAGCGACGCTTGATGTGCCTAGTCTTCTTGTGAAACCTGGGCTCCTTTGCAAGTGCAATAGCTCCGGTGTTGTCACGAGAAGAGCTTGATTGGCCCCGACGCATTGGGTATGACTCGAGGTCGGTGATGAACTCCTTCACCCAAATTGCTTCATGTGCTGCCTCCGAGGCTGCCATGTACTCCGCTTCACATGTAGATCCCGCCACGACGCCTTGCTTGCAATCTGCACCAGCCATCGCCCCACCATTCAAAATATACACGTATCCGGTTTGTGACTTAGAGTCATCAGATCTGTGTCGAAGCTAAGCGTCGGCGTAACCTTTCTGACGAGCTCTTCGTCACCTCCATAAACGAAACATTTCCTTAGTCCTTTTCGGTACTTCAGGATATTCTTGACCGCTGTCGGTGTTCCTTGCGGGATTACTTTGGTACCTTCCTACCAAACTTACGGCAAGGTTTACATCAGGTCTGGTACACAGCATGGCATACATAATAGAACCTATGGCTGAGGCATAGGGGATGACACTCATCTCTTCTATATCTTCTGCCGTGGTCGGACATTGAGCTGAGCTCAATTTCACACCTTGTAATACAGGTAAGAACCCCTTCTTAGATTGATCCATATTGAACTTCTTCAATATCTTATCAAGGTATGTGCTTTGTGAAAGACCTATGAGGCGTCTCGATCTATCTCTATAGATCTTGATGCCTAATATATAAGCAGCTTCTCCAAGGTCCTTCATTGAAAAACTCTTATTCAAGTAGGCCTTGATGCTGTCCAAGAGTTCTATATCATTTCCCATCAAAAGTATGTCGTCTACATATAATATGAGAAATGCTACAGAGCTCCCACTCACTTTCTTGTAAACACAGGCTTCTCCATAAGTCTGTAAACCCAAACGCTTTGATCATCTCATCAAAGCGAATGTTCCAACTCGAGATGCTTGCACCAGCCCATAAATCGGCGTTGGAGCTTGCACACCTTGTCGCATTCTTAGGATCGACAAAACCTTCCGGCTGCATCATATACAATTCTTCCTTAAGGAAACCATTAAGGAATGCCGTTTTGGCGTCCATTTGCCATATCTCATAATCATAGTATGCGGCAATTGCTAACATGATTTCGACGGACTTTAGCTTCGCTACCGGTGAGAAAGTCTCATCGTAGTCAACCCCTTGAACTTGTCGATAACCCTTAGCGACAAGCGAGCTTTATAGATGGTCACATTACCATCGCGGCTGTCTTCTTCTTAAAGATCCATTTATTTTCTATGGCTCGCCGTTCAACGGGCAAGTCGGTCAAAGTCCATACTTTGTTTTCATACATGGATCCTATCTCGGATTTCATGGCTTCCAGCCATTTGTCGAATCCGGGCCCGCCATTGCTTCCTCATAGTTGAAGGTTCACCGTTGTCTAACAACATGATTTCCAAGACAGGGTTGCCGTACCACTCTGGTGCGGAACGTGTCCTTGTTGACCTTCGAATTTCAGTAGGAGCTTGATCAGAAGCATCTTGATCATCATCATTAATTTCCTCTCTAGTCGGTGCAGGCACCTCAGAAACGTTTTCTTGAGTTTCGCCATTTTCCGGTTCAAGAGGTAACACTTCATCAAGTTCTACTTTCCTCCCACTTACTTCTTTCGAGAGAAACTCTTTCTCTAGAAAGGATCCATTCTTGGCAACAAAGATCTTGCCTTCGGATCTGAGGTAGAAGGTATACCCAACAGTTTCTTTAGGGTATCCTATGAAGACGCATTTTTCCGATTTGGGTTCGAGCTTTTCAGGTTGAAGTTTCTTCACATAAGCATCGCATCCCCAAACTTTTAGAAACGACAGCTTAGGTTTCTTCCCAAACCATAATTCATACGGTGTCGTCTCAACGGATTTCGACGGAGCCCTATTTAAAGTGAATGCGGCAGTCTCTAAAGCATAGCCCCAAAAAGATAGCGGCAAGTCGGTAAGAGACATCATAGATCGCACCATATCCAATAGAGTGCGATTACGACGTTCGGACACACCATTACGCTGAGGTGTTCCAGGCGGCGTGAGTTGTGAAACTATTCCACATTTTCTTAAGTGTGTGCCAAATTCGTGACTCAAGTATTCTCCTCCACGATCTGATCGTAGAAACTTGATCTTTCTATCACGTTGATTTTCAACCTCACTCTGAAATTCCTTGAACTTTTCAAAGGTCTCAGATTTGTGTTTCATTAAGTAGATATACCCATATCTACTCAAGTCATCAGTGAGGGTGAGAACATAACGATAACCTCCGCGAGCCTCAACACTCATTGGACCGCATACATCGGTATGTATGATTTCCAATAAGTTGGTTGCTCGCTCCATTGTTCCTGAGAACGGAGTCTTGGTCATTTTACCCATGAGGCATGGTTCGCACGTGTCAAATGATTCATAATCAAGAGACTCTAAAAGTCCATCTGTATGGAGCTTCTTCATGCGTTTGACACCTATGTGACCAAGGCGGCAGTGCCACAAATATGTGGGACTATTGTTATCAACTTTAACTCTTTTGGTACTCACACTATGAATATGTGTATCATCACGTACGAGATTCATTAAGAATAAACCATTAACCATCGGAGCATGACCATAAAACATATCTCTCATATAAATGGAACAACCATTATTCTCTGATTTAAATGAGTAGCCATCTCGAATTAAGCGAGATCCAGATACAATGTTCATGCTCAAACTTGGCACTAAATAACAATTATTGAGGTTTAAAACTAATCCCGTAGGTAAATGTAGAGGCAGCGTGCCGACGGCGATCACATCGACCTTGGAACCATTCCCGACGCCAAGATCGTCACCTCGCCCTTCGCCAATCTCCGTTTATTCCGCAGCTCTCGCTTTGAGTTACAAATGTGAGCAACTGCACGGTATCAAATACCCAAGAGCTACTACAGTACTGGTAAGGTACACATCAATTACATGTATATCACATATACCTTTGGTTTTGCGGCCTTCTTGTCCGCTAAGTATTTGGGGCAGTTTCGCTTCGGTGACCACTTCCTTGCAATAAAAACACTCGGTCTCGGGCTTGGGTCCATTCTTTGGCTTCTTCCGGCAACTTGCTTATCGGGCGCGGCAACTTCCTTGCCGTCCTTCTTGAAGTTCTTTTACCCTTACCCTTCTTGAACTTAGTGGTTTTATTCACCATCAACACTTGATGTTCTTTCTTGATTTCTACCTCTGCTGATTTCAGCATAGCATATACCTCGGGAATGGTCTTTACCATCCCTGCATATTGTAGTTCATCACAAAGCTCTTGTAGCTAGGTGGAAGCGGCGGAGGATTCTGTCAATGACCGCTTCATCCGGAGATTAACTTCCAGTTGAGTCAAGCGGTTGTGCAACCCGGACATTTTGAGTATGTGCTCACTTGTGAGCCATTTTCCTCCATCTTACAGCTAAAGAATTTGTCGGAGACTTCATATCTCTCGACCGGGCATGAGCTTGGAAAACCATTTTCAGCTCTTGAACATCTCATATGCTCCATGTCTCTCAAAACGCTTTTGGAGTCCGGCTCTAAGCTGTAAAGCATGCCGCACCGAACGAGGGAGTAATCATCGCAGCGTGACTGCCAAGCGTTCATAACGTCTTGTTCTGCGGGGAGAATAGGTGCGTCACCCAGCGGTGCTCTTAGGACATAATCTTTCTTGGCAGCTATGAGGATGATCCTCAGGTTCGGACCCAGTCCGTATAGTTGCTACCATCGTCTTTCAGCTTGGTTTTCTAGGAAGCGTTGAAGTTGAGGACTACGTTGGCCATTTGATCTACAAGACACATTGTAAATATTTAGACTAAGTTCATGATAATAAAGTTCATTTAATCAAATTTAATGAACTCCCACTTAGATAGACATCCTCTACTAGTCATCTAAGTATTACATGATCCGAGTCAGCTAGGCCGTGTCCGATCATCACGTGAGACGGACTAGTCAACATCGGTGAACATCTTCATGTTGATCGTATCTTCTATCGACTCATGCTCGACCTTTCGGTCTTCGTGTTCCGAGGCCATGTCTGTACATGCTAGGCTCGTCAAGTCAACCTAAGTGTTTTGCGTGTGTAAATCTGTCTTACACCCGTTGTATGCTAACGTAAGGACCTATCACACCCGATCATCACGTGGTGCTTGAACGATTTAACCTTAGCAGCGGTGCACGTTAGGGTGAACACTTTCTTGAAATTATTATGAGGATCATCTTATTTACTACCGTCGTTCTAAGTAAACAAGATGCATAAAACATAATAAACATCACATGCAATTATATAAAGTAGTGACATGATATGGCCAATATCATATAGCTCCTTTGATCTTCATCTTCGGGGCTCCATGATCATCTTGTCACCGGCATGACACCATGATCTCCATCATCATGATCTCCATCATCGTGTCTTCATGAAGTTGCTCGCCAACTATTACTTCTACTACTATGGCTAACGCGTTTAGCAATAAAGTAAAGTAATTTACATGGCGATTCTCAATGACACGCAGGTCATACAAAAATAAAGACAACTCCTATGGCTCCTGCCGGTTGTCATACTCATCGACATGCAAGTCGTGATTCCTATTACAATAGCATGAACATCTCATACATCACATATAGATCATTCATCATACATCACAACTTTGGCCATATCATATCACAAAGCACTTGCTGCAAAAACAAGTTAGACGTCCTCTAATTGTTGTTGCAAGTTTTACGTGGCTGAATTAGGGTTCTAGCAAGAACGTTTTCTTACCTATGTTCAAACCACAACGTGATTTGTCAATCTCTATTTACCCTTCATAAGGACCCTGTTCATCGAATCCGATCCAACTAAAATAGGAGAGACAGACACCGCCAGCCACCTTATGCAACTAGTGCATGTTAGTCGGTGGAACCGGTCTCACGTAAGCGCACGTGTAAGGTTGGTCCGGCCGCTTCATCCCACAATACCGCTGAATCAAGATTGACTAGTAACGGCAAGAAGAATTGACAACATCTCGCCCACAACAAATTGTGTTCTACTCGCGCAAGAAGAACTACATAGACCTAGCTCATGATGCCACTGTTGGGGAACGTTGCAGAAAATTAAAATTTTTCCTACGGTTTCACCAAGATCCATCTATGAGTTCATCTAGCAACGAGTATTCAGATTAGATAGCATCTACATACCACTTTGTAGATCGCAACGGAAGCGCCGGAGTGAACGTGGATGAGGTAGTCGACTTGCCGCGATCCAATTCACCGATGATCTAGTGCGAACGGACGGCACCTCCGCGTTCAACACACGTGACGGTCAGCGTAACGTCTCCTTCTTCTTGATCCAGCAAGGTGAAGGAGAGGTTGAGGAAGATGGCTCCAGCAGCAGCACGACGGCGTGGTGATGGTGGAACTTGCAAGACTCGGCAGGGCTTCGCTGCACCACGGAGGAGGAGGATGTGTTGGAGAGGGAGAGGAGGCGCCCAGGGCAAGGTCCTGCTGCCCTCCCTCCCCCCTTTATATAGGTGCCAAGGAGGGGAGGGCGCAGCCTTGCCCCTCCTCCAAGGGAGGGTGCGGCCAAGAGGGGGAGGTGTCCACCTCCCCAAGGCACCTCTGAGGTGCCTTCCCTTCATGGACTCTCCCTTTTTTCACCCTAGGCGCATGGGCCCCTTGGGGCTGGTTCCCTTGGCCCATGTGGGCCTAGGCGCACCACCTAGGGCCCATGTGGCCCCCTGGGGCTGGTGGCCCCACTTGGTGGACCCCAGGACCCCTCCGGTGGTCCCAGACAATACCGATATCACCGAAACTTGTCCCGATGGCGAAACAGCACTTCCTATATATAATTCTTTACCTCCGGACCATTCCGAACTCCTCGTGACGTCCAGGATCTCATCCGGACTCGAACAACATTCGGTTACTGCACATACATATTCCTATAACCCTAGCGTTATCAACCTTAAGTGTGTAGACCCTACGGGTTCGGGAGACATGCGAACATGACCGAGACGGCTCTCGGGCAATAACCAACAGCGGATCTGGATACCCATGTTGGCTCCTACATGCTCCACGATGATCTCATCGGATGAACCACGATGTCAAGGATTCAATTAATCCCGTATACGATTCCCTTTGTCAATCGGTATTTTACTTGCCCGAGATTCGATCGTCGGTATACCAATACCTCGTTCAATCTCGTTACCGCAAGTCACTTTTCTCGCATCCGTAATGCATGATCCCGTGATCAAACACTTGATCACATTGAGCTCATTGTGATGATGCATTACCGAGAGGGCCGGTGATACCTCTCCGTCAAGCGGAGTGACAAATCGATCTCGATCCATGTCAACCCAACAGACACTTTCGGAGATACCGTAGCATACCTTTATAGTCACCCAGTTACGTTGTGACGTTTGGCATACCCAAAGCACTCCTACGGTATCCGGGAGTTACACGATCTCATGGTCTAAGGAAAGGATACTTGACATTGGATAACTCTAGCAAACGAACTATGCGATCTTATGCTATGTTTTAGGATTGGGTCTTGTCCATCACATCATTCTCCTAATGATGTGATCCGTTATCGATGACATCCAATGTCCATAGTCAGAAACCATGACTATCGTCGATCAACGAGCTAGTCAACTAGAGGCTCACTAGGGACATGTTGTTGTCTGTTATTCACACATGTATTACGATTTCCGGTTAACACAATTATAGCACGAATAAAGACAATTATCATGAATAAGGAAATATAATAATAATGCTTTTATTATTGCCTCTAGGGCATATTTCCAACAGATGTAATCGAAGCAGAGGTTCTCCTCGGTGTCCTGATTCCTTCAGGACGCCCCCGGGACTGGCCGGGGACGGCGGCGGCGGCTGGCTTAGGTCTTTCCGTCACTGCAGCGCTTCACCTGATCGGATGGGGTGAGAATATCGGGAGGAGAGAAAACCGTACGTGAATTGTGATCGCGCAGGTGGCCAGCTCTCTCAAAGATCCTTTTATATGGCGTCATGGCAATGGACCCAAAACCTGAGTTGGTTTTTGGGCGCCCCCGATCATGGCGCGTTAGTTCTGATTGAGGCTCACGTACGTTGGTACGTGGACCCCTTCACTTATCGTTATCCCTTCATTTTTATTGGTTAGACTAATAGATCTAATCTGGCATGTTTAAGCCGTCAGACCTCCATGGTGCATGCTCTAATTATTTTTACGGTTCTTATATTAGTTTATGGAGGGAGTATATATTTTCTCTAAAAATGTTCAGACAGTGAAAAGAAATTAAAACCGGATTGCATCGTTCTCAGTTGGATTTTCATCATTTTCGGCGTTGTTTTATCCTCCGTTTTCTCCAGGGGCCTGCATAGATATAACAACAGTTCTGGACAAAAGCAGAGTTATCACAATTTGATCTATCGTTTCACAACTCGATCTATTGTTTCACTAACTATCTCCGGTTGGGTGCACACGCACGGCCTGGAAAACACAGACGCGGCCGGTCGCCACCCCCCTCGCTCGATCCAGATGGACAAAAAATGGACCAAATCCGCATTTGTTAGGGTCGGCGTGTTGGAGACCTTAGAGGGTGTTTGGATCACTAGAGACTAGAGACTAGAGACTAGTAGTAGTCACCTTTAGTCAGTAAACCTCCAAACACCCTCGACTAGTGGGTGACTAAAACTAGTTTAGTCCCTAGTCACCCCACCCCAACTTTTACCGACTAGAGACTAGTAGTAGTCACCTTTAGTCAATAAACCTCCAAACACCCCCGACTTTTCTTGACTAAAGTCCCCTCTCTCTCCTCTAATTGGTGTTGCACAAGAGACATTTAATCTTGAGACATTTAATCTTGACTAGTTGTAGTCACCTTCCAAACAGGTCTGACTTAAAACTTCTAGTCTGACTACTACTAGTCACATGACTAGAGAGTATCCAAACACCCTCTTAGTACTTGCTCTAGTCCTACTATTTCAACACACATACAAGTACTACTGTACTAGTGTTTTGTGAAACCATTTATGTGGGTATAAGACCTAGAACATAGCAACTACTTGTGGACATCGAGCGAATGAATTGCATTGTGGGCTCAAGCTCAACAATTCCGAATAAATAATCTTAGTATATGTCACTGCACAAGAAGCACCTATTGTGTTTTATTTTTTGACCCAACTGGTCCGGTCCGGTCTTTAAAACTATGGGATGGGTTGATCCAGAGGCTGAAGGTGAGGAGGCCCTGGAGAACACCGACAACGTGGTGGCACCAAAGCCGCCGGAGAAGGAGGATCTCCCGCGCCATGATCTGCAACCACATCCCCATCACCGTCCCTCCTCCATTTGATTAGCTTAATTAATCTGTAATCGCGAGAAGAAGAGTGAACCAATGTCAGAGAGACACGTGGTGAAGAGAAGGTCAGCATAGAATCTCGTACTTACTCCGGACAATCGGCTGGCTACCTTATATTCAAATCAAAGGTAAGTAGTACGAATCTGATTTCCTTTAATGCGATCTGACATGTACGAATAGGATATCTTAGTCAACACGTGTCAGCCTACTTCTTAATAAGGTCCGTGAACACGATTTGATTCGTTGGTAATCTTGATGATATACATACTAAAAAAAGAGGAGAGGTTCAAGCAAGGACCCAAAATGAAGCTAAAATGATGCACCGCCACATCCCGTGACAGTGACAGTGACCCAGATGAGATGCAGAGCAAGCAGCAGTGTCATGCCATCATCTTCTCATTTCACTAATAAAACAGTGTGCAAAATAACAAAATGGTGATTCCATTTTGCTGTCTTCATCTTTCTGTAACAACGAAACTGCACGCTTGGTTTGACAAGACAAGACTAGACTAGGAGCGGGCGCACGTCGTCCTTGAGCGGGCCGGCGTGGCGGAAGCCGTAGGCGCGGAGCACCTGGTCGTCGGCGAGGTTGAGCGCGCGCCGCATCCCCTCGGCGCAGCTCTCGTTGGAGTAGATCTCGTTGGGCCTGCCGCCGCAGGGGTTGCAGCCGGTGAAGTGCGTCACGAAGGGCCGGCGCCAGGCGGACGCCTTCTGCCCGCCCCCGTCGGGCCCCGGCACGCCGCCGGCCTTCTTCCTCAGGGCCGCGTTCCTCGCCGCCGCGTACAGCGCGTGCTCCCCTTCGGCGTGCCGCCGGCGGAGCGCGGGGCCGAACCGCCGCTCCGCCGCCCTGTACCGCGCGGCCACGCCGTCGAGCCTGTCCACGATCTCCGCCCAGTAGCCCTGGAAGTAGTACTCGTGCTCCAGGTAGGTCCTGGCGCCCCACTTCTTCGGGTTCTTGAGGAGGAGGTAGGCGAGCGCGGACTGGTCGTCGGACTCGGCGTCGGGCTTGTCGCTGAGCGTGGCCTTGAGGGTCTTGCCCCAGCGCGCGTACTCCGGCGAGGCCGGGCCCATGCTGGCCCAGGCGTCCATGAAGTCGAGCGACCACTGGCAGTTGCGGATGAGGAAGACGCCGGCGTTGAGGCCGACCCAGGACCGGGCCTCGTACACCTCCCTGTCCCAGCCGTGGACGACCAGGTTGTAGTCCTTGTACCTGGTGGCGAGCGGGGGCGCGAAGTCCATGTCGGTGACGACGGCGTCGGCGTCGAGCCACCAGACCCACTCGGCCTCCGGGTGGGCGAGCATGGCGGCGCGCACCACGGGGATCTTGGCCCAGTAGGCCACCATCCGCGGCTGCAGCAGCGCCGTGTTGTAGAGCAGCTCCATCCCGTGGAGGCGCGCGTAGTCCACCTTGTTCTTGAGGAAGCGCAGCAGCATGTGGTCGCCGCCGTCGCCGGCGCACGGGTACGACTGGGATCCCGAGAGCATGACGACGCGCTCCCCGGGGCCCCGGCGCGCGCGGAGGCCCCGCGGGTAGTGCAGGCGCAGCCACTCGGCGCGCTTCGCGTCCCAGCCGGCCACCCGCCGGTCGTCCACGGCGTAGGACAGCTTCGGGTCGTCGTAGAACGTGCGCGGGCGCGCGGCGACCCTGGCGTACAGGCTTTCCTCTTTGCCGTCGTCGTTCTGCTGCTGCGGCTGCTGCGGGAAGGAGGTGGGGAAGGGGAGGTCGGGGCCGGCGACGAGGTTGGGCACGGGCGCGGGCGCGAGCAGGGATGAGAAGCAGAGGAGGACGAGCACGGCGGCCACGGCGCCCGCGGCGAAGACGAGCGCGTCGTGGATGCGCGCGGCGAGCACGGCGTGGCCGTGCGGGCGTGGCGCGGACGCGCCGCCCTTGCCCGCCGCCCCCGTGACGCAGAACGGCGCGGTCTCCGACGCCATGGTCGCGGTCAGGCAGTCAGTCGCCTCGAGGGCCGCGCGGAAAGCAGAGAGCTGGAAAAGCAAGGTCTGGGCTGGCCTCAGTGAGGAGTGGGGAGTGAGGAGTGAGGAGTGTGGAGTGGAGTGCGAGCCGACGGGAAACGAGGGGCAGGCGGCAGCGGCGGGAAAGGTGATAGCGTGGGGGATGGGGTTTGGGGTTGGACCGGGGAATGGCAGGGTGGAACGGGAGCGCGGGGCCGCGGATTCTGGTGTGGGGATGGATCTCTTCTCTTCTCCGGGTCGTGTCGGCCGCCGGCGCCGGGCGCGGTGAGCTGGCCGCCGCGTGGGGCTCGTCGGGCCTTCTTTTCTTTGGGGTTTGTTTTCTTTCCGTTAATTTTTTGGACCACTCCCAACAGAGTATTTCTATATTTAATGTAGATTGGGATGGCAGAGGAGCACGCACGCACTTGCGTGCACACCTCACCCCCCTCGGATCACGCCATTAATGCGCATCGAGATCTGCGCCTAATTGTAGGCTATATGTATATATTTTGGAGATGCATTTCTTATAGGTATTTACCTATATTTATGAAGAAAGATTTCTGATTTCCACAATCATTGTAGGCTTTATGTGTATTTTGGAGATGTTTCTGACACGCATGTACTATCTCCGTCCTGGTTTATTAGCCCCTTTTGTATTATGTGCCAAATTTTGATCTTAAATTTAACTAATAAAATGTTAATGCGTGTCATAAAAATAACATATTTGAAAACTATATTCAAATACGAATCCAATGATATAATTTTTAATGACATGCATTAGTATTTTGTTAGTTAAATCTGTAGTCAAAATTTGACACAAAATATAAAGGAGACTTATAAACCAGGACGGAGTTAGTATGTCTTATTTATAAAGAAAGAAATTTGATCTACACCACCAAATGGCGCCCCACGGTGCACCCATTCATTTGTTCAGGTGAGGGGTAAAATGTGCATCATGTTTACTCCTTTTTTTTTGGGAAAGCCATTTGGCGCACTTTATTAAATCATATCACGGTTACATCCTCCACGATGTTTGGAAGCAAAAAAATTGGGAGGATCACCATCCCCAAGCATAAGCAATGTTTGAATCAAAACTAATTCTAGAAAAATTGTGCGCCAATTTATTAGCCTTCCGAGGACAATAAGCAAATGACACCTTGCCAATACGGAGCGCCTTCTTAAAACAATCAGCTAAAATCGCAGTACAGGGACTCCGGATTTCAATCACTCCATTGCAAGCTTTGTACCACTTGTAGTGAATCAGACTCCACAATCACTTGTTGGCACTCAAGCCCTTCAACCAGCTCAAGTCCCTTTTGGATCGCCACTGCTTCTGCTGTTGTGGCATCAAGAACATGATGAAACAGCAAGGACGTTCCTGCAAGAGCTCAAGAAAATGAGCATCATGTTTACTCTGTTTCTTCAAGTAGTTTTTGATGATGCATGCGTGTTGACAATTGTAGTACTACATCCAGAGGAGGTACTACGTACCAGTACTTGCCGAGAAATCAAATCGTGTTAAGAGCAGGATGACACGTGTTGACCATGATATCCTACTCGTACATGTCAGATGGCATTTTAAGGAAATCAGATTCGTACCTATGCATGATTTGAATAAGAGGTAGTCAGCCGATTGTCCGGAGTAACTACGAGATTCTATGCTTATTATCATACCTTCTCTTCACCACGTGTCTCTCTGTCATTGGTTCACTCTTCTTCTCGCGATTACAGATTAATTAGGCTAATCAAATGATCCTAAAAAAATTAAGCTAGTCAAATGGAGGAGGGACGGTGATGGGGATGTGTGCATACTCAGACAGTTAAATGAATGACCCAATATATTTACCTCCTGCTGAAACTCTGGGAAACCTTGTTTACCATGGGGTCTCAACTCTCAACAACTTGACCGCCACTATAACGCCACGAATTTTTCCTTTGTACACTCGACCATAGCCACAAAATTGATATGCATTATGTTTATATAAGCAACTTTTAAGCCCGTGGCAACACACGAGCGTTCTACTAGTGTCAGTAGTACATGATATGTGATGATGTTTAGCTGCAGGCACGTTGGAACTCCTGCGAAGTATTTGCTCTACTCTAGGAAACAACCTGGGAAGTATTCATGAAAGCTGAATTTACCAAATCGAGTGTTACATGCACGGTACATGAGTTTTCATTCTAGAATACAAAGTGATAACACACCCGTTTAGTTGCCTCATGGGTACATGTTTTCTTTACAGAAGTAGAATAATACTACAAATGGAGTTGCATAAGTGGTACATTAAGGATAAGCACTTACACAATGAAAATTATGGTATAAAAAATAACCGTGGACCGGATCTAGTCATAGTCCCTCCACAAGTGAGCTGAGAGGGTAAGTTATTTTGGTTGGTCACTCGGAAGCTAGGTGAGGATCTGGACATACATATGTGGTAGGGGAAATGGCCAATCTTCGGGCGTGTCTGGCTAGGCATTCTTCGGCTAGGCGTACCCGCCGGTTGTGCTAGCCGCCGCCATCTCCGGCTGAGCAGTCTTTGGCGCAGCATAAGCGTCAGTTGTGCTAGCTGTCGGCGTCTCTGGCTGAGCATTCTTCGGTGCATTGTAACTATCGGATGTGACGGTCGCCGCGATCTCCTCCTTCTTCGGCTCCTCCTTTGGCTTGGTCAATCTTTTAGGTATCATAACCATGACATGCGGCTCTTCCTTCTTCGGCTCCTCCTTTGGCTCCTCCTTTAGCTTGGTCAATCTTTTAGGTATCATAACCATGACATGCGGCTCCGTTGGCTTCTCCTTGTTAGGTTTATCTACTATTTCTTCTGGTTTCTTCTCCGCACCGGTGTATCCAGAGGCGTCGTTCTTTCCTTTGGACTTCTTCTCAGTTTTACTTTTGGGTTTCTTCTCGATGGTGGAAGGCTGGGAGGGCTCACTCTTTCTTTTGGATTTCTTTTCGGAGGCCACTTCAGCTTTCTTCTCCTCGGCAGCCTTAGTGCCACCTTCGGGTTTCTTCTCCTTGCCGGCATAGCTAGAGGCACTTACCGGTTTCTTCTCCGCGTCAACATTGTTGGATGCGACGTCAGGTTTCGTCTTCGCGCTGGAGGAGACATCGGATCCAGAGACATCATCTGGTTTCTACTCAACATCAGCGGAGATGGCTTCAGGTTTCTTCTTAGCAGTAGCCGAGACAGCTTCGGGTTTCTTCTCAATACCTGCGGTGTATCCGCCGGTAGCTTCAGATTTCTTCCCTCCACCGCCATAGTCAAGATCGCCATGGGCCGATGCTAGGTGGCTGGTGGAGGCAACAACGAGGAAGAGCAGAAGGGCTAGAGTGAGCTGGGCCCTCATGATAATTAATCAACCCGACGAACAGTGGTGATGCGATGAAATGTCTGCAGGAGGAAGTTGGGAGGTATTTGAATGGTGAGGGAGGGAGGGAAGGAGAGGAGAGACGGTGCAGGTGGGTCTTGTGCGTTTTTCCTTGAACCGTAACCGCTAATCTCGTCCTGTAAAACCATGCACCCGCCGTGAGGAAAGGAGCCCAAAGAGAAGCCGATAACTTTACTAAATAAGGTCAAATCCTATTTTGTTTACATCTTTTCTGGGTGATGTTTACAAAATAGGCAGCAAGCATGCATGCAACTTCCTTTTCCTTTTTCTTTTTTCTTTTTTTGAGAGACTTGGTTTTCTCAATAACATGTGGGCGCAGAACCGAGCTATCGATCATCGTAGACGCAAATAAGATTACTCATCTAGCAATTCAGCCATGTTGCAAAAAAGTAGCTTTCACGCATCTACAAAAATTACCATGTTATAGTCGTCTTTGCAATGGACGATAGGACATTATTGCGGACTATAACAACTGTGGCATGTGCTCCTCGATACGCCATTGATCTCCCATTCCTGACAAGAACAAACATCGCTCAACCCTCATGATTCCAATGCTCTTGTCGCAACACCGCCACACGGCTTGCATAGCACAATGCAGTCACGGCACCATCTTTCCCAGTGCTGCCACAACTAATCTAGATAGACGCAAGTTTAGTTCATTAGATACGACAAAAAATCATAAAACTTACGTGTGGCAGTTAAAAAGGAGAACAAGCGTTAGTTTCCATGGATGAAACTGGTCGTGGCAAAGCCTATCAGCCATCTCAACACCTTCTCTGTGGTGGTGTTATCTTTGGGATATTCAAGAGTCACTACTTCAAGGATCCAGACATGAAAAACAACAACTAGTATGGGACTGCACAAAAATACCTTTCAGTTATATGTGAAGCAGAATATTCTTGCCTACACGTCTACACCTACTCAATATATAGGATTTTATGGGGTACCTTTCAAGTGTACCAAAAAGTTCTTTGTTATACTCATTGTGAAGAAATTACTATAGCTCCAATGTCCAAGCCTCCATCAGCAAATATAAAGCTTACAATTTGAGCGGGATGGGATACATACCTTGTTTGCCCGCTCTAAAATTTGATTGAAATGGGGCACAAACTACATCGCCCTCTTCAAAGAAACCTTCCTTGAATGCTCGGATCAGGAAACTAAATTTAACAAGTAGTACAATTTTGTCTTCAGCTGATCAGCAGTTCCAGCTCCTCTGTTTGGTAGGAACAATGCTTGATATTCAGAATCTTCTACAATTTTCACAAAGATTCAGAATATGTGTACTTACATTGCACAATTTTCTCAAAGACAGCTTCTTATGTAAGTATTCATAATATCTCCATGGTTATTACTTAGAGCATTTCTAACCGATCGCCAATAAATAGTGGAGTATCAGGTGGAGTAGACCCTTAGTGCAGTAAATTTACTATACTAAGTTTTGGCTCGACCTAGCCAATCCCCTAAAAAACGGTGTAAATTTTTTTCATTTGTTTTTCATTTCGGCTACTGAAACACATTTCTTTGCTTCTTTATTTCATTCAATGACATTTTGATACATTGCAGTACATTATTCGATATTCTTCGCAACGAGAGTAAGACCAAGGAAAATAGGAACCACAATTAGACATTTTAAAAGATATCCGATTTTCATAACTGCTCCCACTAGTTGGATTAATATCTTCTCTATGTTTTCATTGTTGATCTGCAGCTTCTCGAGCTTGCACACTTCTTTCTTTCTACTTTGATTTCGAAGAAGTAGACGTTGCTTCGCATGTAGTCTCATCTCTAGACTTTATTCTTGCAATCAGTGCACAAGCATCTATCAATTTTCGTGCTACCAATAAATTGATGTAGTCTTCTTATCAATATTAAAACTTGCATCCATCCTACACATAAATTAGAGCAAACAATGAGCTACCGAAATTGTGCCGAATCCAGTGAACAACCGAATGAAAAGACTCATATACGCCATCTTTCTTGCACTTGAACAACACCCATCCGGGATGTTCCGGCATGGTCGCAACTTGGCGCACTACCTGCCGCGGGCCACTAGTAGAAAAGGGGGCAATGGTCCAGGCCGGGTCAGTCCATTAGTCCCGGTTCAATCCAGAACCGGGACCCATGGGGGCATTGGACCCGGTTCGTGAGCCCCGGGGGCCGGCCGGCCCACGTGGGCCATTGGTCCCGGTTCGTCTGGACCTTTTGGTCCCGGTTGGTGGGACGAACCGGGACCAATGGGCCTCGCTCCTGGCCCACCACCATTGGTCCCGGTAGGTGGCTTGAACCGGGACCAAAGGCTGCCCTTTAGTCTCGGTTCATGCCACGAACCGGGACCAATGAATTGCCTATATATACCCTCGCCATGAGCGAGCACTTCACTGCTCTGTTTTTCTTCCCGGCCGTTGGAGAGCTTTGTGGTGCTCTAGCTCACCTCCTATGCACACGAGGTGTTCGATGGAATGCCCGAGCCACACTACTTAACTTTCTCCTCTCCAAGCTCGACCTCCAAACTCCATTTTCCTCAATGTTTGTCTAGGTTTAGCGGTCTGTCACATTCCATCTCCGTCTTCACCGCCGTCGATTGCCCGCGCCGATCTCATCGCCGGCACCACCGTGGTGAGCCTCTTATTCTTATCTTCTTTCTGAAAGGAAAAATATTCTTACTTGTATGTTTAGATAGATACTTGTATTATATTCTTACTTTTACTATGTATGTACTTTGGTTTTAATGTGATGATGAACTTCTATTAATTTGGTCACTTAATTATCTATTCATCATGTTCTGTAATAGTTTTTGACACACTTAATTTATATAATGCACGCAGATGAACCGGCAATGGATGTACGGTGACAGACACACCTCCGAGTACATTAAGGGCGTGCATGATTTTCTCGAAGTGGCTGAGGCAAACAAGCAGAATGGTTTTATGTGTTGTCCATGCCCTATATGTGGGAATACGAAGTCTTACTCTGACTGGAAAATCCTTCACACCCACCTGCTTTACAAGGGTTTCATGCCACACTATAATGTTTGGACGAGGCACGGAGAAACAGGGGTTATGATGAAAGACGGCGAAGAAGAAGAGTACGATGACAACTATGTGCCCCCTGAATACGGTGATGCTACTGAACATCAAGAGGAACCAGACGATGTGCATGATGATGCTGCAACGGGCAAAGCTGCTGAAGACAAGAGGAACCAGACGATGTGCCCGATGATGATGATCTCCCCGGGTCATTGTCGATGCAAGGCCGCAATGCGAAAGTCAAAAGGAGAAGCTGAAGTTCGATCGCATGTTAGAGGATCACAAAAAAGGGTTGTACCCCAATTGCGAAGATGGCAACACAAAGCTCGGTATCAGGGAAGTGCCGTTGGACGGACGAGCAACTGAAAATACCAGTCACCAAGCTTCGGCACTATATCGATGCAGCGCAGCAAGGGACGTTCGTTCCAGACAGGGAGAAGGACGAGCTCACAATGGCCCTCGGGAATCCTGAGCACCCTGGATGGACACGAGGCACGCCAGACTCCATTCCGTGGAAGGTTGGTTTTCCGGACGCAGGGGGTTACAAAACCCAGGAGAGGAGGAAGAAAGCGAGCAGAGCCAATCGCAGCGCTGCGAAAGGGTAATGGGGCTAGAGGAACGAGAAGCTGAACGCAGCAAACGACCTGCCAAAGCTTCCCCCGAAGGTACCCCGCCATCTCAGCGGAGAAGCAGCGTGGCTTCCACCGAGCCGCTTCAGCCGGAGCATGTCTTGACGGCTCCTGCCAGCTATCCCGTGGATGCTATCACGGAGTCTCAAAATTGCCACATTATGACGCAATGGATGAATTTGAAGGTCAAGGCGGCTGTTGGCTCTGTTTATCCTACAGAACCCGGCGCAACTTATCACTGCCGGCCGATTCCAGAAGGATATACTAGGGTGATGGTGGATGAAATAACGGAGGGATTTGAGGACCTCCAGCTTGACCACCCTACCGGTGAAGGGGAGACTAGGGTGGGTTCTGCTCTGAAGACTCCATGCCTATGGCGGAAGGAGCTCATCAACCTTCCGAACTGGACGCCTCCGCCTCCTCCTCCTCCTCCGGCGAGTCAGGGCACTCCGCCTCCTCCACCGCCTTCTCCTCCGGCGAGTGACGATCAGGGCAGTCGGCCTCCTTCTCCGGCGCGTGGCGGCACTCCGCCTCCTTCTCCGCTGCTTGCCCGGGCGCCGAGCAGCCAGCAGCCTCCTCCTTCTCCGCCTTGCCAGCAAGGGCGGAAGAGACCCGCCGCCGCCCCGGCTGCTCCGGCGCGTCGTAGTCCTTCTCCTCCGCCTCGTAAGCAAGCACGAAAGAAGACAGACTCCGCAGCCGCTCCGTCTGCTCTGGCGTCTAGCAGTATAGCCAGAGGCGGGAGGTCGGGAAGTGCTGTCAGACATCAAAGGTCAAAAGAACGAGCAGCTACAAAAAAATTGCCCATCTCAGCGAACAAGCAAATCAATCGTGCCCCCCGCTCAACGTGTCTAGCGGCGACATCGTCGCTAATGCTCCGGGGACGGTGGCCGGTTATGGCAATCTTGCAGATTACCTGCCTGACGATCAACTTCCTGATTTCATGGAGGTGGACATACACAGATACGAGTACGGGAAGCCTCTCGTCAAAGATGAAAAATCTCTAACAAGGATCATGCAAAGATTCCATAATTAGTACATGAAAACCCGCAGAGAGTCTGGGGGGACGAATACTTTGTATCTGAACATTAAAGAGGAGCACGACCTCGTTGGAACTGATTTGTTGGCTGTTCCATTTGAGGAGTTCTTCGAGTTCTTCAATCAAAAGGCCCTCGATAAATTAATGGTCTTTTGCTACTGTCTGTAAGTATTATTTTCTGCCATTAAGTCTCTATATATAGCTCCGCTCTTTCATTGCATGTATTTATAATTAATTATCCTCACTATATTATGCAGATTGAAGATCGTCGAGTGCAGAAACAAGAAATCTATGATATTGGGTTCATTAACACAAATATCATAGATGAAATTCAGGTTAAAAAACACGCCGAAGAGGCCGAGGCCAACTTGCTACAACCGTTGATAAAAAATCAAAACAAAGATACCATACTCTTTCCTTACAACTTCAAGTGAGTGTTACTGTCTTGTGCATATTCGGTTTCCCTTATTACTCGAGCGAGGTTATAGTAATGTAATTGATGAGTTATGCATGCGTGCGCAGCTACCACTATGTTCTTCTGGAGATTAAGCTTGAGCGGGGACTAGTAACCGTCTTAGACTCGAGACGAAAAAATTCCGAAACCTATGCGGACATGACTAAATTGCTCAACAAGTAAGTTCAATCGATCATTATCGCACCATATCGGCAACTTTTATTTATTTCCTGATATCTCAAGTAATAATAATTATTTTCTTTGTCTTGCAGGGTTTGAAACAGTTCACGCAGAAGCTCGGGACTGCCGAAGGAGCTGCGATATACATACCCGGACGTAAGTACTACTGGCTAGATAGTTGCGCGCATCTCCCGTTGATTCTATAGCTATACTTTCATCAATGCCATTTATAATGCTTCATTATCAGTTTGATTGACATTTATTTCTCGTAAAGTGCTTGTGGCAGGAACAAGGGAATGATTACTGTGGATACTACGTGTGCGAGTTCATCTACAACGCGACTTTGAAAAATAAGCGGGGCTACTCTAAAAGAGAATATGAAGTGCGTAAGCAATAATATTCACAATTTCATTTTATTACACCATCTTTTCTGTTGAGTTTCATTCATATATATGTATTAACCTCCTTCTTCAAATTAGACGTGACAGATGCGGAAAGAACTCCTATCACAAGATCACATGAAAGCAATTCAAGAGGAATTAGCGGGATTCTTTCTTGACCACGTCATCAATAAAGCCGGAGAATACCATGTGGAAGTTGATTTCAAATGCTAGGGGATTGTATGAGATCTTACATATTGTATATGTATGTAGCCAGTAGCGTCGGATAGATAATACGAAAACTTGTTGTTCGACCAATCTCTCGGAGAAGGAGAGGTCGATCGATCACTTCTCTCGGTATGCATGACGAACTTCTGTACTTAATGGTTTCCTTCATTTTCTTACTAGCTAGCGTGTCGAGGGCCTCTCTATGTATATAGTACGTAGTGTCGACCTAGCACGGACATAAGAGAGGACACTTCTCTCTCTATTAATTAGCTAGCTAACACAATATATGAAACACCTAAATTAAGCCCCCAAAACCCCCGACCCCTCTCCCCCCCCCCCCCGCCCTTTCATAAAAAAAACCAAAAACCCAAGCCACTGAAATCACTACTAGGAAAACGGTTTTTAACAACGGTATATGTGGTCGTTAAAGGTCGGGTTGTGGTCGTTAAAGATCATTAACAACCACAATCTGCTGGTCGTAGTAGGCTCCGTCGTTAAAAGAATAACGACCACGATGACGTGGTCGTTATTCTTTTAACGACGGGATGGCGTGTCGTCGTCAAGCCCAAAGCAATAACAACCGCAATTGTATTATTAACGACCACTTTTGTCGTCGCTAATAATGTTATCACGCTTGCCAAAGTATCAGTACCAACCACTCTCTTCACACTTTGATATCCTTCTGAACCACATATATGTACTCCGTTCATCGATCACTTTATGCAACATCCAACATTTCAATATCAACATCCACATTGATATAAAAGCAAAATAATCTGAACTAAAAGGGTCATAGCCACATTTATTAATAGAAATACCAATATTTTGACATACAATTCTGAAATTAAAATATCATTAAACAAATTTGAGTTAAAAGCACTCCTTATATGACCAATGTACTTGATCATATCTATCTAGAAAACGTGACAACTAGAAAATATAATATTAATTAATCTTCAATCGAGGGGCACCACTCGTTGTTTGAATGGATATCTTCATCTGCCATTACAATGCCTCCTAATGCTTCTATATATTACGGTGCACCATCAGTCCTACAAAATGTTGAGTAGTTTATGAAACTCAGTCCATGTAAATAAATTGGCACAACGTATAATAACATATAAAATCAATGTATGAGAACTTACTTTATCATGTTGTCTTTCATGAGAACTATGATTTAGAGATTTACCAGACACAAGTCGCGCAATTTCTAACACTTCTTGCACCATATCATTGAACTTTCCTTTGAGTACTTGTTTCACTTGCTTAGAAGCTTGAAGTTTAGAAACCAATTCAGCCTTACTTAATGTTGGTCCTCGCAAATCTCTTGCTCTAATTCCTCCACCAAAGCCATCTACGCAATCACGTCGCTTAGATGAGTCACATTTCTACATAACTTCACCATTCGAAAGATCAGGATCCAATAGTAAGTTATTTGCATCAATTTCTACATGTCAGTAGGAATTGTACACTTGCTGCTCATTATGGAAGTTAATGCAATTAAATTAAGTCTTACATGTTTGGCGGAGGTTGTAGAATCAGCAAAGTCTGTACCATTCTTGTGTGTCTAGGAAAATAGTTTATCCATACTCGGTGGCTTGTTTTCCTTTCCTCCCTGTTCTAGCACCGTGTTTGGGCGTACGCTGCACACGCTCTCATCATTTCTGCACCATCCACTAAAGGACCTCAAGACACAGACCAGCAACATCAACATCGATGATGACCCTGTGAAAAGGATGATCTATTTTGAATAGGGCATGCACTTCCGCCGAGCATATCAACAGCTAGCGCTTCTTCTACAAACAGCTGCTGGAGAAAAGTTGCACCCTAGGCTGGCTACAACATTTTGGTTCATTCGTGTCCATCCACCTTGCAAAAAGGTTCTTGTTGGTTAATTAAAAAGGAAAATCAGGTTTCGATAGATGGTATGGTAGCACAGTGTCATTGGTTAAAGATAATTAAGCTCGTTGAAAGGGATATGTGTATAATCACACAATGAGGCACGCACAAAGATAACTAGTACTAATTAAGTTCACTGCCCCTTTTCCGTCAGCACCAAAGTCTAACGGATACCGGTCAGTCAGTCAGCCACGCGCTCTAAATTCATACATCAGGAAAGAAAGATGAAAAGGAAGGATGCATCTCCAAGAGGCAGCAAAAAAGCGGCACTCAAGTAGAAGCAGTAAGCTGCAACGGCACACGTTGGGAGCGCCATCATTCTTCATCCATTCAGGTCATTGTCATCATTCATTTGACATTTCACAACGGAATAAGAATTTCATACTTGATCAGGGATACTGGTGGCAATGCATGTGGTCATCATCCAACACCAACTTTGACTTAGAAAGGCAATGTGATGTTGATCAGAGTTTTCAAACTTTTTTTAAAATCCTAGCGGAGTTTTAGTGCACCATAAACAATTTCATAGAACTTAGCCAAAAAAACAAAAAAGAAACACCGTATGTCGATGCGTTGAAAAGATCAGAAAATATTAATATGCAAATATATATTATTCAATAAAGTTGATATGATTATTTATGACATGGGTAAATCTTAGAGCATCTACTGCCGGATGCTTACCCCCCACCCCTCAAACACCCGGCGGATGGCTCGGTTAATGGCCGTTCAAAATAATGTGACCCAGAAGGGCGCCTCAAACGGGCCTCTAACGCCCGCGCTGACTTGCACCTCTCATATCCAGCCCAAATGTAGGGCTCGTATTGGGAGGCCTAGGCGCGACTGGGTGCGTCCGCCACGTCGGACCTGACAGGCCTATCCTACCCAAAATTGCACAAAATACACCGTACCCTTCACCCTCCTCCCGCCTCCCTGCACCAATTCCCAAATCCGAGCCCTCGCCATCCGCCACGCTTGCTCCCCATCCTTGCCGCCGGTCCTGATCTGTCATCCTTGCTGTCGTCCAGTCCGACCCCGACGCCGTGTTTGAGGTTCTGTCGGACCGGCGATACAGGTCGAGCTCAGCGAGTCACGGTGCATATCGCAGCCCACAGGAGGACCAGCACACGCACGACTGCGTGCAAGCAGGCACAAGCAGAGCACGCACGACCACTGGCCTCCCCGCAAGAAACAACCTTCTGGAGGAGGTCCGCAACCTTGAGATCTCCTCCTTCGTGCAAGGACTTGGCAGGATTTGCCCTGAAGTCGTCGCCATCATCCTCCAACTCCAAGTTCAGGCACTGTCGTTCGTGGTCGATTACCTTGCCGTTGCTGCCTCCCCGGCCTCACCGACCTCGCCATCGAGTTCACCATGAGTCACCGCAGCTTTCCCCTTTGTTTCCCCCTCTGACTATGACCCATAGCCGCGTCTTGCCATCATTGCCTACGCCACGGTCACTACCACCTCGCCATGGCCAGTCCTCCCAGTCCAGCCCGAGCTTTGACGCCACCGGTTCGGTCCCTGAAAACAGGACCACGGACTCTAGATCCGGCGCCCCCAGCCTCGTCGGCCTTCCACACGCCTCTCTGACCCTCCTCCGCCTGGATCCGTCCGTTGGCAGGTGCCTGTCGCCATTCTCCGGGGTGGGAGGCAGGAGGTGGCCGCCGGCACGCGTTGAGGCGAGGCGGGGCATGGCGGGGCTGGGTTTGGCAGGAGGTGGTGGGCAGTGAGGTGGGGTAGGGCGGTGAGGTGGCCGTCGGAGCACGGTGAGGCGGGTCAGGGCAGGAGGCGGGTGGAGCGCGACGATGCAGAGGCCGGGCGGGGTTTTTTTTTTTTGAGATTGAGGCCGGGCTGGGTTATTTCTTCTAGCGAGAGCATCTCGATAAGACACAAGTTTTTTTTTAAAACGAACCGTTTTCAGTAAAAGAGGGATTGTGGGTTGTATTAGACAAAAGTATAGGGGGTTTTTAGCAAAAGCGTCGCGACGGTGAGTGGGCGGGCAGAAGCGATAATCAATTTATTTTTAGGGAAAGATATCCCCTTCGCTCATTAGGATGGGATGGGGGAAGGGGCACAGAGACGTGCGCATGTCTATTGCAAGTCCAGTTTTTTTCTCAGTTTTTTCCTTCAAAGCTATATCTGGTCCGTTAATTACATAATTAAAGACAGAGGTCCACCGAATTAATGGCCAGCTGTTTCTCATTTTTCTAGCCTAATTCCCTGTTTTGTGGTAACCCCATAAAACACTTTTTATATATGAATAGATTTATGCAAAAGATACACAGATGTGGTAATACTAAAAAATCTTAGCATGACATCTCCATAGATGTTAGCATAGTTCCACACGTGCACTAGTGGCACATATTGACCATAATGTGGAGGTGTTTGATAATAGATATTGTAATTCTCAAGATCAATATAAAATGCGACCAGATGATTTTTCTCCTGATAAGTTAACTCAGAGCCATCGGTGTAGTAGGTTCTGTCTACCATCTTCCGCATATTCTTTGAAGAATGAAAATAAGCTGTTAATGAAAATAAGTTGTCAACTATTTTGAAATAAACAATATAAATTACTTAATAACTATGTTTGAGAAACTCACATAGCGGTAGAATTGGAAGCGTATCAACAAGGACCCAAATGTCCAAATTGCCTTCCTCGATGTCAGGATCACCAAGATCCATGGTGACAAGCATACCCTCATAAAAATCATACATCTTGCAAAGTGCTTCCCAATCCGGGCAACCAAAATGGGATACGCTCTCAGAATTGTATAGATTTACCTCAAAATTCATACCATGATGAGTCCTTAGGTGAATTTTCTTTGTTTCCATACTCTCATGATCTTCAAAATCCATCCTCTCCAAAACATAGCGTCTTGCATGGAATGGGATAAGCTAGTCGAGTTGTAAAAGACGAAAGTTACACGTTGAAGTAGTAGAAGTCGAGCTTAATTACGAAACAAACACTTTGCGTCGTAGCATACCGTTTTAACATCGAAGGCATCCTGGAGCTTAATGCTGAAGGGCCGACCTTCTACCAAGTGAGGCCTGTCGCAGAAATCCGGGTTGTCGCCGCACCAAGAGCACCCCGCGAGACTTTCGTCCGACGACATTTCCTATGTTCATAATTCAAATATTAAACTTCTAAAATTCAATAAATGTACAACAAAAACTAAACTAGAACATTATTATTCAGCACGGGTTGACTATCGGTCCGTTGAGTCTTTTTTTTGAAAACTCTCAGCTCATGCGGTGTATATATTCGACCGTTGGTGATGGTCGCTCCTCCCTTCACTACTAGAAAAAAGGCTACTAGTAGCGCGGGTACTCGTGCTACTAGTATCACGCTACAGCTAATAGTTAGTAGTAGCACGGGTGAAATTCACGCTACTACTAACATTTCAGTAGTAGCGCGGGCGCAACCCGCGCTACTACTAATGAAATAGTAGTAGCGCCTCAGGTTTTTTCCCACGCTACTACTAAAAAGTTAGTAGTAGCGTGGATGCAAACCCACGCTACTACTAACGAAGTAGTAGTAAGGCGTTTGGTGTTTTCCCACACTACTACTAACTAATTAGGAATTAAAAAAAATAAAATCCACCAATTCCATTCTATACATACAATTCCAACTAAAACAAACACATATTTGCAATAAACCAGCAGCATTACACATCATTACTAATCCAAGATTTATAATAAACCATCGGCATTAGAGCACATCCTGTAAGAGCATACATATTGTCATGGCTTTTCATGCCTTCAATTAAAACACCTACACTTCTTGCCAAGTCACTTACTCCCAGCTAGTGCAAACACAGTTACAAGCAAAACAAAATGCATAAAAACACCAAACAATGGCATCCTATCTCTCCATAAAAACACCAATCAGCGCTACCTCCAATCCTCGGCTCACCGGGCCGGCCTCCAGCATCTGCAGCTATGTGCTCTTCAGCTCGTAGTGCCTCCATGCCTTGGTCCAGCATCTCCTTGGCACCTTCCTGAGTGCCTGCCAAATTTATCAAAATTATGCATATTCAGATCATAGATATTCAGGAAATTGGGAGCGAATAGGAACATACATGACATACGCATTACTATTGGAGAAGACTCGGTAAACTACTTATACAAGAAATGCAGAGGAAGAAGCAGAATGGCCAATATTCACATTCGTATAATTTTGACCTCAATAAAATTTGAGACATGTAACAGCTCAGACTCAGTTTTTTGGTGAATACTCCCTATATATCTCTCTATCTAACGTATAAGTGCACACACTTTATATGCCTCGGCATTTCTCTTTCACACATGCTCACAATCTCTCTCTGGGTGTCGGGGTGTCTCACCCACATGCTCTCTCTGTTTCTCTCTCTCTCTTTCTGACTACTATGTACCACTCTTTTCACTAATTTCAGTTGGAAAACACTATTTCTCTCACATGCATATATACACATGCACGGTCTCTACTAGCCCTCTATATGCACATATATGTGCCTACGTGTCTCCCGCACGCACATTATCTTTAGGCCTCTCTCGCACACATTGCCCCCCCCGACACACCTCTCTAATAGTAGTTGGCAGATATGATTTCATCATATCATTCGGTAGGATATCCTTGGCCGTTAGGCTGGATGGTAATACGAGGTAAAGTTTTACCCTAGTTCGGATCGGACCCTTGCAGTTGAAGAAAGAGCCTACTCCTGGTACTGTATATTAGTGATAGGGGTGTGTACAAAGTACACGTGAATACCAGGCATTGTGCGTGTGTGTATACTATCGACGAACTAGCCCCAAGCTTGTATAACATACTAAGGGCCTAGGGTTACAAATCATATATAGTCGGCTTATCACCAGTGGGGATAGAGTCCTCCGCGACTCTGGTAGCTTCGTGTTGTACGCCGAGTCCTCCACATGGGTCTCCGTATAACACGTCTCGGTCCAACCTATATGTTGCACAGGATGGAACCGACCCATGAGTCTTCATGTTGACCCACGACAACTAGAAATGATGTACCCACCACACCACACACGCAATCGGCCACTAAGAAAATAAGCATATACAATAGTACAACGGTATCTAGCTCAAGGTACGTCTCCATATTTTGTTGATGACACTGGCGGACTTTGCATTTGATGCGTGCTTCATATTTTGTTGACGATACTTACGGTCATTGTATTTGAAGTGAAAGCATGATATGGTCACTGGACTTTAGAATAAGCTCATCACGGTCACCACATACATTTTGTCGTGCTAACCAACATGTGGTTGGATGGTTAGAGGACAGTGGTTTCTCGAGCCCACCAAGGTTAAAGTCCCGGTGCTCGCATTTATCTTTTGTTAATTTTAGTATTTTTCGGCGATGTACGTTCTGTGGGAGGAGACGTTCCACTCGACTACAAGGCACCTATGGTGACTTCGTAAAATCTCAAGATCATGTAGATGAAAAAGTCAGTCGACTGACGTGTAGCCTCACCCCGCACGTACACATGCACGCGCGCAAGACACGCATGCATGTAGGCGTGCAACACTGACACGTACACATAATGTACACACACACGCATGCTGGCGTGCAACACTGACACGTACACATGCACTCATGAACACACGCACATACGCACCCATGCATGCAACACTGAAACGCACCCTTGCACGCACGCAACACTCGCACGCCTGCATGCACACAACACACGACGCAAGACACACGCTCAACCTATACCTGCATGCACCCTTTGTTAAGGACATGGATTGTTACGGGTATTAATCAATCTTATCTGTGATAAGCAGAACATTGATGTTTGCATCGAACGGGCTATCAACATAGTAGGCTTAACTACATGAAAAAGATGACGTCACACTCAATGAACAATCTGTTGGGGAACGTAGCAGAAATTCAAAATTTTCTACGCATCACCAAGATCAATCTATGGAGATTCTAGCAACGAGGGGAAGGAGAGTGCATCTACATACCCTTGTAGATCGCTAAGCGGAAGCGTTCATGAGAACGGGGTTGAAGGAGTCGTACTCGTCATGATCCAAATCACCGGAGATCCTAGTGCCGAACGGACGGCACCTCCGCGTTCAACGCACGTACAACCCGGTGACGTCTCCCATGCCTTGATCCAGCAAGGAGAGAGGGAGAGGTTGAGGAAGACTCCATCCAGCAGCAGCACAACGGCGTGGTGGTGGTGGAGGAGCGTGGCAATCTTGCAGGGCTTCACCAAGCATCACAAGAGAGGAGGAGGAGGAAGAAGAGACGCAGGGCTGCACCAACGAGAGATAGAATCGCGTCTATTGAGCAGCCCCTAGGCCTCATATATATAGGGAAGGGAGGAGGTGCGCCTCTAGGGTTCCCACCCCTAGAGGGGCGGCAGCCCCCAAAACCCATCTATGGGTGGCGGCCACAAGGGGGAGAGAAGGGGGGCGCCCACTAGATGGGCCTTAGGGCCCATCTGCCCTAGGGTTTGCCCCCTTTCCCCACTTCCCTGGGCCTTGGGCCCTATGGGGGGGCGCACCCACCTGGGGCTGGTCCCCTCCCACACTTGGCCCACGCAGCCTTCCGGGGTAGGTGGCCCCACTTGGTGGACCCCCGGGACCCTCCCGGTGGTCCCGGTACATTACCGATATAGCCCGAAACTTTTCCGGTGACCAAAACATGACTTCCCATATATAAATATTTACCTCCGGACCATTCCGGAACTCCTCTTGACGTCCGGGATCTCATCCGGGACTCCGAACAACATTCGGTAACCACATACACACTTCCTTTATAACCCTAGCGTCATCGAACCTTAAGTGTGTAGACCCTACGGGTTCGGAGACATCTGAGACATGACCGAGGCGTTCTCCGGTCAATAACCAATAGCGGGATCTGGATACCCATGTTGGCTCCCACATGTTCCACGATGATCTCATCGGATGAACCACGATGTCAAGGACTCAATCGATCCGTATACAATTCCCTTTGTCTAGCGGTATTGTACTTGCCCGAGATTCGATCGTCGGTATCCCGATACCTTGTTCAATCTCGTTTCCGCAAGTCTCTTTACTCGTTCCGTAACACATCATCCGTGATCAACTCCTTGATCACATTGTGCACATTATGATGATGTCCTACCGAGTGGGCCAGAGATACCTCTCCATCACACGGAGTGACAAATCGATCTCGATTCGTGCCAACCCGCAGACACTTTCGGAGATACCGTAATGCACCTTTATAGCCACCCAGTTACATTGTGACGTTTGGTACACCCAAAGCATTCCTACGGTATCCGGGGTTTGCACAATCTCATGGTCTAAGGAAATGATACTTGACATTAGAAAAGCTTTAGCATACGAACTACGATCTTTGTGCTAGGCTTAGGATTGGGTCTTGTCCATCACATCATTCTACTAATGATGTGATCCCGTTATCAATGACATCCAATGTCCATGGTTAGGAAACCGTAACCATCTATTGATCAACGAGCTAGCCAATAGAGGCTTGCTAGGGACATGGTGTTGTCTATGTATCCACACATGTATCTGAGTTTCCTATCAATACAATTATAGCATGGATAATAAACGATTATCATGAACAGGGAAATATAATAATAACTAATTTATTATTGCCTCTAGGGCATATTTCCAACAGTCTCCCACTTGCACTAGAGTCAATAATCTAGTTCACATCATCATGTGATTAACGCTGATAGGTCACATCGCCATGTGACCAACATCCAAAGAGTTTACTAGTGTCTGTAAACTAGTTCACATCATCATGTGATTAAGACTCAATGAGTTCTGAGGTTTGATCATGTTTTGCTTGTGAGAGAGGTTTTAGTCAACGGGTCTGAACCTTTCAGATCCGTGTGTGCTTTGCAAATTTCTATGTCATATTGTAAATGCTGCTTCCACGCTCCACTTGAAGCTTATTCCAAATGGTTGCTCCACTATACGTATCCGTTTTGCTACTCAGAGTCACTTGGATAGGTGTTAAAGCTTGCATCGACGTAACCCTTTACGCCGAACTCTTTATCACCTCCATAATCGAGAAACATGTCCTTATTTACTCCAAGGACAATTTTGACCGCTGTCCAATGATCCATTCCTGGATCATTCTTGTACCCCTTGACTGACTCATGGCAAGGCACACTTCCGGTGTGGTACACAACATAGCATACTATAGAGCCCATGTCTAAGGCATAGGGGACGACCTTCATCATTTCTCTCTTTTCTGCCGTGGTCGAGCTTTAACTCTTAACTTCATACCTTACAACTCAGGCAAGAACTCCTTCTTTGACTGATCCATCTTGAACACCTTCAAGATTATGTCAAGGTATGTGCTCATTTGGAAGTACCATTAAGCGTTTTTGATCTATCCTTATAGATCTTGATGCTCAATGTTCAAGTAGCTTAATCCAGGTTTTCTATTGAAAACACCTTTCAAATAACCTGTATGCTTTCCAGAAATTCTACATCATTTCGATCAAGAATATGTCAACAACATATACTCATCAGAAATTCTATAGTGCTCCCACTCACTTCTTTGGAAATACAAGTTTCTCATAAACTTTGTATAAACCCAAAATCTTTGATCATCTCATCAAAGCGCACATTCCAACTCCGAGATGCTTACTCCAGTCCTTAGAAGGATCGCTGGAGCCAGCATACCTTTTAGCATCCTTAGGATCGACAAAAACTTTCTGATTGTATCACATACAACCTTTCCTTACGAAGACTGGTAAGGAAACTCGTTTTGACATCCATCTGCCAGATTTCATAAATGCAACTAATGCTAACATGATTCCGACGGACTTAAGCATCGCTACGGATGAGAAAATCTCAACGTAGTCAACTCCTTGAACTTGCGAAAAACTCTTCGCCACAAGTCGAGCTTCATAGACGGTGACATTACCGTCCACGTCCATCTTCTTCTTAAAGATCCATTTATCTCAATGGCTTGCCGATCATCGGGCAAGTCCACCAAAGTCATGCTTTGTTATGATACATGGATCCTATCTCGGATTTCATGGCTTCTAACCATTTGTCGGAATTTGGGCCCACCATCGCTTCTCCATAGCTCGTAGGTTCATTGTTGTCTAGCAACATGACCTTCAAGACAGGATCACCGTACCACGGAAGCGAGACGCATCCTTGTCACCCTCACGAGGTACGGTAGTGACTTGATCCAAAACTTCATGATCACTATCATAAGCTTCGACTTCAATTGGTGTAGGTGCCACAGGAACAACTTCCTGTGCCCTGCTACACACTTGTTGAAGTGACGGTTCAATAACCTCATCAAGTCTCCACCATCCTCCCACTCAACTTTCCGAGACAAACTTTTCCTCGAGAAATGACCCGATTCAAGAAACAATCCCTATTGCTTTCGGATCTGAATTAGGAGGTATACCCAAACGTTTTGGGTGTCCTATGAAGATGCATTTTATCCGCTTTGGGTTCGAGCTTATCAACCTGAAACTTTTTCACATAAGCGTCGCAGCCCCAAACCTTTAAGAAATGACAGCTTAGGTTTCTCTAAACCATAGTTCATACAGTGTCATCTCAACGGAATTACGTGGTGCCCTATTAAAGTGAGTGCGGTTGTCTCTAATGCCTAACCCATGAACGATAGTGGTAATTCGATAAGAGACATCATGGTACACACCATATCTAATAGGGTGCAACTATGATGTTCGGACACACCATCACACTATGGTGTTCCAGGCGGTATTAATTGTGAAAAAATTTCCACTATGTCTTAATAGCGTGCCAAAGCTCGTAACTCAGATACTCATCTCTATGATCACATCACAGACATTTTATCCTCCTGTCACGAAGATCTTCAACTTCACCCTGAAATTACTTGAACCTTTCAATAATTCAGACTTGTGTTTCATCAAGTAAATGTACTCAACATCTACTCGAATCATCTGTGAAGTAAGAACATAACGATATTCACTGCATGCCTCAACACTCATTGGACTGCACATATCAAAATGTGTTACTTCCAACAAGTTGCTATCTTGTTCCATCTTACTGAAACCGAGGCTTTTCAGTCATTTTGCCCATGTGGTATGATTTGCATGTCTCAAGTGATTCAAAATCAAGTGAGTCCAAACGATCCATCTGCATGGAGTTTCTTCATGCGTACACACCAATAGACATGGTTCGCATGTCTCAAACTTTTCAAAAACGAGTGAGTCCAAAGATCCATCAACATGGAACTTGTTCATGCGTTTTATACCAATATGACTCACACGGCAGTGCCACAAGTAAGTGGTACTATCATTACTATCTTATATCTTTTGGCATGAAAATGTGTATCACTACGATCGAGATTCAATAAACCATTTATTTAGGTGCAAGACCACTGAAGGTGTTATTCAAATAAATAGAGTAACCGTTATTCTCCTTAAATGAATAACCGTATTGCGATAGACATAATCCAATCATGTCTATGCTCAGCATAAACACCAAATTATAATTATTCTGGTTTAATACTAATCTTGATGGTAGAGGAGCGTGCGATGTTTGATCACATAAAATTGGAAACACTTCCAACACATATCGTCGCTCTCCTTTAGCTAGTCTCCGTTTATTCCGCAGCTTTTATTTGAGTTACTAACACTTAGCAACCGAACGGTATCCAATACCCTGGTGCTACTAGGAGTACTAGTAAAATACACAATAACATAATGTATATCCAATATACTTCTATCGACCTTGCCAGCCTTCTTATCTACCAAGTATCTAGGGTAATTCTGCTCCAGTGGTTGTTCCTCTTATTACAGAAGCACTTAGTCTCGGGTTCGGGTTCAACCCTGGGCTTCTTCACTAGAGCAGCAGCTGATTTGCCGTTTCATGAAGTATCCCTTCTTGCCCTTGCCCTTCTTGAAACTAGTGGTTTCACCAACCATCAACAGTTGATGCTCCTTCTTGATTTCTACTTTCGCGGTGTCAAACATCGTGAATACCTCAAGGATCATCTATCCCTGATGTGTTATAGTTCATCACGAAGCTCTAGCAGCTTGGTGGCAATGACTTTGGAGAAACATCACTATCTCATCTGGAAGATCAACTCCCACTCGATTCAAGTGATTGTTGCACTCAGACAATCTGAGCACAAGCTCATCGATTGAGCTTTCTCCCTTAGTTTGCAGGCTAAGAAAATCGTCGAAGGTCTCATACCTCTTGACGTGGGCACGAGCCAGAAATCCCAATTTCAGCCCTCGAAACATCTCATATGTTCCGCGACGTTTCGAAAACGTCTTTGGTGCCTCAACTCTAAACCGTTTAACTGAACTATCACTTAGTTATCAAAACTTGTATGTTCGATGTTCGCAACATCCACAAACGACGTTTGGGGTTCAGCACACTGAGCGGTGCATTAAGGACATAAGCTTTCTATTGTCCGCATAATCGCTACTGTCAACTTTCAACTATATTTTCTCTAGGAACATATCTAAACAGTGGAACTAAAGCGCGAGCTTACGGCATAATTTGCAAAAGGTCTTTTGACTATGTTCAAGATAATTAAGTTCATCTTATGAACTCCCACTCAGATAGACATCCCTCTGGTCATCTAAGTGATTACATGATCCGAGTCAACTAGGCCGTGTCCGATCATCACGTGAGACAGACTAGTCATCATCGGTGAACATCTTCATGTTGATCGTATCTACCATACGACTCATGCTCGACCTTTCGGTCTCTGTGTTCCGAGGCCATGTCTGTACATGCTAGGCTCGTCAAGTTAACCCTAAGTGTATTGCGTGTGTTCCGAGGCCATGTCTGTACATGCTAGGCTCGTCAACACCCGTTGTATGTGAACGTAAGAATCCATCACACCCGATCATCACGTGGTGCTTAGAAGCGACGAACTTTAGCAACGGTGCACAGTTAGGGGAGAACACTTCTTGAAATTGTTGTAAGGGATCATCTTATTTACTACCGTCGTTCTAAGTAAACAAGATGCATTAACATAATAAACATCACATGCAATTATATAGTAGTGACATGATATGGCCAATATCATATAGCTCCATTGATCTCCATCTTCGGGGCTCCATGATCATCATCGTCACCGGCATGACACCATGATCTCCATCATCATGATCTCCATCATCGTGTCTTCATGAAGTTGTCTCGCCAACTATTACTTCTACTACTATGGCCGGTTAGCAATAAAGTAAAGTAATTACATGGCGTTGTTCAATGACACGCAGGTCATACAATAAATAAAGACAACTCCTATGGCTCCTGCCGGTTGTCATACTCATCGACATGCAAGTCGTGAATCCTATTACAAGAACATGATCAATCTCATACATCACATATCATTCATCACATTCTTCTTGGCCATATCACATCACATAGCATACCCTGCAAAAACAAGTTAGACGTCCTCTAATTGTTGTTTGCATGTTTTACGTGGCTGCTATGGGTTTCTAGCAAGAACGTTTCTTACCTACGCAAAACCACAACGTGATATGCCAATTGCTATTTACCCTTCATAAGGACCCTTTTCATCGAATCCGTTCCGACTAAAGTGGGAGAGACTGGCACCCGCTAGCCACCTTATGCACCAAGTGCATGTCAGTCGGTGGAACCTGTCTCACGTAAGTGTACGTGTAAGGTCGGTCCGGGCCGCTTCATCCCACAATACCGTCGAAACAAGATTAGACTAGTAACGGTAAGCATATTGAACAAAATCAACGCCCACAACAACTTGTGTTCTACTCGTGCATATAAACTACGCATAGACCTAGCTCATGATGCCACTGTTGGGGAACGTAACAGAAATTCAAAATTTTCTACGCATCACCAAGATCAATCTATGGAGATTCTAGCAACGAGGGGAAGGAGAGTGCATCTACATACCCTTGTAGATCGCTAAGCGGAAGCGTTCATGAGAACGGGGTTGAAGGAGTCGTACTCGTCGTGATCCAAATCACGGAGATCCTAGTGCGAGCGGACGGCACCTCCGCGTTCAACACACGTACAGCCGGTGGCGTCTCCCACGCCTTGATCCAGCAAGGAGAGAGGGAGAGGTTGAGGAAGACTCCATCCAGCAGCAGCACAACGGCGTGGTGGTGGTGGAGGAGCGTGGCAATCTTGCAGGGCTTCGCCAAGCATCACAAGAGAGGAGGAGGAGGAAGAAGAGACGCAGGGCTGCACCAACGAGAGATAGAATCGCGTCTATTGAGCAGCCCCTAGGCCTCATATATATAGGGGAAGGGGAGGAGGGTGCGCCCCCTCTAGGGTTCCCACCCCTAGAGGGGCGGCAGCCCCCAAAACCCATCTATGGGTGGCGGCCACAAGGGGGAGAGAAGGGGGGCGCCCACTAGATGGGCCTTAGGGCCCATCTGCCCTAGGGTTTGCCCCCTTTCCCCATCGGTTTATGAAATGCCCGCTTCTGACCGCCCTGGCCCACCAAAGGTTCCCTCGCTGTCGCTGCTGCGTTGGGTCAGCGACATGCAGGCCATGCACCCAAAGAGCCCCTGCGTCGGTGGAAGAACGGCGTGGTGTCCTAGGTCAGAGTCGAGGGCGCCACTCGCGGCACGCCCGGCTGAACACGCCTCCGTGCCGCATTCAAACGCCTCCATGAAACCCGCCCGTGTGGAAGCCGAGAAACCCACTCTGGACACACGTCCGTTCATGACCGGGCCGGTGTTAAATGCAACACCGGCCGAGCTCCTCCCGTCCGCCGTCTATTTAATCTCCTATTTAAACGAGGCCAAACGCCGGCCAAGAATCGCACACCTCCGCCGCTCCCCTATCTCCACCACCATTTTGTCCACTCTTACAATGGCTTAAGAAGAGTAGTTATTCCGCATCCAAGCCGGCTGGGTATCCCGCCGGATACGAGCTATGCAGCTCGCTGATCCACCTCCCTCCCCTCGCCCGACGGAGCCATTGCCGCCCCAAGCGGTAGCGGTTCAACAACTTCGCCGCTCGAGCCAGCTCGGCGAGGCGGCGCGACGGCATCGTTGCTGCCGTCCACGCCGCCGCCTCGTACCGCGTCTCCCGTTTACGTGGCGAGACTCCCATGCGGCGGCGCGCCATGCAAGCAGCGGCGAAGCCGGTGCGCGGAGAGCGGCGAGTTGGTGGCCAGCGCCTCCGCGTCCGCCGCCATCATCGAGGAGAAGTAGAACACGGGAGGCCGCCGCCGCTTGGGTCCTATGAAGGCCACCGTGGAGGTGACGCCGGCGTACATAGCAGGTGTCTTGCCGGATCCTTTTGTTGTGAGGACCTTCGTCGACCATGCATGGGCTCCACAGAAGAGGTCAATGTTAGGATGAACTCGAGCCGGTGCCGGCCATGGCGAAGTAGTGGACGGTGATGAACTCGAACCGGTGCCGGCCACCATCATCTTCGGCACCAGCCAATGATATCAGTTGGGCAGTGGGGAAGCGACCCGTCCTTTGCACTGAAGCATATACCTCCAGGGCTCCCGGCAGTCCGGTGATCGTGCTGCCGGACATGAGGAACACAAATTGATCGGCGGGCGACCATTTAGGCCAGGTATTATATACCTGTGCTGTCCAGAACTAGCACCACGTATTTCATTTGAATGTAATGAAATCCTTCATGTTTGTGTGAAAATCCAGTATTTTATATGATTTCCGTGGTTGTTTATATGAAATATCAGTTTGTCTATGTGTTTGCGTGAATTTCGTCCGGTTGGTTGAGTTGCTGTCATAATGTGTGCGGCTACGGTTGGATGGCGTAATTTGCGGGTCGCCGGTCAGTCTGTGGGCGGCTCGGGCGGCGTTTTGGGACAACAAAAACACAGCTCGTGCGAGCTCGTCTCCAACGTGCGCGCTGGAGGATGCATGCCAACATGAGCACCCGAGCCATTCCTCGTTCATCGGTGGCAAAGGCACCAGTGGACAAAAGGGTCGCCAATATTTTGGCAACCCCGGGCAAGATCCAAACAGCCCCACCCAACAGATTCAAATCCCTCGTTTGCCGTGGAATTTTGCCATGTGTTGTTTTCATGGACTAGTAGGATGCCCGTGCATTGCACGGAACATCAAGATGCATTTTTTTACAAACTCCCGCATGCATGCAAGGGATAATTAATGTCCTCCTTTGCTAGTACCACGAGGCAAACACCATTAATATTGCATCGATTAGTGTTAGTGGCCTTGTATATCTGCAAATTGTAATTTTGATAGTGGCCCCTTGTATATAAAAATGGAGGGAGAAATATGAGAGATAAGGTGAGGAGGAGTGGGGCGTGGTGCCGTGGTGGTGACTGGTGGTCGGACTGGGTGGCGGCATGGGGATGGACGGCGCATTATGTCTAGGTTTGTATCTCTCACACACACACCCACGTAGGTGGGGGACGTGCACGAAGAGAAGAGGTGCACGCACGGCGCACGTACTCCCGTCTCTTTCCCAACCACACCCGCGCGGGTACACGGTGAAGCTCATTTCTGTACGAAAAAGGCAGCCCACGTGGTAATTTGGCACGTGTACTGGTTGTCCACTTGGTGGAGGGAGGATCGTCTACCACGGGTGAACAAACAGATTGCGACTTGACGCGTTATGTTAAACTAAAAAAAGAGGCAAACCATGTGGGGCCTACCTTAGAGGCAAGGCTCTATACACTGGAGTACTTTTGATGTGTCCCGTCAACTCGCAGAACGAGGAGAAACTTGCTTAGTACGCCGTCTCCCCCGCCCACAGGCGTGGTGCCTCGCAGGATGAGGTGAAGCTTACTACTACTGTACGCCTTTACGCCCGCTCCCTCGCCCACGCGCGCGGTGGCTCGCAGCACGAGGAGAAAATTTTACTACTCCCTCCGTTTACTCCTCGTCCCTACTACGTACTTTAGTTAGTAGTCCCTCTATTTACTTATACAAGGCCACTATAAAAAAATACATTTTACATCTATACAAGGCCAGAAATAGTAATCGAGACAAAAGTTACTACTCCCTCCTTTCTAGTTTATAGATCAATTTCAAAATCTCTCCAACCAAGGTAGACGGTGAGTGGTCGAATTAATTAGAACGAATGCATGAATGACCACTAAATTTCCATGAATTTGTACATGCATTGGTTAGTTTCCTCTTGACACTGCTTGCGTCGGGTGATCTAACGCACCTCGAAATCCAACATGTAATGGTACTACTACTAGTATAGTAGAATTGAGACTTATCAAATGAAAAAACGAAAGTTTGTTAGATGAGCCCTATAAACCCTCTAGTGGGTACGTACTCCGTAAAAACAGATTTTTCCAAAACTAAGTCGCTCCCTTTCATGAATTCTGTAGTATACTCCTCCGTCGACGCTCCCTTTCATGAATTCTGTACTTCCTGTCGCCGACATGTGGGACATATAGAAACCGGGTCGACGTGTCAAGCACCAAATAACAGTGCAGAATAGCAGGGGGGACGCACCCCACTCGTACCGGCCCAGTATTAGTAAGGAGCAATGAGACGTCAAATCACAATGTCGCACCTTCCCAGACGGACGAAGCAACCATTATTTCACACTTCAGTTTGACATCATCTCAAACCACGTACTAGTATTGCTTCTGCCTCAAGAGGGACACACTCATCACCTTGGTACATCATGACACGTGGGACCGCATGACAGGCCATGCTCCCCCGCTGATCGCTCGGTAAAATCACCTCATTTTTACTATACTTCCTCCGTATCGGTTTACTACATGGCATGCACGCCGTTCTAGGTTGAGAATTTAACTGGCTATATATATATATATATATATATATATATATATATATATATATATATATATATATATATATATATATATATATAGGTGCGCTAAAGTGAGCCTGAGCGCAATGCGCTTATTCTACGCTCTGGCCTAACAGCGCGCAACCAACCAGAAAACATTCGCGTGGCTAGTGCCTTGGCCTCCAATTTTTCTTCCACCTACTAGTAATCAGCCATATTGGATATAGTAACTGAATTAATTCGATTACTGGCTGCAGCAATGGTTCATCGCTCCGCCACAACTTTTTATTATATGCGTCCTCCTGATTACATATAGTAATCATCCATAGAAAATGAAGTAAAGTATTAATTCGGTTACCGTATGCTTGTGATGGTTCATCACCTCAGCACAGTTTTGCTTTATTACTTGTCTTCTCCAATCACACATGGTAATCAACCATGTAAAATTTAGTAACATAATTTATTGGGTTACTGGTTGCACAAAAGCTACCATTTTATGTCAGAGAATTAATGAGTGGTGTGTGGCATCTCGTAATAGATCTAATCCTTTACCATATGTGCCAGTTTTTTTACCATGCATAATGGTACAAGACGTTGGGTGTAGTGCGGTTGCATGCAATCTCGTAAAGCTATTTGTTCCATAACCATATTTCTAACCTTTTTACTGTCATTAGCAAATAGAACCCCACGGGGCGGAGGTCGGCGGTGGGAGAGGTAACTGAATTAAATCCATTACCATTTTCTGCAAGCAATATTACCATCAATTGCTGAAGCGTGTGGAGGTGGGGATGATTAGTGTGACACGAGCGTACTATTACCAGTTTTGCATTATAGCTCGTAACTAGATTACCATAATGATCAATTTTATTACCGTGTGCATTGGCTGGGTCGATCGAATCTAGGACAATAGTAAAGGCTATAACACTTTTACTAGAAAGTAAAAAAGGGTATTACGATCAAACTACAGTACTAGTAGTACATAGTAAATGGCATAGCACTTTACTACAAATGGGAGTAAGCATTACCGTGAAAATGGCACATAGTAAATGGCATAGCACTTTTACTACGAATAGTAGTAAGCATTACCATCAAATTAGGAAAATGGTGGATGGTGTGCGTGGGTTGGCTGGCTTGGCGGGGTGCGTGATTAAGCCGGAGCGTAGAATAAACCATTATGCGCGCATGCGCAGTTTAGCGCCCGTATATATATATATATATATATATATATATATATATATATATATATATATATATATATATATATATATATATATATATATATATATATATATATATATATATAATACGCTAGCCTTTTAAAAATGTATACTTTTGTACAGTAGTACTCCACTATCGATGGATTGCGCCATGGACCAAAAATTTAAATTTTAAAAAAGTGGTACATATAGAAAGCGTTCGTCGCCAAATTATGCATATAGTACTATTAAAAAAGCTAGTACGTGCTTAATTGGGGTGCTAAATTCTATTAAAGAAATACTAGTACTAGTATGTACATACTGAAGAGTTAAAGTAACGAGAAAAAACATAACATAGTTCTGCTGGGGGCTCAACACAACACACCCCTCAAATTAAACTAAGCACACCTAAAATTAAACTATGCAACTAATCCGGTAGACACTGCATTAGAAGTTTAGAACCGCCATGAGCAACGACACTGCCAGCTTACTCGGAGTCCTCGTCCACGTCCTCGACTTCGTCCTTGTCCCTCTTCCTCTTGGCCGATACTTCTTTGCTTGAACCGCCAACTTGGCTGTTGCTCTTCATCCAACCCTTGTAGATATTGAAACAAAGATAGCCATCCATTGCAGCGTAGTGGATGTGGTCTATATCTAGTACATTCCGCTGCCATGCATGACGATGAAACATGTAATGAGGTTTCTCTAGTTTGCGGTACGAAGGATGAACCATGGCTCCTGCCAGGGTCAGCATTGAGGGCTGACGAGAGGGCACAAGCCGATTCTTCTGGAGGTCGAAGGGGTTGCCTACAACGAGGCCTATCCGACGCATGACTTCTTTGTCGTTCTTAAAGTCTACAGTAACGAATTTGACTGTTTTGTCCTCGAGGAAGTTCTTGAAATCCTGGCACTCAACGTCGGCATGGCATATGTGGTAGACCAAGCAAACGTTATGTACGCAAACCTAGATCACGGCGGGCTTCTTCCTCTCTTCGTCCTTTAGATCCTTCTCCCTTCCCACGACTGTGGTGTACTCAACATCTAGCCCAGCGACCCACTCATCATGTGAGTTTTCGAACATGCGTCCGAAGCGAAAGGCATCCTTTCACCGTCATGAAGTATGGGTGTAGATGACGTCGAACTCATCGCCGGTGATGGTTCTAACCTTGTACTCACCGCCGATCGGGGAGATTTGGGACGCCATGGATTTGGGAGGAGGGTTAGGATTAGTGGAACTGCCGTAATTTGAATGGACGAGACGAATAGGAGCGAACCGCATAGTATTAAAGGGCGTGCGGGGAGCGAGTAGGAGCGAACTGCCAGCGTCACGAGCAGCGGGGTAGTGGCTTTCCATTCTCCCATGATACGGGCTTCCGCGAGCCCTTGGATCTGAGATTAAACGGTTGCATGGCGTGATTCTAGACCTATGAGTGAATATCCTATCCTAGAGGGTTATTCTGCAAATTTTCAGCAACTTAGCATGCGACCGTTTGATCTCAGATCCAAGGGCTGTCAGCAGCCCGTATCATGGTCGCGCCTACCACGACCGTCGCGTCGCTTGCGCGGTTGCGCCCTTGGAGATTTAACACGGTGCATTAGGCTATCTGATGTTGGCATGTCATACATAGTCATCACTTAGTCACTCATACTACAACAAGGTTGGCTATAAGGTTGGCTATAAGTGTATTTTTTACTCCTCTCTATCTCTTTCTTCGTACTCCCTCCGTCCCATAATATAAGAACGTTTTTGACACTAGTGTAGTGTCAAAACGTTCTTATATAATGGGACACAGGGAGTACTAGTATTTATTGCATTTGCCAAGGAGTGACCTCTTCCAATGAAATGGTGTTGCTAAGTTTGCTTCATTTAATTAGCTATAGACTCAAAATTGTCTTTTCACCTAGGTACACGCGCTTAGCACCGTTTCTTCCTTGGGTCACCAAACTAGTCTCTCTCTTCTTGATTAACTTGCCACATCAGACTTTATGCCTATGTGGCAAGCTTAAGCACCTGTAGGAGCAAGTAAGTACAATAGTGCGCTTTACATGGCATTTTTGCATATGTGGAGGAAAGAGAGGCAAGGAAAAAGTGGAGAAGTGGGCTCTCATGCAAGAGCCAGCCTCTACTACTACATGGTGGAGCATTGGGAGAGGCACCTGTATGGAGGTGGTCAGAATCAGGAGACTCACGCCGGTCGTGGCCTTGCAGATTAAAATGATAATGGCAAGTCAAATCACGGGGCCCCACCTGTCCAGCAGTAACTCGCTGTCAAATCACACAGCCCTACGTTTGCAGCAGCCTACTCCCTCGTCTTCTCGCGTCTTTGTCGAACCGACTAGGCGGAACTGCCCCTCCTATCGCGCAGGAAAAGCCCCGCCCTTGACTTTTAAACACAACTACTCCCTCCGTCTAGGTGAGTAAGTCATCTTACGAAAACCAAATAATCCCAAAATACTAAGGCGTGGTGCATTAACTTCTACCTCATTTCTTGTTTCTTCACATATCAACCAATAAGAATCCAATGATATACTTTTGTGACATAGTAACTCATATTTAGTTAGTAAAATGGATGACCTAGAACTACGTGCAAGCCCTATAACCTGAGACGCTTACAAATAAAAAACCGAGACGGAGAGGGTAGTTCAGCACGTATCTTTTTAGATCAATATAGTCGGGATTCACCAAGGAGCAAAACCAAGTGGTAGGCTGCTCCTGTCGTGTTGGCGTAGCAACTCAAGCAGGGCCAGTCCGCTGCGAAATGGCGACACACTTAACAGACCCCTTTGGCAGACATGTGGCTCATCCACCGTCTTGTTCCACGTGCGATGCACCAAATCACAGTTCGAGCATCGGTTGGAATTGGAGGCACCCGGTCGTGGCGCCATGATAGTAGAAAATGAGCGATGAGGGTCAAATCACAAAGCCCCACCTTTCCGCATTAAGCTGGACGGACGAAGCAACCATCATTTCACTCTAGCGCAAGAGCATAAAGAAAAGAGAAAACAATGATGCGTGCGGCAGCTACCTAGGGCACCCTAGGGTAGGGGTCTCCACTACAGATCCTTTTTTTAAAGCACCTCCACTACAAATCGGCTTATCCCTCGTCCTCTTGAAGAAAACCGATAATGAGTGCGGCGGTAGGGTTTGTAGGAGTACTACGGCGTCTTGGGGCCACGTCGTAGTAAGCGGGTTCGAGTCGACGCTTAAATATGTGTGGGCCACTTGGTTTTACTGAACGAGGCAGCATTTTGGGTTCGGGGACCGGTGGAGATATAGCACGTACAAAAATTGTGGGCGAGGTTCGACCGAAAGGAAATGATGCATGGGCCCTGCATTTTGATATACCGGGGCGCGTGAAATTTGCTACTCTACTCAAAACTAGTAAGGTACACATGTATTGAGCATGAGATTTGAAACCAAATTATGAATAAATACACACTATAGCATGTAAAGCTTTGAGTCATATATGCATGATGTAGATGTTCGTTTAGTTCTTATAGTTCATCTCATTCCAAATCAATAAGTTTTATAAAAATGTTAAGATTCACGGGGTTGTGCATTGTAAATCATAAAGTAAAAAAACAAATAATGGCATTTCATTTAGAAAAAATAATCAATTATGATACAGAAGATTCTAGAACAAAGGAGAAGTGCTTGTGTTTTGAGGTTTGTGCATTATGCTTAAGTTCAACCATGGAGTCTTCTAAATTGTACATGTGGCAGATCTGGTGGAATGTTGATGATATCCAACGGCTAGTAGTGCTCGGATTTTCCCATCTCTGCACTGTCGGGTTAGCTTCATCCAGCGACCATCTTTCAAAGTTATTGACACACTATATAATTCTTGTGCCATAGTTACATGTTTTGAAAAAAAGCTACTAGTGGGTTGTACTATCTATTTAGGAATAGAAGATGTATACATGGAAGTTGTAGGGAAAGAGATGACATGGAGGATCTCAATTCCTATGAGTAGGGATTGGAAAAGAGATGTCATTTGGTTCACATCATAGGAACTTTTCTACTGAATCTAGAGATGACATGTATCTCAAGTCCTATGAGGAGGGATTAGTAAAGAGATGTAATTTGGTTCATATCATAGGAACTTTTCTATTGAATATACACTAATGTTTATTTTCCTTTGAAATTAAGGGAGTATAGGAATCCATTCATATGAACCAAGTGGCTCTAAAGCTATAGAAATGATATCATGTTTATTTCCTTTGAAATGTAGAGTATATGAATCTATTCCTATGAACCAATTGGCTCTAAAGGAAAAAAATCCTATAAAAATCATATCATGTAGAGTTCCTATGATATTCCTCGACACTAAAGGATGGTTGAAATTGCTGCGGGTGATACGATGGTCTTTCTTTGTAGACTCCTCACCCATCTTTATAGTTACCTCTCGAAGATGAATGAAATGATATATACATGGTATTCTACATGTGCAATTTGGTACACAAAAACTCGGTAAAAGATTGCGAGGTTCTAATTTTCAATAAAGCTATATGCATTGCATTTCGGAATGGAGGGAGCATACGACAGTTGCTAACACTCACGTGGAAGATTTGTGTGTAGGAGGAGTGGCTGTTCTGTTAAATGACATGGCAAAACTGCCATTGTCGGATGCTGATCTAACGGTTCTTACGGTGTTCGTCAGGAAAAGGCTTGTGGCGAACGTTTGTCGGATAATGATTTACGGACACATGCATTGCATTGATACGTGCCCCCTCTCTCTCACGCACACGCACCCTTACGTGTCACAACTCTCCAGAGTCCTCTCGCAGACTCGCACGTGGCACCCATCGTCTATCTGCAGGTAGACGTCACGCACATATGTGCTCTTCACACCCTACCCTCAGAACTTCTAAAAAACAAAAGACGGCGCACACATTTTATTTTAGCTCACACGTCACACACTTATATTATTACTCTTGCGTGACGTTCTTTGGGTATAGTATATATTGTACTCTCACGAAGAGAAGCGGTGCACGACGCACTAGTTCTCTCACACCCACTCATGGTACACATAGGGCGCATTTTTTGAAGCCGGTACAACAAAATCACTCCACTATATATAAAAGCAGGAGCGTTAGCGCTTGCTTTACGAGGGTTCCACTCGTTCAATCTCTCATGCTCTCCAGATCTAAGCAAGACATAGGTGGCCACACTCTCTCTCTCAGCTCACGGCTGGTCACAAATCCGGCCGGACAACCTCGACCGGGGCAGGGGGTGTAGGTGCATCGTTCACGCTGTCATCGGCGGTGAGGGAGGAGACCAACGGCTGCCCGCACATCCCGATCGGCGGCCGTGCCATTCTCTCCGAGAGAGCGCCGGCTCGGCAGGGCCTCTGACCCCTTCTTCCTCCCTGCGGTATTGTGGCCAAGATGCGGCCTCCTGACGCCGTCTTTGCCACATGCCGACGACCCTCAGGTATATATTCCTTCGAAACCTGCCTTGCTCTACTGCCCCGGCTCTTCCCCCTTCGTGTGGATCCTTTTCTACTTCCGTCCGCTGTTCCAAAGCCACCTAGACTTCTACTATTATTAGAAGTAAAGCTAGTTCATCTGATCAACTCAAAGCGTTGGTTCAAACAGGGAAGGAAGTGGGAAAGCTGTAGCATGAATCTAGGACTTGGTTCTAAGAGGAAACGGGGGAAAGTAGTAATATCTATCACTGTTTAAATAACGTATTTCGTATTTGCGCAAACAGGGATGTCTGTCTCCATATCGTTTCGGGATGTCTATCTCCGTATCGTTTCTATCCGCGCAATCAAAAGCACACACCTCAGTTTTAGTACAACTGCGCAAAATGAGATGGCTATCCCTCATTGCCGTCGTCTAACCTCTCGTCTTCAAGGTATCCCTACATTGGTAGTAACTAAGGTAGAATGACCAGCATAATCTAAACGAAGCTGATTAAATGCGTTTTACTTCTGATTGCGGTGCGGGACGAGCGAAAACAACTACATCCTAGTCCGAATACACTTTCTACCACTTCATCCATGGACCGAGGACTAGCTGGCACGGCTGCACGGCGGTTTTTGGACAGGTCTTGCGGACAAGAGGCATTGTGGTCTGCTTATTTCTGCAAATAGCGGTGCTTAAATTTAGTGGAATGCACAAGAATTTCACTGGTCATTACTTTGCATGGTTCAGTTCAGCATTCAGTGAGACCACAATTATAGTTGGTTATTACGGAATGAGAGAACCTAACCTGGATGGTGGAAACAAGAAAAACCAGAGTGAACTCCAGGAAATTTAAGCCTGCCGGGAGGCCCTTTGCTCAGAGAAGCCTTGCTTGTTTTTTCCTGATTTGTAAACCTTCTCACAACTTTGTCTTTTGCTGTGAACTAGTATATGTTTGTTATGTTCTATGAATCATTGAGATGTATAAAACTGCTTAACTTATGCTTTTCAAGATTTTTATGAAGACGAGTTTAATGTGAGTGTTCCACATGAGCGCTGGACTAGCGTTGAACGTTTGGAATTTATTACATTGTGGCCTCAATTAACTGCACGAACCACTGTAACAAGATACATAGTTGCTTATATGATTCATGGGCACACAAAAGTAGCAGCAGTTCCCATAGGCGGATTCAAACAGAGTACTAGCCCCAGAGGGGTCGATAACAGGCAAGGCTCGGATAATTAGACACAATCCAAACTACTATTAAACACTAGATGGGGCAACTATTTCATGTCTCGATCTAATTTGGGCTGGACAAAAGACGGACCTTGCCATGAACATCATCAAGGACGTCCCGCATCAGCTCAATCCTGTGAACCATGAAGACAACCTTGTGGCCTTGCCACTGATAGACTTGTTTGTGGAGGCATGCCACGTCATCTTCCTGCGTAAGCTTGACAAGAACAGTATGCCTCACAAACGAAGGAGTAGCTTTGAACTTCTTGTGCTTCAGTACACCCTGGACAACACGCCTGACAACAGTGAGGCTGGAATAGACCTCTTCATTGGTATAACCGCAAATGGCTTCCAGGATCCAATAGCCTAATAACTCTGTTTTCCCAGTGCGTATATTCAGGTCGTCCGCCTCATAGCGAGTGACATGCACAACCACACAATCCTTGTCTGCATCAGGGCTCTAATTGAGACAGAAACAAATTCTGAATTACTTCTCAGTATAAGAAACACAAGTTATTTAAACCACTATGTATAGCATGGCATCAAAGCTAATAAAATTTTGCATTATTAATCACCACATACTTCCTTTTCTAAAAAAAATCACCACATACTTAGATGAAAAACCACAATCGAGATCGGCAAAGAAGGAAATCACCTTGGGCAGCTCAGCGGGGGGGGGGGGGGGCACATCCTCGAAGGGGGAAAACTGCTCCTGCAGTGCCACGGGGGCTGTAACCTCAAACGGGGCGTTGACGATCTCACTAGTGGCCGTGAGCGTATCTGGGGTCGGCTCGTTGGCTGCCTCCATCTTCTTGGAGCTCTCTGTCTCGTGGGGATTAGCCTCTCGTGTCTGCTCCAATATCGGCAGATCTTTCCCTGGTTCTCCTTGGTCCATCATGAAACTGACGAATACTAGGAGACCACTAAAAGGAAAACACAATCGCAATGACAATGAAACAAAAAAGAGAGTGAGGATCTGTTACTGCTTTGCAAAAGTTCTTTTTTTTCTCTGAACGAAAATATACCAACATCACGGATCCGCTTACCTTCCCTTCGTTGGGAGAGAAGAACAGTGGCAGATGTGAGTGTTGCCTTTCTTGAAGACTGTGAGGGAGAAGGGGATTCAGCGAAGAGTGAAATGATGGTTGCTTTGTCTGTGAAACTTAGACTGCGGGGAGGTGGGGTTTTGTGATACGACGGCTCGTTACTGCCGCACTACGATCGGGGTGACTCTCCGTCTGCATACTGCCTTCTAATTTGGTGGATGGCATTTGGGCACGTGCGCTGCATGGCCCGCATGTCAGTGAACAAAAGTATAACGGCATTCAGTAGAGGGAGACGTTTCAATGACCTAGGAGGAGCCTGAAGCGGTAGAGTGTCTCCACTGTACTAGTAGTAATTGTTTTTATGGGTAGCTGTAGAGTGTCTCCACTGTACTAGTAGTAATTGTTTCTCTGGGCCCAAGACAAAACAGCCAATCCACACTAGTAAATAGTAAAATCAATTCAAAAGGCGCTATCCACAGCCAGACACCGCCCCCAAATACACAGGTGCTCTTCTTCCTCCTCGCTCCCACCCACCTCACGTCCGCTCGCTCCTCGTACCCCAAATTCCTCACCTCACTCCTACTGAAAACCCCAGCTCCCCTTCTTCCTCACTCCTCTGAAAACCCCAGCTCCCTTCTTCTTCACTCGCACGACAACTAGGCTCGTCATTCGTTACTCTGCTCAAATCCGTGAGTGCGACGTGACGCCCTCGAGGAAAATGGAGTCGGTGACCCCAGCGCTAAGAAGATGAGGCTCCCCAGTGGCGACGCTTTGTAGATCCCGCACCGGCAGCTGGAAGAAGCGGCGACCCTGCCCCCACCGGATCCCAGGAACCCGTAGAATCTTGGGTGGACTGCATCAGCGATCTCCCGGACGCCATCCTTGGGGAGATCATCTCGCTTCTCCCCACCAAGGATTGCTGCCGCACCCAAGTCCTCTCAATTCGGTGAAGCCCTCTATGGTGCGCCCTGCCCCTTAATCTCGACTGTCGTCAACTATCTCTCTTCAATGATTTTGAAATCCCTAGAGCCATCATCTCCTCCCACCAGGGCTCCGTTCAAAGCCTCTGCATCCCGTCATGCTACCTGAGCAAGCATACCATGCCCTGCATGGTGGACGCCTGGCTGAAATCCCCTGAATTCACAAAACTACAGCTGCTTGAGTTCTACTATTCCCCTGGAAATCACATACCACATACCGAACGCCATGAACTTGTGCCCTCAGCACCGATGTCCATCTCGTGGTTTTCCTCCTCTCTCCACACCGCCACCTTTGCGCTGTGCTACCTACCAGACAATCTGGTACTAAACCTTCGAATCCCATTTCTCAAGAAACATTCACTTGTGCGGGTTCGTATATCGGAGGCCTCATTGCACAGCATCATCCACTCCAGTTGCCCTGCGCTGGAGTGCTTGGTGCTTGTTTTCACAGTTAGAATCGGTTGTCTCCAAATAAAGTCGCCTAACCTTGTAAGAATTGGAATTTCTTTTGATGGAAGGCAGCTCATCATCCAAGATGCCCCTTCACTTCAAAGGTTGATCCTTGATTCTAGTTATTCACCGTTGCAAATAACCGTCCTCTTTGCGCCTAAACTGGAGACCTTGGGTGTAATACATGATCTATGTGCTCATTTCAATATGGTGTTTGGCTCCACAGTTCTTCAGGTACTTTATATTATCATCTACACTTGTAACCATAAGCTGCATTTTAAATTTCTGCGCATAATTTATATATCATCTTGGAGTACACATTTTGTACTAATATTATGTTCTATGCTCAATGAAGAGTTTCTCCATGGATGGCCTATCAATGGTGCTGGATTCTGTCAAGATCTTATATATCCAAATGAATAGTTTTGATCTGAACAAGATTATTGGCTTGCTGCAATGCTTTCCATGTCTGGAGAAGTTGTATATAAAGGTGATAATTTCACGCACATTGGAAGCCCGCATATAGTGTACTAGAATTAACCGTTCAGCTGTTGCTCTTTCGACACTCTTCTTTTAGACCTTAACTATTTTCAATCTTCATGTCTATTTAGGCAACAGGACGGGGTAAGAAAGTTATAACCAATCGGTGGATTCGTAAGCATCGGGATTTTCTCACTTCTCATGAGATTCGATTGAAGACAATAACACTAGAACAATATGTAGCCAACCGTGCAAACACAAGATTTGTCACATTCTTCCTGCTGAATGCGAGGTTACTATTGTCCATCAGGCTTAAGTTTATCAACAGCATGGTTTTGACGGATGGGTATGTCGAAGAGCAAAAAAAGGAGTTTCAGGTGGGCAAAAGAGCTTCTGAACGTGTCGGGCTTCTATTTACAACATATTGTGGTCATAATCCAGTAAATTTTACGACCCATGATGTTCATTCTATGGACCTGACCGATCCATTTGACTGTGACTGCCAAAAACAGTGCTGGAGTTAGATGTTGTTGCCCTTTTCAATTTGGGTTGTTTTGTAAACCTGATGAACAATCAACCCTCGTGCTTTTGTACAGTTTGTAAGCTGGAGTTAGATGTTCCTGCCCTTTTCAACTCGGCTATGACTGTAATATTTTCTTTGAAACAAGGCAAATGGCTTGCCATTCGTTTAATTTAGAGTGAAATATTGTAACAAATCACAACCAAGGGAAATAACATCACTCACGCCGGCTGCTTGAGCTCACTATGCATTACAGAAGCCAAGTGATTAGCCCCCACAAGCACCCACAAACTTATTTCGAACTAGCACATCAAATGGGCCGTAAATTTTCATAGGAATGGCTGCATGACCGTGAAAAATGTGGATTCTGACATTTGGGACCCGCGAGGAAATAGCCTATCCAAGGTGGTGTCGACTTACTAGCCAGTCAACAAACGATTATGCCTACCAGCCGTTGGATTGACATCCAACATCTGTCGTGTATCTTCTATCTCTTGTCTTCTTCTTCCTCCAGCCACCCAAACCAAACCGCCCCGTCGGCTCCACCTGCTCCCGCCTCCCTTGGCTAGCTGCGCCTCCGCCGCCCTACCGTACGTAACCTCCAACGTTGGCCAGTCCCTCCCTCTATTCCCCCACACGTCATGTTATTCTCCGGCGACGTCAGCCCCAACACGCACCCGTGCCCGAACCAGTGAACCCTCGTACTCCCCTCCACCTGCGACTGGACCGGCGCATCTTCAACGGCTCCTGTTCATTCCGTCCGAGGCCTCGCCGTCGTCCTCCGCCTTTCGGCCTTGGTTCGCTCGCCATGAGCGGTGCGCCGCCCTCTTGCGTTGTCAACGTCGTCAACAACCGAGAGGAACAAGGAGATGACTGTACGTGGAGAGGATGACAGTAGGGACCCACCAGCGTCATGGCAGTACGCAAGCAAGTGCATCTATAGTACAAGCCCAAAAATATGGTTCCTCCTAATGGTTGGACATCTGGGGCTCACGCCATTGTCAACGTAGTCAATAAACGAGAGAATTACACTACAAGCGGCTAACACCAGAGACCCAGCAAGTCGCGCAGTTTTTTTTTGAGGAACAAGCAGTTGTTATTTATACTAGTTTTAGCGACGGATGAGGGTAACAACTGGGCTGTCCGGGGGCTGTGGCCCGTCTAGCCAGGGTTTTATTTATGTTTACCACATCATGAGCCCAGTTGTGTTTTTTTCTTGCTGAAAATGGCTAGCCCAGTTCTATTTTTTTTAAAGAAATACCCAAACAAGGCCGACTTGCTTTATCGGCCCTGCTGGGCTGCAAATCTTTCAAGACGATGAGAGTTTCATTCGGTTTGCCAAGAAATGGCGTGCACTTTTTTAAAACACATCAAACCGGGAATTAGTTTCAATTTTTTTTCATTACAAGATCTTAAATTCCCTTGATTTTTATGCGTGGACAATTATTTGGATTTTATATTTATATAAATTATTTTTCAAAATAGTATGAATGTGAATCGATATTGCTGGATTAAAAACAGTTGACCGCACCGAAATATGCAAAATTTCGTATACTTTTTAACCGTGGCCACAATATGGGGTGTAATGCCAACAAAAAGAAGATGGGCTCCAAAAAATACCTTAAGAATTAGCAAATGGTTTGTAGATTATTATAAATAATGGCAGATGGGATGTATGCTGTTTTCCACAGATTTGAGGCTGACTTGTGCGCCTACTACAGGTTGACGTGTATGCTTTCATAAAAAAAGGTTGACGCACACGCAACGCCCTGTCAACTTAGTCAACACACGAGAGCAGTGACTGTTGGATGTGCATCCAACGGCTGTCGTGCTTCTTCAATCTCTTCTCTTCATGCTCCAGCCGATCAAACAAGCGCCGGCGAGACTGCCCGCCCCCTCCTCCCGCGGCCGGCTATGCTGCCGCGCAGGCCTCACGGCCCCACCATTCTCCCATCGCTGGCCTAGCCATCCCTCTACGCACCCACACATGCTGTTATTCTCCGGCGATGGCAGACGAACCAGTAAACCCTCATACTCCTCACGGCCCCACCATACGTGGAGAGGCTGACAGCTGGGTCCACGGCCGCGTGCAAGGAAATGCCTCCTTATCACGCGCAAAATAATGATTCCTCCACCTCACAGCTAGGACCCACGGGAAGGGCCTATGTATTTCACGAAAAAAACGTTCCCCCCACTGACAGGTTGGACCCACCAACTATATCTTCGCACACAAGGAAGTGCCTCCTTATTACGCCCAAAAAAATGAATACCCCCTACTAGCTGGGACCCACCATATTGTTGGGCTGACTTGTGGGCCTACTAAGTTGACGGGGACGGAGGGCTTTGTCAACTTAGTCAATACTCCAGTGACCATATGATGTCCATCCAATGGCCATAATGCTTCTTCAACCTCTGGTCTTCTTGCTCCAGTCGCCCAAAGCAACGCCGATCGTGTCGCCTGCTCCTGCCTCCCGTGGCCGGCTGTGCTACCGCCTGCTCCTGCCTCCCCGGGCCCGTCTCTGTGTCGTCCCCTTCCTAGGCCTCGCCGTTGTCCACCGCCGTGGTGCTCTCGGCGTGGCGTGGTAAATGTGGTCAATGACCGACTTCCATCGGAAGAGTACTGTACGTGGAGAGGCTGACAACTGGGTCCACGACAGCCGCAAGGTAGTGCCTCCTTATTACGCGGAAAATAATTATTCCTCCCCCTGGCAGCGGGGACCCACCGGACGGGCCAACAGTATTTTGTGAAAAAAATCGTTTCCCCCTGACTGCTGGGACCCACCGGACGGGCCATCGTATTTCGCAAAAAAATGTTCCCCCCGCTGTCAGCTCGGACCCACCGGAAGTGCCTCCTTATTACGCACAAAAAAATGAATACTCCCCCGGCTAGCTGGGACCCACCTTGGTGGGAGGCTGTCTTGTGGGCCTACTAAATTGACGGGACGAAGGGCTTTCTCAACTTAGTCAATATGAACGATTCTAGCTCCAGTGACCGTACGATGTCCATCCAACGGCCGTAGTGCTTCTTCAACCTCTGGTCTTCTTGCTCCAGCCGCCCAAAGCTGCGCCTGTCGTGTCGCATGCTCCTGCCTCCCGTGGCCGGCTGTGCTGCCGCGGAGGCCTCATCGCCCCCTACTATTCCCACCGCTGGCCAGGCCCTGCGGCGACGGCAGCCTCACAACGCAGCCGAACCAGTGAACCCTCGTACTCCTCTCCGCGCGGGCTTCCACTGCCGCGTCTTCCCCGGCTCCGCGTCGTTCCCTTCCTAGGCCTCGTCGTCGTCCACCGCCGTGGTGCTCTCCGCACGGCGTGGTCAACGTGGTCAAGGAACGACTTCCATCGGAAGAGTACTGTACGTGGAGAGGCTGACAGCTGGGTCCACGGCCACAGCCCAGCTTTTTTGTGATTTGCCAAGTAAGTCGCTTTTTCAGGCCTGTTGGGCTGCAAATCTTTCAAGACGAGGAGAGCTTTCATTAAATGCCGAGAAAATGGCCCATCAAGAATGAGAAATGGGCTGTACATTTTAAAACACATCAAACCGGCAATTAGTTTCAAATATTTTTTTCATTTCAAGATTTTAAATTACATTAATTTTTATGCGTGGACAATTTATTGGATTTTATATTGATATAAATTTATTTTTAAAATCAGTTTGAATGTGATCCAAATTTGGGATTAAAAACAGTTCGCATCAAGCTTTTGAAATATGCAAACTTTCGTATAATTTTTTAACCGTGGCCACAATATGGGCTGTAATGCTAACAAAAAGAATATGGCTCCAGAAAAACCTTAAGAATTAGCAAATGGGCTGTAAATTATTAGAAATAATGGCAGATGGGCTGTATGCTGTTTTCCACAGATTTGAGGCTTTCCTAAAAAAAGGTTGACGCACAAGCAGTGACGGTTGGATGTCCATCCAACGACCGTCGTGCTTCTTAAATCTCTGCTCTTCCTGCTCCAGCCGCTCAAACAAGCGCCGGTGGACTGCTGCTCCCTCCTTCCCAGCGGCCGGGTGTCTTTGCCGCCACAGCCTCACCGCCCCACCGTACTCCCATCGCTTTCCTAGCCATCCCTCTACTCACCCACACCTGCTGTTATTCCCCGGCGACGGCAGACGAACCAGTAAACCCTCGTACAGTCGTACTCCCCTCCGCGTGGGAAACAACTGCCGAGTCTTCCCTGCCTCCATGTCGTCCCCTTCCTAGGCCTAGCCGTCGTCCACCGCCGTGGTGCTCTCGGCGCGGCGTGGTCAATGTGGTCAATGACCGACTTCCATCGGAAGAGTACTGTGCGTCGAGAGGATGATAGCTGGGTCCATGGCCACAGCAAGGAAGTGCCTCCTTATTACGTGAAAAATAATTATTCCTCCACCTGACAGCGGGGACCCACCGGACGGGCCACCGTATTTCGCGAAAAAAATGTTTCCCCCTGACTGCTGGGAACCACCAGCTACACCTTCACACGCAAGGAAGTGCGTCCGAGCAAAAAAAAAATGATTCGCCCCCTGGCTGCTGGGACCCACCAGCTACATCTTTGTAGGACCTTGAAGTATGTCTAGAGGGGGGGTGATTAGACTATTTGACCAATAACAACTTAACCTTTTCCAAATTTTAGACTTTGGCAGATTTTAGCTATTTTAGAACAAGTCAAGCAATCTTCACACAATTCAAGCAAGCATGCAAAGAGTATATAGGCAGCAGAAATAAAGCATGGAACTTGCAAGAATATAAAGGGAAGGGTTTGGAGGATTCAAAAAAAATTGGAGACACGGATGTTTTTGTCGTGGTTCCGATAGGTGGTGCTATCATACATCCACGTTGATGGAGACTTCAACCCACGTAGGGTAACGGTTCTTGTGAGTCCACGGAGGGCTCCACCCACGAAGGGTCCACGAAGAAGCAACCTTGTCTATCCCACCATGGCCGCCGCCCACGAAGGACTTGCCTCACTAGCGGTAGATCTTCACGAAGTAGGCGATCTCCTTGCCCTTACAAACTCCTTGGTTCAACTCCACAATCTTGTCAGAGGCTCCCAAGTGACACCTAGCCAATCTAGGAGACACCACTCTCCAAGAAGTAACAAATGGTGTGTTGATGATGAATTCCTTGCTCTTGTGCTTCAAATGATAGTCTCCCCAACACTCAACTCTCTCTCACAGGATATGGATTTTGTGGAAAGAAGATTTGAGTGGAAAGCAACTTGGGGAAGGCTAGAGATCAAGATTCATATGGTTGGAATGGAATATCTTGGCCTCAACACATGAGTAGGTGGTTCTCTCTCGAGGCTGGTAAGTTGGAAGTGTAGCTTTGTTCTGATGGCTCTCTCCACGAATGAAGAGGAGGTGGAGGGGTATATATAGCCTCCACACAAAAACTAACCGTTACACACAATTTACCAAACTCGGTGGGACCGAATTATCAAACTCGGTCAGACCGACTTAGTAAACCTAGTGACTGTTAGGGTTTTCGGTGGGACTGACATGCATCTCGGTAGGACCGATTTGGTTAGGGTTAGGGCATAACGTAATCTCAGTGAGACCGATTACACAAATTCGGTGAGACCGAAGTTGGTAATTAGCTAACCAGAGAGTTGGTCAGGTAAACTCGGTGGGACCGATTTGCTCTTTCGATGAGACCGAGAAGTTACATAAGGGAAATAGAGAGTTTACACTGTAATCTCGGTGGGACCGATCGCTCACTTCGGTTAGACCGAAACATTACGAAGGCAAACAGAGAGATTACAATCCCATCTCGGTGAGACCGAGATCCCTATCGGTGAAACCGATTTGCCTAGGGTTTGTGGCAGTGGCTATGACATCTGAACTCGGTGGCGCCGGATAGAAAGAATCGGTAGGGCCGAGTTTGACTTTGGGTTTTGGTCATATGTGGATGTGAGAAAGTAGTGGAGGGTTTTGGAGCATATCGCTAAGCACATGAAGCAAAAAGGCTCATTAAGCAACACCTCATCCCTTCTTGATAGTATTGGCTTTTCCTATAGACTCAATGTGATCTTGGATCACTAAAATGCAAAATGTAGAGTCTTGAGCTTTTGAGCTTGAGCCAATCCTTTGTCCTTAATATTTTGAGGGATCCACTTTCATCATCCATGCCATGCCATTCATTGAGCTTTCCTGAAATATTTATCTTGGAATAGTATTAGCTCAATGAGCTATATGTTGTTATGAATTACCAAAACCACCTAGGGATAGTTGCACTTTCAATCTCCCCCTTTTTGGTAATTGATGACAACATATAGATCAAAGCTTCGACAAATGATAATAGAATTGAAAAACATCGTCGCTTTGAGAAGTATGTGATAAGCAAGATCTCCCCCTAAATTTGTGCATATCTTAAGATTTGCTTTGGACTGCAAATGCACAAGAAATTAGGCTCATGGGTTACTCTTCCATATCACATACATCTTGGTGGAGCGCTCAAAATAATAACGATTGAATACATGCACTCATCACCAAGCACAGTGAATGATCATATAAGGATAGATAAGATAATATCATAGAAGGCATAGGTGTATCTTATGATCAAACACATGATCATGAATGTCTCACAGGTACTGCATAGTATCTCAATCAATCAAACGCAAAAAGTTCAACCAAAAGACAAGAGAGAACAAAAGCAAATCTCTCTCTCTCTCAAAGCCTATGATCTATACATTTTTCTCCCCCTTTGGCAACAAGTTATCAAAAAGTTCCTAGAAAATGCATAGTACTATGTTGTCTCCCAGGCTTGGTCTTCTGGTGGTGGTATAGACAGGACTCCAAGGATGAACGCATCAGTAGATGTTGTAGGAGCTGAAGAAGTTGGAGCTGGAGCTGGTTGAGCTGGAGCTGTAGCTGGAGCGGAAGAAGTTGCTCTGGTGTCTGGAGTTGGTACTGCAGCTGAACTCTGAGCTCTAGGCACTCTGGCAAATGCATCAGTTGTCGTCTTGCCCTTCCTCTCTTGCATATCATCTTGTAACTGCTCCACTGCTGACTGAATCTCAGTTATTTTGACATCAAGATCATAGAATTTTTGTTCCATGATTCTCTCCAGGCTCTCCTGGTTTTGAGTTAGGGTGGCCAACCCCTTCTCAATCCGCAGAGATGATGCTATTAAGTAACCAAGCTGCTCCTGCTTGCTCTTCAGAAAGTAGTCAGATGCCTCTGCTTGAGTTGGCATCTTTGCAGCTTTCTCTTGCCTTGCCTTCTCCTTTCTCTGCTGAGCTTGCACTGATGATGGTTCATTCTCTGTCATGACAACTCGATTGTCCTCAAAATCAGGATAAAGAACCATGTGTTCCTTATCCAAGAGATACTTTCCTATGCCCATCTTCGAGTTTATCTACTCCTGAATCTGTGGGGCATATCCACAGCTTCTCCTCTGATCTGCTGCTGTCCTCTTAATTGTCTCGACTATGAGGCTCATGACCTTGAATTTATGAGGCACATCTAAAACATGAAGCAAATTGATTGCATGCCCTCTAATCATGTTATGGTCACCTGATTTGGGCAAAAGAGTATGCCTTAAGATCCAGTTGATCGTAGGCAGCCTGACAATAGAAAATGGACTGGTCCAAACTTGAAGGTCTCAATTGCATCATCTGGGATCTCCTTGTACATGTGTGCCATTGATTTATGATCCATTTTCTTCTTACCATAAATGTCCAGGTCATCCTCACTTTCCTTTGGGGCATTGATCAAACTTGCCCATTCCTCTATGGTAGACTGATATCTGGTTCCTTCTGACATCCACACTATCCTGCCATCTAGATAGAAGTGTGCTGTGGAGTAGAATTGCATGATAAGTTCGTCGTTCCAGTTGGTGAGCTTCTGCCCAAAAAAATCAGCAACTTCACAAGCACTGAAGCTGTCATATACTCCTAGGTAGTGTTCTGTGTTCTCCTTCATGTAGGTCCAGTTGACCCATCTCATATCGCAAACTATGGGCTTCTTATCCAGCAAGATAGTCTCATAAAAGTCCTGCTGCTCCTTGGTGTGGAACCTGTAATCCACAGCAGTCCTTCTCCTCGTGGCATATGGATCTGTCTCTCTCCATAGCCTCAACCCATTATCTCTCCAAATCTTCATGTTTTCAGCCACTGGATGAGCATCGTTGTGGTCTCGGATCTTGGGTTTGAGCTTCCTTAGGACCTGCCCTTCTTCATCTTCTTCAGCTTCAACTTCAGGCAATGGGGCCTTGTTCTTTTCAGCTGCTGGTATGCTCCTGGTATTCCTCTTGGGTGCATTCTTGGGCTTGGAGGCAGCTTTGGGCTTTGATGTTGCAGCCCCTGACTTGATTGCATCACCCATCAGTTTCTGTGCTTTGGGTGCTGGCTCTGCAACCTCTTCTTATTCTTCCTCTTCCATCATGGAAGGCTTCCCAATCACTCTTGTCATGGTCTTCTTGACCCTTTCTTTCCTTTTCTTTCCCTCTCCAGCAACAGGCTCGTTGGGTTGAGATTCCAAAGGAGCTTGAGTAGACACTCTGGCTTTGGACATTGGTTGTCTGCCTGCTGGCCTTTTGATTTTCAAACCAGGCTTCACTGCAGATGAGCTGAACTCCCTCTTGAGCACTTTCTTCTTGGAGCTTGCCTCATCCTCAACTGCCACGTAATCCTCATCTTTAGATTCTGAGGTCTTCTTATTTCTTGACCTTGTGGCAGCCTTGGGCAAATTACTCGGAGTGCTTCTGCTCCCCTCATCTGAGCTGCTTGAGGGACTAGTGCCCTCGCTCAATTGGATCTGCTCTTCAGATTTGTTCTGGCTATCACTTTGGTCTGACATGCTATGCAACTGACTGCTGACCCTGTGAATAGTTATAGGTGAGGTAGAGTGGATGAGCATCACAAAATGCGGAGATTTTTGCAAAAGAATGATTCAAAAAACTTAGTTTTAGTTTCCCACTGAAAACATTTCGGATCTACCGATTTTCAAACTCGGTGATACCGAAGCAGTTTTGGAACCTAAACTAGTGATCTCGGTCAGACCGAGTCACAGTTCGGTGGCACCGAGACTGCTAGGGTTTCACAAAGTTCTAAAATCGGTCACACCGATTTGTAATTCTCGGTCAGACCGAGACTTACAAGTGCAATGGCATCAGCCAAATCGGTGGGACCGAGTTTTTCAACTCGGTGGGTCCGAGATGGTTTCGGCGGAAACCTAACCCTAAATTTTCGAATCGCAACTATTCTAAGGATTGATTTGACTGGATAGGAGTGTTTCAATCGTGGCAAGATACATAATGAACACAATGTGCTGAGAATCGGACGAGGAAAGCACTGTGATCGAGTCCATACCCTAGTTCGGCAGGAACTCGCTACGGCGGCAACAGTGGAGGAGAATTCCATTGACGGCGGTGGAGACCAGCGACAGGAGGCGGCTGGCGATAAAGTCGGCGATCCGTAGACCAAGTTGGCAGAGTGAGCTATGCGCGGGCGGGAGGATTCGGAGAAAGTTTTCCAAATTTTGCCCGTGCGATATATATAGCCCGGCCCTGTCGGTGTGACCGAGTGGTACGACTCGGTGGCACCGAGATGCAAAACTGTGAACAGTTATTGCAACTCGGTGTGACCGAAAAGTACAAATCGGTTGCATCGAGATGAAAACCTAAATCGACTCAGTAATCTCGGTATGACCGAAATGGAGGAATCGGTCAGACCGAAAATCACAAAGAAGTTTAGGAAGTTTAAGTCTATGACGAATCGGAGACTCCTAGTGCTCCTCACACAGAGTGGTTCGAATCTGACTTGATCAAATTTTGTGATGTAGCATGAATAGAGTTTGAGACGAGAAAAGCATAGATAGCTAGAGAAGGTTCTTAGGCATTATTTTCCATCCACTTGGCCAAAGAAAGAAAAGCCAAACAATCAAAACAACAAGTGGATGTCCTCGAATGAGTAAATATGCAACGAACATGCTCACACAATAAGATGACAAATAAAATATGTGACAAAGCATGCACAACCAATTCTAGCATCTATCAAACAATTGGCGATAACTAGGTCATCTATATATGAGTATATTGACTTAGGAGTCAAATGAGAACATTTGATCATAGGTCATACTCATCGTTTAAGCTCAAGTGGGGTTACCACTTTTACATAAAGCATTTATGTGTTCACATCATTAGAGTTGCTTTGACTCAATTCTTAGAGTTAAGCTCCCCCTAGATGTGAGATCCCCCCTTAGAGGGATAAACTAACCTTGGGTTTTGTCGATGATGACTTCATGTAGGTGTTGAAGATGTGGATGCTCAATGTTGATGTAGATCGTTTGGAGCAATCCTTTGGAGTGAGTTGCACTTTCAATACCTACATGGGTTAGTCCCACAAGGAACAAACAAGGATATCCATAGACATAGAGTGATGCACACACAAAATGATGTCCATGAAAACATTAGGTTACCTTGTCCCTTGCCTTACCAATCATGAGGGTTTGTGACTCCTTGAACTAGTGCAAGATATGGAAGTTGATTGCACTTGTCCTTGCCATAATGATATGATTGAAAAATGTTGGCGGAGTCACCCTCAAGAACTCTCTAGTTCTTCTTCTTCGGGATCCACATCAACTTGATGGGAATCCTTGGTGTAGTAGTTGTACTTGATGAAATAGAACTTGACGTAGTCTTGGGAACCCACTTGACCAAGGCCTTAGGTGCTTCTTCAAATGCATCAATTTCCTCTTGAAGCTTGTCCTTGCCTTTGTTCTTGTGGTCTTGTGGTGGAAGATCATCTTGTGCTTGTGTTCCCTTGAAGGAAGTAGGATCATACTTCTCTTGTTGAGGAAAAAACTTCGTCTTGGGGTATTGATCTTCTTCCCACTCAACTCCATTGGCATTGAACTTTCGTTCAAAACCAACACCTTGATTCTTCCGGTGCCTTCCTTGCTTATGCACAATTTCCTTAAATTGCTTACTCCGGCAAGACTCTTGTATACACCTTTCTATAATTCCCTTCAATAAGCTGTTTTCTTTCTCAAGTGTAACTTGGCGAAGAGAATCATTAGTGGAATCAAGAGAACTACTAGAAGCAACAATATTAGATTTAGCATTGTGATTGTTACTACTAGAAGAAGAATCTTTCTTGTTCTTGTTACTAGACTTGACTTGAGGCATGTAAGTAGATAAGAGTAAACGCTTGGCAATGTAAGAAGAACTTTTCTTACGAAGATCATCATTGATTGCCTTTAAGAACTCATGCTCTTGCTCAAGATTGAGCTTTTCAAAGCGTAACTTCTCATGAGCCCTTAAAAGTTCTCGATGATCTTCAAAGATAGTTTCATGAGCTAACTTAAGAATGTTTAGTTCTTTAGTTAGACGCTCAATTTTCTCCTTATCATTTTCATTCGTTTCAACTTGATTAGCATGATTAATTGACGTTTCATCATAGTATTCATCACTAGAGTTGTCAACAAGTAAATCATCATCACCTAGCAAGTCATCTTCATCAACATCAAAATCAACATACTCGGGGTGTGTTACCTTAGGACCTTTGGCCATGAAGCATCTACCAATTCCTTCATTTGGTGATTCAAATATGTCGTAGGAGTTGGTTGACACAAGTGCTAGACCGGCAACACCTTCATCTTGAGTGTATTTGGAGTCGGAGTGATAGCTTCTCTCGGAGTGATGGTCGGAGTCGGAGCCGGATACCCATTCACCAACATGAGCTTGATGTCTTCGTTTTGTATAGCTCTTTGATGACTTTTCCTTCCTTTCCGAATCCTTGCTTATCCGTGAGGGTCTTCGTTCATAACGATCATCTCTACTCCTTCTCTCTCTTGGTGGTGATTCTTCTCTTCTACTTCTTCTCTTGGGAGAATCTTCTCTTCTTTTGTAGGGTGCCGTACACTCAGTGGAATAGTGTCTGGGTCTCCCACAATTGTAGCAATTGCGCTCTCGACTAGAAGATCTTTTGTCATTGTAGGACCTTGACTTAGAGCTTCTTTCTTCGCTTCTACTCTTGTAGAATTTGTTGAAGTTCTTCACCATTAAGCTCAATTCTTCATTGAAGGTTTGTTTCTCACTTGATGATGTGGGGGCTTCACATGAGGCTTTGTAAGCACCACTCGACTTGTTGTGAAGTTCCTTCTTATCCTTGAATGACATCTCATGAGCAACAATTCTTCCAATGACTTCCGTAGGCTTGAGATCTTTGTAATTGGGCATCATTTGGATCAATGTGCACACGGTATCATATTTTCCATCCAATGCTCTTAGGATCTTCTTGATGATAAATCTATCGGTCATCTCTTCACTTCCTAAGCCGGCAATCTCATTTGTGATAAGAGCAAGCCTAGAGTACATTTCAGCGACACCTTCACCATCCTTCATTTTGAACTTGTCAAGCTGACTTTGGAGCACATCCAACTTGGATTCCTTGATGAGTCGGTACCTTCGTGCATATCAATCAAAGTATCCCAAATTTCTTTTGCATTCTCAAGACGGCTGATTTTGTTGAATTCTTTGGGGCACAATCCATTGAAGAGGATATCACAAGCTTGAGCGTTGTATTGCAACATCTTCAACTCATCCGCACCAGCTTCACGGTTCGGTTCTCTCCCATCAAAGAATTCACCTTGCAAGTCAATACACACAATAGCCCAAACGGCGGGGTTATGTCCGAGAATATGCATTTTCATCTTATGCTTCCAACTAGCAAAATTAGTGCCATCAAAGTAAGGACCTCTACGATGATAATTTCCCTCGCTAGACGCCATACTCTCCTAGGTTGTGAAACCAAGGCTATGACCACCAAAAGCTATGGAAATCAAAGCAAATGGAGACCAAAGCTCTGATACCACTTGTAGGACCTTGAAGTATGTCTAGAGGGGGGTGATTAGACTACTTGACCAATAAAAACTTAACCTTTTCCCAATTTTAGACTTTGGCAGATTTTAGCTATTTTAGAACAAGTCAAGCAATCTTCACACAATTCAAGCAAGCATGCAAAGAGTATATAGGCAGCGGAAAATAAAGCATGCAACTTGCAAGAATATAAAGGGAAGGGTTTGGAGGATTCAAACGCAATTGGAGACACGGATGTTTTTGTCGTGGTTCCGATAGGTGGTGCTATCGTACATCCACGTTGATGGAGACTTCAACCCACGAGGGTAACAGTTTTGTGAGTCCACGGAGGGCTCCACCCACGAAGGGTCCACGAAGAAGCAACCTTGTCTATCCCACCATGGCCGTCGCCCACGAAGGACTTGCCTCACTAGCGGTAGATCTTCATGAAGTAGGCGATCTCCTTGCCCTTAGAAACTCCTTGGTTCAACTCCACAATCTTGTCGGAGGCTCCCAAGTGACACCTAGCCAATCTAGGAAACACCACTTTCCAAGAAGTAACAAATGGTGTGTTGATGATGAACTCCTTGCTCTTGTGCTTCAAATGATAGTCTCCCCAACACTCAACTCTCTCTCACAGGATATGGATTTGGTGGAAAGAAGATTTGAGTGGAAAGCAACTTGGGGAAGGCTAGAGATCAAGATTCATATGGTTGGAATGGAATATCTTGGCCTCAACACATGAGTAGGTGGTTCTCTCTCAGAACTGGTAAGTTGGAAGTGTAGCTTTGTTCTGATGGCTCTCTCCATGAATGAAGAGGAGGTGGAGGGGTATATATAGCCTCCACACAAAAACTAACCGTTACACACAATTTACCAAACTCGGTGGGACCGAATTATCAAACTCGGTCATACCGATTTAGTAAACCTAGTGACCGTTAGGGTTTTTGGTGGGACTGACATGCATCTCGCTAGGACCGATTTGGTTAGGGTTAGGGCATAACGTAATCTCGGTGAGACCGATTAAACAAATTCGGTGAGACCGAAGTTGGTAATTAGCTAACCAGAGAGTTGGTCAGATAAACTCGGTGGGACCGATTTGCTCTTTTGGTGAGACCGAAAAGTTACAGAAGGGAAACGAATAGTTTACATTGTAATCTCGGTGGGACCGATAGCTCACTTCGGTTAGACCGAAACGTTACAAAGGAAAACAGAGAGATTACAATCCCATCTCGGTGAGACCGAGATCCCTATCGGTGGAACCGATTTGCCTAGGGTTTGTGGCAGTGGCTATGACATCTGAACTCGGTGGCACCGGATAGAAAGAATCGGTAGGGCCGAGTTTGACTTTGGGTTTAGGTCATATGTTGATGTGAGAAAGTAGTGGAGGGTTTTGGAGCATATCACTAAGCACATGAAGCAAAAGGCTCATTAAGCAACACCTCATCCCTTCTTGATAGTATTGACTTTTCCTATAGACTCAATGTGATCTTGGATCACTAAAATGCAAAATGTAGAGTCTTGGGCTTTTGAGCTTGAGCCAATCCTTTGTCCTTAATATTTTGAGGGATCCACTTTCATCATCCATGCCATGCCATTCATTGAGCTTTCCTGAAATATTTAGCTTGGAATAGTATTAGCTCAATGAGCTATATGCTGTTATGAATTACCAAAACCACCTAGGGATAGTTGCACTTTCATCTTCGCACTCAAGGAAGTGCGTCCGGGCAAAAAAAATGATTCGCCCCCCTGACTACTGGGACCCACCAGCTACATCTTCGTAGGCAAGGAAGTGCCTGACAGTCGGGACCCACCTGGTCGAAGCGTATGTAGCATTGTCATTCTGGTCACGAACGTGTACGTACATATATACTGGTGGATGTAGAGGCGCGCATGTGTCGTAGTAGAGGTGCGCACATAGCATGTACACGTATGTACAGCGGCCAGGGTGCAAGAAAGAAAATATGGCCACGTATGTGTACATACGGGCGGGGTCTCGAACGCCTACTCGCGCATACGTACGGCGAGGGCTCGTGTACATGGCTGGGTCGGAACGGAGAAACAACATCGTCGTCGTGTTCATGGGGAGGCAACGGAATGCGTCGTGTTCATGGGGAGGCAACGGAATGCGTCGTGTTCATCGGGAGGCACGAAACGCGTGGGAGCCAACCGGCTGGGTCGGAACGGAATGCGTGGTCGTGTTCATCGGGAGGGCTTGGATGGAACAGGCGATGAAAACAAGGCCTGGCGTACCACAGAACGGAGGAATCGGACCTCCTATGTTCGGAACGGGGTCCTGTTGATCGGGAGGGGTGTGGCGTACCGCAAAACGGAGGAAATGGATCTCCTACGGTCGAAACGGGGGTCATGTTGATCGGGAGGGGTGTGGCGTACCGCAAAACGAGGAAACGAACCTCCTACGGTCGAAACGGGTGTCCTGTTGATCGGGAGGGGTGTGGCGTACTGCAAAACGGATGAAACAGACTTGTGTTGGAGCACTACGATCGAAACGGGGGTCCTGTTCATCGGGAGGGGTGTGGCGTACCGCAAAATGGGACTCCACGGGATACTGTTCATCTCCACCGTCGACCTCCTCCAGCCTCCACGGGCTACCGTCGACCTCCTCCAGCCTCCACGGGCTCCTGTTCATCCAGCCTCCACCGCAGGCTACTCCACCGGCTACTGTTCAACCACCCCTCCACGGGCACCCCTCCACCATGTACTGTTCATCCAGCCCTCCACACCACGGGGTCCTGTTCAACCACCCCTCCACGGCCACCCCTCCACCGTCTACTGTTCATCCAGCCCTCCACACCATGGGGTCCTGTTCATCCAACCGCCCCCCTCGCAATGCTCACTGTTCATCCAATTGATCGACTTCAGTTAGCAGCAGTAGCGAAGGAATCGCTCCATCGGGTTCAGTTAACAACCATCGATCGGTCGCCGGGTTCGATGAACGCGTAGCTCGCAAGATGCAATCGCCGGGTTCGATTAGAGCTAACGCACACACACGCGCAGCGCACGCACGTACGAGAAACGCGCATCGCTCGGCCCCCGACCTCCCACCGTAACCGGCAACTCCCCGAAATTTTCCTACCCCTCGCTTCTACCATGGTTTTTTCCATCATGGACGGCCCAAAGAATGTCATGCGGCTGCGTCTCCGGCTCGCCCAGGACGAAAAGCCCATTTTCTGTCATGATTTTTAGTCATAGAAGTAGGAGCCCACCACATCTATGATGATACCGGGTTCTGTCACAATTATCGTCATAGAAGTGTCATATGTATGACATAATTTTTTTTCGTTCGGCCCAAAATGTCACGGATGTGTCTTTTTTTAGTAGTGTATGCCTATTCTCTCTTATTTTACAAGGTTTACATGAAGAGGGAGAATGCCGACAGCTGGGATTCTGGGCTAGAAAAGGAGCAAATATTGGAGACCTATTCCGCACAACTCCAAAAGTCCTGAAACTCCACGAAAGTCATTTTGGGAATTAATAAAAAATATTAAGCGGAAGAAATACATGAGGGGGGCTACCCACCATCCACGAGGGTGGGGGGGGGGGGGCGCCCTACCCCCTGGGCGCGCCCCCTGCCTCGTGGCCCCCCTGGCAGCCCTCCGGTGGCCATCTTTTGCTATATGAAGTCTTTTACCCTGGAAAAAAAATCATAAGCAAGCTTACGGGACGAAACTTCGCCGCCACGAGGCGGAACCAATCTAGGGCTCCGACGAAGCAGTTCTGCCAGGAAAACTTCCCTTCGGGAGGGGGAAATCATCACCATCATCATCACCAACGATCCTCTCATCGGGAGGAGGTCAATCTACATCAACATCTTCACCAGTGCCATCTCCTCTCAAACCGTAGTTCATCTCTTGTATTTAATCTTTGTACCAAAACCTCAGATTGGTACTTGTGGGTTGCTTGTAGTGTTGATTACGCCTTGTAGTTGATGCTAGTTGGTTTATTTGGTGGAAGATCATATGTTCAGATCCTTAATGCATATTAATACCCCTCTGATTATGAACATGGATATGCTTTGTGAGTAGTTACGTTTGTTCCTAAGGACATGGGAGAAGTCTTGCTATTAGTAGTCATGTGAATTTGGTATTCGTTTGATATTTTGATGAGATGTAGGTTGTCTTTCCTCTAGTGGTGTTACGTGAATGTCGACTACATGACACTTCACCATTATTTGGGCCTAGAGGAAGGCATTGGGAAGTAATAAGTAGATGATGGGTTGCTAGAGTGACATAAGCTTAAACCCTAGTTTATGCGTTGCTTCGTAAGGGGCTGATTTGGATCTACTTGTTTCATGCTATGGTTAGTGAGGGAGTCCTGGATTAGGGGGTGCTTGGACAGCCGGACTATATGCTTATGCCGGACTGTTGGACTATGAAGATGCAAGATTGAAGACTTCATCCCGTGTCCGGGTGGGACTCTCCTTTGCGTGGAAGACAAGCTTGGCAATTCGGATATGTAGATTCCCTTCTCTGCAACCGACTCTGTGTAACCCTAGCCCCCTCCGGAGTCTATATAAACCAGAGTGTTTAGTCCATAGGACAACAACAATCATAATCATAGGCTAGCTTCTAGGGTTTAGCCTCTACGATCTCGTGGTAGATCAACTCTTGTAATACTCATATAATCAAGATCAATCAAGTAGGAAGTAGGGTATTACCTCCATAGAGAGGGCCTGAACCTGGGTAAACATCGTGTCCCCCGCCTCCTATTACCATTAGCCTTAGACGCATAGTTCGGGACCCCCTACCCGAGATCCGCCGGTTTTGACACCGACATTGGTGCTTTCATTGAGAGTTCCACTGTGTCGTCACCGTAAGGCTTGATGGCTCCTTCAATCATCTACAACGATGCGGTCCAGGGTGAGGTTTTCCTCCCCGGACAGATCTTCGTATTCAGTGGCTTCACACTGCGGGCCAACTCGCTTGGCCATCTGGAGCAGATCGATAGCTACATCCCTGGCCATCAGGTCAGGTTCGGAAGCCTGAATTACACTGCCGACATCCGCGAAGACTTGATCTTCGAAGGATTCGAGCCCATGACAGGTGCACCCTATAGTCACGATGAGCGTGACCTAGATCTGCCAACGGACGGTGTTCAGGAGATCACACCTGCAGCTGCCCTGGCTTTAAATCTAATGCATATCGTGCCATCCGAGGACATGAGGATGGACCCCACCGCGGAGGCCGCACACTCAGCGACGATAGAGCCGAACACAGATTTCACTTCCAATGAGGTCTGTGTCATCGGACCCTCGGACTCGTCTCCGGCTATAGGCTCCGAACCCCGTGCATCCGTGCCCATCGGGTCTAACTGGGCACCGATCATGGAGTTTAGCTTCGGGGATATCTTTCAGCACTCACCCTTGGGCGACGTGCTAAACTCATTAAAATCACTCTCCCTGTCAGGAGACTCCTGCCCGAACTATGTTCGGCTAGAGTGGGAAGCGGACGATGGAATTCGTGACCCACCCACCACCCACTTAATAGCCACTGTCGACGGCTCAACCGACATGCTTGATTTCGACTCCGAAGACGTCGACGGCATGGACGACGATACCAGGGCAGAACAGGAACCACCGCCCACACGGCGCTGGACAGCCACCTCATCATATGACATATACATGGTGGACACACCCAAAGAAAACAATGGCGAGGAGCAGAAGGATGCAATGACTTCTGAGAAGCAGCCAAAGCACCGACGTCAGCGGCGCCGCTCTAAACCCCGCCATAGCAAAAATAGCGACACTGGTACAAGAAAGAATAACACCTAGACGATGCCGAAGACAACGACGACCCTGCAGAACCAGCGATGAAGCAGGACGGGCAAGGAGACGGCGAACACAGTCCGGGGCTGCTTTCCGATCACAGCAATGTCGAAGACAAAACTTATAAACCTGTCTTCGGAGAGGAGAACAATCCGGACGACGAAGCACACATCATCCCGGAAAAGCACTTGGAACAAGAGCACCTCCACAAAAGGCTTATTGCCACCACGAGGAGTTTGAAGTAGCAGAAGCAACGGCTTAAAGCCGCGTAGGATACGCTCAACCATAGACGGAACAAAGTGCTCGACACTGATGAAATATACGGCGATGATCGCCACACAAAGAGCTACCCAAAACGCAAGCTGCTGCCCGAATTCGACGACGAGGCTATCGTGCCCATTCCGCCGAAAAACAATATGGCTGATCTGCCGGACCGACCACCCCGCGACCGAGACAGATCGGCTAATGATGCCGCACACAAGTCAGCACACGATCTACGTGAGCACCTGGACAAAAGAGCTGGTATGACTAGGTCCATCTATGGATCTAGGAAACACGTTCCTACGCAAGATCACGGCCACCAAACCGACTATATTGATCGACTACCAGCTCGGAATCAACACCGAACACCACAGCCATCGGACCCACGCCACGACACATCCAGGTACTGGGGCACCGCACACCCCCTGTGTTTCACCGATGAGGTGTTGGATCATGAATTTCCAGAGGGGTTTAAACCCGTAAACATCGAGGCATACGATGGAACGACAGACCCTGCAGTCTGGATTGAGGACTTTATTCTTCACATCCATATGGCTCGCGGAGATGAACTCCACGCCATCAAATACCTTCCCCTCAAGTTGAATGGACCAGCTCGGCACTGGTTGAAAAACCTTCCCAAAAATTCCATTGGAAGCTGGGAAGAACTCGAGGACGCTTTCAGGGCTAATTTTCAAGGGACATATGTCCGACCTCCGGATGCAGACGATTTAAGTCATATATTTCAACAACCCGGAGAGTCAGCCCGTAAGCTTTGGAACAGATTTCTCACCAAGAAGAATCAAATCGTCGACTTCCGGATGTCGAAGCCCTAGCAGCTTTCAAACACAGTGTCCGAGACTAATGGCTTGCCAGACACCTCGGTCAGGAAAAGCCAAGGACAATGGTAGCCCTAACAACACTTATGACCCGCTTTTGCGTGGGCGAGGATAGTTGGTTGGCCCGAAGCGGCACCAGTGATCCAGGCACGTCCGAAATAAGGGATGGCAATGGAAAACCGCGACGCAATAAAAACAAGCGTCGAAGTAATGAAGACAGCCCAGACAACACAACGGTAAACGCTGGATTCAGGGGCTCTAGACCCAGTCAACTGAAAAAGCCATTTAAAGGCAGCAGTGATGGATCGTCCAGCCTAAGTAAATTTCTAGACAGGTCCTGTCAGATTCATGGCACCGCTGAGAAACCTACAAATCTCACCAACAGTGAATGCTGGGTCTTCAAGCAGCCCGGCAAGCTAAACGCCGAACACAAGGGGAGGGAGCCGCCAAGCGAAGATGAGGACGAACCTCGCCAGCCGAACACTGGGGGACATAAATTTTTTCCACCGGAGTCAAAACAGTGAACATGATCTACGCCACCCACATACCAAAGAGGAAGCGCAAATGCGCACTCCGAGACATGTACGCTGTAGAACCAGTCGCCCCAAAATTCAATCCATGGTCGGCCTGCTCGATCACTTTCGATCGCAGGGATCATCCTACCACTACTAGGGAAAACCTTATACACAGAAATTTAGCAACAACGCGGGTCAAAAAAGGGCGCTAGTGCTACATAGCAGTAGCGACCGTATAAAAACCGCACTACAGATACAACTTTAGCAGTAGCGCGTGTAGTGGCAAAAGCGCTACTACTAATATTTCCATTGCTAGAATGATAGGCTACGCATAGCAGTATTGGGCTTGTAGTAAACGCGCTACTGCTAGGGAATAAGTAAGAGCGTTTCCTAGGAAGAGCGCTACTACTAACGGAAATAAAATAAGATGAAAAACAAATAGAAAAGTAAATGAAAATGAAAGAAATAGAAAAGGGAGAAAGGAAAAAATAAAATGTAAAGCAAAATAAATGAAAAAGCAAAAAAACGGAGGAAGGCATAGCAACAGCGTGTGTTTGTAAGAGGCGCTATAGCTAACGTAGCTGCAGCGCGTGTCCTAGACCCCCGCTATAGAAACAGAAAAGGAAATAAAAAATGGAAGAAAATTACATAGCTATAGCAGCAACGCGTTTTGTAAAAACCGCTATAGCTATCTTAGCTATAGCGCGTTTTACCAAACACGCTATCGCTAAGTTTGACTTAACCAAAAAACCGTTTCCCCCCGGCCACCACTTCTCCCCCAAATCCCTCAACCCACCCCGAGCGCCGCTGTCTCCCCGATTCGCGTCGCCCACTTCGCCGCCGCCTCCTCGCCGACGCCGACGCCACGAGCCGTCGGCGCTGCCGACGCCACCGGAGCCGCTTCAACGCCACGGATCCGCTGCCTCGTCAACGCCACCGGAGCCGTCGTTGACGCCACAGATCCTTCCTCGCCACAACTGCCTCCCTCGCCGTCACGGAGACGCCCTGCCTCCTCGCTGTCACGGAGACGCCCCGCCTCCTCGCCACCACCGCCTCCGTCGCCACCACGGAGCCATCCTCTGTAAGCCCCCAACCCTCCTCTCTCTCTCATGCATAGGTTAGCTAGTTTAATTAGGTTAATTATCTAGGTTAGGGCAAAAATTTAGTTAGGGCTTTGACAGAGAAGTAGTTAGGTTAACTAGTTTAATTAGGTTAATTATCTAGGTTAGTGCAAAAATTTCGTTAGGGCTTTGACAGAGAACTAGTCATGTTAACTAGTTTAATTAGGTTAATTATCTATGTTAATTAGTGCAAAAAATTATTTTGGGCTTTGACAGAGAACTAGCTGCGTTAACTTGTTTAATTAGGGTTAATTATCTAGGTAAACTAGATTAACTAACTAGGTTAAATAGGTAGGTTAATTAGGTTCGTTGGATTAACAAGCTAGGTTAAGTAGGTTGGCTAGGTTAGAGGAAAATTTTATTTTAGAGCATTCGGTCAGAAGGGTTAGAGAAATGGAGTTCCTTTGCAATTTAATTGGGTTCTGTCCTAGGCAGAGATGGGTTAGAGATAATAATGTGTGTTTGTGTGAGAGAGAGGAATAGCTAGATCAACATAATTTGGGTTCTGTCCTAGGCAGAAAAGTGTTTAGTGAGGTCAGTTTGAAAGGTTTTTGATTTTTGAAAAGACCACTATTTTTCAAGGAAAAGAATTTAGGCAAATTTTATTTTTCATTGAAGTGGTCATGTTATATCTTTTCATTGAAGTTGTTCGATTGTGCCCAAGTGGCTTTGTTGTTTCCAGGGAATGATGCTGTGTGGCCTATGTTTTGCCGGAATGTTGATTCATTTCTGTTCCAGCAAATTTCAGGTTCTCGATTTGTCCACTTTTTAGCAAAGGTCATGCCGAAATTTTCCATGAATTTCGGCATGACTTGTGCTACAAACTAGGACATATCGAGTGCCCGGGATTTGCCGCACCAGGAAGGAGTCAACATTCCTGCAAAACAATAGTCCCTTTTTATGTCATTATTCATTTTATTAGGTCTAGAATTAATTGACTAGATTTAATCATAGGAAACATGGCTAGCAATGATGAATGACAGGGTTCTAGTGATTGCGACGACGTTTACCTAGCGGCAGACGAATATTTTAGCCGTATCGACGATCAACCGATGTTGTTGCTGGGCCCACCGGTGGCATCGGGGACTGAGACCGACACGCAGACCGGTGCTGAGACTGGGACCGGCGCTGAGATTCAGACCGGCATCGAGACCGGGGCTGAGACCGGTGCTGCCTCGGGGAGCGGAGCCGGTGTAGAACCGAAAGCAAAGAGGCAACGGCTTCCTAACAAACTCAGGACTACTAGACTGGTGGTCACGGAGGTGGACGACGGCAATTTTGAGCCAAAGGCGCCCGAGGAAGAAGCGCGTGCTACGGCAATCAAATTGGCTGCATCATACGGACAACCGCCACCATCAATGATGAGAAACTACAGAAGATAGAAAATATGAGGAGCTCCCTCCTAAAGAAGTTTCACCAGATATTCTTGTTCCCGGCCGGAATGAGAAGGATTATGAAGATCCGGGCGAGGACCCGCAATGAAGAAGATAAACAAACACGCCATGACCAAGTTTAGCGACACGTTGGCGCTGGAAAAATCGAGTGAAAGCAAAGATCAACGACGGGAACCCTACTCCGAGTTTGTAAAGGATAATCCGACAATCACGGAAGAGCAGTTTCAAATATTCAAGGAGGCTTGCGAGGCGAAGCTGCCAAAAGAAGTCTAAGTACATGAAGGGCTTCAAAAGAGGAACATTGGGAGCCACCACTCGGAAGCCGTGGTTACGGGCGGAAAGAGGTCCAAATGGGCCAAGGAGGATGGAAGCCATGAGTCCGGGCATCCTGCACTTTGGCGGATTTCACCGCCCCGCAGGAGCATGACGCCCCGAGGGCCCGCACCGCTGGGACCCACTGAAGAAGGTTTACGAGACAACACCGGTCATTACGGAGTTCATGAGACTGCTGGTAATTTTAGTTTCTGATCAATTCGACTGCACACGTTAGTCATATTTGTAAACGATCCTTGTGCGTTTTGCAGAGAGAGCAGCACCGGATTGTGGCCGAAGGGACTCGCCGTCTGAGGCATTGGCCAGGCCCAAGTGGGACACTCCATTCAACCGGGCGTTGAACATATTGAAACGACAACCGGTGGATACTCGACCGTCGTATGGACGCGTGCATGGTATCGGAGACGGCGCCACGTGGAAGAAGTACTACCATGAGACCACGGAGGAGAGAAAGGAAAGACGGAGGTTAACTGAAAAAAACATCGACAAGAAGGTTGGGATTGCGGTTGAGAAGAAATCATCTCAGATAGTCGCAATAGCGGTAGCTGCCGCAAAGCAGGTGGTTGCGGATTTGTCTACTTCCTTGGTGACGGGTGTTATCACCTGGACAAGGAAAAATCTAGAAAAAAATGCAGAGGACTTTCCCCTTGCTGACTTCTTGGGAGCACCTGCTCCCGCGACTGCTCCCCTTTGACTGCCCCCGCACTGCTCCTCCCACCGCTCCCGCACCGGCTACCGCACCTGCTCCCGCACCGGCTCCCGCACCGGACGTGCTCGGCGGTGCTTCATCTTTGGCTGAGCTCGACGCCCTCACGGTATCTGTCACACCGGCCCCCTTCAATATAAATGTATAATCTCCCGTTTTCGTTGCCTTTCGGATGTCTCACGTCGCAGACTTTTCTTTGCAGGCCGACGAAACCCCGTGCACCATATTGTACACCATCGGCGACCAGAAGGTGGCCGTGGGGAAGGCGACGATAATGAAGCCGAAGGAACCATTGTTCCACAGCCGGTCAATCCCCCCGAACGTCTTCAAGGTTTCCATGGCGATGTCGAACCGGGCCACGAGAATTTGCCTCCTCAACACTACTGGTGGATGGCGAGGAGACACCGCGGCTTGGTGATTGTTGCAATGGGTGGGTCCTGTTGTGGCAAAGACTCTACTACGCCCGCTGCGGCCGGAGCACACCCACGAGCACACAGCCTCAAAGAAGGTATGAACATCAACACCCCACCTACCCAATTAGCGTCGGGTGTCGGGTTGGGTGATAGCGGATGGGGTAAGGAGGAGGCTCCATTAGTCGCCGATGGCGCCGCCATGGATGAGGATGAGGATGACGATGGCGCTGAACAAGATGTCTATATCTGGCGCCTCCTCGGTTTGAGCGTCATGAGTCGGTGCCTGAATTACCGTCTGAACGTATTATTGACGACCTTCCGGTAGTAAAGAAGTCTAGGAAGAGAGCGAGGAAAGGCAAAAAAGCTGATTCTATGATCCAGCCGCCTCAGCAGCCTCGGCTTCAGGACCGTATAGATATCCCCGATACGGATAAATGGCATATCCTCGGTCAACCAATCCTACCTGCAACAGCGCTACGGGCCAGATTCGGCGATCTAAGGAGACTTCGTGACGATGTGCTGCGGGTAGAGAAATGCCTCATCACCTCGAAAGATCTAGGATACCCACTGTACGTGGTTAACGTTCTGCGGCAAATGTCGTACGTCGACAGCTTCCCTGTGGATAAGTTCTTCCTCCGATTCGATTACATATTCGACATGTTTCATGTGAAGAAGCTGGATTTTACGTTTGTCTGCCTTTATGCCTTGCACATGAACTACATCATTGGGGTTGAGCAGATACGTCATATCTGTGTCGCTGACCCATACTACATGCACGAGAGCTTCTTGGGAGTCATGCGGAGTAAGCGTGAATCTGCGAGGGATTACATCGTCGGTTTCATGCTCGCCAATAAGGACAAGGAGGCGATTCTCGTGCCTTATCATCCCGTGTAAGTCATCCGCGCTGCTATCCTTCCTTCGATTTCAATAATTCATTTGCACGGTAGAGGCTCATTAATTTGAGGTGTACTTATTTTTGCTTGGCAATGGTAGCGCCGTCCTCATCATCCTCTACCCCGATTCTCCCACGCTCTTTACTTGGACTCGTCAAGAACATTCACAAAAGGATTACACCCACATCAAAGATGTTCTCGGCAGTGCTATGTTTTACTACCAAGCAAGGGGTGGAGAGGTTAGGGATAAGAAGAGAAGGGCGGCAGGGCATGCCGCCATAAGACCGACTTCTTACGCATCCGACAACTGAGCGATTCTCTTAATGATGGATTCTATGTCCTACACCACATGCCGGAGTCTGAGCGGGATCACGGAACCTTCAAATGTCACCTACATCTGGCGATGCCCATATTACGCAATGGGCAAAGGACATAGGAGATATCGAGGATCATCGACTTGAGCTGAGTTCTATAACATCCAGCGCGAACTTGCCCAAATCATCATGAAAGAGGTCGCCGGAAAAACAGGGATGTTCTACGGAGAAGGACAAATGTCGCGGGAAGGCGTCCGAACATGGATAGCCTCTCGGCGTCTCGACATGAAGCCTTTCACTAAGCTCGGGACTATCTCCCGACCTCGATGGATGGCACGACATGTTGGAGTGATTGTCGATATATGACAATGTGTCATTTTAGTCCATACTTTCCGTATGACAAAACTTTGAGTTATCTGTGATGAAACTTTATTTGTGATGTAATTAAACCGTCCTCCTCCTCGACTAGCGAAGATCACTCTAGTTAGGGCATTTTGAGTACGATGAACTTTGTTATTTATGCTTATGATATGTTGTTTCTATTTTTGTCAAGTCTGTCTCTTTTCGTTGCTCAACTATATATGTTGCATATCATCGACTCATGTGACGACGCAGGTGCATAGATCATCGATGGCGAAGAAGTGCTACGCCAGGAGTATATATCGATGAGTGGCGGAGTGTCGAGGCCAGTGTTGCGGTTTCCGGTTTCGAAGCGACAGGTGCAATAGTTAGTTTAGGTTCAGCTAATGCGAGAGAGGGATACGAACTCATGTACTCAAAGTGATAGCTCTTCTCGCGTATACCATTGTTTAGATGGATGACGATGTATTTGCAAGTAATCAAGGACTTGTATCGCTATTTTCGAGATGATGATGAGAGACCACTTTGTGTTGGATGATGATTATGATGAGACTATTTGTATGTATATGCTATGATTATATTCGTGGTCTCGCAGGCATTTGTATGTGTATCATGATGACATTTCTATGTGCTAAAGATTCTTCTATAAAGCCTGTTCAAATACAAAACAAATATGCCTAAAAAACAAAAAACCTATTAAATTAGCGAAGCGAGTGTATAGAAGTTAGCAGCAGCGCCGCTATAGCGAGAGCGTTCTGCAAAGGGCGCTACAGCTACTAGCGATAGTGTGCTCGATAACAGCGCTGCTGCTACACTTGTGTAGCGATGGCGCCGGTGACCACGCTCTCGCTATATGTTAGCTGTAGCGCCTTATTAGTAGCGCCCCACCCCGCGCTACTGATACACCTAAAACCCGCGCTGCTGCTAGCCTTTTCCCTAGTAGTGTACTAGTATCCGGCATGGAGGATCGGCCGCCTTGGTGCTCGACCCAATAATTGACGGATACCATCTCACCCGAGTCCTCATGGACGGCGGCAGTAGTCTTAATCTGATATATCAGGGCACTGTCCGCAAGATGGGGATAGACCTGTCAAGAATCAACCAAAGCAGTACTACCTTTAATGGAGTAATACCAGGCGTAGAGGCCCGCTGCACGGGCTCTTTGACGTTAGAGGTTGTATTCGGTTCTCCCGACAACCTTCGAAGCGAAGAACTAATCTTCGACATCGCTCCATTCCGAAGCGGCTATTATGCACTACTCGGAAGAACGACCTTCGCTCATTTCAATGCAGTACCGCATTACGCTTATCTCAAACTTAAGATACCCGGTCCACGTGGCGTCATTACAATCGGCGGAAACACAGAGCATTCTCTTCGTGTGGAAGATTACGTGGCGGCTCTAGCAGCCGAACCACTGAGCGGCCCCTCCAACCCGAGTAACTCATCGGTCTTCGAGACCACGGACACGGCTAGACGCGTTCGGCGCACACCTAGTTATAATATTCCAGATGAACCTGAGCTTAATTAAAGGCTATGCCCCCATATGTGGTGCTAGGGGTTGCCCACACGTAAAAGGCCCATAGTTCGGCTCGACCTTATTTACACTCAAGAGATTGAATTTTCACGGTTCATTAAGATTAACCGACTTTACGCACGGTCACACCAGATTCTTTCACCTGGGGTTTTTCCTTATTTACACTCAAGAGATTGAATTTTCACGGTTCATTAAGATTAACCGACTTTACGCACGGTCACACCAGATTCTTTCACCTGGGGTTTTTTTTACAGATGACCATCGTGGTATACCCTTCCAGGATACGGCACAATGGAGATAAAGGCACAGACGTGCAGCAGGGCCCCGTTCAAAGGTTTGTTTTTAGATTAAGACCCTGTGTAAACCTTTTTTATTGTCTCTTTTTGGCCCACACCCTCCTGGTACTTAAAATGACCAAGAGGGATACCGACGTTATTGGCGAGCTTATGACTCGCCGATCTAAAATAGACGTTACAGGGGCAGCAATCAATGTGTTTTTGGGATCTATGCTCTCACCACAGCCGCTCTTTCGTCACGCCGAGTTAATGCACGTACCTGGAAATTAAGGGCTCGTTATCGAGGGCATTATTCAGCCCAGTATATGTTGTAATGTCCGAATACCTTCGGGAGTGTTCGGCGTCGCGAGTTTGGCCTTATATGCATCAGCTCTGAATCATGTCTTTGGTCAATAGTTGGGTTTGCCCAGCTCCCATGTTTTGCCACCTTACGGTCCGCTCTATCGGCTAAGGTGGCACATGGAGAACTACTGCGATTATGCCCTGGTTCATCCGGATGAGCACCTCAGTAGAGAAAGCCGAAAACTGACTGTCATGATAAAGCGAGACACTAGTCAACCAGTCGATGACTTAGTGAAATCTTCGCGATTCCTCCGCATTAACGAAGGACTGGTTTTCCTGTCACGTATGTAAAGGCACCGTATTCGGACAAACACGGACATATCGGGGGCTATATCGTAGCCCCACCGTCAAACTCCTATGGCTAAGTGAAAGTGTTAAAGCTATATAGTCTGATTGCCTCATTCTCCGCGCTACCACCTCATTAACGGACCAAGACGTTGGATCAAGTGTGATTATGCGCTTTTACCGAACACCCCCACGTTATACGCGAGGGGGCTGAAGCCGACGACTGCAAACTTTCAGGTTATATACACATAAGCACCCGCACAGGAGGCACTACAATACTTTACAGGCAAAAGTATAAATATAGCCTTTATTATCAAAAGCATTGTTTTTACAATCAAGATACATGTCATTCAATCATAGTATTCTTTGAGCACTGAGCCTCTATTAAATGGGCACCTTCTAAGACTTCTTCAAAATAGTGCTCGGGCGAGTCCTGGCCCCCAGGCGAACCCCTGGTTGCAATATCGGTGGCCTCCATCTTCGCCCAGTATGTCTTAACACGGGCAAGGGCCATCCGCGTACCCTCTATGCACGCCGACCTCTTGACATCGTCGATATGCAGCACAACACGAATAAATCATTGCACCAAACCAAAATAACTATCCGGACTTGGTTCCTTCGGCCACAGGTGATCCACGATGGCCTTCATGGCAAGCCCGGATAACCTATGGAGCTCGGCCCATTCGGCCATTTGCTCATTCAACAGCAGCGGACGCCTTGGAGTACTGAACTGTGACCAGAACAATCTTTCCACTTCGTGATCTTCTCGATCTTCGAAATACTGTGTCGCATCAGCATCACTCTTTGCCAAATCCAAGTATGCGTATGAAGAACTCCACAATTGATCAAGAGGGGCATATTTCGGATCGCCGAATTTTGTTCACAATAAAAAGGGCTTCCCAGCCGCGATCTCACCGGCTTGCCGGAGCTCCTCCCGAGTTAAAGGACCACGATGTCGCCTAGAGGGGGGGGGGGTGAATAGGCGTTTTAAAACATTTTATGGATTTGGCTATATCCTAATGCGGAAATAAACTAAGCGGATACTTTTCAAGCACAAATCCTAAATATACTAGGCTCACTAAGTGCACCAATAACTTAGCATAAACAAGATGAGAACAACGAGGATATGAGTAAGCACAAGTAAGTCACACAAACTTACTCTGTGTATATCACGAGATATGGAAATGAATAATACACACAACCACAAGTAAGCAATACAAGCTTACACAAATTGTATCACAATATATGGAATTGAATGATACAAGCAAACTCAAGTAAGTTACACAAACTTACTTCAGCAATATCACAATATATGGAAGTCTATAACGCAAGTTAGCAATTCACACAAATCACAATGTATATCAATATTAGCAAGTATGAAGTGTGGAATATGAAGTGTAGGCCTAAATAATCTCTACAAGGAAATGGCCAACACAATATAATCAACCACCACAATATAATGAGGACAACAAGATATAGTGAATACACGGTCAAGTGACCAAAGTAAACGACAAGTAAGGAGTTAGGGTTAGGGATAACCAAAGTCACGGAGACGAGGATGTATCCCGATGTTCACTTCCTTGGAGGGAAGCTAGTCACCGTTAGAGAGGTGGATGTTACCACGAAGGCACACCAAGGCCACGAAGGCTCACTGTTGGGGATATAACTACTGAGTGTAAACCGCCCTGAAGGGGCCGGGTTACCCTCGTCCATGATCAAGGCCCACGGAGGAGGCCCAAAGCCCAGAGGTGGATTAGGATCCATTCATGTAAACCGCCTTAGTCTTGTAACTTGAGCTGTAAGATAAGAGAGAAGAGACCGAGCCGGACCCTTGTATGAGCCGGATCGGGACTCTGTAGACCGGCCGGGCGTCAACCCGTGTATATAAGGGGACGACCCGGCGGCGGGTTAAGGACAGACAATTCGAGGCTTAGGCGAAGCTATTGCTCCCTAGTCGCCGAAATCACATCAATCCCATCACAACTAGACGTAGGCTTTACCTTCATCAAAGGGGCCGAACTAGTATAACTCCCGTGTCTTTGTGTCCGCTTTAACCCCTCTAAGTTAACCCATTCGATGGCCCTGCGACTAAGTCCTTTCACGAGGACATCTGCCGTGACAATTCCACGACAGTTGGCGCCCACCGTGGGGCTATCGCACGATGGTTTGATGATCTTAGAGGGCAAGTTCGAAGGACTCGAAGGCTATGCTGTGGGCCGGATGACTAAGAGTCGTCGCGCAAGCTCTACATCGACGATGCGGACTGGGGCCCGAGGCGGCTCGACGAGTACGGGTACCGGGCCCCTTTGGTGGCATACACGTATTCATCGGCAAGATCGGCGAGCCAGGGCCTGGACGGACATCCGCACCGACCTCGCCGAGGCGGCTCGGGCGGCGAAGAGTCCTGCCCTGGCTAAACCGGTTGTCAAGCGTGCTTTCGTGGAGTCGTCCACGGAGACTATGAGGGCGGATCAACATCTGGCGGCGAAACCGTTGTCTACTCCGCGACGAAGTCGTCAACCGGAGAAACCGAGTCTGTACCAGCTGCGGGATGGCCAGATCGGGCTGTTCCGACGGGAGAGTATTCCGACCCTTTGATCTACCCAACCGGGTTGGAATCTTCATGGCGGTACACAAGCGGCGCTTCACTCTTGACCATGGCGCCCATGGTCGCCGGTTCAATAGCGGTGATGGCAGCCGGGGAAGGAGGCCCTGTGCGCCCACCGGCTCAAGTTTTATCAGAGCTATTCGACGCATTGGCTGCACTCATGGCAGAGGCTAATCCGGCGGATCAGGACCTGCACAATGCAGAGATTGCAAAGGTGAAGGAACAGATCACTAAAGCTACAGCGGATCTGGCAGCAGCGCGACGTGAGGATGGCGGCGAACGGGCGCTTTGGATGCTGTGCTTATAGGCTCATCTTTGGATCGAGTGCATCACATGAAGTCATGAAAAGGAAGTACAGATCCCGTTTGCCTTCGGTTTTCGAGGAAGAGCTCTTCAATACCCCAGGGCAGGGACCAGTAATCCCCGCGGTGGTAAACCGACCGGAAGCCACAGGGACGGCGCGCGCCGTTCAGCCCGTGTGATAGATCTGCCTCGCCATCATACCGCGCGCCCTTCTGATGTGCGAACACCTCCGGGTCACTACTCCAACCCAATGGATAACCTTGTTGCGGCTGCGGCACGATTGAGGCGATTCGATCGAGGCGATTCACCACAGCGGTAGAAACACGCCGGGTCAAGGCTCCTCGGGGCGGCCTGGCTCGGCAGAGAAGCATATTCATCTGATCGGGATCGGATCCCTCCACCCCGCCCAAGCCGGAGTTATAGCCGCGCGTAGATGAACCGCCGTATCAAGCAGCGCGCAGCGGTCCGCCTCGTGGCAACAACCCGGCGGTGGCGAAGGCGCTCAAGTGGTGGTGGACCGGGCGAGGCACGTAGGGAGGCCGAGTTAGCAGCACAACATGAGGACCATCAACTCGCGCGGTTCGTCGACCATCTTGAACCAGGGGCACGTCGGCTCATTGGGGTGCCTTGCCTCGTCCCGCTTTACGCAATGTGCGCTTGCCCAAGGACTTCAAAGGGCCACGCAAGGTGCCCAATTATACCGCCGATTTGGCTCGAGCGTGGATAGAAAGCTATGAGATGGCCATGGAGATGCTGGATGTGGGCGAAGCTGCGTGTGCGAAGTATTTCACCATGATGTTGGAAGATGCGGCCCGTGCTTGGTTGAAAAATTTGCCGCCCAACTCAGTTAGCTCGTGGACCCGATTCACGGACCGGTTCATTCAAAATTTCAAAGACACTGTAAACAACCCATATACATGGTGGATTTGGCGGCTTGTGTCCAGGCAGAGGGCGAATCCACAACCCATTGGGTGCGCCGCGTTTCGGAGGTTCTACATTCGTCAGACCGGATCAACCCTGATTCCGCGATCTTAACCCTAGAAGCCAACTGCCGGTTCGAACCGTTGAAGTTGAAGCTGGGTCGCATGAAGCGTTTTTGCAATGACATGGGCACTCTCATGGGCGTTTTGGTAAAGTATGCTGATTCTGATAGTACCAAGGATCCCGAGTCTGAGGATGGCGAAATAGGGAAGGGAAAACAGAATAACAACTCCAGAGGCCAGCAGCATCATTCGGCAGGCAATGGGGGAAACAAGCGTAAAGCAAACGGTAACATGGGCTTCGTGGACAACACCAACGTGCAGGACAAGGGTCAGCGGCGCAAGGGTAAGCAATCAAACCGGGGCGGTGCGCAAGGTCACAATCCGGATCGTTTGAATTACCTATTGAATCAACCTTGTCCAAAGCATGGGACGAAGGAGGCACCAGCAAACCACCTCTGGAAGGATTGTTATATCATGCAGGAGTTCAAAAACTCTAATGCTTTCCAGTATGATCAAGGGCCCGGCGGCGGTTCAGGGTCCGCCCCGGGTTACGGTGGAGGAAACTCCGGCCCAGGGTTCGGTGGTAATCCGGGCGGGCAAGGCAATCAGAGCAATCGGAACAATCGAACAATCGAGAACCAAGGGGTTACAATCAACAACAGCAGCGATCGGGTTACCAAAGTAATCCAAAGCGGTTGAGCGGTGGATGCGATACCATGTCTTTACCACCAGCTTGGACAGACGAGACCGCAAACTTGAAGCGGGCGGTCGGTGTTGTTGAACCGCCGCGCACCGCATTACTGCGCTGGTCGAGCAGCCTATTGTATGGAGAGAGAGGATCATCCTCCCGGTTTACAATCCGGGTCAGCTAGCCCTAGTGGTGGCACCTCGGTGGGAGGATACAAGTTTACCAAAGTGCTTATGGATGGAGGGAGCAGCATCAACATCACGTACTCACGAGACCTTCCGACGTATGGGGTTGACGGATAAGCATCTCAGGCCGTCCAGTACAGTGTTTCACGGTGTGGTGCCTGGCAAGTCAGCATACCCGGTCGGTAAGATAGCTCTGGAGGTAGCCTTTGGAGATGAACATGACTCCAGATCGGAAACGTTGAAGTTTGAGGTGGTGAAAATCCAAAGCCCTTACCAGGCCCTGTTTGGGCGGCCGGCTTATGCTAAGTTTGTGGCACGGCCTTGTTATGTTTATTTGCAGCTGAAAATGCCGGGTCACAAAGGGACGATAACGGTTCACGGGAGCCGCCGGATTGCGTTGGAATGCGAGGAAGGTGATGCGGCTTATGCAGAGTCGGTTTGTGCCACCGAAGAGTTAAAGTACTATAAAGACAATGTTGATCCGGCAGATATGACCCGTTGAAGAAGCCAACTACAGAGCACGATCCAGATTTGAAGTTTAAGTCGGTGGTGAGACTAAACTTGTTGATTTTTTGCCGGCGATTCGTCCAAGCAGTTCACCATCGTGCTAACTTGGATCCTAAATAGGAAAGCGCGCTCATCGAGTTCATCCGTGAGAATCGGGACATTTTGCATGGAAACCTTCGACATGCCGGTGTACCAAGGAACTCGTGAGCACACTCTTAATGTTGATCCCAAGTACGCACCGTAAAGCAGTTTCTTCGCGGTTTAACGAGGAAAGGCGCAAGGCCATTGGAGAGGAGGTTGCCGTGCTCTTAGCGGCAGGGTTTATCGTTGAAGTTTTCCATCCGAGTGGCTTGCTAATCCGGTGTTGGTCCTTGAGAAGAATGGCACTTGGCGCGTGTGCGTGGATTATCTGAGATCTTAACAAGGCTTGTCCAGCAGATCCTTCGCCCTCCCGTATTGATCAGATTATTGATGCTACGGCGGGTTGTGGCGTTGAGCTTTTGGATGCATATTCGGATATCATCAGATTAATATGGCGGTTAAGGACCAGGAGAAGACGGTGTTTATCACCCCTTTGGAGCCTTACGCTATGTATCTATGCCTTTTGGGCTCAAGAGCGCCCAAGCAACTTATCAACGTTATGTGTCAGAATTGCTTGCATGAACAGATCGGCCGTAATGTGCATGCTTATGTGGATGATATTGTGCTTAAGTCAAGGAAGAAGGAAACACCGATTGAGGATTTGAGAGAAACCTTTGACAACTTGCGGGTGTACAAGATGATGCTTAACCCGCCAAGTGTGTTTTGGTGTTCCGCGAGCAAGTTATTGGGTTTCCTTGTGTCCAACAGGTGGATTGAAGCTAATCGGAGAAGATTACAACTATCACCTCCTGGCTAAGCCAAAGTGTATCAATGATGTCCAACGTTTGGCAGGTCGGATTGCTGCGCTAAGCGGTTTATCACCGCCTAGGAGAGAAGGCCATTCCTTTGTACCGGATGTCAAGAAAAGCGGATCAGTTAAATGCGGAGTTCAGCCGCTAATGAAGCATTGGAGGACTTAAAGCGCAGTTGGCCAACCCGCTTGTTCGCCGCTCCCATTGACAAGGAGCCGCTCCTTTATATGTTGCCTTGCTAATGCCGGGGCAGTCAGCGTAGCCATTGTGGTGGAACGGAAGGAGGCAGGGAAGGAGTATCCGGTTCAACGGCCGGTTTATTACATTAGCGAGGTCCTCATTGAGTCTAAGCAAAGATATCCGCATTGGCAGAAGCTGGTATATGGAGTTTTTATGGCAAGCCGGAAGCTGAAGCAATATTTTCAAGGGCACCCCATCACGGTGGTCAGTTCAGCTCCTTTGGGAGATATCATACAGAACCGGGAAGCGACTGGCCGGATTGCTAAGTGGGCTATAGAACTTGGGCCGCACGGTTTAAGATATGTGCCTTGACGGCAAAGTAAAGTCTCAGGCACTTGTGGATTTCATTAACGATTGGACAGAGTTGCAAGCGCCTGAAGAAAAGCCGGATCATACCTATTGGACCATCCACTTTGATGGGTAAAGGCAATTGGAGGGCTCGGGGGCTGGAGTCGTATTAACTTCCCCACGAGGTGACAAGTTCATTACGTTCTTCGCAATGTTCCCTGTACTAACAATGCAGCTGAGTATGAGGCTTTGCTCCATGGTCTCCGGATGGCTAAGGAGACGAATCTAAGCCGGGTTAAGTGCTTTGGTGACTCGGACTTGGTGGCCCAGCAAGTATCAGGTACTTGGGATTCCAAAGATTCACTCATGGCTGCGTACCGTCGGGAGGTGGATATTGTTGCAGGACACTTTAAAGGATATCAGGTGGACCATGTGGATCGTCGGAAGAATGAAGCGGCGGATGCTCTAAGCCGGCTGGGCTCTCGGCAGAATCGGTCCGCCAATGTCTTCCTTGACGTCGCACAATCCGTCGCTTAAGCTTCTGATGAAGTCGATTTGGCTATTCCTGATCCGGAGGCTCGGTTGGTGGCAACCTTGCACGTCATTCGGATTGGCGCCCCTTATTTGGCATACATGAACCGGGCGAGTTACGGAAGATGAGGCGTTGGCCCGACAGATAGTTCGGCGGTCTAAGTCTATGACCATATAAGGGCGAAGTTGCATCGTTGTAGCGTGTCGAGGCGTTTCAGCGTTGTGTGTCCCCAGCGAAGGCCGTGAGATATTGCGTGAGATCCATGAAGGGGACTGTGGTCACCACGCCGGTGCAAAGTCCTTGGTGGCCAAAGCGTTCAGCCACGGTTTCTAGGTTGACTACCCATGCTGATGCAGAAGATCTGGTCAGACGATGTGATGGTTGCCAAAAGTTTTCCAGACGTGCTCATGTACCGGCCCAAGAATTGCGGATGATTCCAATTACTTGGCCGTTTGCGACTTGGGGGCTGGATATGGTTGGACCTTTCAAAAGGTCCAAGGACAAGAAGACCCACCTATTGGTGGCGGTCGACAAATTTACAAAGTGGGTAGAGGCAGAGCCTGTTAGCAAGTGTGATGCGGCCACGGCGGTTCAGTTCATCAAAAGGTGATTTTCGGTTTAGGTTTCCACACAAGTATCATCACGGACAATGGCACCAATTTGTCCAAGGGAGCCATGAAGGAGTTTTGTGAACGCGAGCACATCCGACAGCGTTTCTTGATGGCCCACCCGCAGTCCAATGGTCAAGCGAGCAGAGCTAATCGGGAGATCTTGCGAGGTATTAAACCCGACTTATGGTCCCTTTAGAGAGGACGCCGGGTTGTTGGGTAGAAGAGCTACCATCGTGATATGGAGTATCAATACTACCCTAACAGATCCACCGGATACACACCGTTCTTTATGGTCTATGGAGCGGAGGCGGTCCTTCCCTGGGATATCCGTCATGACTCGCCCCGCGTGGCAGCCTATGTTGAGGCCGATAGCGAGGCAGCACGGCAGGACGCTTTGGATCGACTGGATGAAGAGCGAGATATGGCGGCTGCTCGTTCGGCGATTTACCAGCAGGATCTTCGTCGGTATCACGATCGGCGGTTAGAACAAGAACCTTTCGGAAGGAGACTTGGTGCTTCGCTCATTCAAGACCAGACAGATATGCACAAGCTATCCCCACCTTGGGAAGGGCCCTTTGTGGTCAGCAAGAATCTGCACAACGGGTCATACTATCTGATTGATTTTCGAGAGCGAAAAGACTCACGCACGTCAGAAGAGGAGACCAACAGGCCGTGGAACATAGCTCATCTTCGGCCTTATTATACCTGAGCCGTTGGCTCCACTTATGTACATATTAAGACAATGTATATATTATGAATAAAAGAAATAAACCGGAGCCCCGGCTAAAGCGGGGTATCCGTTCTGTATAAGGTCCGGTTTGGGTACATGGAGTTGTTGTTGCAAAGCAGCCTCCGGTTTAGCCCTCGATCTTGCTTTTCAGAAGTTTTTATGTCACTTGGGGGCTTGGTCGTGTCCGAACCAATGCAACACCTTTTGATGGGTAAAGCCACCAGATCACTTAGGGACATGGTCACATCTGAACCAACACGCCTCTTGGTCGGCCTAAGGCCATAGAATCACTTGGGGGCTTGGTTGAACCCGAACCATTGCCATGCCACTTGATCGGCATAATGCCACGATTTCAGTTGGGGGCCTGGCTGACTTGAACCATAGCTACGCCTTATGGGGGGCTTGGTCCTGTCCGACCATGGTAACACCATCTGATTGGCTCAGTAAAGCCTCTTTTTGCAAACGGTCTTATCATTGCCCTTGCTTACATATGGTTTTCATAACTGTTATTTGGTTTTTATTGGCCTTTTTAAACCGATAACCTTTTTTGATCCGGAGATATTTGTTTCGGTTTGATTTTTTCTGTTCACATCCTATCATGGAGTAACAGGGGCTTGTTATGACCGACACGGTTTACACGGTAAACCGCGTTATAAGCACAGAGTTGTTTTCTCCTTTGACGGTAATGGTTTATACAACCTCCGCCTCAAGATTGGCTAAGCCATTTGCATGCCCGGTTGGCAGGTATTTGTGTATCACAGTTTTGATCATATACATCACTATTTTCTTATATAAATATATCGGCATCACAAGCCGGTGGCGACACAAGCCGCCGTGGCGGTTTAAAATTTGTGATTGCAGGCAAAACGCATTGAAGGTTTCAATTCTTCGACCAAAGTAGCAGCACCTCCGGCATAAAGGTTACTGATCGAGGGCATAAAGCATGTTCAAAAATAAAGTGCTAGCTATTCTATTACAAAGCCTTCCAAGGCCCGGTGTTTCGCGTGGCGTTATGACTAGCAGTTTCTGATGCATCACCCGGCTTGACGGATTAAGCTTCTTCGCCGGGTTGACGTGAGGAAGAGGGGGCGCCTGGAGTCGGTTCAACTTCTTCCTCTTCATCACCCAAAGCCCGGAAGTCATTGGTAGACCAGTCAATCCGGGTTAAGGCCTGAAAGACAGCCTCTTCACTTATAAGCTCAGCCGGATCAACGTCAGGGGCATAAGTGTGCTTACGGATTGGAGGAACAAGGCTCGCATCTGGAATGACAAACTCCACCCGCTTGTTGTTTGCATCATAAAAGAGCGGTGAACCGCCAGTTGGCTTCGCTGCCGATTGACTTCGCCGTGACGCATCTCCTTTGTTATTCGTTTGATGCGTCATTGTCAAAGGCTTCACCGTTCTCTTGGCGCTGGGAAACCCTTGGCTATGTCACCGGATCAAGATCTGCTATCCACGCCTTGGCGCGAGTCAGAGCCAGTAGAGTGCCAGCCCGGGCCGCGGATCGTTTCAACTCTTCAAGCTGCCCCGGAACCATGGACAGCCGGTCCAGTGTGTCTTTGATCAAGGACGGAGCTGTGTTGTTGTACGATGTGGCACATATGACTCGCTGGGCGCCGGTATACAGCTGCTCAATCAGTGTGTAAGCGGCCTTGAGCTTCTTCCGCACATCAGAGCCTAGATGAGCAATACGCTTGCCTGCACCGGTTCAGATAGCTCAGGTTTAACCGGCGGGAGAATCAAAACAGAGGTAATCAGTGCAAAATTTTATTACCAAAGATGGCAGAGGTCATGGCATGAACTTGGCGCTTCAGTCTGGTAAGCTCTTCAGTCACCGGTTTAAGAGCTGATTCAGCATCTTCCGCCCGTTTTGTCAAACCGGCCTTCTCGGTGTCCCAATTGGCCCGCTCGGATTTATACCACTCCTTCAGCTGTTCCATAGTGGCCAAGGCAGTTTTCAATTCATCCTTGGTCTTGGTGGTTTCTGCTTGTTGAGTTTCCAGAATGGCTCGAAGGTCCTTGAGTTGCACGGTTTGCTGGTATATCTCATTCTGATAACAAAGGGAGCATGTTAGTTGTTTCATTATAAAGTCCCAAGCTCAATACAAATATTCAACTTGGCACTTGGGGGCTAATGGCTAGTTGATCTCAGTTTGCTATGAGGATACAGAAATTAAGTCCCGATTTAACTATGCTAAGTTGAACCGACCCTTGGGGGCTACAGTACTGCAGTTTAAGGCGTATGGTTTCTATGCAAAATTAAGTGCGGTTTAACTATGCTAAATTGAACTGGCCCTTGGGGCTACTATGCAGAAAAAATACAAGAAAGGCATAACTCCTTTACCTCATAGCGGTCCTTCATACGGTTTACTGCACCAGCTTCAAAGTCACGGCTTGTGTAGAGCCGGTTCAGAAACCCGGAGTGAAGTTCTTGGGCAGAGAAGTTGTCATAAGCTGACAGATCAGTTTTCCCCTTATCTTTACTCATAGTGGCAGACTCTTCCTTGGCGTTGTGTTTTGCTAAAGCGACCGGTTGGCTAGGAGTGGTGTGGCCAGTGCCCGTCACAATAACATCATCATTTTTGACCGGCTGGCGGATTGGCGGTCTTCTTTGGGCTTGGTGCCTTCATGCTCTGGCTCGGCGGTTCAACAGTTACGACCCGCTCTGTGGCCGGACTCGGTGGAGCAGGATGCGAGGTTTCCACTTGGGCCTCCGGTTCAGTTTCTGGCGGATCAGCAATGTCGTCTCGGTACAACTCGCCAGAGCTATTCTTAGCGACTTCAGGATTTTCGCCCTGCTGCTCTGGGGTCTTCTCCGGATCAACATCTGCAGTAGGCTCAAGAGTTTTTGCTTTTTTACTCAGGCGAGCCTTGGTGCTGCAGTGTTCAGAATTAGAGTAAGATAAATCGACCAACGCAGGTGATATCACCACGAAGGTGATTCCCTACCACTAGTGGTAGACCTTGAGGCGGCCTCCAAACCTTCACAAACTTTCCGGGGGACAAATCACAAGTTGATTCCTCACCGGAGCACTCCTACCGCCTAGGAGTCTCCAACCTCCAAGAGTAACAAGATCAAGGGGGAAATGCTCAAGACTTGCTCAAATCACAAATTGCTTTGGTCAAAAGAGAGAGGAGGAGTGGGTGTATGCTTGGATGAAATCTCTCTCAAGAACTCTCACAAATCTCTTCCGGGTCTAGCACGAGAAGGCTCAAATCCCTCTCTCTCAAATCCCACCAAAAGCAACTAATGCTATTTAGGGATGGGAGAAGAGAGGAATAATGGAGGAGGTCAACAAATGAACCCTAGATCCATGGGATAGTTTTCCCCCAAATGGATTGGAGTTTTGAGGCTTGGGGGAGGAGGATAGAGCTCAAAAGAATGGGGGAATCTCAGATCCAAAAAGCTCAAACTCGATGGGGAAGAAGGGTGCGTTATATAGTGTCCCACCAAATCTGCCCGTTACGCACAGAAAAACGCAGCCCGGAACTTCTGGGCAAGCCCGGAACTTCCGGGCCCCCTATTGGACACATATGTGCAAACTATCTGGTTAACCCGGAACTTTCCCCGGAACTTGCCCGGAACTTCTGCCCCCCGGAACTTCCGGGCTGCCCGTAACTTCCGTCCCCGCATAAAACAGCCAGCATACCGAAAGTAAAACATGCATAACTTTTTCACACGAACTCCGATTTTGATGATATTGGGCTCGTTTTGAAGCTATGGAAAAACCCCAGGTCCTCACATAGAGAACCATCCAAGATCAAACCAAAAAGGAGGATGCCAAATATGCAAAGGTATTATCATATATTTGGGAAACCTATTTGGCTTTGGATTTTGTTTGGTATATAGGATAGGAGTGGAATTGTGCAGAGAAGATGTTGACTTGAGCAAATCCGTCATGAACCCCTTTGATCCCCTCTTAATAGTGCGGGATCCCTATAACTCAAGAATCATAAAAGAGCTACACTATATAGCTATCGAGAATCCATTCTTGAGTGTATATGTTTCTTCGTGGTCATCACTACACAACATTAACATCAAAGGAACTAATACCTTTGACTCGAGCCTTTCACTTGAGCTTGATGTTGATGTTTCCTCTTGGCTCAAGTTGAAGGCAAGACATTGGTGAAGTCTTCAAATAGCTCCCCCATACACAATGTGGGAAGCTTTGCTTTGTATTCATCTTCACGTGTCCATCATGTGATCATCCACAAGCTTCAAGCATGTAATCCTTCGGGATGGTTATCTTGAACTTGCCCTTGTCAACCATGATCATCAACACTTGATACCTCTCATGGATACCTGAAATCTCTCTCTCGATGCAAGCCCATGAGAATCACCTAACCCTTAAAAACATAGACAACACAAAGTATGGGTTAGTACACAAAGTGCAATTGACAATTGCTTATCATACCACAAGATCCTATGTGGTGCATCGTTCGCGCTCGTGTGTTGACCATTTAGTGTTCGATCTTTGAGCTTCCTCTTGTTTAACCGATATCTCTACTCCCTGTTTAATCTTGACGACTTGAAGGGTATATTGAATTTTTCACTTAAATATCTTGCTTGAATACTTGATTAATCATGAATCAACACATGAGTCCATTAAGATCATATCCTAGAATTCATTATTCAAATCATCCTTTTAGTATCTTGATCCATTGTGGCTCAAAACCATAGCTCTATGCAGGTAATCCTTCAGATACTCCAATGAACTCCATTTTGATAATCTCGATGTAATTATTGCTTCAAAGGAGTTTTCTTCCAATATTCTTCAATCATTTTCCAATGGAACTAACCTTCAAATGTATATCTCAATGTAACCATTAGTCCATAAGGATTGTCATTTAATTAGCAAAACCACACATGGGGACTTACATGTACTTTCAATCTCTCCCATTTTGGTAATTGATGTCAATCTCAATAAGAGGGTTTGTATAATGAATTTGAAACAAGCATGCAATTTATCCAAGGATAAATTGTATACTTGGGTTGATTTTGATAGCATCAAGTATCACAAGGAAACTTGATGTTATCAAAATGTTAATAGACCACAATATATAGAGCAAGCTCCCCCACAATATATGCATGTGTGAATGGACTTCGAATTTCATATGCATATATTGGTTGATATAAATTTGGTTGATATAAACTTGGTGAAGCTTTCTCTATATACTCATTCACGCAACAAGCACATATAACTAGGGTAGATATGCATGAATGAACACAAGCACTTCTAAAGTACTTATCTTAAACCCTCTAAACTTCTCCCCCATTGGCAACAAATGCCAAAATGGACGAGAAAATCTAGAAGATAAATATTGTATGAGTTCCTCCTTAATGTGTGCATATCACAAAATAATGTGAGTGACATCAAATGCACATATTAAATGATGGAAGAATTGAGGAGCTCAACCCATATATAGGATCTAGAATGTAACAAGATAGTATGATATGAAAATAAGATTAGACATGGGAGGAAAACATTCAAAAGATCCAACGAACATATTTTGGACAAGATAAATAGGAATATCCAATGGGATCATCATGTCAAGTATGGGTCCAAAATACATTCAAAACACATGAATGCACAAGATTATCTGCAAAACATACAAGCACTCATGACACAACTTCTTACCAAAGCCACCTTACGAATAAAAGGAAGCAAACAAAGTGGCTGACAAGGAATAAATAATATCAAGGAAAGATATGAGCTTTCCCATGTATAAACTTTCTAAGTGGCCAATAATAATCATGACGTGTATCCACAAAGAGACTTGTATACACAAAATAGACGCAATTGATAAGAACATGATATCCACAAGTGAATCGATTATTATACAACTGTGATCCTAGCATGAGAGCAAGGCACATGGCATAAAGCACATGGCACAAATTGATCTCATTTGCATAACACAAAGTGAAGCAAGCAATCAAAAGACCCAACGAGCCAAAAGGATAAAATAATATTATGATTTGGGCAAAGGAGTGTTCTAAGAAAAATAGAGAAGCTCCCCATGATCTGTGCACTGTTTAGCATTTTTGTATTTGGATACAAGTGCACAAAATAGGATCATCACTCCCCCAAAATCAGTAGGAACACAAAACAATTGCAAGCAGGCATAGATAAGAAAAGAAGCCTAGCATTTTCAACAAACATATGGTTGAGCAACATGTAGATGAGGCAACCTAAGAATAGGCACAACCAAGATGATGTGTGTGAGTCACGTCAAAGCACTTGAGAAGACTAATATGATGATGAGAATCAAGCATCAACATAGTCTTGAGTAACTGAGATACAAGCTGCAAGACATGTTCTTCCCACACACATGAAGTAAATGGGTTCATAAGCTCACTAATAGCCAATTAATGAAACAAAGCATGTGACAACCCATGGTGAAGATAATAAATAATAGGCTTGTCAAGACAAACACAAAGGACAACAATCTTCACAAAACATGAGTGCACTAAGACGCAAAAAAAGAAAGACATGCACTCATACAACAAATGCTTCCACGCCACCAAAGATATAAAATGAGAGTGAAATGGTGGACATGAAAGAATAAGGATATCAATTAGAGATGTAACTTCTCTCACGTGTATAAGATTCTAGGTAGATGACAATCATGGTGATATATATCCACAAAGAAGGATGTACACATGAAATGGTTACAAAAGGAAAGAATAAGATATCCAAATGGGAGTCATAAAATATATCAATGAGATCTTTGCTTGAAATCATAGCACATGGCTTAATATTATCTTATTGTATATTCGTGAACTCCAAACACACAACCATCAAAGACATCACAACTAGCAACAAGAGATCATTGTTGGGATGCTTTGAGAAAGGAAACAAGTATCACATGAACGAGTCAAGAAATTCATGCCATGATGCAACCTACACAAGGTGACCCCATTTCTATATATATGCATGAAGTAAATACTTGTTACCGAGATAGCATTGGTCTGAAGTCGTAGATCAATAAAATGTCCAAGCTTGGCTCTAATTTAGTCATAGTTCCACCACCTTCATGAATAAGCCAAGCACCCAATGCTTCCCAGATGTACCTAAAACATTTTAAGTACAATATGGTCCCCAAACGTATTGGGTCCGAAGTAGTTAGCATAACTACAACACATAGGGTAAAACCACTTAAGTATGTGCATATCGATATGAATTTGAATTTCATGCACATCTTAGCTGTTAAGAGTTTGATGGATTTACCAGATATATATGGGATCAAATAAAGCAAACAAGGCATGCAAATTTACTCATGGTAACTATGCATGCACATTCCTACCAAAATCGAGGGAGATACAAAATGGACAAATAAACACATAACCATTAATATTTCCAATAGCATCACTAGTCATTCATGTTGTCCAAAATAAGTTGAAGTGAAAAAATCAACATATGATAGCACACAAAGTTCAACATATGAACCAAGGAAAACCAATGAGCATATAAGATATGCATTGCAAACATACTCATAGGAATATCTCACTCAAGTAGATATGGGATACTATAAACAATGAGATAAACACTCCCATAACTCCATACAAACCAATAAGATGAACTCAAACAAAATGGTATTTCGAGTTATCATTCGGCGTAGAAACCTCATAAGTACATGATCATCTATACTAACACAAGCATAACATGAGAGTTTAGAAATAAACACAAAGCTTGGATAGTATATTATTAACATTCATATTAGATAGATCATCATGCAAAGCAACTGTTGGAAATATGCCCTAGAGGCAATAATAAAAGGATTATTATTATATTTCCTTGTTCATGATGATTGTCTTTTATTCATGCTATAATTGTATTATCCGGAAATCGTAATACACGTGTGAATACATAGACTACAACATGTCCCTAGTGAGCCTCTAGTTGACTAGCTCGTTGATCAATAGATAGTCAAGGTTTCCTGACTATGGACATTGGATGTCATTGATAACGGGATCACATCATTAGGAGAATGATGTGATGGACAAGACCCAATCCTAAGCATAGCACAAGATCGTGTAGTTCGTTTTGCTAGAGCTTTCCAATGTCAAGTATCTTTTCCTTAGACCATGAGATCGTGTGACTCCCGGATACCGTAGGAGTGCTTTGGGTGTACCAAACGTCACAACGTAACTGGGTGACTATAAAGGTGAACTAAAGGTACCTCCGAAAATGTCTGTTGGGTTGACACGGATCGAGACTGGGATTTGTCACTCCGTATCACGGAGAGGTATCACTGGGCCCACTCAGTAATGCATCATCATAATGAGCTCAAAGTGACCAAGTGTTTGGTCACGGGATCATGCATTATGGTACGAGTAAAGTGACTTGCCGGTAACGAGATTGAACGAGGTATTGGGATACCGACGATCGAATCTCGGGCTAGTAACATACCGATTGACAAAGGGAATTGTATACGGGGTTGCTTGAATCCTCGACATCGTGGTTCATCCGATGAGATCATCGAGGAGCATGTGGGAGTCAACATGGGTATCCAGATCCCGCTGTTGGTTATTGACCGGAGAGCCGTCTCGGTCATGTCTCACGTGTCTCCGAACCCGTAGGGCCTACACACTTAAGGTTCGGTGGCGCTTAGGGTTGTATGAATATGAGTATGCAGTAAACCGAAAGTTGTTGAGTCCGGATGAGATCCCGGACGTCACGAGGAGTTCTGAATGGTCCGGAGGTAAAGAATTATATATGGGAAGTCGAGTTTGACCATCGGGAAAATTCGGGTCCACAGACATTGTCTGGGACCACCGGAAGGGTCCGGGGTCCACCGGTGGGGCCACCTATCCCGGAGGGCCCCATGGGCTGAAGTGGGAGGAACCAGCCCTGGTGGGCTGGTGCGCTCTGGCCCCCTCTGCGCCTAGGGTTGGGAACCCTAGGGGAGGGGGCGCCCCACTTGCCTTGGGGTGCACTCCACCCCCCTTGGCCGCCGCCCCCCCCCCCAGGAGATCCCATCTCCTAGGGCGGGCGCCCCCCTGTGGACCCTATATATAGAGGGTGGGAGGGAGGGAAGCCACACCCTTGCATCTGGCGCCTCCCTTCCCCCTTGCTACACCTCCTCCTCCCGTAGTCGCTTGGCGAAGCCCTGCCGGAACTCTGCTGCATCCACCACCACGCCGTCGTGCTGCTGGATCTTCATCAACCTCTCCCTCCTCCTTGCTGGATCAAGGCGTGGGAGACGTCATCCGCTCCGTACGTGTGTTGAACGCGGAGGTGCTGTCCGTTCGGCACTTGGTCATCGGTGATTTGGGTCACGACGAGTACGACTCCCTCAACCCCGTTCACTTGAACGCTTCTGCTCGCGATCTACAAAGGTATGTAGATGCAATCCTATCACTCGTTGCTAGATGAACTCATAGATGGATCTTGGTGAAACCGTAGAATTTTATTTATTTTCTGCAACGTTCCCCAAAAGTGGTATCAGAGCTAGGTCTATGCGTAGTTCTTTTTTTTTATAATCAACAAAGCAGGTCTATGCGTAGTTCTCTATTGCACGAGTAGAACACAAATCTGTTGTGGGAGTAGATTTTGTCAACTTTCTTGCCGCTAATAGTCTTATTTTGCTTCAGCGGTATTGTGGGATGAAGCGGCCCGGACCGACCTTACACGTACGCTTACGTGAGACAGGTTCCACCGACTGACATGCACTAGTTGCATAAGGTGGCTAGCGGGTGTCTGTCTCTCCCACTTTAGTTGGAGCGGATTCAACGAAAAGGGTCCTTATGAAGGGTAAATAGAAGTTGACAAATCACGTTGTGGCTTTTTCGTAGGTAAGAAAATGTTCTTGCTAGAACCCTATTGCAGCCACGTAAAATATGCAACAACAATTAGAGGACGTCTAACTTGTTTTTGCAGCAATAGCCTTTTGATGTGATATGGCCAAAAGTTGTGATGAATGATGAATGATATAGTGTGATGTATGAGATCGTGTTCTTGTAATAGGAATCACGACTTGCATGTCGATGAGTATGACAACCGGCAGGAGCCATAGGAGTTGTCTTAATTATTGTATGACCTGCGTGTCATTGATTCAACGCCATGTAATTACTTTGCTTTATCGCTAAACCGTTAGCTATAGTAGTAGAAGTAATAGTTGGCGAGCAACTTCATGGAGACACGATGATGGAGATCATGATGATGGAGATCATGGTGTCATGCCAGTGACAAGATGATCATGGAGCCCCGAATATGGAGATCAAATGAGCTATATGATATTGGCCATATCATGTCACTACTATATAATTGCATGTGATGTTTATTATGTTTATGCATCTTGTTTACTTAGAGTGATGGTAGTAAATAAGATGATCCCTTATAATAATTTCAAGAAAGTGTTCTCCCTAACTGTGCGCCGTTGCTAAAGTTCGTCGTTTCGAAGCACCACGTGATGATCGGGTGTGATAGATCCTTACATTCACATACAACGGGTGTAAGACAGTTTTACACATGCAAAACACTTAGGGTTAACTTGATGAGCCTAGCATGTACAGACATGGCCTCGGAACACGGAGACCGAAAGGTCATACACGAGTCGTATAGAAGATACGATCAACATGAGAATGTTCACCGACGATGACTAGTCTGTCTCATGTGATGATCGGACACGGCCTAGTCGACTCGGATCGTGTAACACTTAGATGACTAGAGGGATGTCAAATCTGAGTGGGAGTTCATTCAATAATTTGATTAAGATGAACTTAATTATCATGAACTTAGTCTAAAACTTTTTGCAAAATATGTCTTGTAGATCAAATGGCCAACGCTCATGTCAACATGAACTTCAACGCGTTCCTAGAGAAAACCAAGCTGAAAGATGATGGCAGCAACTATACGGACTGGGTCCGGAACCTGAGGATCATCCTCATAGCAGCCAAGAAACAATATGTCCTAGAAGCACCGCTAGGTGAAGCAGCCATCCCAGAGAACCAAGACGTTATGAACGCTTGGCAGTCTCGTGCTGATGATTACTCCCTCGTTCAGTGCGGCATGCTTTACAGCTTAGAACTGGGGCTCCAAAAGCGTTTTGAGCAACACGGAGCATATGAGATGTTCGAGGAGCTAAAAATGGTTTTCCAAGCTCATGCCCGGGTCGAGAGATATGAAGTCTCCGACAAGTTCTATAGTTGTAAGATGGAGGAAAATAGTTCTGTCGGTGAGCACATACTCAAAATGTCAGGTTGCACAACCGCCGTCCCACTGGAAATTAACGTCCCGGATGAGGCGGTCATTGACTGAATCCTTGATCGCCCCACCAAGCTACAAGAGCTTTGTGATGAACTACAATATGCAGGGGTTGGTGAAAACTATTCTGAAGTATTTTCAATGCTGAAGTCAGCAGAGGTAGAAATCAAGAAAGAACATCAAGTGTTGATGGTCAATAAAACCACTAAGTTCAAGAAGGGCAAGGGTAAAAGAACTTCAAGAAGGACGGCAAGGATGTTGCCGTGCCCGAGAAGCCGATTGCGGGAAGAAGTCAAAGAATGGACCCAAGCACGAGACCGAGTGCTTTTATTGCAAAGGAAGGGTCTTCGAAGCGGAACTGCCCCAAATATTTAGCGACAAGAAGGCCGGCAACACTAAAGGTATATTTGATATACATGTAATTGATGTGTACCTTACCAAGTACTCGTAGTAACTCCGGGTATTTGATACCGTGCCGTTGCTCATATTTGTAACTCACAGCAGGAGCTGCGGAATAAACGGAGACTGGCGAAGGACGAGGTGACGATGCGCGTCGGGAATGGTTCCAAGGTCGATGTGATCTCCATCGGCACGCTACCTCTACATTTACCTACGGGATTAGTTTTAAACCTCAATAATTGTTATTTAGTGCCAAGTTTGAGCATGAACAATGTATCAGGATCTCGTTTCATACGAGATGGCTACTCATTTAAATCCGAGAATAATGGTTGTTCTATCTATATGAGAGATATGTTTTATGGTCATGCTCTGATGGTTAATAATGAATCTCGAACATGATGTTACACATATTCATAGTGTGAATACCAAAAGATGTAAAGTTGATAACGATAGTCCCACATACTTGTGGCACTGCCGCCTTGGTCACATTGGTGTCCAGCGCATGAAGAAGCTCCATGCTGATGGACTTTTAGAGTCTCTCGATTATGAATCATTTGACACATGCGAACCATGCCTTATGGGCAAAATGACCAAGACTCCGTTCTCCGGAACAATGGAGCGAGCAACCAACTTATTGGAAATCATACATATCGATGTGTGCGTTCCAATGAGCGTTGAGGCTCGCGGAGGATATCGTTATGTTCTCACTCTCACTGATGACTTGAGTAGATATGGGTATGTCTACTTGATGAAACACAAGTCTGAGACCTTTGAAAAGTTCAAGGAATTTCAGAATGAGGTAGAGAATCAAGGTGACCGAAAAATAAAGTTCTTATGATCAGATCGTGGAGGAGAATATTTAAGTCACGAATTTGGTACACACTTAAGGAAATGTGGAATCGTTTCACAACTCATGCCGCCTGGAACACCTCAGCGTAACGGTGTGTCCGAACGTCGTAATCGCACTCTATTGGATATGGTGCGATCTATGATGTCTCTTACTGATTTACTGCTATCATTTTGGGGATACGCTCTAGAGACAGCTACATTCACTTTAAATAGGGCACCGTCTAAATCCGTTGAGACGACACCATATGAATTATGGTTTGGAAAGAAACCTAAGCTGTCGTTTCTAAAAGTTTGGGGATGCGATGCTTATGTCAAGAAACTTCAACCTGAAAAGCTCGAACCCAAGTCGGAAAAATGCGTTTTCATAGGGTACCCTAAGGAAACCATTGGGTATACCTTCTACCTTAGATCCGAAGGCAAGATCTTTGTTGTTAAGAACGGATCCTTTCTGGAAAAGAGTTTCTCTCGAAAGGAGTAAGTGGGAGGAAAGTAGAACTCGATGAAGTACTACCTCTTGAACCGGAAAGTAGTGCAGCGCAGAAAATGTTCTGTGGTGCCTACACCGATCGGAGAGGAAATTAATGATGATGATCAAGGTACTTCGGATCAAGTTGCTACTGAACTTCGTAGGTCCACAAGGACACTTTCCACACCAAAGTGGTATGGCAACCCTGTCCTGGAAATCATGTTGTTAGACAACGGTGAACCTTCGAACTATGAAGAAGCGATGGTGGGCCCAGATTCCAACAAATGGCTTGAAGCCATGCAATCCGAGATAGGATCCATGTATGAAAACAAAGTATGGACTTTGACAGACTTGCCCGATGATCGGTGAGCGATAGAAAACAAATGGATCTTTAAGAAGAAGACGGACGCGGATGGTAATGTTACCATCTATAAAGCTCGACTTGTCGCTAAGGGTTATCGGCAAGTTCAAGGGGTTGACTACAATGAGAATTTCTCTTCCGTAGCGAAGCTAAAGTCCGTCCGAATCATGTTAGCAATTGCCGCATACTATGATTATGAGATATGGCAAATGGACGTCAAAACGGCATTCCTTAACGGCTATCTTAAGGAAGAACTATATATGATGCAGCCGGAAGGTTTTGTCGACCCTAAGAATGCTAACAAGGTATGCAAGCTCCAGCGATCCATTTATGGGCTGGTGCAAGCATCTCGAGTTAGACATTCGCTTTGATGAGATAATCAAAGCGTTTAGTTTATGAGACTTATGGAGAAGCCTGCGTTTACAAGAAAGTGAGTGGGAGCTCAGTAGCATTTCTCCTATTATATGTAGATGACATACTTTTGATGGGAAATGATATAGAACTTTTGGACATCATTAAGGCCTACTTGAATAAGAGTTTTTGAATGAAGGACCTTGGAGAAGCTGCTTATATATTAGGCATCAAGATCTATACAGATAGATCGAGACGCCTCATAGGTCTTTCACAAAGCACATACCTTGATAAGATATTGAAGAAGTTCAAAATGGATCAGTCCAAGAAAGGGTTCTTGCCTGTATTACAAGGTGTGAAATTGAGCTCGGCTCAATGCCCGACCACCGCAGAAGATAAAGAAGAGATGAGTGTCATCCCCTATGCCTCAGCCATAGGGTCTATTATGTATGCCATGCTGTGTACCAGACCTGATGTAAACCTTGCCGTAAGTTTGGTAGGAAGGTACCAAAGTAATCTCGGCAAGGAACACTGGACATCGGTCAAGAATATCCTGAAGTACCTGAAAAGGACTAAGGACATGTTTCTCGTTTATGGAGGTGACGAAGAGCTCCTCTTAAAGGGTTACGTCGACGCTAGCTTCGACACAGATCTGGATGACTCTAAGTCACAAACCGCATACGTGTATATGTTGAATGGTGGAGCAGTAAGCTGGCAGCTGCAAGCAGAGCGTCGTGGCGGGGTCTACATGTGAAGCGGAGTACATGGAAGCCTGGGAGGTAGCGCATGAAGCAATTTGGGTGAAGGAGTTCATCACCGACCTAGGAGTCATACCCAATGCGTCGGGGCCGATCAAACTCTTCTGTGACAACACTGGAGCTATTGCAGTTGCCAAGGAGCCCATGTTTCACAAGAAGACCAGGCACATCAAGCATCGCTTCAACTCCATTCGTGAAAATGTTCAAGATGGAGACATAGAAATTTCCAAAGTGCATACGAATCTGAATGTCGCAGATCCGTTGACTAAACCTCTTCCGCGAGCAAAACATGATCAACACCAAAACTCTATGGGTGTTCGATTCATCACAATGTGACTAGATTATTGACTCCAGTGCAAGTGGGAGACTGTTGGAAATATGCCCTAGAGGCAATAATAAAAGGATTATTATTATATTTCCTTGTTCATGATGATTGTCTGTTATTCATGCTATAATTGTATTATCCGGAAATCGTAATACACGTGTGAATACATAGACTACAACATGTCCCTAGTGAGCCTCTAGTTGACTAGCTCGTTGATCAATAGATAGTCATGGTTTCCTCACCATGGACATTTGATGTCATTGATAACGGGATCACATCATTAGGAGAATGATGTGATGGACAAGACCCAATCCTAAGCATAGCACAAGATCGTGTAGTTCGTTTTGCTAGAGCTTTTCCAATGTCAAGTATCTTTTCCTTAGACCATGAGATCGTGTGACTCCCGGATACCGTAGGAGTGCTTTGGGTGTACCAATCGTCACAACGTAACTGTGTGACTATAAAGGTGCACTACAGGTACCTCCAAAAGTGTATGTTGGGTTGACACGGATCGAGACTGGGATTTGTCACTCCATATTACGGAGAGGTATCACTGGGCCCACTCAGTAATGCATCATCATAATGAGCTCAAAGTGACCAAGTGTTTGGTCACGAGATCATGCATTATGGTACGAGTAAAGTGACTTGCCGGTAACGAGATTGACCGATGTATTGGGATACCGACGATCGAATCTCGGGCAAGTAACATACCGATTGGCAAAGGGAATTGTATACGGGGTTGCTTGAATCCTCGATATCGTGGTTCATCCGATGAGATCATCGAGGAGCATGTGGGAGTCAACATGGGTATCCAGATCCCGCTGTTGGTTATTGACCGGAGAGCCATCTCGGTCATGTCTACGTGTCTCCCGAACCCGTAGGGTCTACACACTTAAGGTTCGGTGACGCTAGGGTTGTATGAATATGAGTATGCAGTAAACCGAAAGTTGTTCGGAGTCCCGGATGAGATCCCGGACGTCACGAGGAGTTCCGGAATGGTCCGGAGGTAAAGAATTATATATGGGAAGTCGAGTTTCGGCCATCGGGAAAGTTTCGGGGTCCACCGGTATTGTACCGGGACCACCGGAAGGGTCCCGAGGGTCCACCGGGTGGGGCCACCTATCCCGGAGGACCCCATGGGCTGAAGTGGGAGGGGAACCAGCCCCTGGTGGGCTGGTGCGCCCCCCCGGGCCCCCCTCTGCGCCTAGGGTTGGGAACCCTAGGGGAGGGGGTGCCCAACTTGCCTTGGGGGGCACTCCACCCCCTTGGCCGCCGCCCCCCTAGGAGATCCCATCTCCTAGGGCAGGCGCCCTCCCTGCGGACCCTATATATTGAGGCGGAGGGAGGGTAGCCGCACCCTTGCATCTGGCGCCTCCCTTCCCCCTTGCTACACCTCCTCCTCCCGTAGTCACTTGGCGAAGCCCTGCCGGAACTCTGCTGCATCCACCACCATGCCGGCGTGCTGCTGGATCTTCATCAACCTCTCCCTCCTCCTTTCTGGATCAAGGCGTGGGAGACGTCATCCGCTCCATACGTGTGTTGAACGCGGAGGTGCTGTCCATTCGGCACTTGGTCATCGGTGATTTGGATCACGACGAGTACGACTCCCTCAACCCCGTTCACTTGAACGCTTCCGCTCGCGATCTACAAAGGTATGTAGATGCACTCCTATCACTCGTTGCTAGATGAACTCATAGATGGATCTTGGTGAAACCGTAGAATTTTTTTCTGCAACGTTCCCCAACAGCAACAATTGGAATAGCTTTAATCTAACGATTTTTCGAATATGATTTTGAAGATAGCCATGGGCAAAACCGCACAATAATGCCATATGTAAACAAGGCATTGCATGCCACAGAGATATAAGATAATCTCAAATATATTCTAAGTGGCACCCCATAATTGTACACATTTAACAAGGATTGTGATATGCACAAAGCATATAGCTCCCCCATAATGTGGTGATCCATTAATATCTAAAAAGAGCCCAATAAGATTCAACTAATGAAGCAATAAAGGCTTGAAACTACACACACAAATATATGAAGTGCATTGCGACGTACACATGCTAGATAACTCAAATCAAGCATAATAGGAGGCACACCATATACAAACACATGCTAGGTAAAAACCTAAACATGAGAGGGACTAGTAACTTTCAATGTAGACAATATAAATACAAATTACCGCCGCGAGGAGCATTGGAATGGCAAATGTAAACTAACCAAGTCTCCAATGTCCTCCACACACCTATTGATCAAGTTTGAGCTTGATGGTCCCCAACCAAGTTGGGTCCTAAGAAGTTAGTCACAATAGGTTTGGCAACCCAAATGGTCTTATCAACTTTCAAACCACTTTGGGCACCAACAAACTTGGCAAACAAATTGCCAGCATTATCCTTTCTAAGTGAATAATGATCATTGACAATTGGAGGCTTAGAGACATTACCGTTGGGACATGATGAAGATATGTGTCCCTTCTCGCGGCAAATATAGAAACATGTGCTCCCCTTTCTCTTCTTCTTTACCTTCTCAACTTGGAGAACATTATCATGGTTAGGCATGGGAAGAGGCCTTTCATTATCTTGAGATTGAACTTGAGCCCACTTCCCTTGATGGTTCACACTTGAAGCCTTCTTCTTCAATGGACCAGATCTCACATGGTGTCCAACATTCTTGCACTTGAAGCAAATAATGTTGGCCGCATTCTTGACTTGATCTCGTCCCTTCTTCTTGTTCTTGGACTTCTTCTTGTTGGAGATGAAATCAAGTCCAATTTTGTCTTGAGGTTCCTTTTGCACACTCAAGATATTATCACAATATTTTTCCAAGTCTTTCTTCAAACTGGTGACTTGGGCCTTGAGCTCTTTATTTTCCTCTACAAGGTTAGTATTAACAAAAGAACTAGAGGAAGTAGAAACTTCATTGTTAGAGCAACACGGCATGGTGAGCAATTCATCACAAGATGTACCAATATCATATAGAGAGGAATTGCAAGGACTAGCACATGGCAATAAGGCATTTCGAGTAGAAGATGTGCTAATATCCACATGAGACTCGCACGATTTTACCTTGGTGCACATAGCCTCATGAGCTAACTTTAGCTCATCATGAGAGATTATAAGATCCTCATGAGTGCCCGAGAGATTTTCATAACTTTCTTCCAATTTCCCATAGTTGCTAGTTAGCAGATCAAGTTGAGTCCTTAGCTCAACGTTTTATTTTAATATTGATGCTTCAGACAAGATAGACTTAGTAGCACAAGCATCATTATCAATATGAGAGGAGCATGTAGAAGCTAGAGACTCTGCATGAGTAGCTTGAAGTTCCTCATGAGACTTAGAGAGTTTTATGAGCTCTCCTTTGACCTTCTTGTAGTCAAGGTCAAGGGGCTCAAAATCCTCTTTAAGTTTACAATGCTTAACTTCAATCTCTTCTTTTAAAGACCTCAAGTCACTAAGACATTGATGAGCCATAGCAAGTTCATGTTCAAGTTGTTCACTTTTTGCTTGCTCGTAAAGAAATAAGTCATTACGTTTTTGAAAGCAAGCAAGAACATCTTGGAACCTTTTATAAGTGTTTTTTTGGCTCTACGAAGAGTGTTCCCAATCTCATAGAGATTTTGAGTCAAGACTTCATCATCTTCCTCATTACAACTATCATCATTGTCACTAAGAGAAGATGATACCTTGTCATTACCTCTTGCCATGAGGCACATGTGAACACAGGGGGTTGATGATGATTCTTTTGGAGAAGAGGGTTCTTCATCAACCAAGCATGCCTCATTTTTCTTGATTTCCTCTACATGGTTAGTTTCACAAAGCGAACTAGAGGGAATCACAATATTTTGAATATGGCAACACAAACGACCAAGCATATCATCACAAGAATTGTTGAGTGCATCATTTGATGATATGCATGGACTCTCTACACAATAATGTACGATGTTTTCGGTGTTAGATATGCTCGTGTCCATTGAAGATACATCACTAGTATCAACATAAGCAAGATCATCAATGATGAGCTTAATACCATCATCACGAGATATTTCTTCACTCACCATGTCATTACCTTGTGGTATGCCACATGTTGGTGAAGTGAAAGATGTTGAGGTATGCAAGTACTCGGAGGTGGAAGCAATAGAGAGCTCTTCATGATCTAGAAATGTAGTGAACTCCTCCATTAACCCCCCGAAAAGAATATTGTCTTCATCAAGATTGGACCCACCATATATATCTTCAATTTTGGTCCAAGCCTCATGAGCCAACGAACAAGGCGAGATTGACTTGAACACCTCGAAGGTTATAGCTTGATGAATGACACTTAAAGCTTCACAACCAAGATGCATATCATCAAGTGACGGAGATTGTCCATCCTTTAGATTTGAATTCCCAACAACCACAATCTGCAAAGCATTTGTACCCATGGCCCGAAAGTGACAAAGCATGCGTAATCACCACATAATGTAATTTGTGCCATTAAACAAAATGTGTCATCGTGCACTAGTTCACTAGTCGACATCGTTACTCTCTAGGCGGTTAAGCCTAATAAGGAGAGACCTAGCTCTGATACCAATTGAAAGGACCACGATGTCGCCTAGAGGGGGGGGGGGTGAATAGGCGTTTTAAAACATTTTACAGATTTGGCTATATCCTAATGCGGAAATAAACTAAGCGGATACTTTTCAAGCACGAATCCAAAATATACTAGGATCACTAAGTGCACCAATAACTTAGCATAAACAAGATGAGAACAACGAGGATATGAGTAAGCACAAGTAAGTCATACAAACTTACTCAGTGTATATCACGAGATATGGAAATGAATAATACACACAACCACAAGTAAGCAATACAAGCTTACACAAATTGTATCACAATATATGGAATTGAATGATACAAGCAAACTGAAGTAAGTTACACAAACTTACTTGAGCAATATCACAATATATGGAAGTTTATAACGCAAGCTAGCAATTCACACAAATCACAATGTATATCAATATTAGCAAGTATGAAGTGCGGAATATGAAGTGTAGGCCTAAATAATCTCTACACGGAAATGGCCAACACAATATAATCAACCACCACAATATAATGAGGACAACAAGATATAGTGAATGCACGGTCAAGTGACCAAAGTAAACCACAAGTAAGGAGTTATGGTTAGGGATAACCAAAGTCACAGAGACGAGGATGTATCCCGATGTTCACTTCCTTGGAGGGAAGCTAGTCACCGTTAGAGAGGTGGATGTTACCACGAAGGCACACCAACGCCATGAAGGCTCACCTTATTCTCCTTGATATATCACCACGAAGGTGATTCCCAACCACTAGTGGTAGACCTTGAGGCGGCCTCCAAACCTTCACAAACTTTCCGGGGGACAAATCAGAAGTTGATTCCTCACCGGAGCACTCCTACCACCTAGGAGTCTCCAACCTCCAAGAGTAACAAGATCAAGGGGGAAATGCTCAAGACTTGCTCAAATCACAAATTGCTTTGGTCAAAAGAGAGAGGAGGAGTGGGTGTATGCTTGGATGACATCTCTCTCAAGAACTCTCACAAATCTCTTCAGGGTCTAGCACGAGAAGGCTCAAATCCCTCTCTCTCAAATCCCACCAAAAGCAACTAATGCTATGTAGGGATGGGAGAAGAGAGGAACAATGGAGGAGGTCAACAAATGAACTCTAGATCAATGGGATAGTTTTCCCCCAAATGGATTGGAGTTTTGAGGCTTGGGGGAGGAGCATAGAGCTCAAAAGAATGGGGGAATCTCAGATCCAAAAAGCTCTAACTCGATGGGCAAGAAGGGTGCCTTATATAGTGTCCCACCAAATCTGCCCGTCACTACTAGGAAAAGGGCTATAGATAGGATTGACACTAATGGCGCACCAGGGATGCAGTGCGCCACTACTATATACTAATGGCGCACTAGTTGGTGATGCACTATTAGTGTGGAAGACACTAATGGCGCACCAGAAAAACGGTGCGCCACTAGTAATAAAGTTTTTCTTTTCATTTTTACATACATACTAATGGCGCATCCGACCGAAGTGCGCCATTACTAGTTCTAACTAGTAATGGCGCACTAGGCAGAAAGATCGCCATTAGTAAATGTTTTTTTTGACTTTTTGCAAAACTACTAATGGCGCACCACTGCAGTGCGCCATTAGTAAGCAGGCATACTAATGGCGCATTTCCTGTTGGTGCGCCATTAGTAACCTGGGACCCCAACAAGATATTTTGGACAGCCTCACCTACCCACTCACTTTCCCCACTTCATTCCTCCACCTCCTTCTCCAAACTTTGGCTGCCTCCTCCTCCTCACCTCATTTGCACCATAGATTCATCAAAATTAAGTGGTGAAATTACCTTTTTTTGATAGGTAAGTAAGGGGAAAGCTATCTTCATGTTGTAGATCTACTTTTTTTCTCCCTAGCTCGCTCCAACAACGTGCACATGCACTTTTTGTGGCCTAGCTAGATCTATGTATGTTTGTGATGTTGCATATGTTTGTGGTGTTGCATATATGTTTGTGTTTGCAGGTACCAGTATTTGAAATGCGATAGTTGCCAATATTTTGCCGGAATGTTGATTCATTTCCGTTTCGGCGAGAATTTTGGCACTATGCATTCTTTTTGGTCCTATTTTAGGAAGGTCATGCCAAATTTTTCTTGGTTCTAAAATATCGTTTTGCTCTACCCGCAGGTGACCATGGTCCGCACGATGACCGAAGGCATCGTGAATAGGTTTTGAGCTCCGAAGGCCGAGATGCTTCAAAAGAACGAGACGGAGATAAGATGTCCGTGTCGAAGATGCAAGATGAAGAGCCTTATTGCGGACCCGGATTCCGGGCAGGTGCGGGACCACCTGCTCTTGCGTGGTTTCATGGATGGCTATCGGTGGCAAGGTGATGAAGATGACTATGAAGTCGTCCATGGGGGCCGGGCAAGAAATGAGGAAGGGCAACAAGACAACCACCACGGCGAGGGCGGGCGAGAAGACGAAGAATCTCCAGGACATGATCACGACGGTGATGTTGTACACAGTCATCATGTAGAAGATGTCGTACATGATGATGAGGAAGATCAAGACAAAGGGCATGATCATGAAGATGAAGATGCCGAGCAGACGACGATAGAGGCTGGGTGCAGGACCCTCATATTCAAGAGTTGCTTCTCAAGCGACGGATAACGCAAGAGCTGCCGCCGAGAGAAAGCCAAGCTGGATCAACTAGAGATATCGCGTTACTCCATTGTATGAAGGATGCAGGCCCGAGGATACCCTTTGAAAGTAACGCCATGGCTCGAGATGAAGGTAAAACACAAAATGACGGATGCATGCTTCGACAAGAACATGTCATTACGCACTAACGTCTTCCCAAGGGGAACAAGTGCCCACCAGTTTCGAGGAGGCGAAGAAAATCGTGTGTCCTCTGGGTTTACCGCACGTGAAATACCATGTGCATGAACAATTACGTCATTTATCGGGACGAGCACGCGGAGTCTACCATATGTCCTGTAGCGGCGCCACTCGATACAAGAAGAGGAAGAAAGCTCCTCGAAAATCGGTGTGGTACTTTCCGATCACTCCTCGCTCTGCAGCGGTATTTCGCGGACCCTAAGGTAGCAAAGCTCTGTGTTGGCACGCGGATAGGGAGGAGAAGAAGCAGGAAGATGACGGAAATGATCCGGAGATAAATAAAAAGACAAGATGTTGAGTCACCCTAAGGATGCGAGCGGTGGCAAGCGTTGAACTTCGAATACCCAGAATTTGGGAAGGATCCAAGGAACATCGTGCTGGGCGCGAGCACCGATGGAGTCAATCCGTTTGGCAGCCGTGAGAAGCACACATAGCACCTGGTCGTGTTTGTGTGGATGTACAACCTTCCCCTAGTTGTGCATGAAGAGGAAGTACATTCACATGAGTATGCTAGTTGAAGGGCCGAAACAACCAGGGAACAAAATCAATCTGTATCTGGGGCTGCTGAAGGAGGAGCTAGACACGCTGTGGAAAACGCCACCAATACGTGGGGACGCCGCAGAGAAAGAATATTTCCTATGAGAGCTGCACCGCTCACGACGGTGCACGACTATCTCGGTTACGGATATCTCGCGGGGCAGGTAGTCCACGGATTTTCTGGATGCGTAAGGTGCATGGATGACACAACGTATCGCCAGTTAGATAGAGATCCCGGGTCTTTGAAAACCGTGTTCATGGGACATCGAAGGTGGCTTCGCGACGATGAACCGTGGAGGAAACGCAAGGATCGGTTCGATGGTGAAACCGAACCCCGAAAACGCCCGTGTACGAGGAGCGGCGAGGAAATAGACGAGCTGTTGAAAAAATGGAAAGACTGCCCACTATCAAGAAAGAAGCAAAAGGCGCCAGAGCCGGGAAAGAAGCGAAAGGCGCCAGAGCCGCTGCTGAAGGTATGGAAAACGAGGTCTGTTTTCTGGGACTTGCCGTACTGGAAGATCCACCGTGTGCCTCACAGCCTTGATGTCATGCATATCACGAAGAACGTGTGCGAGTCTGCTTGGTACCCTGCTCAACATGCCGAGAGGACCAAAGATGGGCCGAAAGCAAGGGCAGACTTGAAATCAATGGGCATCGTGCAGGAGCTTCACGCTAATGATGATGATGATGATGATGATGATGATGAGGCGAAGCGGGACACGTAAAGGTGTCGCAAAGGCAAAAAGTCCAAGAAGACGGAAATGACTACCCTCCCCGTGCTTCACTCTAAGTCGAGGAGATCGAGCAGTTTTCACCTGCCTCCTAGGAGTAAAACTTCCACGGTTACGCTGGGAAGATAAGCAGATACCTGGACCCAACGAAGCAGAAGTTCAGCGGGATGAAGTCTCACGACTGTCACGTGCTGATGATGCAGATACTTCTAGTTGGAATCCGTGGGATCATGGACGCGCACGTCCGTGAAACGCTATTTGGCCTATGCAACTTTTTCGACGTCATCTCTCGGAAGTCGATTGGCGTGAGGCAACTTAGAAGGCTACAGGAAGAGATCGTGGTGATATTATGTGAGCTTGAGATGTACTTCCCGCCCGCATTCTTCGACGTTATGGTGCATCTGCTGGTCCATATCGTGGAGGATATCATCCAACTCGGGCCGACGTTCCTGCACAGCATGATGCCGTTCGAAAGGATGAATGGTGTCATCAAAGGATACGTTCGCAACATGTCATGTCCAGAGGGAAGTATAGCCAGGGGCTTTCTGACCGAAGAGTGCATCTCCTACTGCACGAATTATCTAGGCATCGAGAACTCCGTTGGTCTGCCCGTCAACAGGCACTTCGGCATGCTCGCAGGATGGGGTCACCGTGAGGGTCGCCGCGAAATGCATGTCGACTTCGAGGGTCGACTCGCCGACTTTGAAAGAGCAAACCTAGTCGCGCTACAACACATAGACGTGGTTGATCCTTGGGTGGTAGAGAACAAAACCTTTATTGAGAAGACGTACAATGACCGAGGCCAACAGAGGACGGACGGAGATATAATCAAAGAGCACAACTCATGTTTCACGCGTTGGTTCGAGCAGAAGCTTCTGTCGTAACCTTTACATGAGGATTCTTCCGCGGAAGAACAACTCATATTCGCCTTGTCACAGGGCGCCGAGCACAACTTGATGACCTATGAGGCGTACGATATCAATGGCTACACATTCTACACCGAGAATAAGGACATGAAGAGCGATGGTTATCAGAACTCCAGGGTAACGATGGAATCCTACACCAGCAACGACAAGGACAGATACTACGGAAGGATCGAGGAGATCTGGGAGCTGAGCTATGCTGGAGAGAAGGTCCCGATGTTCCGTGTCAGATGGGCCAAGAGCGTCCTGAAAGAAGACCAATATTTCACCACCATGGTTCTACCCGAAGCCAAATCCAAGACCGCGGGCGCAAACGTCACCGCAAAAAATGAGCCATGGGTACTGGCTTCCCAAGTGGACCAATGCTTCTTCATTACCGACCTGCCAAAGCCCAGTCGTGTTGTTGTGAGGAGAGGCAAAAGGAAGATCATCGGAATGGATGGAGTAGCCAATGAGCAAGACTTCGACCAGTACAACGACCCGAAGATCGAACCTGACAACGACGATGAAGTAGCAGCACACACCACCAGAAGAAGCAGGAGCACCCTACCTAAAGGACGTCCATTCCACAGAAGAACTCCATTTGCGAAAAAGAAGGGCAAGAAGATTGTGAACAGATAGCTAGCTAAGATCGATTGTATTTAAATTGTAGCCTTCATTTCTCTGGCACTTTTTGATATCATGAATATTTTTAAATTTCATGGGCACTTTTGAATTCATGAATATTTTTCAAATTTGATGATATTTTTCATATTCAATATGAAAAAATATTGAATATTCATGAGGACACTCGATCTCGATCCCCTCCTCTCGATAGCTATCCCCCGCTGCCGAGCACCCCCGCACCTCCCCGCTCCACCGCCGGCGACGACCCCGCACCTCCCGCTCCACCACCGCCGACGAACCACCGACCTCCCGCTCCGCCGCCGCCGACCCACCGCACCTCCTGCTCCACCACCGCCACCAACACCACGCACCTCCCGGCCCGCTCCACCGGCGCCACCGACACCCGCACCTCCCCACTTTTTGAAGATATTTTTAAATAACAAATTTGATGATATTTTCAAATAAGAAATTTGATGATATCATCAAATAACAAATTTGATGATATTTTCAATTAAAAATAAAAAAACAAATTTGATGATATTTTTTAAAATTTTTTTTGATGATATTTGATGATATCTTCTGTTCTAGTCCTCATGAAAATAACAAATTTGATAAAAACAAATTATTAGATGCAACAATAAATAATGAAAAAAAAGTTACTAATGGCGCACCAGAGGAGGGTGCGCCATTGCTATCAGAAAAAAAACTACTAATGTCGCACCACAGGGTGGTGCGCCATTGCTATAGCTGGATACCCCTTCGCCCGATCCCCCCTTCCCTCTCCCTTGCCAGATCCCCCTTCCCTTCCCCGCCACACCCCTCCGACGACACCCGGCCCGCTCCAACGACCCCCGCATCCGCTCCACACCCGCTCCGGCTCCCCCGCGCCCGCTCCGACGACCCTCGCGACCGCTCCACACCCTAGCACCTCCCCACTTCCCCTCCCCTCGCGCTGCTTCACCCGACTAGGTCGTCCCTGTCGACACTGTTGGGGAACGTAGCAGAAATTCAAAATTTTCTTACGTGTCGCCAAGATCTATCTATGGAGAAACTAGCAACGAGGGGAAGGAGAGTGCATCTACATACCCTTGTAGATCGCTAAGCGGAAGCGCTCATGAGAACGGGGTTGAAGGAGTCGATTGTCGTGATCCAAATCACCGGAGATCCTAGTGCCGAACGGACGGCACCTCGCGCTCAACACACGTACAGCCGGTGACGCCTCCCACGCCTTGATCCAGCAAGGAGAGAGGAGAGGTTGAGGAAGACTCCATCCAGCAGCAGCACAACGGCGTGGTGGTGGTGGAGGCGTGGCAATCCCAGCAGGCTTCACCAAGCACCAAGGGAGAGGAGGAGGAGGAGGAGGGTTGCACCAAGAGGGAGAAAACTCATGTGTGTTGGGCAGCCCCAAACCCCAAGTATATATAGGGAGGGAGGAAGGCGCCCCATCTAGGGTTTCCACCCCAAGGGGTGCGGCCATCCCTAGATGGGGCTTGGGAGGCGGCCAAAGGGGAGGAGAGGAGGCGCCCACTAGATGGGCCTTAGGGCCCATCTCCCTAGGGTTTGCCCCTCCCACTCTCCCTTGTGCCTTGGGCCCCTTGTGGGGCGCACCAGCCCACCCGGGCTGGTTCCCTCCCACAATTGGCCCATGCAGCCCTCCGGGGTTAGTGGCCCCACTTGGTGGACCCGGGACCTCCCAAAGGTGGTCCAGACGCGTTCTCGAAAAACCGAAACTTTTCCGGTGACCAAAACAGACTTCCCATATATAAATCTTTACCTCCGGACCATTAGGAACTCCTCGTGACGTCCGGGATCTCATCCGGACTCAACAACATTCGTAACCACATACAAACTTCCTTTATAACCCTAGCGTCATCGAACCTTATGTGTAGACCCTACGGGTTCGGGAACCATCTGAACATGACCGAGATGTTCTCGGTCAATAACCAACAGCGGATCTGGATACCCATGTTGGCTCCTACATGTTCCACGATGATCTCATCGGATGAACCACGATGTCAAGGACTCAATCAATCCCGTATTCAATTCCCTTTGTCTAGCGGTATTGTACTTGCCCGAGATTCGATCGTCGGTATCCCGATACCTTGTTCAATCTCGTTACGGCAAGTCTCTTTACTCGTTCCGTAACACATCATCCCGTGATCAACCCCTTGGTCACATTGTGCACATTATGATGATGTCCTACCGAGTGGGCCCAGAGATACCTCTCCGTTTACACGTGTGACAAATCCAGCCTCGATTCGTGCCAACCCAATGCAGACACTTTCGGAGATACCTGTAGTGCACCTTTATAGTCACCCGATTCGTTGTGACGTTTGGTACACCCAAAGCATTCCTACGGTATCCGGAGTTGCACAATCTCATGGTCTAAGGAAAAGATACTTGACATTAGAAAAGCTTTAGCATACGAACTACGATCTTTGTGCTAGGCTTAGTATTGGGTCTTGTCCATCACATCATTCTACTAATGATGTGATCCCGTTATCAATGACATCCAATGTCCATGTTTAGGAAACCGTAACCATCTGTTGATAACCGAGCTAGTCAATAGAGGCTTACTAGGGACATGGTGTTGTCTATGTACCCACACATGTATCTGAGTTTGCTATCAATACAATTATAGCATGGATAATAAACGATTATCGTGAACAAGGAAATATAATAATAACTAATTTATTATTGCCTCTAGGGCATATTTCCAACAGTCTCCCACTTGCACTAGAGTCAATAATCTAGTTCACATCGCCATGTGATCAACAGTGATAGGTCACATCGCCATGTGACCAACATCCAAAGAGTCTACTAGTGTCTTAAACTAGTTCACATCACCATGTGATTAAGTCTCAATGAGTTCTAGGGTTTGATCATGTTTTGCTTGTAAGAGAAGTTTTAGTCAACGGGTCTGCAGTATTCAGATCCGTATGTACTTTGCAATTCTCTATGTCATATTGTAAATGCTGCTTCCACGTTCCACTTGAAGCTATTCCAAATGGTTGCTCCACTATACGTATCCAGTTTGCTACTCAGAGTCACTCGGATAGGTGTTAAAGCTTGCATCGACGTAACCCTTTACGCCGAACTCTTTATCACCTCCATAATCGAGAAACATGTCCTTATTTACTCCAAGGACAATTTTGACCGCTGTCCAATGATCCCCATTCCTGGATCATTCTTGTACCCCTTGATCGACTCATGGCAAGGCACACTTCGAAGCGGTACACAAGATAGCATACTATAGAGCCTATGTCTAAAGCATAGGGGACGACCTTAATCCTTTCTCTCTTTTCTGCCGTGGTCGAGCTTTAAGTCTTAACTTCATACCTTACAACTCAGGCAAGAACTCCTTCTTTGATCTATCTTGAACACCTTCAAGATCATGTCAAGGTATATGCTCATTTGAAAGTATTATTAAGCATTTTTGATCTATCCTCATAGATCTTGAGCTCAATGTTCAAGTAGCTTAATCCAGGTTTTCCCTTGAAAAACACTTTTCAAACAACCCTATATGCTTTCCAGAAATTCTACATCATTTCTGATCAACAATATGTCAACAACATATACTCATCAGAAATTCTATAGTGCTCCCACTCACTTCTTTGGAAATACAAGTTTCTCATAAACTTTGTATAAACCCAAAATCTTTGATCATCTCATCAAAGCGTATATTCCAACTCCGAGATGCTTACTCCAGTCCTTAGAAGGATCGCTGGAGCCAGCATACCTTTTAGCATCCTTAGGATCGACAAAAACTTTCTGATTGCATCACATACAACCTTTCCTTACGAAAACTGGCAAGGAAACTCGTTTTGACATCCATCTGCCAGATTTCATAAATGCAGCTTGTGCTAACATGATTCCGACAGACTTTAAGCATCGCTACGGATGAGAAAATCTCATCGTAGTCAACTCCTTGAACTTGTGAAAAACTCTTCGCCACAAGTCTAGCTTCATAGACGGTGACATTACCGTCCTTGTCCGTCCTTTTCTTAAAGATCCATTTATCTCAATGGCTCGCCGATCATCGGGCAAGTCCACCAAAGTCCATGCTTTGTTCTGATACATGGATCCTATCTCGGATTTCATGGCTTCTAACCATTTGTCGGAATTTGGGCCCACCATCGCTTCTCCATAGCTCGTAGGTTCATTGTTGTCTAGCAACATGACCTTCAAGACAGGATCACCGCACCACTCAAGCAGTCCGCATCCTTGTCACCCCACGAGGTACGGTAGTGACTTGATCCAAAACTTCATGATCACTATCATAAGCTTCGACTTCAATTGGTGTAGGTGCCACAGGAACAACTTCCTGTGCCCTGCTACACACTTGTTGAAGTGACGGTTCAATAACCTCATCAAGTCTCCACCATCCTCCCACTCAACTTTTCGAGACGAACTTTTCCTCGAGAAAGGACCCGATTCAAGAAACAATCCCTATTGCTTTCGGATCTAAATTAGGAGGTATACCCAACTGTTTTGGGTGTCCTATGAAGATGCATTTTATCCGCTTTGGGTTCGAGCTTATCAACCGGAAACTTTTCCACATAAGCGTCATAGCCCCAAACCTTTAACAAACGACAACTTAGGTTTCTCCAAACGGTGTCGTCTCAACGGAATTACGTGGTGCCCCATTAAAGTGAGTGCGGTTGTCTCTAATGCCTAACCCATGAACGATAGTGGTAATTCGATAAGAGATATCATGGTACGCACCATATCCAATAGAGTGCAACTATGATGTTCGGACACACCATCACACTATGGTGTTCCAAAGCGGTATTAATTGTGAAACAATTTGCACAATGTCTTAATTGTGTGCCAAAACTCGTAACTCAGATATTCATCTCTATGATCATATCATAGACATTCTATCCTCTTGTCACGAAGATCTTAAACTTCACTCTGAAATTACTTGAACCATTCAATAATTCAGACTTGTGTTTCATCAAGTAAATATACTCAACATCTACTCGAATCATCGTGAAGTAAGAACATAACGATATTCATGCATGCCTCAAAGCACTCATTGGACTGCACACATCAAAATGTGTTACTTCAACAAGTTGCTATCTTGTTCCATCTTACTGAAACCGAGGCTTTTCAGTCATCTTGTCCATGTGGTATGATTTGCATATCTCAAGTGATTCAAAATCAAGTGAGTCCAAACAATGCATCTGCATGGAGTTTCTTCATGCGTATACACCAATAGACATGGTTCGCATGTCTCAAACTTTTCAAAACGAGTGAGTCCAAAGATCCATCAACATGGAGCTTCTTCATGCGTTTTATACCAATATGACTTACATGGCAGTGCCACAAGTAAGTGGTACTATCATTACTATCTTATATCCTTTTTGGCATGAAAATGTGTATCACTACGATCGAGATTCAATAAACCATTCCTTTAGGTGCAAGACCATTGAAGGTATTATTCAAATAAGTAGAGTAACCATTATTCTCCTTAAATGAATAACCGTATTGCGATAGACATAATCCAATCATGTCTATGCTCAACGCAATCACCAAATGACAATTATTCTGGTTTAATACTAATCTTGATGGTAGAGGGAGCGTGCGATGCTTGATCACATCAACCTTGGAAACACTTCCAACACATATCGTCAGCTCACCTTTAGCTAGTCTCCTTTTATCTCGTAGATTTTATTTCGAGTTACTAACACTTAGCAACAGAACCGGTATCTAATACCCTGGTGCTACTAGGAGTACTAGTAAAGTACACATTAACATAATGTATATCCAATATACTTCTATCGACCTTGCCTGCCTTCTTATCTACCAAGTATCTAGGGTAATCCCGCTCCAGTGGTTTTTTTCCCTTATCACAGAAGCACTTAGTCTCGGGTTTAGGTTCAACCTTGGGTTTCTTCACTAGAGCAGCAACTTGTTTTGCCGTTTCATGAAGTATCCCTTGTTGCCCTTGCCCTTCTTGAAACTAGTGGTTTTACCAACCATCAACAATTGATGCTCCTACTTGACTTCTACTTTCACGGTGTCAAACATCGCGAACACTTCAAGGATCATCATATCTATCCCTGATATGTTATAGTTCATCACGAAGCTCTAGTAGCTTGGTGGCAATGTCTTTGGAGAAACATCACTATCTCATCTGGAAGATCAACTCCCACTCGATTCAAGTGATTGTTGCACTCAGACAATCTGAGCACAAGCTCAACGATTGAGATTTTCTCCCTTAGTTTGCAGGCTAAGAAAATCGTCGGAGGTCTTATACCTTTTGACGTGGGCACAAGCCTGAAATCCCAATTTCAGCCCTCGAAACATCTCATATGTTCCGCGACATTTCGAAAACGTCTTTCGTGCCTCAACTCTAAACCGTTTAACTGAACTATCACGTAGTTATCAAAATGTGTATGTCCGATGTTCGCAACATCCACAAACCACGTTTGGGGTTCAGCACACTGAGCGGTGCATTAAGGACATAAGCTTTCTACTGTCCACATAATCGCTACTTTCAACTTTCAACTATATTTTTCTAGGAACATATCTAAACAGTGGAACTAAAGCGCGAGCTTACGACATAATTTGCAAAGATCTTTTGACTATGTTCAGGATAATTAAGTTCATCTCATGAACTCCCACTCAGATAGACATCCCTCTGGTCATCTAAGTGATTACATGATCCGAGTCAACTAGGCCGTGTCCGATCATCACGTGAGACGGACTAGTCATCATCGGTGAACATATTCATGTTGATCGTATCTACTATACGACTCATGCTCGACCTTTCGGTCTCGTGTTCCGAGGCCATGTCCGTACATGCTAGGCTCGTCAAGTTAACCCTAAGTGTTTCGCGTGTGTAAATCTGTCTTACACCCGTTGTATGTGAACGTAAGAATCCATCACACCCGATCATCACGTGGTGCTTAGAAGCTTACGAACTTTAGCAACGGTGCACGTTAGGGAGAACACTTCTTGAAATTGTTGTAAGGATCATCTTATTTACTACCGTCGTTCTAAGTAAACAAGATGCATAAACATGATAAACATCACATGCAATCAAATAGTGACATGATATGGCCAATATCATATTGCTCCTTTGATCTCCATCTTCGGGCTCCATGATCATCATCGTCACCGCATGACACCATGATCTCCATCATCATGATCTCCATCATCGTGTCTTCATGAAGTTGTCTCGCCAACTATTACTTCTACTACTATGGTTACCGTTAGCAATAAAGTAAAGTAATTACATGGCGTTGTTCAATGACACGCAGGTCATACAATAAATAAAGACAACTCCTATGGCTCCTGCGGTTGTCATACTCATCGACATGCAAGTCGTGAATCCTATTACAAGAACATGATCAATCTCATACATCACATATCATTCATCACATTCTTCTTGGCCATATCACATCACATAGCATACCCTGCAAAAACAAGTTAGACGTCCTCTAATTGTTGTTTGCATGTTTTACGTGGCTGCTATGGGTTTCTAGCAAGAACGTTTCTTACCTACGCAAAACCACAACGTGATATGCCAATTGCTATTTACCCTTCATAAGGACCCTTTTCATCGAATCCGTTCCGACTAAAGTGGGAGAGATTGGCACCCGCTAGCCACCTTATGCACCAAGTGCATGTCAGTCGGTGGAACCTGTCTCACGAAGAGCGTGTAAGGTCGGTCCGGGCCGCTTCATCCCACAATACCGTCAAACAAGATTGGACTAGTAACGGTAAGCATATTGAACAAAATCAACGCCCACAACTACTTTGTGTTCTACTCGTGCAAAGAATCTACATAATAGACCTAGCTCATGATGCCTTTGTTGGGGAAAGTAGCAGAAATTCAAAATTTTCTTACGTGTCACCAAGATCTATCTATGGATAAACTAGCAACGAGGGAAGGAGAGTGCATCTACATACCCTTGTAGATCGCTAAGCGGAAGCGTTCATGAGAACGGGGTTGAAGGAGTCGACTGTCGTGATCCAAATCACCGGAGATCCTAGTGCCGAACGGACGGCACCTCCGCGTTCAACACACGACAGCCCGGTGACGCCTCCCACGCCTTGATCCAGCAAGGAGAGAGGAGAGGTTGAGGAAGACTCCATCCAGCAGCAGCACAACGGGTGGTGGTGGTGGAGGCGTGTGGCATCCCGCAGGCTTCGCCAAGCACCAAGGAGAGGAGGAGGAGGAGAGGAGGCTGCACCAAGAGGAGAAAACTCATGTGTGTTGGGCAGCCCCAAACCCCAAGTATATAGGGGAGGAAGGGCTGCGCCCCATCTAGGGTTTCCACCCCAAGGGGTGCGGCCATCCGTAGATGGGGCTTGGGAGGCGGCCAAGGGGAGGGAGAGGAGGCGCCCACTAGATGGGCCTTAGGGCCCATCTCGCCCTAGGGTTTGCCCCTCCCACTCTCCTTGCGCCTTGGGCCCCTTGTGGGGCGCACCAGCCCACCCGGGCTGGTTCCTCCCACACTTGGCCCATGCAGCCCTCCGGGGTTAGTGGCCCCACTTGGTGGACCCAGGACCCTCCGGTGGTCCCGTGCGTTCTGGGAAAAACCCAAACTTTTCGGTGACCAAAACAGGACTTCCATATATAAATCTTTACCTCCGGACCATTCCGGAACTCCTCGTGACGTCCGGGATCTCATCCGGACTCAACAACATTCGATAACCACATACAAACTTCCTTGATAACCCTAGCGCCATCGAACCTTATGTGTAGACCCTACGGGTTCGGGAACCATGTAGACATGACCGAGACGCTTCCGGTCAATAACCAACAGCGGATCTGGATACCCATGTTGGCTCCTACATGTTCCACGATGATCTCATCGGATGAACCACGATGTCAAGGACTCAATCAATCCGTATTCAATTCCCTTTGTCTAGCGGTATTGTACTTGCCCGAGATTCGATCGTCGGTATCCCGATACCTTGTTCAATCTCGTTACGGCAAGTCTCTTTACTCGTTCCGTAACACATCATCCCGTGATCAACCCCTTGGTCACATTGTGCACATTATGATGATGTCCTACCGAGTGGGCCCAGAGATACCTCTCCGCTTACACGGAGTGACAAATCCATCTCGATTCGTGCCAACCCAATGACACTTTCGGAGATACCAGAGTGCACCTTTATAGTCACCCAGTTACATTGTGACGTTTGGTACACCCAAAGCATTTCTACGGTATCCGGGAGTTGCACAATCTCATGGTCTAAGGAAAAGATACTTGACATTAGAAAAGCTTTAGCATACGAACTACGATCTTTGTGCTAGGCTTAGTATTGGGTCTTGTCCATCACATCATTCTACTAATGATATGATCCCGTTATCAATGACATCCAATGTCCATGGTTAGGAAACCGTAACCATCGATTGATCAACGAGCTAGTCAATAGAGGCTTACTAGGGACATGGTGTTGTCTATGTACCCACACATGTATCTGAGTTTCCTATCAATACAATTATAGCATGGATAATAAACGATTATCGTGAACAAGGAAATATAATAATAACTAATTTATTATAGCCTCTAGGGCATATTTCCAACAGACACCACATCGTCCCCACGAACACCGTCGTCCCCGCACCCCACCAAGGAGTCCAGGAGCTCTGCAGTGTTCTTCCACGTCATCTACGGCCAGCCGTTCGAGCTCGACGACTCTGCATCGTGCGGATCGAGGTCTTCTTCCACCTCCGGCCACCACGGCCTCACCGTTGATCCGCGTCACCTCGTCAACCCCGACCCCGCACGAGTTCGCCATCGTCTTCCTCTCGGTGAGCTGCACCGGTTCCCCTTCCCCCCATCGATTTCGTCGTCGTAGACTGTCGCACCACCGCGCCCCAGCTCCTGGTTTCCACCCCGTGGCCGTGCTCCCCTCGGCCCTGGCCGCCTGCCCCGCCCAGCGCTGGGCCACCGCATCTGCGATCGCGCCTCCACTACGCCGGGCCGCGCACTGCCCCCGCCCAGCGCGCCACAGCACTGCGACCGTGCCTCCACTACGCTCGGGCCACGCCCAGCCATGCTTTGTGGGACCGTTACCTCACTATCATGTGATGCCGTGACTTGCTAACCAAATTGGTTTGTGTCAATTTCACAAACTTGCAGGCTTATAGAATTAGAAATACTACTGTATTAGATACCCTCACTGTCATGGGCTTTCTATTATTAGTCAAGTAGTATGCTTAGAATCTTGTTGGGAGAGTAAAGCTTTGCTTTAAGTTTTTTCTTGTATGTGGGGATTGCTACAGCTCATACAGGAGAAAATTGATAACTACTATGTCATTGTGTACTCCCTCCGTGCCAAGTGTAATGTCAAGTTTAGATTGGTCAATATGGTTCTCGTTTTAAATTTTTACATGCTCTCATTTTTTGTGTGGGTAATGTTTTATATGCTCTTTATCTCTTCCCTTGATGACATCTGACGAGGCAAAGGCTTATAGAGCTTTCTAGCTCCTTAGGGGGGTTGTTCCTCTTTACAGGTGTGTTAAATAGGGTTTTATGGTCATATGGAGTTTATTAGGTAGAGAAAGTACCTTGTGATTTTTCTAATTTTGGACATATATCAAGTCTCACCAAGACATCTTCATTACAACACTCAGCTTATTCAAGACATCTTCATTACATTCTAGACAGGATAGAAGCCTACTTTGTTTAGAAATAGAGTCGAATTTGAAAAGGAAAACCCTTAAGCCAAACATACAACAAGCATTGACAACATAAGTGGAGACACTAATTTTCTCTCGACTTGTGGAGGCTCTAATCCTCGGGATCATGGCTAAAATAATTTTCCATGCCTGATTAGTGATTATCTGAATCAGTTTGTAAACTGTAGAGGTGGTTAGGCTCTGGTTAAAAATAAAAACAATAATATAAGTTTTGTATTTTCTAAGTAAAAAACCCCACATATGCACCAGGATGTGATCCGTCGTAACCAAAGTAGACCTAGCTCTGCATTAGTTGTTTTGTGCTTCAAGTGTCCCGATTAAGGACAAACCGAGTGGTTGCAAAATAATATTATGTGGTCAATGTGGATTTACTATTTTCTGGTGATAGTTCTGAACTGGTAAATAAGTTAACATGCGTAAGTGAGACTTGGCATTTTAAAGCTTAGGGTCTTCAACTTCAACTATGAATTGGGATGATAATGTTATTTTGCCTTCTTAATGAATGGTGTCATAATCGAACAAAGCTGCTGCAAATGCATACCTTTTTTTTACAAGTGCATCTGCACCTTCTGATCCATTTAGAGTTATCATAAATATATTTCCAAGGTTTTTTCATTTCACTGTAGAGTCTTTGCTTCTGGACTCAATGCACATTCATCAGTCATAAGAGATAAATACTAGTAAGTCAAGGGCACCAGAATTTGATCATGCCTCTTTTGAGAAGTATGTATATTGATTTAAAATTGCCATGGCAAAAGTATGTTTCGGAAAATGACATGGACTAAAATGTTCTATAGATCATGATCCATAGACAAAAAAGGCCATGATCCATACAGTATAAATTCCATGATGCATAGGCTATATTTGCCATGGGAGATGGCAATTTTGTTGGATCATGATCCAGAGATTAAAAAAATGCATATACTATAATTTCCTGGCATGATCCATAGAATAAAAATGTAGAATAAAAAATGCCATGATCCATACACTATAATTTTCATGATGCATAGACTATACCTGCCATGGCCCGGTGCAAAAGAAATTTGCCATGTTGCAAAAAGAAAAGAAATTTGCCATGGTGCATATAGTAAAAACAATGCCATGATCTGTAAAATACATTTGTCATGCTCCATGAAAGTAAATTGCCATGGTCCAAATGTAGCAGAAGTTTCAAGTAGTGTTTTGTTTCTGTGTTTGAATAGGCAGCAAACTTTCTATTCTTTCTGTGTTTGTACAGACTTGCTAAACTATTGATGATTTTTTATTGGGTGACCTATTATATCTGGAATGGAAGCTCACATAAGTTGAGCTGATTTTTGTCCATATGAAAGCAGGGGACCATATGGTCTGTGGCTGGGTTTTGTCCCCGACCATTGTGTCGTGATGATTTTGCAGGTACCCCGAGAGGCCCTTGAGTTTGCCGGAATGTCGATTAACTTCCGTTCCGGCAAATTCGGGTACTCCATATGTCCTATTTTCAGCAAAGGTCATGCTGAAATTTTCCGTGAATTTTAGCATGACTTTGCTAAAAATCGGACATATGGGGTACTTGCTACTAATGCATGGGCCGGGGTATCTTAGTACTTAATTAAGTAGGATCAACTGCACCTTTATTCTTGCTGCATTAAACCATAGGTGGCAATAGAGCCAAGTGATTAGGCCCAACTTAGAATTCTCCTCAGCATCGATAAACCCTAGATGATAAACCCAACATATGTGGCAATAGAGCCAAGTGATTAGTGCCAAGTGATTAGGCCCAACCTAGGGTGCCTCGGCATCGATAAACCCTAAATGATGAAAACTTAACTTAGCTTTTAGGGTGCCTCGGCGTCGACAAACCCTAAATGATAAAACCTTGGCTTTTAGGGTGCCTCGGTGTCGATGAGAATCTAAATGATGTACGCTTAGGCTTTTAGGGTGCCTCGGCGTCGACAAACCCTAAATGATAAAAGCTTAGCTTTTAGGATGCCTCGGTGTCGACAAACCCTAAATGATGAGACCATGATCTTGTTCCTTGACAATAACCAACTTTTTGACCAAACTGTTTTCCTATTTAGAGCAAAACATGGCCAACAACGATGAGGCCTGCATTTCGGGCGGCAAGCAATTCTGGGAGCTGTCCCAGGAGATGGAGGAACAACCTCACCGCTATGAGGACGCCGCGGAAGACACCGATCCTGACTACACAACCCCTAGTGGCGTCGAGGATGACACCACTGATGGTGCCGCCGAGGATGCCACCACTGATGATGGCGGCGCACACACAGATGGCAGCCAACCGAAGAAGCAAAGGAAGGACCGGCGCCGGAATGCGCTTAGCACCCTCAAGGAGGAATTTACTCAAGTGGACTCCGACGGGCATCCAACGGAGCCCAAACATATAGTCAAGGGGTACTCGCTTCAGCTCGGGTGAATTCTCCGGAGCACCGTCTCGATCAACACCGAGAACCTTAGGCATAAGGACCGAGGGAATTTGTGCAACCTCCTCTTCGCGAAGCTGCACGAACGATACAAGTTCCCCGCCGATTTTGAAAACACACGCCTCTCAGGGAATAAAGTGAACAGTGCTGCCCTCACGAGGATGAGCACGGCCCTGTCTACTTGGAGAAGCGCGGTGAAGAGAATGATTGATAAAGGTGATAGTTATGAGAAGATCAAGGCAAAATATTCTTCGATCAGCGAAGATTACTACAAGGAGTTCAAGATCAAGTGCGAGAGCAGCGCAACCTCCGAATCAAGTCAGTGGGGGAAAGAAATGCGGGAGTTGAACTTAGGGGAACACAAACTCGGTCCCGGCGGTTACAGAGTGGCGGAGCCTATATGGGACAAGGAGGACGCGGAGCGTGCCAAGCAAGGCCTACCGCCCCGCTTCGAGAAATACAGCGGTGACAAGCAGACCAGGAACTTTGTCAGGGCCCGGTACAAGGAGGACCCGATAACAAAGGAGCTTACCACGGATCCGAAGACCAGGGCGCTTGAGGTTGTTCTGGTAAGGAATACACCCCCGCGTAATTAGCTCCATATGGTTGCACTCTAATTAATCCCCAATATTTCTAAATGGTTCACGTTCCTTCCGCAGGAAACTGAAAGCAGTAGCGCGGGGTCGTCTCAGAGCTCCCCTTTCGACACCCCTTTAAATAGGGCGTTGAACGTAATGAAAAACAAGGATAAGCTCACTAAGTCGACGTCAGCTGGTCGTGTGGCCGGCAAAGGCTTGTCCACAAAATGAGGGTCATACTATACCGCTGGGGTGCGGAAGGAGAAAAAGACTAGCTCGTAAAGCCAGACGCGCGAGGTTGAAGCACTCAAGGCACAAGTGGCCGGATTCCGGAGGTTGTCCAAGAGCAAGTGGAACAATAACTAGGAACGAAGCTCAATGCCATGGTGCCTACGTTGATTCATGGGCTGACGACGTGGATTACGGGCGGCCAACAGGGGCCTCCCCCGGTTCCAAGCTTCACGGCCAGCAACTCGCACAGCACGCAGGCGGTGCCATTGGTGTCTCCGGCGGAGAGGGTATTCGTGTCTCCGGCGCCGGCACGGGCATTGGAGCTTAATGCACCCGGGTGTACGCCGGACGGCACCTCGCCAGCAAGCGCCCCCTCCGTCAGCGGCCCGCCCTCCGTTGGCGGTGCCTCGACATTTGCCGAGCTCGACGGCGTCACGGTAACTAAGCCTCTCGGCCGATGACTTCATCTCCTTGCCTTTGACTGCGCATCCCTGACGCCCTACATGTTTTCGAAGGCGCCGCCGATGTTCCTTGCACTCTACTGCACTTCGTGGGCGGCGAGTTGGTTGATGTCGCCAAGGGCAGAATTGTTCAACCGGGCAACCGCATGTTCCACGGTAATCCGATGGTTCCCACAATGTATAGGGTTGAAGTGGTTCGGGTGCTGCGAGGCTGCGACGAGCTGTTACATCTGATTCGACCCTCTGGGGCCGACAAAGAAGATGAGATGACCCTCAGCGCCTGCTTAAACTGGCCCCCGCTTTGGCCGAAGAGCCAGATTCGTTTGGGGGCGGGGGACACCACCCCACAGACAAGACCGCCAGTCGTGCCGGCGCCAAGCCATGGCAAGAACGCCGCAACGCTACCGGACCAGCCGGACATCCCTATGGCACAGGATCCGGACAGCCCTATGGCACATGATCCGGACAGCCTTATGGCACAGGATCCGGACGGCGACGACGACGACGACGGTACATTTACCAAAGTTGATAAGTACTTTGCCGAAATTGGGTACGCTGACGAGTTCTGCGGGCCTCTTTCTCAAGAACCCAACCAAGACGACCGCAATCTAGCTGGTACAACGGAGAAATCCAATTGCAACAGGCGTCGTCTCGCGTTCAGTTCTCAGGACACGCCTCCAGCTCCCGCCTTCACCGAGCCTCAGATAGCTGAGGTGCGAAATATTATCAGCCCCAACACGCTCAAGAAGGCGGTGCTGTGAGCAGAACTCGGTCCCATTACAGGAGATCAAGAAGAAGGGACGGAAGCGAAAAGACTAACAAGGGCGCGGTGCGAGCCAGCCGGCACCGAAGTTCGATCCGTGCTCGGGACGGGCCACCTTCACCTAAGGATATCTCGAGGAGGGTGCATGTGGCGGGTAGGGCGATGCTACCGCCAAATATGCTGAATGCTGCAACCGGTGCTATGCGGAGTCTGCACGAGAGTGTTCTTTCTTTGGAGAAGCGACGTCTGAGAGAGAATGATGTGGCATACCCAGTTTTCGTGGCCAAGGTGCCAGAGGGCAATGGCTTTGTGGATGGCGACATCGGGGGTACGATGATCCTGCGGTTTGATAACATCTTTGCTATGTTTAACCTTCATCCGCTGCACTACACCTTCGTTCGGTTGTTTTCGCTGAGTATGGAGATGCGGATCATTAGAGACAAGACCCCGGACATCGTGATAGTCGACCCCTTCTACATGCGTGCCAAGCACTTGAGCAGCGCTGGGGACCGCCAAGTTGCGAGTTCACACCTCGAAGGCGTCATTCGCAAACCAGATAAGGATAACTTCCTTGTGGCTTACTTTCCGAGTAAGTCATCCCTTAACCGCCCGTAACATATGATTTCTTAGATTTCAATCGTTCTTTTTTTTTCTAACATTCCGTGTTCTGTGCAGTGACACACATTGCACACTCATCCTCCTAAGCCCGAAATATTCCATGGCCACGTATTTCGACCCGAACCGTAACTCCAAGATAGACTACACAAATGTCAAGAAAGTTCTTGATGATGTTCTCCCCGTCTAAGCCAAATCAGCAGGCACCTTCACCAGGGCAGTTCGTAAGTACGGCAAGCACACCTTCTCACACAATACGAAGTTCTGCTGCGTCAAGCAGTCGCCTGGCAGTCAGAAGGATGCCTACTACACCCTCCATCACATGCGGGCGATCGTAAGGGACCATCATCACCTTTTGCTACCAGATAGTCTCAAAGATTGGGCCGCGAGGTTGTCGGCAACCCAGGACACGGACCTCAGACAAGAATTCTTTTGCATCCAGTCGGAGTTTGCGGACATCATCCATCAAGATGTCCTTCATACCTCGGGGCAGTTCTTCCCCAGATATCAACCGCCCAACAGTGAGATAGATCAAACGCTACAAATGCAGGGTGACAACAACCGCGATTTCATGACCATCATGACAAACGGCGGCTTCATCCACGCTCATGTCCGATGAGTCGAGTCAAAAGTAGTGATGTGTAGTTCTGAAACATTGATTGGCTCATGTTGTAATTAAACTTTAATGAATTCGTATGTCTCTTTGATTTGGACAGTCGTTCAACTTAAATGTAATCGATGCTATTTATTAGTAGGACCATGAATCGTGCTATTAATGTCTTGCTTTTCTCTTCCGATCCTTTTGTTGCATACTTACATATTGCTTATGTATTGTGCATTGTTTGGCTTGTGCATAGCGATGCCGTCGTATGTCGTGTACAAGGGTAAGGTTACCGGAGTCTCGACGATCGGGAGGAGTGTCGGAGACAGGTTCACCATTTCAGCAGTAACAGTTACAAAGGGTACACCACTAGGGCGGAGGCCGAATCTAGATACGCCCGCTATCTAGCGGGAGAGAGGAGGGTGCGTTGGAGGAACCGGATGAAGACCAGTTTGATCGCGATGATGCTCATCGTGATGACCGCAGCTCTCTTCTTTGTCATGGTAGTTTAGATGATCGATATCGACTTGTAATGTGAAGACAAACTCGATACTCACGGTCTTGAGACTTGTAATGTTTTATCTTTGTTCGTTCTTTTGAATTCGGACACTAATATGATGAATTGTATTCGGAGACCAATCTTCTATTGTATTCGATGAATCTGCTGTTGTTGTATGCTGCTGTCTATATTTTGTCCAATAATATATTTTGTAACCTGTGCAAAAATCAGAAAAGTAAAAAAAACAAATATTCATACTAATGGCGCATCACCACGAGGTGCGCCATTAGTGTGCCAAAGGATACTAATGGCGCATCACAACAGGGTGCGCCATTAGTATGACAAAGCACATGGTTACATATGGCCCCCTGGGAGGCACACTAAAAGTGCATTATATAGACTAGAGGGGGGGTGAATAGGCGATTTTTATGAATTCTTCAATGAGGAATTTGCCGGTGAGGAAATTCCTAAGTGAAGAACTACTTGCAGCGGAATAAGTACTCAGAAGTAAGCATAAGAGAATGCGGGCATGGTCATCATGGTGAAATGAAGACAATCAAAGAGTACAGAAAGCGTAAACACAGGATAGCACAAGATGAAGACAAACAAACTGAAGAAATTGAACTGACGAAACTGAGAAAGTCTTCAGTCAAAGTCTTCAAACACAGATATGAACTAACACTCAACACAGTAATGAGGAAATGAAAGAGTTGAGGAAATAGAACCAGTTAGGTTGGTGAAGACAATGATTTGGTAGACCAGTTCCAACTGCTCTCTCGGTTATGCGTCTGGTTGGAGCGGCTGAGTATTTAAACTCGAGGACACACAGTCCGGACACCCGATCGCTGAGCACGCAGCTCAGGACACCAAGTCCTCACCGTATTCTCCTTGAACTAAGGTCACACAGACCTCGTCCAATCACTCGTGGTAAGTCTTCAGGCGACTTCCAAACCTTCACAGACTTGGTCCCTCGATGATCCACAATTCCTCTTGGATGCTCTAGACCATTACGCCTAACCGTCTGGAAGAAGCACAGTCTTCAAGGGTAACAAACGTCAGATCAACGCAGGATCAATCTTTTCAGTGATGCTCAATCACTTTGGGTTTGTAGGGGTTTGGTTTTTGGGTTTTTCCTCACTCGATGATTTTCGCTCAAAGTCCTCGGAGGATGGGTTGCTCTCAAATGACAAGTGTCAAGTTCTCTCGGAGCAGCCAACCAGCTAGTGGTTGTAGGGGCGGCTATTTATAGCCTAGGGAGCAGCCCGACATGATAAGACATAAATTCCCTTCAATGATATGACCGTTAGGTGGATAAGATATTTTGGGACAGCTGGCGCGACACAAGAACGATCGGAAATTTGACTCTCAAATTCCTCAGGGCTATCTTGTTCCTCACTGTGTAGGCAATCCGCACTGGCGAATTCCTAACTCCTCAGTCAGAACAAATTCCTCAGCGACCAGAAGAGCTTCGTCTGTGTCATTGAAGAAATTGACTGAACTGTATGAGATTTCCAAAGGCTTCACTCGAAGGAATTGGTAGGTGTAGGATTTTGAGTTGAGCATCACATGGAAATTTTTCCTTAGTATTTCCTCGACCCCCTTTAAAAGTATGGTGTTTCCTATGACTCAAGAAAGAGAAAACGAAACTACGAAAACAAAAGTCTTCACGCTTCATGTTCCTCAAATGAATACCAAGTCTTCAAGGTCACACCAATTTCTTCACTTTCAAAGTCTTCAGAATATCAAAGTCTTCAGTCGAAGAACTTCATTTTTAGGGGTCAACTTTCTCTGTAAATATCAAACTCCTCATAGACTTATAGACCAGTGTACACTCATAAACACATTAGTCCCTTAACCTATAAGTCTTCAATACACCAAAATCACTAAGGGGCACTAGATGCACTTACAATCTCTCCCTTTTTCGTGATTGATGACAATATAGGTTAAGTTTTCAACGGGGATAAACATATGAAGTGTAAATACTGATATTTTGGAATTTGATTGCAAGATATAGAAGAACTCCCCCTGAAGATGTGCATAGTGAGGAATTTGATTTTGAGGCAATGCACATTTGAAGAGTTGAATCATGGAGATCTCCCCCTATACCTTGTAATTCATACACGCATTTGACATATAATATGAAGAATTTGAAATGCATGATGAAATATGGTGACTGATGTAGTTCAGCATGCGTGCATTAACATATAATGAGGAATAAGCATGCAGAGGAACACATCAAAAGTATCAGAGCACCATCGGGTTTAAGATTACAACTCGATCCAATAAAGTTTCAGAAGAACGAGAGTTGTAACTTAGCAAAAAAAAACGTTGTATATGGGCGATAAAATAGACCCGCTTGAAGACTAACTCAAATTTCTCCCCCTTTGTCATCGAATGACCAAAAGGATAGAAACTGAGGACTAACGCCCCTGAAGAATTTCAAGTTGATGAAGGAGCGCCAGCGTTGTCGGGGTCGGTTGTCGTAGTAGGGCCTGCCGCAGTGTCGTCCAAGTCTTCATTTTCATCAGTGTCGCACGATGAAGAATAGGAGCTGGCTACCAAGGAAGGAACCTTGACCTTCTTGTATTTCTTTGGTGGAGGTGCAGACCAGTCAAATTCTTCCTTGAGACCCATTGTCTTCAGTTCTTCTGCACTGTAGACATTAGATAGAATAGCCCAGGTGCGGTTGAAGGTTTCATGGAGGTAGTATTGGTTTTTCTTCACTGCATTGTGTGTTGAGGTCATGCTGTGAAGAATTGGACCAAACTGAAGCTTGACCCATTTATGATTGCGATCAACCTTCTGATGAAGACTGAGGAGTAACACATGATCAGTCATCACCCTGGGTGCTGTGGCTTGAGGATTTTGCTTGGCTGGGGTATTGGCGGCAGAGTCATGTGTGGCAGAGTCATCATTGGTGGAGTAGGATGCAGCTTTGCGAAACTGACCATCCAATGGACGAATGCCTTCATCTATCACAGCAGTTGCCTTGCCCTTGTCATCAGCTGAGGTAAATGTCTGTTTGAGAACTTCAATTGGAGGCAAGTAGTTGCAGTGGTTCAGAGTATCAGCCTTGTAATTGAGTGAAGACCTTTCCCTGATGAACCTCATAATCCGAGGCACATAAGGCTTCAGCTCAAAAGGTGACATAGCAATGTTTGCCAGAGTCCTCATGAAGAAATCATGGAAGTTGACGGGAACGCCATGAATGATATTGAAAAGCATATTCTTCATGATGCCAACGACTTCTTCATCATTTGAGTCGTGGCCTTTGATAGGACTCATTGTCTTCGTCGAATCGATAGACAGTCCGAGGCACATCTGATAATTCCTTGACGAGGAATTTGGTTCGAGGTGCCTGCCCTGGCTTCAAAGGCTTCATCAGCACTTGCATGTAATGATTTGAAAGCTCAGGTTCGTTGTAGATGCAACGAGCACCATCAAGGGAAGGACTGAGTGGGAGGGCACGAAGCAATTCAGTTGTTGGTGCCTTGTAGTGAGTATTTTCTGTCATCCAGTCCAATACCCATGAGTTCACATCTTCAGCGTCTCCGGTGATGTGCAGCGTCGCATAGAATTGAAGAATGAGTTCTTCATTCCAATCACAGATGTCAGTGCAGAAATTCAGCAATCTCGCATCGTGAAGAACACCGAGGACTGGCTCAAGCCCTGGCAGAGATTCCATGTCTACATGAGGAATATGTGCATGATCGAAGACTTTGTCTTTGTTGAATAGCACGAGAGGAATAGAAGTTGGCTTGACTAGCAGTCGAAGCGCCTCTTCCTTATGCGAGCAGAGTCATATGGGTTGTAGTCGATGAAGAATACATGCTCTTGAAGAAATCTTGAGCCTTGAACTTTTGCTTCATTGAGAATGGATTCTTTGGCTTAGACAATGAGTGTCAGTGAGTTGCATCACGACCTCAGGAATCACAATCTCAGGTTCTTCAGGCTGAGGAATTTCTGGTTCCTCTTCATATGCAGTCTGCGTGTTCATAGGATCAGCAGCAGCAGGTTCTTTAGCACTAGTGGCTGGTATTTCTTCATGCACGGATGAGTTGGGATGAGTTTCTTCAGAGCCCATTTGAACTGTTGGAGCAGGGGACAGAGGAATCTGTTGGATTGGGGTGAAGAGTGGAGAATTGGGATGCTGACTTTCCCAAAAGTCATCGTTCATCATTGGCGTTGTGCTTCTAATATCCACATCTTCGTCTTCAATTTCCTCAACACCAGCCTCTTCAGCTGTGAACTGAGGCATAGGCGAGGAAATGATTGGCGTTGAAGGGATTGCATCCACTTCAATTTCTTCATGAATCTGCTCTGACAAAGCAGCAGAATGATTTTCTTCATCAGATCCGCTTGGGATCTCATACTCTTCACCAAAAGGAACAAGGTCCTTTGATGGAATGGAGGAAATTGGAACATCATCGATTGGATTTTCAAAAGAGCTTGTCATAGGCTTCATTTTCTTCGGGGCTGAAGAATTTGAAGCAGCTGATGCTTTCCTTTTCTTCACTGCAGCTCGCTCTGCAGCCTTGGTCTTCTTCACATGAGATGCAGATGGAAGGATTGGAGTTGGTGTAGGCGCAGGAGGAGCTGAGGAATCTGGTTGAATTTCCTCGAGCACAACTCGATGCTGATTGCACGACTTCTTCATTTCTTCAGCACACCACTAGTGGATGCCACAGCAATTTCTTGGTGGCTGGAATGGAGTCATCAGCCTCGAACTAGCATTGTCTTCAGCAGTTGAAAATCATCGGGTGGTCTTGGCATGTTCTTCAAAGAGGCTGAGCAGAGGCTCCAGCCTGAGGAATTTCTTGTTGCGTTGGGGCTGCAACATTGGTGAACTTCTTTGTCAGATTGACAAATCTGACTTTGGCTCCTTGCCAATCAGCATAATAAGCATCAAAGTTTTTGCTGAGGGCTTGGATTTCAGTCTGGATCTTGAGGAGTTCCTCAGTTGTCATTCCCACAACCTTTTTCCTCAGGAACTTCTCCTTTTTGAATTGAGCTTTCTTGATCTGCCTGGCCTTTTCAAACTTCCATTTCACTTCACTGATGAAATGGGTCAGCATATGACTTTGTCCAAGAGTCAGATGAAAATCAGGCATAGGGGTGTTTGGGTCCTTGTGCCAGAGATCAATGTAATCAAGGATTGCCCTTGGATCCAAAAGCAGTGGCACAGGTGTGCCTTTGGCTCTAGCGGCCCTTTCTTGTCGGTCTCTGATGATTTCCGCAAGTTCATCATAATCAGATGGCACTTGGAATGCGACATGTTTCTTCTTCGGACTTGGCCGAGGACCTCGTCCAGCTGTTGCCTGTTTCTTCAGCAGAGTGGGGCCCGATGAAGAATTTGGTGCAGCTGAGGAACTTGCTGAGACACCAGAGGCAATGGAGATGCCTGCAGTCCTTTGGCACGTGGCCAGATGCACATGTGTTGAGGAGTTTGGAGGAGCTGCTGAGGACTTTGTAGGAGCTGAGGATTAGGGAGGAGCAGGGGCAGCATGAGGAATTGGCCGTGAGGGCATTGAAGATTCCGGCCGTGAGGGCACAGCTGGTGAAGCACTTGGCTTGTGTGCGGGCTTCTTTGCCATATATTTTCTTGGCTTGACAGCGGCCTCAGTGGCAGCAGCAGTAGCAGAGTCGTCATTAAATTTCCTCACTGCCTCCTTGGCTTGTCTTGCCAATTTGGCTTGGCGCTTGGCCCATTCTTCAGGAAAATCCTCACCACGCTTGATGCTAGTGGGGTCAGCTTCTTGGCCAGGTGCCAATGGAGCTCTTGGGCATGGAGGATTCAGTGCGAATTTCTTCATGTACTTTGGAGTAACATATCTGTACTCCCTCCATTCCCTTGCCCATCTCCTTTCAATCCTCTGAATGCGCACCTTGCGTTGATTTTTGTTTTCCTTGCCAAACTTGGCTTCATCAGGTGTGCAATAGTCAACGTATATGTCCTCAGGTATCTCGAAAGCAGTCATGACCTCAGGCCTCTTTCCTCCTTTCTGTTGCTTCTTTCCTTCTGTCATATTCTTCAGCTGAGGAATTTGAACAATCGAATTCTCTGAAGAAGTATGCAACTTTTCTTCGAGGAACGCTACAAATGAGTTAAGTTGATGAGAACCTAGTGATTCAGCAGCGGACATGAGTAACTGTGAACAGAGTATAGTTGCGAGGAATTTGGGAGAGGTCATATCGTTCTCGTAAGGTTTTCAAAAGAACTAGTTTGAGGAATTTGACCAGATGAGCCTTGAAGAATTTCACTAAGCGATCTTTGTCTTAGGTTCCAGAGTTGTATAGATCGAGGATCCACACAATTGAGGAATCTTGAAGAAAAATCATTGCTCAGAGAAGCGAATCAAGAGCATATTGCGTTTGAGGTGTTCATGTGTGTGAAGATTTGACGAATAAACACCTTTGAAGATTTTCATGAAGGTTTGAGAATCAAAGCGAGTAATAAAAGTTACTTTTAATTACCCGAACTAAAGAACACGCATTTAACTGAGAAGTGTAGATTAGAAGTTCGTCAGTTCAGATCTCCACGCCTAACTCGGCGGAGGAAGATAGCTACTTCTGGCGGTGGAGTGAAGATTTCATGATCGGCGCTGAAGTACGACGGCGACGAGGTCGAGGCAGTGAAGCTCTTCCTCACCGGCTGACGATGGAGTAGCGGCGGCGCTAGGGTTTGAAGCTCGGCGAGAGAGAGAGTGGTCGAGCGGAGTAAAGGAAGTGACGAAGGTGAGAGGGGGTATATATAGCCACGGTGAAAAACCGTTTGCCCGAAGATTTTGGACGAACGTGCCCCTGACCCTTCTCATTCGCTTGACATGTGTCACCCACGTACTGAAAAGTGGAGATCGTGTTAGATCGTGGGTGAATAGATAAGTTTATCGTGGGATGCGGAGCGGTTTGGCGGCAAAGCGAAAATTTGGATAAGATAAGTTAAAAGTTCCGTTCGCAATTTCTTGGTGACAAGGACACAAAGTGAAGATTTTGAGCGAGTTTCAAATAGAATGTACATGAAGAATTTGTGAATAGCTTGGGTTGAGTATAGCATAGAGGGGAAGGGTCCGATCACATTCACTTAGCAGAAAAAGCAACTTGAAGAAATAGCCATAAGTGAATGATGTAGAGGACATAAACCCTATATATATATATATATATATATATATATATATATATATATATATATATATATATATATATATATATATATATATGGGTTTATGTATATATATATGTAGTCAATGAAGAAAGACAATGGAAAAAGTGAAGATTTTGCAAAGTTGAAGAATTTGAAAAACTGAAGTATTTCAAAACTAAGGAAAAACTCAAATTGAAGATTTTCAATTTTGGTGGTGGCGTGACCCACCGTATAAGAATGATGATTTCAGACACCGCGTACAATTGTCGTAGGGTTTTGAGAATCAAATTCTTCATTAATTTCTTCACACTTAGAGTGTTATTCTTCATTGATTGAAGAAAAACGTTTCTTCATGTGTTGCACATCTAAGTCATCAATTTTGCATAAGTGTCCGGATGTGTGTCCTTTTCAAAGAACATTCGAAGATTCTAAGATATTTAGCTCACACCGCAACTTGCTAAATCTCTTCTCATCCAAGGGCTTTGTGAAGATATCGGCTAGCTGTTCTTCAGTCTTCACATGCTCGATGGAGATATCGCGCTTCAACACATGATCACGAAGAAAATGATGACAAATCTGAATGTGCTTTGTCTTCGAGTGCTGAACTAGGTTGTGAGCAATCTTGATGGCACTCTCATTGTCACAGTAGAGAGGCACATTCTTCACGTTGATGCCATAGTCCTTGAGAGTTTGCTTCATCCACATCAATTGAGCACAACACGAGCCAGCAGCAATGTACTCAGCTTCCGCAGTAGACAGTGATACGCAGTTCTGTTTCTTCGAGGACCAACAGACCAAAGATCGTCCGAGGAAATGACAAGTACCAGATGTTGACTTGCGGTCCACACGATCACCAGCATAGTCAGAGTCAGAATATCCAATGAGATCAAAAGTAGAGCCCTTGGGGTACCATAATCCTAGTGTTGGTGTGTGAGCTAGATATTGAAGAATATGCTTCACAGCCTTATGGTGTGATTCCTTCGGTGTAGCTTGAAATCGGGCACACATGCAAACACTAAGCATTATATCTGGCCTAGATGCACATAAGTACAATAGAGAACCAATCATGGAGCGGTATACCTTGTGATCGAAGTCAATACTATTTTCATCAGTGCATAGATGGCCATTTGTGGGCATAGGAATTTAGACGCCTTTGCAATCTTCAGAACATCTTTGAGGTATTTCTCCTGAGATATGAATATGCCATTGTGTTGTTGGAGAATTTGAAGACCTAAGAAGAATTTCAATTCTCCCATCATAGACATTTGATATTCTTCACTCATCATATAGGCAAATTCATCACTATAACGTTGGTCAGTACAGCTAAGGATAATATCATCAACATATATTTGGCACACAAACAGTTCACCATCATATGATTTAGTAAAGAGAGTAGGGTCGCGTGAACCGGGTGTGAAGCCATTCTTCACGAAGAATTCCTTCAATGTATCATACCACGCCCGTGGGGCCTGTCTGAGACCATAGAGGACCTTGTTGAGTCTGAAGACTTTGTCGGGATTCTTTGGATCTTCAAAACCTGGGGGTTGAGCAACATATACTTCTTCCTCAAGCTTACCATTGAGGAATGCACTTTTCACATCCATTTGATATAAAGTGATATTATGATGGTTAGCATAAGCAAGTAATATGCGAATAGCCTCAAGTCTAGCAACAGGTGCAAAAGTTTCAACAAAATCAATTCCTTCAACCTGTGTGTAGCCTTGAGCTACAAGTCGTGCCTTATTCCTCACCACAAGGCCATTTTCATCTTGCTTGTTGCGGTAGATCCACTTTGTGCCAATGATATTATGCTTGCGAGGATCTGGACGTTAGACCAGTTCCCAGACATTGTTGAGCTCGATCTGATGTAATTCTTCTTGCATTGCCTGAATCCACTCAGGCTCCAGAAATGCTTCATCTACCTTAGTGGGCTCTGTAATAGAGACAAAAGCATAGTGCCCACAAAGTTAGATAAATGTGAAGCTTTTGAGCATGTGAAAGGACCCGGCGCATCAATGTCATTGATGATCTTGTCAACTTGCACTTCTTTTGCAACGCGAGGATGAGCTGGTTGTCGTCGAGGAATTTGATCAGCAATTTCTTCAGCGCCATTTTCTTCAGCATTATCTTCAGGTGCTTCAGCTCGACGTTCTTCGCGTACAGGAATGAATTCTTCAAGAGATTCTTGAGAGGAATGACATCCTCAGTCGCCTTGAACTTGATAGATTCCTCTGGTGCTGGTTCATCTATCATAGAAGGTAGGTGCTCTCTTTGCGAGCCATTAGTTTCATTGAACCGCACATCTACAGTTTCAACAATCTTGTAAAGAACATTGTTGAAGACTCTGTAGGTGTGCGAGTCCTTTCCGTAACCAAGCATAAAACCTTCATGTGCTTTCGGTGCAAATTTAGCTTTGTGATGAGGATCTCTAATCCAGCATTTAGCACCGAAGACTTTGAAATAACTCACATTGGGTTTTTTGTCCGTGAGGAGTTCATAGGCAGTCTTCTTGAAGAATTTGTGAAGATATACTCTGTTGATGATGTGGCACGCGGTATCAATTGCATCAATCCAAAAACGACGAGGCGTTTTGTATTCATCAAGCATAGTGCGAGCCATCTCAACAAGAGTTCTGTTCTTGCGCTCCACGACGCCATTTTGCTTAGGAGGATAGGGAGCAGATAACTCATGAGTAATACCAAGTTCATCAAGATAGTCATCAAGACCGGAATTCTTGAACTCAGTTCCATTGTCACTCTGATGTGCACGATCTTCACACCAAAGTTGGTTGAAGCCCTCGAGAAAATCGTTTGAAGACTTCCTGCACTTCATGTTTGTAAGTAACAATGTGTACCCATGTGTAACGAGAGTAATCATCAACAATAACAAAGCCATATAGAGATGCATCAATAGTGACTGCTGAGTAATGATTAGGACCAAAGAGGTCCATGTGAAGCAATTCGAATGGACGAGTAGTGGTCATGATAGTCTTCGCTGGATGCTTGGCCTTGGTCATTTTTCCAGCTTCACAGGCTCCACATAAGTGATCTTTGAGGAATTTGACATTCTCAATTCCAATGACATGCTTCTTCTTCGCAAGCGTGCAAATTCCTCATGCCTGCGTGACCAAGTCGTCGATGCCATAGCCAGCCTTCTGAAGCTTTTGCAAGTAGACACACAGCTGGTTGTGGTCTTGTAGAGAAATCAACAATATACAAGTCTCCTCTCCTAAAGCCTTCGAAGACTTTGGAATTGTCAGCTTCCATGATGACAACACAACGATACTTGCCAAAGACAACAACCATATCAAGATCACAAAGCATTGAGACTGACATGAGGTTGTATCCTAAGGACTCAACAAGCATGACTTTGTCCATGTGTATGTCCTTAGAGATCGCAACCTTACCAAGACCCAATACCTGACTTTTGCCTTTGTCGGCCAAAGATGATATGCTTCAGATGTGGCGGTGATAAGGAGCATCCATCAATAGATTCTTGTCACCGGACATGTGATTTGTACATCCATTATCAAGGACCCACTCATTGGCTTTGGGTTGATCATCCTGCAGATGAATTAGTGCAACTTACGATCTCATATACTTCATCGGTGAAGAATATGATATCAATTTCATCGATGAATTTCATCAGCGATATAATGAGATAAGCAGTATGAGGGCGTGTGAAATGAAAGTTCATTTCTTCATGATTAGCCAGCGTCCTTTCAGCATTTTCTCGGGCCCCTGACAAATTCTTGAGACGTTAAAGCACGTGCGAGGCCTGACCCTGCAGAAGAGATTAGTTCTTTTCTTCACCACCCACATCTGAAGGGGTGGCAAAGAGTTCATCACTCTCTGAGCTCCATATGAGAATGGTGGCATAAAGGCCAATCCATTTCGTTTCACATAAGAGGGTTTGGGTAAGCATATGAATAAGCGGAGAAATTCTTGAGGACTTATGAATATATTGGTTTGAAGAATAATGCACATATTCATAGCCCTTAGCTCTACCTGCGAAGCAGAGTTGTTAGCACGATGATAATCATATGAGGACTTTGATCCATGTGAGGAATTTGGTCCGTATGAGGACTTGGATCCATATGAAGAATTTGGTCCATATGAAGAGTTTGATCTGGGGTTCCTATTCTTCACGGTGGTGTCATGAGGACATTCACTGAAGACTTTCAAGGCACTTCTTGGAACCCAGATTTTCTTCATAGGAGAACCGTTCTGCAGATTAGTGCCAACATATCTAGCAAATACTTCACCATTCTGATTTTTGAACAGTTTATAGTTGGAGTCAAATGACTCATCAGAAGAATGAAGAGATTCACATGTAAAGCCAGATAAGTTAGATGGATCAACAGGAGGTCCCTTTGCAGCAACCCATGAGGTTTTGGGGTACTGCTCAGGCTTCCAATATGTTCCATCAGCATTGAGTTTCCTCCCAAAGGCAATACCCTCTTTCCTAGGGTTCTGTTGAGGATCTGCTTTTAAGCACATCACAAAGAGTTTGATGCCCTTTGAGGCTTTTGTACATGCACATCATGTACAATTCCTTCAACCCTGCATAGTCGGTGATACTAGCAATGTCCTCAGATGAGGAATTAGTGATAGCAGGAGCAGGTGAAGAATTTGTAACAGTTGAAGCATTTGAACATTCAGGTGAAGAATTAACAGATTCATGTTCAATGCACTTTAAGCATGGAGGAACAAATTCTTCCTGAGAAGCGCTGATTTGTTGAGCAAGTAATGAATCGCGCTCCTTCTGAAGATCTTCATAACTCACTCTTAGCTTCTCAAGATCTTGTTTCTTTTGAAGAAACTCATAAGAGAGCTTCTCATGATCAGATAAGAGAGAGTTATGATGACCATGAAGGCTGTCAAACCTAGACTGAAGTCTCTGAAGATTGTCAGTCAGGGCTTTAGTGCGATCCATTTCTTCACCCAACATATCATCACTTTTGTCTAGCATGTTTTGAACCTTTCCAAAAGCCCTTTGTTGTTTTACAGCAATCTTAGCAAGTTTTGAGTAGCTGGGCTTGAGATCTTCATCAGATTCATTTTCACTAGATTCAGAGGAGGTATATTTGAGTACCTTGGCACCCTTTGCCATGAAGCAATAGGTGGGGCGTAGTCATCACTATCTTCATCAGCTTTGTTGGTGAGGTCATTTTCTTGAGTAGAAGATGGACTTGTCGACGAAAGCGATGGAGAGCCAGACTCGCCACACCATACTCGGATTCTTCTGATGCCTCCTCTTCCTCATGTTCCTCGATTCAGCTTCAGAGTCCATTTTCTTGCCAATGAATGCCCGAGCCTTCTTGGAGCTGCTCTTCTTGTGCGAAGAAGACTTTGAGGATTTTGATGATGAAGATTTCGAGGATTTCTTCTTCTTCTTAGCGTCATCAGAACTGTAATCCTTGTATTTCTTCTTCTTTAATTCCTTTTCCCACTGAGGACAATCTTGAATGTAGTGACTAGGTTTCTTGCATTTGTGGCATAGTCTTCTCTTATAGTCGCTGGATGAGGAATCACTGCTCCTTGAGGATTTTCGAAAGCGACCACGTCTTGAGAACTTCTGGAATTTCTTCACGAGCAGTGCTAGCTCCTGGCTCAATTCTTCAGGATCTCCAAGGCTACTACCAGAATCTTCACAATAAAATTCAGACACAGCCTTGGCCTTCAGGGCACGTGATTTTCCATAGCTAGAACCATAGAGATCTCTCTTCAGACAAAATTTGGAACTCATGAGTATTTAGCCTCTTGAGGATATCAGCTGGATCAAGTGACTTGTAGTCAGCACGCTCTTGTATCATCAGTGCCAGAGCATTAAATGAGGAATCAAGCGATCTCAACAATATCTTCACCACCTCATGGTCGGTGATGTCAGTGGCACCAAGCGCTTGAAGCTCATTTGAGATATCAGTGAGGCGATCGAATGTTTGTTGAACATTTTCATTGTCGAGTCTTTTGAAGCGGTTGAAGAGATTCCGAAGAACATCAACTCGGGAGTCACGCTGAGTTGAGACTCCATCATTTACTTTGGACAGCCTATCCCAGATAAGCTTAGCAGTTTCCAAAGCACTCACTCTTCCATACTGTCCTTTACTCAAATGGCCACATATGATATTCTTCGCTTGAGAATCGAGTTGCTTGAATCTCTTCACATCGGCAGCGTTCAGTGAGGGTGAGACAGAGGGAACACCATTTTCTACAACATACCAGAGATCGTTGTCAATTGCCTCAAGATGCATTCGCATCTTGTTCTTCCGGTAGGGGTAGTCTGTCCCATCAAAGGTAGGACACCCAGCTGAGACCTTGATCATACCTGCGGTCGACATAACTAAAACTCCAGGTGGTTAAACCAAAATCACACAGAACAAGGGAGTACCTTGCTCTAATACCAATTGAAAGTCGTTATATCGACTAGAGGGGGTGAATAGGCGATTTTATGAATTCTTCAATGAGGAATTTGCCGGTGAGGAAATTCCTAAGTGAAGAACTACTTGCAGCGGAATAAGTACTCAGAAGTAAGCATAAGAGAATGCGGGCATGGTCATCATGGTGAAATGAAGACAATCAAAGAGTACAGAAAGCGTAAACACAGGATAGCACAAGATGAAGACAAACAAACTGAAGAAATTGAACTCAGGAAATTGAGAAAGTCTTCAGTCAAAGTCTTCAAACATAGATATGAACTAACACTCAACACAGTAATGAGGAAATGAAAGAGTCGATGAAATAGAACCAGTTAGGTTGGTGAAGACAATGATTTGGTAGACCAGTTCCAACAGCTGTCTCAGTTGTACGTCTGGTTGGAGCGGCTGAGTATTTAAACTCGAGGACACACAGTCCCGGACACCCAGTCGCTGAGCATGCAGCTCAGGACACCAAGTCCTCATCGTATTCTCCTTGAACTAAGGTCACACAGACCTCATCCAATCACTCGTGGTAAGTCTTGAGGTGACTTCCAAACCTTCACAGACTTGGTCACTCGGCGATCCACAATTCCTCTTGGATGCTGTAGACCATGACGCCTAACTGTCTGGAAGAAGCACAGTCTGCAAAGGTAACAAGCGTCGGATCCACGCAGGATCAATCTCTTCAGTGATGCCCAATCACTTTGGGTTTGTAGGGGTTTGGTTTTTGGGTTTTTCCTCACTCGATGATTTTCGCTCAAAGTCCTCGGAGGATGGGTTGCTCTCAAATGACAAGTGTCAAGTTCTCTCGGAACAGCCAACCAGCTAGTGGTTGTAGGGGGCGGCTATTTATAGCCTAGGGAGCACCCCGACATGATAAGACATAAATGCCCTTCAATGATATGACCGTTAGGTGGATAAGATATTTTGGGACAGCTGGCGCGCAGCACAACAACGGTCGGAAATTTGACTCTCATATTCCTCAGGGCTATCATGTTCCTCACTGTGTAGGCAATCCGCACTGGCGAATTCCTAACACCTCAGTCAGAACAAATTCCTCAGCGACCAGAAGAGCTTCATCTCTGTCACTGAAGAAATTGACTGAACTGTATGAGATTTCCAAAGGCTTCACTCGAAGGGATTGGTAGGTGTAGGATTTTGAGTTGAGCATCACATGGAAATTTTTCCTTAGTATTTCCTCGACCCCTTTAACGAGACGGTGTTTCCTATGACTCAAGAAAAGAAAGCGAAACTACCAAAACAAAAGTCTTCATGCTTCATGTTCCTCAAATGAATACCAAGTCTTCAAGGTCACACCAATTTCTTCACTTTCAAAGTCTTCAGAATATCAAAGTCTTCAGTCGAAGAACTTCATTTTTAGGGGTCGACTTTCTTTGTAAATATCAAACTCCTCATAGACTTATAGACCTGTGTACACTCATAAACACATTAGTCCCTTGACCTATAAGTCTTCAATACACCAAAATCACTAAGGGGCACTAGATGAACTTACACACACTAATCGCGCATGGTGTTACATACTAATGGCGCACTAGGTGGTGCGCCATTAGTATACCAGATACTAATGGCGCACTAGTGGTGCACCATTAGTAGAAAATACTAGTGGCCTGATACTAATGGCGCACCGATAGTGCGCCATTAGTAGGCAAAACCGGTGCGCCATTAGTAGGCCTTTTCCTAGTAGTGCGTTACGCACAGAAAAACGCAGCCCGGAACTTCTGGACAAGCACGAAACTTCCGGGCCCCTTATTGGACACATATGTGCAAACTATCTGGTTAACCCAGAACGTTCCCCGGAACTTGCCCGGAACTTCCGTCCCCGCAGAAAACAGCCAGCATACCGAAAGTAAAACATGCATAACTTTTTCATACGAACTCTGATTTTGATGGTCTTGGCTCGTTTTGAAGCTATGGAAAAACCCCAGGTCCTCACTTAGAGAACCATCTAAGATCAACCAAAAAGGAGGATGCCAAATATGCAAAGGTATTATCATATATTTGGGAAACCTATTTGGCTTTGGATTTTGTTTGGTATATACGATATGAGTGGAATTGTGCAGAGAAGATGTTGACTTGAGCAAATCCATCACGAACCCCTTTGATCCCCTCTTAATAGTGCGGGTTCCCTATAACTCAAGAATCATAAAAGAGCTACACTATATAGCTATCAGAATCCATTCTTGAGTGTATATGTTTCTTCGGTGGTCATCACTCCACAACACTAACATCAAAGGAACTAATACCTTTGAATCGAGCCTTTCACTTGAGCTTGATGTTGATGTTTCCTCTTGGCTCAAGTTGAAGGCAAGACATTGGTGAAGTCTTCAAATAGCTCCCCCATACAAAATGTGGGAAGCTTTGTTGTGTATTCATCTTCACGTGTCCATCATGTGATCATCCACAAGCTTCAAGCATGTAATCCTTCGGGATGCACTAGTGCAGAACCGGGCAATAGCACCGGTTCGTAAGGACCTTTAGTGTCGGTTCCATAACCGGCACTAAAGTGTGGGCACTAAAGCCCCCCCCCCCTTTAGTACCGGTTCAGCACGAACCGGTGCTAAAGGGCAACCACGTGGCACGAGCCAGCTCCGGGGCTGAGAGCCCTTGATCAGTTGGTAACACCAACCGGTACTATAAGGTTTGGGGGTTTTAGTTTTATGATTTCTTTTCATTTAATTTTGTGTTTCCATTTTAATTCTTTTTAGTTTGCTGGTATTTTACGATACTAGACATTGTACACGTTATGCATATATATATATATATATATATATATATATATATATATATATATATATATATATATATATATATATATATATATAGAATTTCTAGTAGAACCAATCATGCATATATATATCATCAATGTCTCACAAACCACCATATTAATTAATTCACACATACACACATGTATAGCTATATACAGATTTCTCCTACATATGCATGTTGCCTTGAGCCAGTGGCATTAGCCTAATTGGTGCCTTGAACACGATGACAATCGGAAGTGGTTCATGGGGGCGTAGCGGGTAATAGTATTCTCCTTGGTTTATGACCTGGTCGAGCAAAAATCCCGCTATTTCCTCTTGAAGTGCTTCTACGCGCTCCGTTCTAGGAGCTTGTCCGCACCTCTGTGAACTGTTAAGAAGGAGATCAATATGCATGTGTATTAGTTGTGTGACTAGATATCGATAATTGTGTAAAATTGTGAATAGTGTTACGACAAGCGTACCAATTCGTGTCTTTGAGATCTGCTCCTTTGGACGCCATCATGCGAATGTTCTCGCAAATGCAGAATGCACACAGATCAGTCCCTCGCGCCGCTTGAGGCCTTTACGAGAATGGAGTTTGATCAGATAATAATTAATCAAGCATGATAATTAAAGAGATGGCAGCTAGCTAGCTAGCTAGTACTACTTAATTACTTACCTTGGGTCGAAACCATTTAAGATTTTTTTTTCATTCGCCTTGCATGACGCTGATGAACCTTGCCCAAGCCCTGCCCGCCGACAAAGAAAATGAATAAAGAAGTTATTGAATATTTCATATCATGAAATGACGAACTAAATAGGCCAAGATATATAGTTAATAATGATTGAGATTACCTGTTGACTATCCCAAACAAGATGTTATAGTCAGTATTTGCTTTGAGTAGTGAGTCCAGTATTTCAACTGTTCCGGCGTCAACTTTAATGATACACAAGATCCAGTGAAATCTGGATGCACACACGTTTGCATGTCTTAATTAAGCGGGCATATGTAAGCAAAAACATGTAGCTAGCTAGTAGGCAAAAATAGAGAATTTGTAGTACAAGACAGTGTGACTCACTGGAAGTTGTAAGGAAGTAGTATATCTTCATTGTATTTGAGGCGCTTCAAGAACTCTAGCATGTTGTCCTCTACGGCCTTTTCATGATGTGGATTTATTTGCCATGTGTATTCATTAACAGTGTTTGGGTCAATGAACCCAATGCCATAGCGTCCACCTTTTCTCATTTCATACATCTTCATCCTGCATAATACCATAGAAAAGAATATAGTGAGGATAATTGCAGGTAATGATTGATCAAAAGGATCACTACAGCTAGTTTGAGACTTAAATTACAGAAAGAAATCACTTACAAACAATAGCAACTGACGATAGATTTTTCGAGTGCGTCTTGATTGTATAACTGAAACAGTTCAGAATACTCAACGGTCACAGCTTTCTGATGGTAGTAATGATCCTTCTTGACTTGCACCATGAGGGACTCTCGATTGGATCTCTTGGTAATGTCCATGTACCATTGATGCAATTCATACATTCTCGTTGGGAGCTTCTTGACCTCGTCTGGCTTGACCAAAGGTTTGCCTCGGACATATTTCCGTTTTATCTCATCCTCTGTAAGCACATGCATGGGCTCGATCTCGAGGAGTTGTCCAACAGTGATGTTGAGAACTTTAGCTTGCATTATATGGTCCTTGGTTATTACCACATTGCCCACCTTGGGAACGTAAACTGTTTGCCCACAATAATATTGGGTACGCGTACTGTCACGTGTTTTTGGCACAACAAGCGAGGGGATCGATTGCGCCGCCTGTTCTCCCAGCTGGGGAATGGTTTTCCTGCATTTTTTGACAGCTGCTTGTTGTTTGCTCGATCCCGAGCTCGCCTCCTTACGTAGACGTGCTCGATTTAACTTCCTGATGTGGCGCCCATAGTCTGTGTCAACAGGCTTGGGAGCTGGTGGTTGAGCCATACGAATGAATTGGTCAATCGTTTCCTCAGGCACTTTCTCCCTTGGCGGCGGTGGCGGTTTCGGTGCAAAATGGGCTTCCACCTCGGCCTTTGATATGGCTGCGTTTTCCTCCTCGGACTTGTCATAAGGCCTCTGCGGAAGAGGGTGAGGCTTGGACCATATTTATATCGCTTGCCTCCGCCTGTACTTCCTGTACTACCTCGACTCGTGCCGCCACGCACCATAGCTGGGGTGTCTCTGCTGGCCGAGGCGGCGGAGACGGCCGATGGGCTGATTTGGACGAGGAGGAGGCCTGAAGTTGTGCTGGACTTGGAGGAGGTGGCCTGCGGTTGTGCGGACTTGGAGGAGGAGGGACGCGGCGCTGTGGCGGACTTGGAGGAGGAGGAGTGGCACGACACTTTGTCGGACTTGGAGGAGGTGGCACGACACTTTGCGGACTTGGTGGACTTGCAGGGGCGGGAGTCTGGTGACTCGGTGGCGGACTTCGATGAGGAGTCGGTGACGCGTGTCGGTGTCCTTTGAAGATGATGCAATCCTTTTTCCATAGGATGATCGATGTTTGGCCTCTCAGAAAGTGCTCGTCGTCACCTCCGGGAATGTCAAGCTTTAGCTCGAATATGGGTCCACCACCTCATCAAGCAAGACACGAGCATAGCCCGCTGGAATCGGGTTGCAATGGAAGGTTGCCTCGGGGATTTGTAAAAGCAACGGCGTCCGCCACCTTCATGGATATGTTCTTCATTTTGAAGTGTAGCTCATGATTAGTGTTCTCCGTGATGTCATCCACGGGTATCTATCCAACATTGCATCGTCGGGCGGAACCCACGCTGCTTCTCGGCATGGATGGGCGGTGCTATCCAATGCTGGATCATCGCTGCTCTGCTGCAGCTCTTTGAGACCCCTTTGCTGGCTAAGTGAGTCGATCTGCTCCTGCTGCCGCTGGAATTTGATTGCCAATTCCGCTTGACTTGCTTCTAGGCCTTGAAGGCGTTCATAGTCCCGCTTCCTCTGCTCCTCCTCCATCTTCCTCTTCTTCTCCTCCATAATCTTCTTTCTCGCACGGGTTACGTAGTCGGTGTTCGGTCTGAAAACCCTCATACTACGGAATAGCTTCCTTGCCTCTTGTTCTTCCCGGGTGTTCAGGATTTCCCAGGGCACGCGTAAGCTCGTCGTTCTCTCTGTTGGGCTGGAACACCCCCGATCGTGCCTCTTCTATTGCAACAAGTATCGCATTGTCGGCTCCGTTCAGACATGCCTTCGTCGAAACTTTGCTGTCTTGGTCAATTCCCCCCATGCGCATAGAACCAAGTCCTGCACTGGGGCCAGCTCTTAGTATCCGGGTGACACCTGCATCCTCCATCTCTTTCTCAGACTTATCCCACTTAGGCATTGCCACCGCATAGCCACCTGGCCCCACTTATGGAACTTATCCTTTTTTGGCATTCTTCTTGTTTATTCTCGACCGTTCCTTAGCTAATTCCGAATCCTTGAATTTCACGAAATCGTCCCAATGAGCACGTTGGTTCTCTAGTGTTCCCTCGAATCGGAGTCTTCCTTCCTCCCTTGGCGTACTTGTCCCATTCACGATTCTTGTGGTTCTTGAATGCAACCGCCATCTTCCTAAAAGCAGCGTCCTTGACTTTCTGCACATCTGCTCTCGTGAAATGATCGGTAGGGTGAAATGTTCCATGAGAGTATCCCAAAGCAGACCTTTTATCTCATTGTCGACAAAAGTAACATCTGGGCGTGGCTTTGCTGGCTCTCTCCATTCTTGAAGGGAGATCGGGAGTTGGTCCTTCACAAGAACTCCGGACTGACGAACGAACTTGTCCGCAATCTTCTTAGGCGCTAATGGTTCGCCATTAGGTCTGATTGCCTCGATATTGTACTTTACGCCCTCCTTCAACTTTTTGTTCGGGCCTCATTTCGTCTTGTTGCATGAAGATTTTCTCGATCCGGATGGCTGAAAGAACAAAGATCGATTCGTTAATATATCTTCAAGTCATTTAAAACATGTGATGATCACCAGATGCCTGCTTATATAAATATATATACCTCGCCGGTCTTTGTTGTTTCAAGATCAACATTTTCTTCGTCATCATCATAATCATAGTTCATGACTTCATCAATTCGATTAAATGCAATCGAATATCATATCACCCTCTCCGGTGTTGTTTAGAAATTCGGAGCTGTCATAATCTTCTTCATTCTGATCATCATCTGGCCCGTGAGGATGGCGTATCATATCGAACATGGCCTGTTCTCCCTCTCTGCCGGTATTGTCCGCCATAGCTTTTATTTAACTAATCCAAAAGAAATATAAAATAATAGATATGAAGAATTAGTATTCAAATTACATCGTCTCGAATAATAGATATAATCTCGAATACATCGTCTCGAATAATAGATATAATCTCGAAAACATCGTCTCGAATAATAGATATAATCTCGAATACATCGTCTCGAATAATAGATATAATATCGAATACATCACTGGCTAGGTAGCTAATAAAGATCGAATACTACAGAAGAATCTAGGACACTCATGCTCTGCTGCGTGGCGGTGGACACCCAAAGAGAAGGAACCCTCACAGGATCATAGCTGAAGTGAGATCCCTGAAGAAACTGCCAAGTATTGGAGAACCTGCCGCCCTCTAACGCAACCATGTACCGATGGACGTGCTCGTCCTCCTCCCTGACATGGCGACGTACCACCTCCAGCGGGGCCGGCTCCCTCCGCACCAAACTGGCCCTGCGAACGCCACCAAAGCGAGATCAGGGTCGACAGCGGGACCGGGGCGGGTTCCTCATCAAGCGGCGCGCCGTCCGAGCAGCACCTCCAGTGCCAGCCAAGGAGCCAGTCCGGACATGGGTCAGCCGGACGTCGTCGCGGACGATGTCGACCAGCGAGAATGCGGTCGGGCATCGTCGAGAACAAATACTAGCTATATGCCCATAAAAAGTAAATTTTTTAATTATTGGATTTTGATAACTAAAATTTCTAACGTTTCTATATAACTAACATTTCTATAACAGTTATAACAATGCTATATATAACTAACATTTCTATAACATTTCTAATATTACTATAACTAAAAACAGAAAAAATTATAACATTTCTATATATATAACAAACATTTGTATAACATTTCTAATATTTCTAGAACTAAAAAAAGAAAAATTTCTAACTTTTTATAACTATTTCTATAACTAAAAATAGAAAAATTTCTAACAATTCTAACTTTTTATAACTATTTTATAACTAAAAAACAGAAAAATTTCTAACAATTCTAACATTTCTAACTATTCTAACAATTCTAACATTTCTAACTATTCTAACAATTCTAATATTTCTAACTATTTTTGAAAAACAGAAAATTTTCTAACAATTTCTAGAAAACAGAAAAATTTCTAACTATTTGTATAACTAAAAAACAAAAAATGTATGTGTACGTGTGCGCGCTCACCGGCGAGGCGAGGGACGACAGGCGGCGGCAGGAAGTGGCGGCAGCGAAGCGGCAGGCGTGGCGGCAACGACGGGACAGGGCGAGGCGGCGGCGATGGGGACGAGACGGATGGGCAGGCGGCGGCGACGGCGTGGGCGTAAAAGCGGCGGCGCCGACCACGGGACGGGGACGACGCAGGACGGGCAGGGACGGGGCGGCGGTGATGACGGGGACGACGCGGACGGGGCGGCGACGGGGGCGGCGACGAGGGATGGAGACGTACGGGGGCGGCGGGCGATGGTGCAGAGGAGAAGAAGCCAGATGAGAAACTGAAATTTTCATAAGTGTTGTTTATATAGGAGGGGCCTTTAGTACCGGTTGGAGCCACAAACCGGTACTAAAGGCCAGTTTTGGCCAGCCCAAGCGGCGGGAAGCGACCCCCTTTAGTACCGGGTGGTGGCACAAACTGGTACTAAAGGCCCCCCCTTTAGTACCGGTTGGTGCCACGACCCGGTACTAAAGGGGATGCGCTGGCGGAGGTGCGGTGCGGCAAGTTTAGTTCCACCTCGCTAGCCGAGGGGCGACCGCACTGGTTTATAAACCCCCGTGCGGTAGCTCTCTCGAGCTCCTCTCCAAAGCAGGCCTACTGGGCCTACGTGTTCTGTGCTGCCCTGTGGGCCCACTGGGCCTTTGCGGTCCTGCATCCTGGCCCAACAACAGGTTGGGTTTCTAGTCGTATGCACGCCGCTCTGGCCTAGTAGGCAGGCTTTTTTTTAATTTTTTTGCTTTATTTATTTTTGTGTTGTTTTTTTTTGTGTATTTAGAGTTTCTTTGTGAATATTTTTGCTTTAGGTACAAAAAATTACAAACTTTCTGTTAGTGCCCGTAGTTTTCAAATTTGAATAGTTTAAATTTTGAATTATTTGAAATTAGTGTGAATCACTAGTTTGTGAATAACTTAACTTTAAAAATCAGTAAAGGCATGAAAGAATTTGTTTGCACATAAAATTTCTTCGCGTTTCAAATGCCAAAACACATAACTACCGTAACTATTACAGAGATTCCCCTCTGGGTGTGAAACATGAAGAAAGGGATGATAGTGAAGCCGATCACATCCCGGATCTTTGGGTGTGAAACTTTTCTTCGCGTGTGTCCCTTTGCGCCGTAACCATGGAAAATCTTCATCATTTAACGGGATGCTCGGGTCAATATTCACTGTGAATGGAGCTATTTCATCAAACTTTTCATAATCTTGACTTGTCTGTCTTGTCATCCACTCCCGATGTTTCTCTTCCCGAAAGAACTATGTGCGCTTTGGCTCATCGCACGATGCATTCGCTTCCTTATCTTTTCTTTTCTTGGCTTGGTAGACATGTCCTTCACATAGAAAACCTGTGCCACATCATTGGCTAGGACGAATGGTTAAATCGCATCATAAGATTGTTGAGATCCTTGTTGTCATTCCGTCTGCGGGTCTTCCGTTACCCGCCTCGTGTCATATTGACCCATTTGCACGAAACAAAGGGACCTTTAAACCACGTCCATAGTCAAGTTCCCATATGTCATGTATATAACCATAATATGTTTCCTTTCCCGTCTTGGTTTCTGCATCAAAGCGGACACCACTGTTTTGGTTGGTGCTCTTCTTATCTTGGGCGATCGTGTAAAATGTATTACCATTTATCTCGTACCCTTTGAAAGTCATTATATTGAAGATGGTAGCGGGACAGCAAGTACAGGTCATCTTCAATAGAGGTGTCATGCATGGTGCGTGTATGCGCAACCAGTGGCGAAACTCCTGGTTTGTTCACGTGTAATCCGGTCATCGAGACCGCTCCGGGTGTTTGGGCGTAGCAAATTCTTGTGTTCATCCATATCTGAGCCACCAAGGCGGAATTCTGTAGAACTGTGTAGTGTGCTTCGGTGAGAGAATGTCCGTCCATACATATTATTTGTTCCCCTCCTAGCATACCTTTTCCATCCGGTCTGCCCTTATGCGCGATTCAGGAACACCAATCGGCTTAAGGTCAGGAATAAAGTCAATACAAAACTCAATGACCTCCTCATTTTGATGGCCCTTGGAGATGCTTCCTTCGGCCTAGCACGGTTATGAACATATTTCTTTAAGACTCCCATGAACCTCTCAAAGGGAACGTATTGTGTAGAAATACAGGACCCAAAACGTTAATCTCTTCGCATAGGTGAACTAGGGCGTGCGTCATGATGTTGAAGAAGGATGGTGGGAACACCAACTCGGCTGACAAGACATTGCACCAAATCATTCATAACCTTGTTATGATTTCTGGATCGATTACCTTACGAGAGATTGCATTTAGAAATGCACATAGCTTCACAATGGCTAATCGAGCGTTTTCGGTGAAGCCGGCCCCTCAATGCAACGAAGCGATTGCGTCATAATCACGTGGCAGTCATGAGACTTTAGGTTACGGAACTTTTCTCTGCCATGTTTATTATTCCCTTTATATTGGACGAAGCAGACGGTACCTTAATCTCGGCAGGCATTCAAAGAAGATTTCCTTCTCTTCTTTGGTAAGGCGTAGCTTGCATGACCACGATGTATGCCGTCTTCTCCGTGCATCGTTGTTGATCCTCCGTGCCTCGGTGTATCTTTTGTCTTCCCATACACGCCCAAGAAGCCAAGCAGGGTCACGCAAAGATTCTTCGTCACGTGCATCACGTCGATTGCGGAGCGGACCTCTAGGTCTTTCCAATATGGCAGGTCCCAAAATATAGATTTCTTCTTCCACATGGGTGCGCGTCCGTCGGCGTCCTTTGGAACAGGTTGTCCGCCAGGACCTTTCCAAATATCACCTTCAAATCCTTGACCATATCATGTACATCAGCACCGATGCGGTGGCGAGGCTTCGTCCGGTGATCCGCCTCACCTTTGAAATGCTTGCCTTTCTTTCTTACGGGATGCCTGCTCGGAAGAAATCGGCGATGTCCGGTACACATTCTTCTTACAACTATTCAAATATATCTGTCGGTATCATCCAAACAGTCGTGCATCCGTGGTATCCCTTGTTTGTCTGTCACGAAAGGTTCTTGAGAGCAGGCCAATCATTGATGGTCACGAACAGCAACGCCTTTAGGTCAAATTCTTCCCCATGTGCTCATCCCACGACGTACACCTGTTCCATTCCACAGTTGTAAGAGTTCTTCAACTAATGGCCTTAGGTACACATCAATGTCGTTGCCGGGTTGCTTAGGGCCTTGGATGAGCACTGGCATCATAATGAACTTCCGCTTCATGCACAACCAAGGAGGAAGGTTATACAAACATAGAGTACAGGCCAGGTGCTATGGTTGCTACTCTGCTCCCCAAAAGGATTAATGCCATCTGCGGTTAGACCAAACCATACGCTCCTTGCGTCATCTGCAAACTCCTTCCCGTACTTTCTTTCAATTTTTCTCCATTGCGACCCGTCAGCGGGTACTCTCAACTTTCCGTCTTTCTTACGGTCTTCTCTGTGCCATCGCATCGCCTTGGCATGCTCTTTGTTTTGGAACAAACGTTTCAACCGTGGTATTATAGGAGAATACCACATCACCTTGGCAGGAATCTTCTTCCTGGGGCGCTCGCCCTCGACATCACCAGGGTCACCGCGGCTGATCTTATAGCGCAATGCACCACATACCGGAAAAGCGTTCAAATCCTCGTACTCACCGCGGTAGAGGATGCAATCATTAGGGCATGCATGTATCTTCTGCACCTCTAACCCTAGAGGGCATACAGCCTTCTTTGCTTCGTACGTACTCTCGGGCAATTCGTTGTCCTTTGGAAGCATATCCTTTATCATTACCAGCAACTTTCCAAATCCCTTGTCAGATACACCATTCTCGCCTTCCATTGCAGCAATTCGATGTGGTGCCTAGCTTTTCTTGTCACCCACGCAATTGGTACAACAATTTTTGTGATCCTCTAACATGCGCTGCAACTTTTTCTTCTCCAAATCACTTGCGCAGTTTCTCTTTGCATCGGCAATGGCCCGACCTAGGTCATCAACGGGCTCATCTGATGCCTCTTCTTCAGCTTCTTCCCGCATTGCCGGCTCAGCTTCTTCCCGCATTACCGGCTCAGCTTCTTCCCCCATTGTTGTATCATGGTATTCAGGGAACCCATGGCCAGGATAGCTGTCGTGGTCCTCTTCTTCTTCATTGTCTTCCATCATAACCCCTCTTTATCCGTGCTTGGTCCAAACATTATAGTGGGGCATGAAACCGGACTCAAACAGGTGGACGTGAATGGTTCTTGACGTAGAGTAATTGGGACCATTCTTACAGCCAGCACATGGACAAGGCATAAAACCATCCGCCCGCTTGTTTGGCTCAGCCGCAAGCAGAAAAGAATGCACGCCCTCAATGAACTGGGGAGAGCATCGGTCATCGTACATCCATTGACGGCTCATCTTCATTACACAACACCGAATAGACCAAATTAATACAAGTTCATACATAAAGTTCATACAACTCTTAAATGCAACAAACAAATAACTCTCTAGCTAAAGCATTTAAATGCAACAACAAATGCGATCAAGATCGCAAATAAAGTAACAATTGATCAACCAGCATAATGATACCAAGCCTCACTATCGATGGCATATTTTCTAATCTTTCTAATCTTCAAACGCATTTTCTCCATCTTGATCTTGTGATCATCGACGACATCGGCAACATGCAACTCCAATTCCATCTTGTCCCCCTCAATTCTTTTCAATTTTTCTTTCAAGTACTCGTTTTCTCTTTCAACTAAATTTAACCTCTCGACAATAGGGCTGGTTGGAATTTCCGGTTCACATACCTCCTAGAAAAAATCTCTATGTCAACTTTATGGGCATAATTTGTCATAAACACGAAATGCAACTAGTTTTAAAAGAAAATATATATACCACATACGAATCATAACAAGGACGAGGGCCGACGGGGACGGATATCAAAACCATGGAACTATATGTATAACAAACAACGTACGGGTAAGATAATTATACGAGTAACTATATATCCAAATCACACAAACATCAATTTTATATAAAATTTCATGAACAAGAGGCTCACCACAAGGTGGTGCCGCTGACAGAGACGGTCTTGAGCGATCGGCAGTGGTTACTACGGAGATTTAGAAGGCACTAAGTAAACCACACCTACATATGCAAACTAAGTGTTATTTTGACCTCAAATTGCATATAAATCAAATACTAGCACATATATATATATATATATATATATATATATATATATATATATATATATATATATATATATATATATTTCCTCCCAAATTACTAAACTCACAAATTAATCACCATATAAAGCATTGCAAGAGCTAATCTAGCAATGAGAGATGAAAGGACAAAGTTGCTAACTTTTGTGATCATTTGAATGGATGGGGGCCTTCAAATCTTGACAAATTTTGGGAAAAATGTGTGATGAGCTCGAGAGGAAGAGGGGAAGTACAGAGAGGAGAGGGGAAAGGGGAAGAACAGAGCAAGCTCGGGTGGATGAAGGGTTTATGTAGGACGACCTTTAGTACCGGTTCGTGCCAAGAACCGGTACTAATGGGCCTGGAGGGGGCCCAGTCTGACAACATCCTGCCACCACTCTCATTAGTACCGGTTCGTGGCACGAACCAGTGCTAAAGGTTCGCCACGAACCGGTACTAATGAAAGTGGCCCGGCTAGCCGTTGGAACCGGCACTAATGTATACATTAGTGCCGGCTCAAATTCAAACCGGCACTAATGTGCTTCACGTTTGACCCTTTTTCTACTAGTGATGGTTATCTTGAACTTGCCCTTGTCAACCATGATCATCAACACTTGATGCCATCCTCTCATGGATACTTGAAATCTCTCTCTCTCGATGCGAGCCCATGAGATCTTTGAGCTTCCTCTTGTTTAACCGATATCTCTATTCCCTGTTTAATCTTGACGACTCGAAGGGTATATTGAATTTTTCACTTAAATAGCTTGCTTGAATACTTGATTAATCATGACTCAACACATGAGTCCATTATGATCAAATCCTAGAATTCATCATTCAAATCATCCTTTTAGGATCTTGATCCATTGTGGCTCAAAACCATAGCTCTATGCAGGTAATCCTTCAGATACTCCAATGAACTCCATTTTGATCATCTTGATGTAATTATTGCTTCAAAGGAGTTGTCTTCCAATATTCTTCAATCATTTTCCAAAGGAACTAACCTTCAAATGTATATCTCAATGTAAACATTAGTCCATATGGATTGTCATTTAATTACCCAAACCACACATGGGGACTTACATGTACTTTCACCGAGCCGCTCTGATCTTAGAGCGAGTTTCCTTTGCTGCTTGTAAAGCCTTCTTTAGGTCAGCTGTTTTCACTTGCTTTTCCATTTCGAGAAGCTCATATCGGCTAGTGGCATTTTGCAGCTCAAGAGCCATGTTGGCTATTCTATCCTCACTTTGGCAATGAGCAACCTGTTCGGCTTTTAATTCATCAGCTGCCTTCACGGCAGCCGCATTGCTTCTCCTGGCTTGCTCCTTGGCCCGGGCAAGCTCTGCCGAAGGGTCTCCACGGCGGCAGCACCATCTGCAGTTAAAGCATATCATAAACCCTAGCATCACGCTCTTATTAATATTCGCTAACCACCCAAATATACATACTCTGTGCCTTGTCAAGCCGTTTGTTCACAAGCGTGATGTCTGCATCCGCCACATCGAGTTGCCGCTTTAGTACGGCAAATTCAGCAGTCTGGTCAGCCGCCGGAGCTGCAGCCGCCTGCGTAAAAAATTGGCACCATCATTACCTGAGACTATGATCCTCTGCTCGCCTCGTTCGGATGGCAACCAGAGTCTAAGGGCTACTATCTATATAAAGTGCACCTTGCGTTTACGGTACAATCAAAAAATATCACTTTGCGTACCTCAAAGCCTCTTAGCAGGTTCGTAAAAGCTTCATCCAACCATCTTTTCACGGATGAAATCCTCTCAACCACCGTACCCATTAAGGTACGATGTGCCTCTGAGATAGCCGCTTGCTGCAGAAGACCCGTCAATGTGTCCGGTTGTACATCGGACAGTCCGGGGCTTTCTTTGTTGGTCTCTCTAGGAGCTGAGAACCCCAGACTTCGGGCGGCCGAAGAGTTACCTTCTGGTCTTTGCGGATCGGGAGAGATCCTCCGGGACGACACCTCAGGGTCGTCTGCCTCATGAGGCAGAGAAGCAGGAGGAGGCGTTTCGCTATCCATCATCTCTGGAAGAAGATCCCCCGAGGAAGAACATTGTTGAGATAGGCTATAAGCCGAACTGCGAAACATATGTCTCAGTTGTTATTCTCAGGAAAAGAATGGGGTATGCTTACTAAAGTACCTTTGTTCACTTACGGCTCGGTTAATGGCTGGCCCCCCTGTGACTGATGTGCGGCAATGCTGCCCTTTGGGGCAGGGCCCCCTGATGAAGGTTTCTTCCCTCGTTTGGAGACCTCTTCTTCCAAGTCTTCGGGGGTGGTCCTTTTCTTCCCGTGGGGAGAGGGGATACTAGATTCTCCTCCCCGTTCATCCTCCGACACGGGGATACTAATTTTCCCAGTTAGGATGCGTAACGTACCTCCAGCATGAAGTCCGCTTTTGGCTTCCCCATTCCTCTCCTTTTCCTTGTGACGCCCCAAAAATTTAACCATGTTTTATTTATTAAAATTTTGCCAGGAAACTTAAACTTTTAGTTTCTGGATTTCCTGTTGATTTCAGAACCATTCTTTTCTTTATTATTATGGAGTTTTTACCCTAAGTGAAAACTTTTCGATCATTATTGGACTCATTTACCCCCTCTCCAATAGAACAATTCTTTTATCAGTAGGATTATTTATATAATTATTTATCCCAGAGCTTTATCTCTCTAAAATGGTTTTTCATAAGTTTAGGACCCCATTTGCACTGCAACCCTTTTATAGAGTCATTCAAAAATCCCACCAAAATTTGGGGATGTCATGTGATGTTTATAAATCACTTTTATGCAAAAGTATATGTCATTCATTGAATATTTTGAGTTCTACACCAAGTTTTCAAATCTGGTCCAGTGGGCAATTTTGCACTACAACCTAATTCAATATTTCTTTGAAACTTTCACCAAAATTATGGGATGTCAGTAGGAGTATATTATTCAAATTTTTGCAAAAAACAATTGGTGCTCTTTGAAAAATTTGAGTAAATCAACCTCATTTTCATTCTGGTCCAGCTTGGTGATTTGTACTGCAACCATATTTTAACTTGCTCTTTTACCCATGATTCTTTTTCCTATCATAGACCACCCTGCCAAACCCTTAAGTCCAGGAGAGTGGACCCATTGGAGGATTTTTAGTGCATGCAATTGTGCCCTTACCTTTCTATCCAGAATCAGTTTTCTCACAAACTTGCACTATGAAGTTTCTAGATTTGACCAAACAACCTTGCCATCCTCTCCTTCATCTAAAGAGACTGGGATCTGGAGAGTTTTGGCCACCCCAAGAAATGCCTAAGTGCCCTTGGAATTTTGTCAAACACCTTATGGGCATGATCAGTTTTGGCATAGTTTTTGGTTTGTACAACGGACCTGCTTAATTTGCCAAACCACCATGTCCACTAAGTTTCTAAACTACCCTAACCTAGGCCTGTTAGTCCCCAGCATCATCCAAAACCACTAGCACCCATTGGCATTTCGCCGAACAGTTGGCGTGCATACTGGCGGCTGCCAGAGTGCAAGTTTTGCGATGCATCACGCATGCGGTCGCCGCGTCGCGTTGCTGCCTCCCCCGCGCCCGTTCTGGCCCCTCCCCACTTGCAGCCAGCGCCCGACTCCTCCCTCGCCCTTGAGCCGCCACAGCCTCTCTGGCGCCCTCTGGCGCCACCACCGACGCAAGCCGCCACGGCCGCCCCGACAGCTCCTGCCCCGGACGGCGCCGCTCGAGCCACCAGCGCGCTTGTCCGCAAGCGCTCGTCGCCGCCACGTCCCCCTTCTTCTACAGAATGGCGGTCGCCGGTGATCTTATCCCCAGCCGCCGTGGAACCGCCATTGTTCGCCTATAAATGGAGAGCCCCAAGCCTCTCCAAACCCTCAGGCAGCCTCAAACCATTCTCCTAGTGCTACCCTAGCTCGAAATCGACCAGGGGAGGTCGTCTTCCCCATCACCGGTCGACTCGGCCGCGGCCACGTCCAAGTCCATCAGGTCGCAATCAGAGCCTGCCCGGCCCTCCTAACACCACCGCCCGACTCCCTTTCGTCTTGCGGAGCCACCCACCCTCTCAGCGTCGATCGGGACGCACCACAACCCAAACCCCCAAACCTCCCGAAGCTGTTGTCCTCCACAAGGCTCGCCGCCGGCGACTCCCTATGTCCCCGCCACCTTCTCGACCACCGGGAGGACCGCCCTGGTGTGGCGGATCCATCCCCGCCCTCAGAACCCCGCGGGGAGCCGCCGTTCGGTGGCGTCGATCGCCGGAGCCCCGCCTCGGCTCGGACAGAGGAGGAAGAGGGCGGGGGACTAGTCAAACCTGACCAGTGGGCCCGCTGGAACCACTGTCAGTGACCCACGCGTGGTCGACGCTGGATAAGTGGAGACAAAAACTCGGAATACACCTTCGACGTGGTCAGTTTTCGAAACGTTTTTCCTTTCTCTGTTTTATTTTAAAAAGAGATTTTGACCAAAACTTTGACTGGCTATAACTTTTTAAATATAACCCCAAATGAATTGATTCTTGTTCCTACCTCTCTCAAATATTGCTTAGTTTATTTTGAGATTTATTTGAAAAAAATTCAGACAAATTTTTGGTATTGTTTTTGAAACTATGTATTGATTCAAAAATATTTTTAAATAGGATTGTTGGAGAGAGGAGAAAACTTTCAAAAGTTTTGGAGTGCACCCTGCCTCCCCACAACTTGAAGGCAAGCATTCTGAACCCTGGCATAATATTTTTCATGCATTATTTGACACGATTATAACACCACCTCAATACGTAGAACTCGTTATTTTATGTGGTGATATGATCATTTGCATGAATGCATATCGGAGATTTCCTTGCTGTTGGAAATGGTCAAGCTTGTGATAGTAATCATCCTCGTATGCTTTTCGTGCCTGCGGGGAGGAAGCCGGGAAAGTCTCTATCTTGGGTAGACCTGAGCTTGCCCCTAGTTCCTCGTCGAGACGAGTGTGTCCGGTATGGCATGAGGGGGTATGATGAGTGGTGATTCTGTCTGTTGGATGAAATATATTCGTTATGCTAATCATGCAGGGAATACTTAAACCTCCTGAGTCGACCATAGATCGAGTCTTGTTCCAGTAACCCCCATACTTGTTTCATACTACCACTTGTCCCTACAACAAGTAGGGTATGGTTCAGTAAGTCGTCAACCCCTTTCTAGCGCACACCGTACAGAGAGGCCATGGTGGAAGACATCGGTTGTAGCCGGTAGGCAGGCCACCTGGTCCGGGGGCATGGGTGTTTCCGGTTGGGACCGAGAGGGGAGGCCACCCCTTAGAGCACGCGATATAAGTTTGATCCCATGCTATGCGAGGTTGTAGCCTCCCCACTTAGAGTTTGCTTGACAGGTGTCGTGGGTGATTCCAGACACCGGAAAGTTAAGCTGGTGTGTGCAGGTCAAGTGTGTTTTCAGTTGAAAGACCGTAGACGAAATTAGTCCCGATGGACTAAAGGAATCCGTTACTCGTGGGTAAAGGATACACCCTCTGCAGAGATGAAACAAGTATTAAACCAGGACCTGGATCATGACTTGTGACTTGTGATGATCATGATTATTATTTGTCATGGACTAACCCGTTGTATTATTTGGATTATCGAGTATCCTTGGGATGGTTCTACCTCCTGGATATTCACTATGATTTATTTATAAGCCCTTTATGTGGTGTCGCACAGACGCCCGACTGTGGCATGTTTATTATTTATTTACCTTATAAGCCCTTTATGTGGTGTCGCTCAGACGCCCGACTGTGGCATGCTTGTTATTTATTTACCTTATAAGCCCTCTATGTGGTGTCACTCAGACGCCCGACTGTGGCATGCTTGTTATTTAATTACTTTATAAGCCCTTTATGTGGTGTCGCTCAGACGCCCGAGTGTGGCATGCTCGTTATTTGCTATCCTTTCAAGGCGTCGCTTCAGACACCCAATCGGTGCATTTTTATTACTACTCTGTTATTGCTTATTCTTGTATATAAATAACCTTCTTGCATGCATCAGAGATTTTATTTTTATGACTAACGTTGTGATCATAGAATATTTCAGAGCGTATTTATCATTTGTTATATTATACCCGTGTTCATAGTGTTTGCGAGTACATTCAAAGTACTCACTGGCTTGTCCCTGGCTATTGTCTTGGCCAGATCCCTTGCGTGGAGAGGAGCATTGCGAAGACAGCCCCGGAACCTAAGCCATGGTGATAGCAGCCTCGCGAAGATAGGAGTTAACCTAGTCAGCTGTTCCTGTGGGAAATGGAGTCCCATAGACGCCGACGATCCACAAACCGCTTCCTCCATCAACCACTAGAAACCATTTGTTGTACTCACAGGCCAGAATGGTCTTGTACTACATATTTTGTATTTTGCTTGGAATTTCTGTATCAAGTTGGAGCCTCATCAGCTACCAGTAATCCTGGGGCTGGTGAGCACAAGGGCCATTTTCTGGAATTTAATATCCCGAAAATCCGGTCCTGACAGTCCTCCCCAGATGGCACTTGATAAGGTGCGCGAGCCAGCATCCTGGTTAATACAAGATCCGGCGAATCTTCGGTAGAGGGGCCGAACAACTGATCCTCTCCGCCTTTCTTATCCAGTCCTGGCCGAGAGTGGTTTTTCAAAATAATGTTGTGACAAATATAAGGACAACATGTTCGGTCATAGAAATACTTACCGGGGTTTCTGGATGGTTGCAGTCGAGGCATGCATCCTCTGTTGTGTCCGGACACTTTATTCGTGATCCGAAGAATAATTGATACATTCCTTCGAGCGTCCAACCGAGAAGTGCTGAACAGTTCGCGGTCCTTCCGGGTTGAACTCGCACATACGGAGAGGTCGACGTTGGCACGGCAAGGCCCGACGAACTAACATTACTTGGATTACTTTGACAAGACTCATATCCTTCTTGAGGAGATCCTGAATGCGGCTTTGCAATGTCCGCGCGTCATCAACCGATCCCTAGTCCAGCCCCTTGTTGACCCATGATGCAAGTTGTGTCGGAGGAGCGGAGCGGAAGGCTGGGGCAGCCGCCCACTTTCTACCTCGGGGTGCTGTGATGTAAAACCACTCCCGTTGCCATAGGTCAGAAACTTCTAGGAAGGAACCCTTTGGCCATAAACCATCGACCCCTTTGCCTATTATAGCACCTCCGCACTCCGCGTATCGCCCGTCGATTATCTTCGGCTTCACATTGAAGGTCTTTAGCCATAAGCCGAAGTGTGGGGTAATGCGGAGGAAGGCCTCACACATAACGATGAACGCTGAGATGTGAAGGAAGGAATCTGGAGCTAGATCATGAAAATCTAGCCCATAATAGAACATGAGCCCTTTAACAAAGGGATGAAGACCGAAGCCTAGCCCTCGGAGGAAGTGGGAAATGAATATGACGCTCTCGTTGGGTTTGGGAGTAGGAATAACCTACCTTTCAGCAGGAAGCCTATGAAGGATTTCGGCGGTCAGATACCTAGCCTCCCTAAGCTTCCTGATGTCCTCCTCTGTGATGGAAGAGGCCATCCACCGGCCTTGAAGGTTGGATCCGGACATGGTTGAAGGTCCGAAGCGCTTGGACTGAATCTTGGGTGTTGGAACTCGAGGTGGGGGAAGGGAAGGATCAGGCGTGGAAAGAAAAGGACATGTCTTGACCTCTTTATAAAGAGGATGAATATCAAGCGTCCTCCGCGCGGCCGTTTGGAAGGCTTGTCCACGAAATGGTCGGAATACTATAAGGCTGGGCGAAAGGAGAGAAAGACCAGCTCGGAAAGCCAGGAGCGCGAGGTTAAAGAACTCAAGGCACAAGTGGCACGGATTCCGGAGATAGTCCAAGAGCAAGTGCGAGACCAACTGGGAGCGACGATCACCGCCATTATGCCTACCTTTCTTGAGGGGCTGCAGGCGTGGATTGCGGGCGGCCAACAAGGGCCGCCCCCGATTCCCAGCTTCACGGGCAGCAACTCGCACAACGCGTCGGCGGCATTGGTGTCTCCGGTGGAGGCGGCATTGCTGTCTCCGGTGTCGGCACCGGCATTGGTGCTTAATGCACCCGAGTGTGGTAAGAATACGCCGGCCGGCACCTCGGCAGCAAGCGGCCCCTCCGTCACTTGCACGCCCGCTGTTGGCGGAGCCTCGACATTAGCCGAGCTCGACGCCATCACGGTAACTAAGCCTCGGCCGATGACTTCATCTCCTTGCCTTTGACTGGGCATCCCTGATGCCCTACATGTTTTCGCAGGGCGCCGCCGACGTTCCCTGCACTTCGTGGACGGCGAGTTGATTGATGTCGCCAAGGCCAAAATTGTTCAACCGGGCAACCGCGTGTTCCATGGTAATCCGATGCCACCCACCGTGTATAGGGTTCAACTGGTTCAGGTGATGCGAGGCTGCGATGACTTGTTACCTCCGTTTCAACCCCGTCGGGCCGACGAAGATGATGTGATGACCCTCAGCGCCTGCTTAAGTTGGCCCCTACTTTGGCGGAAGAGCCAGATTCGTTTGGGGGCGGGGGACACCGCCCCACAGACAACACCGCCAGTTGTGCCGGCGCCAAGCCATGGCAAGACCGCCGCGACACTACCACCGTCAGCTGACCCCGACATGCATATGGTATAGGATCCGGACGGTGATGACGGTACATTTTCCAACATCGATAAGTACTTCAATGAACATGGGTACGGTGACGAATTCTTGGGGCCTCCTTCTCAAGAAACCAACCCTGCAAAAGACGATCGCGATCCAGCTGGCACCGCGGAGAAACCCAATTGCAACAGGCATCATCTGGTGTTCAGTTCTCAGGAGACGTCTCTAGCTACCGCCTTCACCGAGACTCAAATAGCCGAGGTGCGAAATATTATTAGCCCCAACACACTCAAGAAGGCGGTCTCTGAGCAGAACTCGATCCCATTACAGCAGAAGAAGTAGAGGGGATGGAAAAGAAAAAATAACAAGGGTGCGAGCCAGCCGGCACCGAGAATGATCTGTGCTCAGGATGGGCCACCAATACCTAAGGATATCTCGAGGATGGTGCATGTGGCGGGTAGGCCGATGCTACCGACTAATCTGCTCAATGCTGCAACCGGTGCTATGCAAAGTCTGCATGACTGTGTTCTTTCTATGGAGAAGCAGCGTCTCTCCGAGAATTATGTGGCATACCCGGTTTTTGTGGCCAAAGTGCCAGAGGGAAAGGGCTTTGTTGATAGCACCATCAGGCGTATGATTGTCCTGCGGTTTGATGACATCTTCACTATGTTTTGTCAGGACCCCGATTCCAAGTCACATCGACCTAGCCGGTAACACCTCATATCACTTTGCGGCCTCACGCACGGTATTCCCACGGGTGTCGCCTTACCATGGCCCGGGACCGTTTGCGCCTTTTGGCTCACGTATATGATAGTGTCGCTAGCATCCACATGACAGAGAACCCGGGCCGACATGGCTAGTCGTGAACCCAAAGCGGCACTAACCCATGGGAACAGGCATACATGAATCACATCGAGCGTGTCGGTCATCAACGTATGAATCCGGGCTGTAGCACTGGGCTAACAGGACTCCGCTAACCCAGGCTGTAGCAGGCTAGGCAGGACTCCGGATGTCACCACGTGACATTTCCCCGAAGGGACAGACACAGGAACGAAGTGAAACACATGCCGGCCAGTCAAGTGTCCAGAGCAGTAGTGCTGGCTAGCAGGACTCCGGTGAACCGGGCTGTAGCGGACTACTATCGCTCATGAAGCACTAGACTACATTTCCCCATATGAGAGGCTGCCAAGGATAAACAACTAGATTGTCGGATCCCAATCATACCAAGCATTTCAATCATACACACAATATGCCCGATATGAGTACATACAACATGGCATCACATCAAAACTCTACAACTCAAAGTACATTATTTAAGAGGCTCCGAGGAGCCATACATAACATATTCATACAGATAGGGGTCACATGACCCGACACTCAAGTCATACAAACATACAAGCACATGCAGAAGCAAACTAGTCTGAGTACAGACACTAAAAAGAAAGAAGGCTTGACGAAGCCCTTCTATCTACATTGGCCCTTCACAAGCCTTGGATCACCACTTGGGTGGCTAGTCACTCGTCGATGTCAAGGTCTACATAGAACCCATCGGAGGGGGCGGTGTTGTCGTCTGAAAACATTAATTAAGCAAACATGAGTACGGAGGTAGTCAGCAAGTCTTACAACAGAATCCTACTATACATGCACATTCTCAAGAAGGTAGTGGAGTTATTGCAGCAAGCTAGCTTTGACTCTTGGCTAAGCTATCCTACGTGACATCACTTGGAAAGCATTTGTCGCTTTGCAGTCCACTAATCACCATCACAATACTCCACCGTGGATCCTCTCTCATCAACCTCTGAGAGGGCCATCCATGTACTCACACTATCTTGAGGCTTTTAGTAGTATCCATTTACTTGTCTATGAACTGTATAGGTGACCAAGTAGTCCTTTACCGCGGACGCGGCTATTCGAATAGTTTCATACCCTGCAGGGGTGTACTTCTTCACACACGCTCTCACTACTTATTGCCGCTACACGACATGTGCTCAGCAACTTTCAAGCGGAAGCCCAGCGAGGGTGTCGGCCACGACCTGACTAAACACACGAGTCCCTAGTCCAGGTTTATCGCCTATTCGGGTTCCATCCGCAGGGAGTCCGGCCGAGGTTTCCACTAACGGCCCCGAATGATGTGTGCAGGGTTCCCGAGACACCAAACAGGCGAATCGGTACACCAGGCCACGTGCCTACCGCAACACAGCCCACCCCTAAGGTCAGCGCTGCGTGCTGCCCCCAGCATGCTACAAACACCAGAAACTACTTTGCAACTCCCGGACAGAGGACAAGAGTGGTCAATAAGTCAAGAGGTTCAATTAAGGATCCCAATGTGTGGTAGTAGCTGAGTCTTAAATCACACACATAGATCTCAGTTCTTAGGACGGCTTCAATGAAACAACCCACCATGACTCCTACATGGCCTCTCATCGATAACTTTACCAAATCGTGTTCAACACTTCACTCTTGTTACCGACACAACCTTTCACTCTAGTTCATCATCCCGATGAGCCAGACCTGACACAACTCTAAGCATAGCAAGCATAGCATGGTAGGAAACACAAATATGACTTAATCAACTCCTACACATACTAGTGGGTTTCATCTAGTTACTGTGGCAATGACAGGTCATGCAAAGGAAGTGGGTTCAACTACCGCAACACACAACAGTTTGAAACGCATTGTCTTAATGCAGTAAACAAGAGCAGAAGCGAGATCATGGGTTTGTATCGGAATGATCAATGGGTTGCTTGCCTGATGTAGTGGTAGTAGGATACTGCCCTTCAGATGGATATTCGGGGTTATCCTCGGAGACAGAACCTACCACGAAAGACACACCGAACATGATCAACACATGACGGTATGCAACAATATGATGCATGCTATGGTATGTCAATATGAATGTGTCTTGGCCTAATGCAAGCTAGAACAGAATGGGATGAACTCATTTGATGTTGGGGAACGTAGCAGAAATTCAAAATTTTCCTACATGTCACCAAGATCTATCTATGGAGAAACCAGCAACGAGGGGAAGGAGAGTGCATCTACATACCCTTGTAGACCGCTAAGCGGAAGCGTTCAAGAGAACGGGGTTGAAGGAGTCATACTGTCGTGATCCAAATCACCGGAGATCCTAGTGCGAGCAGACGACACCTCCGCGTTCAACACACGTACAGCCGGTGGCGTCTCCCACGCCTTGATCCAGCAAGGGAGAGCGGAGAGGTTGAGAAGACTCCATCTAGCAGCAGCACAACAGGCGTGGTGGTGGTGGAGGCGTGGCAATCCTGCAGGCTTCGCCAAGCACTGCGGGAGAGGAGGAGGTGTCACGGGAGAGGAGGCGCCATGGCCCGAGGTTCTCATGTGTTGGGCAGCCCCAAAACCTCAAGTATATATAGGGGGGAAGGGGGCTGCGCCCCCTTTAGGGTTTCCCACCCCAAGGGGTGCGGCCTGCCCAAGATCCCATCTAGGGGGCGTCCAAGGGGGAGGTGCCTCCCAAGTCAAGTGGAGGCCTCCCCTTTAGGGTTTTCCCTTCCCATGCGCATGGGCCTTGGGGGCTGGTGCCCCTGGCCCATTAAGGCTAGGCGCCCCCACGTCCCATGCTACTGTATTGGACGTGGTGGAACAATTTCCGGACCTCCGGACCCCTCCGGAATCCTCCGGAACCTTCTGGAAGCTTCCCGGTACAATACCGAAAAAACCCGAACTTTTTCCGGAACCCGAACAACAACTTTCCATATATAAATCTTTACCTCTGGACCATTCCGGAACTCCTCGTGACGTCCGGGATCTCATCCGGGACTCCGAACAACATTTGGTAACCACATACAAACTACCTTTATAACCCTAGCGTCATCGAACCTTAAGTGTGTAGACCCTACGGGTTCGGGAGACATGTAGACATGACCGAGACGTTCTCCGGTCAATAATCAACAGCGGGATCTGGATACCCATGTTTTCTCCCACATATTCCACGATGATCTCATCGGATGAACCACGATGTCAAGGACTCAATCGATCCCGTATACAATTCCCTTTGTCTAGCGGTATTGTACTTGCCCGAGATTCGATCGTCGGTATCCGATACCTTGTTCAATCTCGTTACCGGCAAGTCTCTTTACTCGTTCTGTAACACATCATCCCGTGATCAACTCCTTGATCACATTGTGCACATTATGATGATGTCCTACCGAGTGGGCCCAGAGATACCTCTCCGTCACACGGAGTGACAAATCGATCTCGATTCATGCCAACCCAACAGACACTTTCGGAGATACCTGTAGTGCACCTTTATAGCCACCCAGTTACGTTGTGACGTTTGGTACACCCAAAGCATTTCTACGGTATCCGGGAGTTGCACAATCTCATGGTCTAAAGAAAATATACTTGACATTTAGAAAAGCTTTAGCATACGAACTACGATCTTTGTGCTAGGCTTAGTATTGGGTCTTGTCCATCACATCATTCTACTAATGATGTGATCCCGTTATCAATGACATCCAATGTCCATGGTCAGGAAACTGTAACCATCTATTGATCAACGAGCTAGTCAACTAGAGGCTTACTAGGGACACGTTGTTGTCTATGTATCCACACATGTATATGAGTTTCCTATCAATACAATTATAGCATGGATAATAAACGATTATCATGAACAAGGAAATATAATAATAACTAATTTATTATTGTCTCTAGGGCATATTTCCAACAGTCACCCACTTGCACTAGAGTCAATAATCTAGTTCACATCGCCATGTGATTAACACTCACAGGTCACATCACCATGTGACCAACATCCAAGAGTTTACTAGTGTCATTAAACTAGTTCACATCATCATGTGATTAAGACTCAATGAGTTTTGGGGTTTGATCATGTTTTGCTTGAGAGAGGTTTTAGTCAACGGGTCTGAACCTTTCAGATCCGCATGTACTTCGCAATTCTCTATGTCATATTATAAATGCTGCTTCCACGCTCCACTTGGAGCTATTCCAAATGGTTGCTCCACTATACGTATCCGGTTTGCTACTAAGAGTCATTCAGATAGGTGTTAAAGCTTGCATCGACGTAACCCTTTACGCCGAACTCTTTATCACCTCAATAATCGAGAAACATGTCCTTATTTGCTGTAAGGACAATTTTGACCGCTGTCCAATGATCCATTCCTGGATCATTCTTGTACCCCTTGACTGACTCATGGCAAGGCACACTTCCGGTGCGGTACACAACATAGCATACCATAGAGCCTACGTCAGAAGCATAGGGGACGACCTTCGTCCTTTCTCTCTCTTCTGCCGTGGTCGAGATTTAACTCTTAACTTCATACCTTACAACTCAGGCAAGAACTCCTTCTTTGACTGATCCATCTTGAACACTTTCAAGATTATGTCAAGGTATGTGCTCATTTGAAAGTATTATTAAATATTTTGATCTATCTTATAGATCTTGATGCTTATTGTTCAAGTAGCCTAATCCAGGTTTTCTATTGAAAAACACCTTTCAAATAACCATGTATGCTTTCCAGAAATTCTACATCATTTCTGATCAACAATATGTCAACAACATATACTCATCAAAAATTCTATAGTGCTCCCACTCACTTCTTTGGAAATACAAGTTTCTCATAAACTTTGTATAAACCCAAAATCTTTGATCATCTCATCAAAGCGCACATTCCAACTCCGAGATGCTTACTCCAGTCCTTAGAAGGATCGCTGGAGCCAGCATACCTTTTAGCATCCTTAGGATCGACAAAAACTTTCTGATTGTATCACATACATCCTTTCCTTACGAAGACTGGTAAGGAAACTCGTTTTGACATCCATCTGCCAGATTTCATAAATGCAGCTAATGCTAACATGATTCCGATGGACTTAAGCATCGCTACGGATGAGAAAATCTCATCGTAGTCAACTCCTTGAACTTGTGAAAAACTCTTCGCCACAAGTCGAGCTTCATAGATGGTGACATTACCATCCGCGTCCGTCTTCTTCTTAAAGATCCATTTATCTCAATGGCTTGCCGATCATTGGGCAAGTCCACCAAAGTCCATGCTTTGTTCTGATACATGGATCCTATCTCGGATTTCATGGCTTCTAACCATATGTCGGAATTTGGGCCCACCATTGCTTCTCCATAGCTCGTAGGTTCATTGTTGTCTAGCAACATGACCTTCAAGACATGATTGCGTACCACTCTGAAGTAGTACGCATCCTTGTCACCCTACGAGGTACGTTAGTGACTTGATCTGAAACTTCATGATCACTATCATAAGCTTCTACTTCAATTGGTGTAGGTGCCACGGGAACAACTTCCTGTGCCCTGCTACACACTAGTTGAAGTGACGGTTCAATAACCTCATCAAGTCTCCACCATCCTCCCACTCAACTTTTCGAGACGAAATTTTCCTCGAGAAAGGACCCGATTCAAGAAACAATCCCTATTGCCTTCAAATCTGAATTAGGAGGTATACCCAACTGTTTTTGGGTGTCCTATGAAGATGCATCTTATCCGCTTTGGGTTCGAGCTTATCAACCTGAAACTTTTCCACATAAGCGTCGCAGCCCCAAACTTTTAAGAAACGACAACTTAGGTTTCTCCAAACCATAGTTCAAACAGGGTCGTCTCAACGGAATTACGTGGTGCCCTATTAAAGTGAGTGTGGTTGTCTCTAATGCCTAACCCATGAACGATAGTGGTAATTCGATAAGAGACATCATGGTACGCACCATATCTAATAGGGTGCAACTATGATGTTCGGACACACCATCACACTATGGTGTTCCAGGAGGTATTAATTGTGAAACAATTTCCACTATGTCTTAACAGCGTGCCAAAGCTCTTAACTCACTATGATCATATCATAGACATTTTATCCTCTTGTCACAATGATCTTCAACTTCACTCTGAAATTACTTGAACCATTCAATAATTCAGACTTGTGTTTCATCAAGTAATATACTCAACATCTACTCGAATCATCTGTGAAGTAAGAACATAACGATATTCACTGCGTGCCTCAACACTCATTGGACTGCACACATCAGAATGTGTTACTTCCAACAAGTTGCTATCTTGTTCCATTTTACTGAAAACGAGGCTTTTAGTCATCTTGCCCATGTGGAATGATTTGCATATCTCAAGTGATTCAAAATCAAGTGAGTCCAAACGATCCATCTGCATGGAGTTTCTTCATGCGTATACACCAATAGACATGGTTCGCATGTCTCAAACTTTTCTAAAATGAGTGAGTCCAAAGATCCATCAACATGGAGCTTCTTCATGCGTTTTATACCACTATGACTTACATGGCAGTGCCACAAGTAAGTGGTACTATCATTACTATCTTATATATATTTTTGGCATGAAAATGTGTATCACTACGATCGAGATTTAATAAACCATTCCTTTAGGTGCAAGACCATTGAAGGTGTTATTCAAATAAATAGAGTAACCATTATTCTCCTTAAATGAATAATCGTATTGCGATAGACATAATCCAATCATGGCTATGCTCAACGCAAACACCAAATAACAATTATTTAGGTTTAACACCAATCTCGATGGTAAAGGGAGCGTGCGATGCTTGATCACATCAACCTTGGAAACACTTCCAACACATATCGTCAGCTCACCTCTAGCTAGTCTCCGTTTATTCCGTAGCCTTTTATTTCGAGTTACTAACACTTAGCAATCGAACCGGTATCTCAATACCCTGGTGCTACTAGGAGTACTAGTAAAGTACACATTAACATAATGTATATCCAATATACTTCTATCGACCTTGCCAGCCTTCTCATCTACCAAGTATCTAGGGTAATTCTGCGCCGGTGTCCGATCCCTCATTACAGAAGCACTTAGTTTCGGGTTTGGGTTCATCCCTTGGGTTTCTTCACTAGAGCAGCAACTGTTTTGCCGTTTCATGAAGTATCCCTGGCTGCCCTTGCCCTTCTTGAAACTAGTGGTTTTACCAACCATCAACCATTGATGCTCCTTCTTGACTCCTACTTTCGCGGTGTCAAACATCGCGAATATCTCAAGGATCATCATATTTATCCCTGATTTGTTATAGTTCATCACGAAGCTCTAGCAGCTTGGTGGCAATGACTTTGGAGAAACATCACTATCTCTGGAAGATCAACTCCCACTCGATTCAAGTGATTGTTGCACTCAGACAATCTGAGCACAAGCTCAACGATTGAGCTTTTCTCCCTGAGTTTGCAAGCTAAGAAAATCGTCGGAGGACTTATACCTCTTGACGTGGGCACGAGCCTGAAATCCCAATTTCAGCCCTCGAAACATCTCATATGTTCATGACGTTCAAAAACGTCTTTGGTGCCTCAACTCTAAACCGTTTAACTGAACTATCACATAGTTATCAAAGCGTGTATGTCCGATGTTCGCAACATCCACAAGCAGCGTTTGGGGTTCACACACTGGCGGTGCATTAAGGACATAAGCTTTCTATTGTCCGCATAATCGCTACTGTCAACTTTCAACTATATTTTCTCTAGGAACATATCTAAACAGTAGAACTAAAGCGTGAGCTATGACATAATTTGCAAAGGTTTTTGACTATGTTCAGGATAATTAAGTTCATCTTATGAACTCCAACTCAGATAGACATCCCTCTGGTCATCTAAGTGATTACATGATCCAAGTCAACTAGGCCGTGTCCAATCATCACGTGAGACGGACTAGTCATCATCGGTGAACATCTTCATGTTGATCGTATCTACTATACGACTCATGCTCGACCTTTCGGTCTCTGTGTTCCGAGGCCATGTCTGTACATGCTAGGCTCGTCAAATTAACCCTAAGTGTTTCGCGTGTGTAAATCTGTCTTACACCTGTTGTATGTGAACGTAAGAATCCATCACACCCGATCATCACGTGGTGCTTAGAAGCGACGAACTTTAGCAACGGTGCACAGTTAGGGGAGAACACTTCTTGAAATTGTTGTAAGGGATCATCTTATTTACTACCGTCGTTCTAAGCAAATAAGATGCATAAACATGATAAACATCACATGCAATCAAATAATGACATGATATGGCCAATATCATTTTGCTCCTTTTGATCTCCATCTTCGGGGCTCCATGATCATCATCGTCACCGGCATGACACCATTATCTCCATCTTCATGATCTCCATCATCGTGTCTCCATGAAGTTGTCTCGCCAACTTATTACTTCTACTACTATGGCTACCGGTTAGCAATAAAGTAAAGTAATTACATGGCGTTGTGTAATGACTCGCAGGTCATACAATAAATAAAGACAACTCCTATGGCTCCTGCCGGTTGTCATACTCATCGACATGCAAGTCGTGAATCCTATTACAAGAACATGATAAATCTCATACATCACATATCATTCATCACATTCTTCTTGGCCATATCACATCACATAGCATACCCTGCAAAAACAAGTTAGACGTCCTCTAATTGTTGTTGCATGTTTTACGTGGCTGCTATGGGTTTCTAGCAAAACGTTTCTTACCTACATAAAACCACAACGTGATATGTCAATTGCTATTTACCCTTCATAAGGACCCTTTTCATCGCATCCGATCCGACTAAAGTGGGAGGCGGCACCCGCTAGCCACCTTATGCACCAAGTGCAGGTCGGTCGATGGAACCTGTCTCACGAAGAAATGCGTGTAAGGTCGGTCCGGCCGCTTCATCCCACAATACCGTCGAAACAAGATTGGACTAGTAACGGTAAGCATATTGAACAAAATCAACGCCCACAATGACTTTGTGTTCTACTCGTGCAAAGAATCTACGCAATAGACCTAGCTCATGATGCCTTTGTTGGGGAGCGTAGCAGAAATTCAAAATTTTCCCACGTGTCACCAAGATCTATCTATGGAGAAACCAGCAACGAGGGAAGGAGAGTGCATCTACATACCCTTGTAGATCGCTAAGCGAAGCGTTCAACAGAACGGGGTTGAAGGATTCGTACTCGTCGTGTTCCAAATCACCGGAGATCCTAGTGTCGAACGGACGGCACCTCCGCGTTCAATACACGTACAGCCCGGTGACGTCTCCCACGCCTTGATCCAGCAAGGGGAAAGGGAGAGGTTGAGGAAGACTCCATCTAGCAGCAGCACAACGGCGTGGTGGTGGTGGAGGAGCGTGGCAATCCTGCAGGGCTTCGCCAAGCACCTGCGGGAGAGGAGGAGGTGTCACGGGAGAGAGGGAGGCGCTAGGGCTTCAGGTTCTCATGTGTTGGGCAGCCCCAAAACCTCAAGTATATATAGGGGGGAAGGGGGCTGCGCCCCCTTTAGGGTTTCCCACCCCAAGGGGTGTGGCCAGCCCTAGATCCCATCTAGGGGGGGCGGCCAAGGGCGGAGGAGTGCCTCCCAAGTCAAGTGGAGGCCTCCCCCTTTAGGGTTTTCCCCTTCCCATGCGCATGGGCCTTGGGGGGGGCTGGTGCCCCTGGCCCATTAAGGCTAGGGCGCCCCCCTACGTCCCATGCTACTGTATTGGACGTGGTGGAACAATTTCGGACCTCTGGACCCCTCCGAATCCTACGGAACCTTCAGAAGCTTCCGGTACAATACCGAAAAAACCCGAACTTTTTCCGGAACCCGAACAACAACTTTCCATATATAAATATTTACCTCCGGAGCATTCCGGAACTCCTCGTGACATCCGGGATCTCATCCGGGACTCCGAACAACATTCGGTAACCACATACAAACTACCTTTATAACCCTAGCGCCATCGAACCTTAAGTGTGTAGACCCTACGGGTTCGGGAGACATGTAGACATGACCGAGTCGTTCTCCGGTCAATAACCAACAGCGGGATATGGATACCCATGTTGGCTCCCAAATATTCCACGATGATCTCATGGGATGAACCACGATGTCAAGGACTCAATCGATCCCGTATACAATTCCCTTTGTCTAGCGGTATTCTACTTGCCCGAGATTCGATCGTCGGTATCTGATACCTTGTTCAATCTCGTTACCGGCAAGTCTCTTTACTCGTTCCGTAACACATCATCCCGTGATCAACTCCTTGATCACATTGTGCACATTATGATGATGTCCTACCGAGTGGGCCCAGAGATATCTCTCCGTCACACGGAGTGACAAATCCCAGTCTCGATTCGTGCCAACCCAACAGACACTTTCGGAGATACCTGTAGTGCACCTTTATAGCCACCCAGTTACGTTGTGACGTTTGGTACACCCAAAGCATTCCTACGGTATCCGGGAGTTGCACAATCTCATGGTCTAAGGAAAAGATACTTGACATTTAGAAAAGCTTTAGCATACGAACTACGATCTTTGTGCTAGGCTTAGTATTGGGTCTTGTCCATCACATCATTCTACTAATGATGTGATCCCGTTATCAATGACATCCAATGTCCATGGTCAGGAAACCGTAACCATCTATTGATCAACGAGCTAGTCAACTAGAGGCTTACTAGGGACATGGTGTTGTCTATGTATCCACACATGTATATGAGTTTCCTATCAATACAATTATAGCATGGATAATAAACGATTATCATGAACAAGGAAATATAATAATAACTAATTTATTCTTGTCTCTAGGGCATATTTCCAACATTTGAATCAAAAATTCAAATGTTAGCTCATTTAACATAGCCATATTAGTGCATTATCTTATTCTGCTTAAACAGCAAGGTGAACTTGTTCCGTCATGCATGAAACCATTACCAATGGATAGATTGAATTTTTCTGATCAAAATTCATATATAAATCTTTGCATTTGGAGTTACAGATTAATTTCTATGAATTTTTGAAGTTTGCAACAATTTCTGGAATTTCCCATATAAAAATAAATCCAGAAATTAGTTATTGCGTCAGCAGTGCGTCAGGGTGACGTCAGTGGTCAAAGGGGATGTCCAGGTCAACCTGACGAGTGGGTCCCGCATGTCAGCAGTTAATTAAACTAGTTAAATTTAGTTAAAACTAATCTGGATAATTAGCAGAGGGGGCCCCACTAGTCACAGACTCAGGGGAGTCAACATGGGTCCACCCTAGTCAAAGTCAAGGTCAACACACCGGCATTTAGCCGCCGGCGAGGCCAGACGTGGTGGTGAGAGTGCATTTGAGCATTCCGGGGACCAAATGGGCGGCGGAGGCCATCTACGTGTAGCCGGGAACAAGCCGCGACGTTTGGTGGCGGTGGTTGAGCTTGGGGTGGCCGGAAACATCGCTGGGGACAACCGTGGCGGTCGCCGGAGTCGGGTGAAGATGGTCCCGTGGCTACGGGGCACGGCGAGGCGCGTGGTGAGGTGCGTTGGGCTCTACGCGACGCGGTGAGTATGTTAGACCCCATGGTGTGGCCGGTGGTTGGCCGGAGACACGTCGGCGACGAGCTCGGCGGTGGCGCGTGCGATGAAGCTCCATGGGGTCGATCACGAGGCTCATGGCCAAAACGAGAAGGGGAGGAGGTAGCTGAGCTCACGGCGGTCACGATGGTGTAGTCGGCGTGGTCGGGACGAGCTTCGTCTGGCGGCGGCAGCGAAAGGATCTCCGGCGGTGGCGGTGTCGGCGAGTCGGTGCAGCGGCTCCGAGGCAAGCGAGCGCTCGGGGCTCGGCTTGCTCGAAGGGGAGGAGGGCGGCAGAGCTACTGGACACGGTGGCGCGGGGCGGGGACGACGGAGAGCGCGGCTTTCACGGTGGCGCGGGCGCGGCAGCGTCGGCCATGGTGCGGGCGAGCAAGGGAGAGGAGCTGGGGAGGAGAGAGGGTGTCTGCGAGCTCGGGGGAGGAGTGGACGACCGAGCCGGGGCGGCAGAACGGTGCGGGGAGGAGGCAGGGCGGCGAGCAGCTGCGTGTCGCGCGCTGGTGCCGCCGTCGAGCACCTGGTTGCCTGCCTGGCCAAGCCAAGCAGCTCGCTGGAGCGGTGGCTGGGCTGGGCCGGCAGGTGGGCTTGCCAGGGGTACGAGGTAAGCCTCTACTTTCTGGTTTTTTCCCTTTTTCTATTATTCTGTAAGTTTGTGGACTTATTAATAATAGTTAGGCTCTTCTAAAAATCCTGAAAATAATCAGAGGCTCTGTTTAGAAAAACTCCAACAGCCCACACTTATTTTCAGAATTATTTGAGCATTCAAAATATTTACTAGCATTTAAATGCCCAAATGCAATTTACATATGATTTAGTTCAATGACCCTCTGTTGACCTAGAAAATTGTGCACCAATTTTGCCAGAGGTTCCAACCCAAGACAAAGAGGATGAACTTTTTAGAAGGGCAATTCAGGTTCATTGAAAATATTTTTAGTGAACCTTAGTTGAATTCAGAGGGGTTCTCGGGGTTCTGCCTTTCCCAATTCAAGTTTCTGATGAAAGGTAAACATGATGCAACACTCTAATGCATGGACTAGCTAGGATGTGACAACTCACCCCCACTCAAAAGAATCTCGTCCCGAGATTTTGGATCCGTCGGAAAGAAGGTGGGGTACTCAAGTCGAAGACGATCCTCCCTTTCCCAAGTAGCTTCTTGCTCGGAATGGTTTGACCATTGAACCTTGAGGAACTTGATGTTCTGGCGTCGAGTGGTACGCTCGGCTTGATCAAGGATACGAACGGGGTATTCTCGATAGGTGAGATTATCTTGGAGATCAAGCGTTTCGTGGTCCACTCCACGGATAGGATCCGAGAAGCAACGCCTGAGTTGACAAACGTGGAAGACATCATGAACTCTGGAAAGATGCGGAGGTAGTTCCAATTGGTAGGCAACTTCTCCTCGTTTGGCAAGAATGCGAAAGGGTCCAATGTGACGAGGAGCCAATTTGCCTTTGATACCGAATCGATGGGTTCCCTTTAAAGTAGTAACCCGAAGGTAAGCCTTCTCGCCAACTTCATAAGACATAGGCTTATGCTTGCGGTCATAGTGGCTCTTTTGACGAGTGGGCCGTTTTCAATTTCTCACGAATAACGCAAACCTGCTCTTCTGCTTCCTGGATCATATCCGGGCCAAAGAGTTGTCTTTCCCCGGTTTCTGACCAGTTAAGGAGCGTTCGACATTTCCGTCTATAGAGAACTTCGAAAGGAGCTTTGCGCAAGATAGCTTGATAACTATTGTTATGAGCGAACTCAGCGAATGGAAGGCATTTCTCCCAATTCATGCCGAAAGAGATGACAGGAGCTCGAAGCATATCCTCCAGAATTTGATTGACTCGTTCTACTTGACCACTTGATTGAGGATGAAAGGCGGTGCTAAAAGAGAGACGAGTTCCCATAGCATTTTGGAAACTTTTCCAAAATCGAGAGGTGAAGAGACTTAGACGGTCTGAGTTAATCTCCAATGGAACACCATGAAGAGGCACTATTCGGGAGATGTACAAATCAGCTAGCTGGCTAGCGGTTATACTCTCACGAACAGGTAGCAAGTGGGATACCTTGGAAAGACGATCGACAACAACGAAGATAGCATTATTCCCCCTCTTGGTCCTGGGAAACCCGGTAATGAAATCCATACCGATTTTATCCCATTTCCATTCAGGAATTTCCAAAGGTTGAAGGGTGCCAGCAGGCCGTTGATGCTCTGCATTAACTCGACGACAGATGTCACAGTTAGCAATGTATTGAGCGATTTATCTCTTCATCCTAGTCCACCAAAACCTCTGGCGTAGGTCTTGATACATTTTAGTACTACCGGGATGAATGGTGAGAGTGGATTCATGAGCTTCCTTAAGGATCAATTGCCGTAGTTGTTGTCTCTTGGGAACCACCAAGAGGTTCTCAAAGAAGAAAACACCTCTCTCATCTATGGAGAAACACTTAGCAACTCCGCTATCAATGTCCTCCTTGATCCGAGATATTCCTCTATCATACGGCTGGGCGGTTATGATTTGATCCGTAAGGTTGGGTTTCGCCACCAGGGTGGAAACAAATCCTCGAGGAACAATGTGAAGGTTAAGCATACGTAATTCCTCGTGGATAAGTGGTTGACTTTGTTGTAACATCAGGTTTTTACAATAAGATTTACGACTTAGTGCATCAGCCATGACATTGGCTTTGCCTGGGGTGTAAGATATTCCTAAGTCCTAATCCGTAATCAACTCGACCCAACGTCTTTACCTGAGATTCAAATCCGGTTGGGTGAAGATGTATTTCAGACTTTGGTGATCAGTGTAAATCTCGCAACGATTACCAAGAAGGTAATGTCTCCATGTTTTGAGTGCGTGGACCACTGCTGCAACCTCTAGATCATGTGTGGTATAGTTATCCTCATGTGGACGCAAATGTTGAGAAGCGTAGGCAATCACATGACGATCTTGCATGAGTATGCAACCTAGTCCTTGTCGCGAGGCGTCGCAACAGATAATAAAGTCCTTAGAAAAATCTGGTGGAACAAGTACGGGAGCAGATGTCAGGCGCCTTTTCAGCTCCTGAAAGCTGAACTCGCACGGTGGGGTCCACTCGAACTTTTTATCTTTCTTGAGGAGTTCAGTTAGAGGCTTAGCAACCTTGGAGAAATTCTCGATGAAGCGGCGGCAATAGCTCGCTAAACCGAGGAAACTCCGAACTTCCTTGACCGATTCAGGTGGAGTCCAGTCAAGGACGGCTTGAACTCGCTCGGGATTGATAGCAATGCCCTTACCAGAGATTACATGGCCTAGATAGGTTACTTCTGGCAACCAAAACTCACACTTAGAGAATTTGGCATAAAGGCGATGCTCTCGAAGTTTCATCAATACTAGCCTTAGATGTTCGGCATGTTCTTCCTCATTCTTGGAGTAGATGAGTATATCATTGAGGTAAACCACGACGAATTTATCCAAATACTCCATGAAGATCGAGTTCATTAACTGAGGGAAGGTGGCTGGAGCATTGGTTAAACCGAAGGACATGACGGCGTACTCGTATTGGCCATAACGAGTAACAAAGGCCATTTTAGGAATGTCCCCGTTCTTGATTTTGATTTGATGGTAGCCCAACCTCAAATCCATCTTGGAAAAGACTGAGGATACAGCGAGCTGATCATACAGGTCGTTGATCCAGGGGAGCGGATACTTGTTCTTGATAGTGACCAAATTGACAGGTCGGTAATCTACAACCATCCGATCCGTTCCATCCTTCTTCTTGACGAAGAGGACGGGACAAGCCCATGGAGAAGAACTAGGACGGACGAAACCCTTTTGCAAGGACTCATCGAGTTGTTTCTTAAGCTCGGCTAGTTCTAGGGGTGCCATCTTATAAGGTCTTCTAGAGATTGGGACGGCTCCTGGAACAAGGTCTATCACGAACTCGACATCTCTTCAGGTGGAACACCTGGCAGTTCCTCTGGAAAGACATCCGGGAAGTCACGGACTACCGGGATATCTTCAAGGTCTGGAAGGGGATTGGCATTTAAGGAGTAAAGCTGACGCTTAGACACTCGGGTCGAAACATTGACTGTCTTGCCCGATGGGTGGGTGAGTTGAACAGTTCTAGTAGAGAAATCAATCTTAGCATAATGGGCTGACATCCAGTCCATACCCAAGATGATGTTTATGTCCGAGGACTTGAGAGCTATTAGTGATGCAAGGAAGACTAATCTATCGACAAGGATTTCATTCCCATGACTTATTCTAGAGGTTTGCCATCTAGAACCAGGAGTCTGGATTTCCATGGAGGTGTGCATGGGACAAAATGTGGTGTTGTGCAATCGAGCATAGCTCTCAGAAATAAATGAATGAAATGCTCCAGTATCAAAGAGAACAGTTGCCCGATGAAAATTAACAAGGAGCGTACCGAGAACAACGTTGGGATCCTCATGGGTCTCCTTATCTGAGACGTAGTTCACATGGCCACGAGCAGTGGTGGCTGGTTTGGCGTGGAGCACCTTTCCAGCTGGCTTACCACGGCCAACAGACTTCCTGATCTGGTTGGGGTTGTTCTGGGGACACTCACGGATGTAGTGACCCGTCTCCCCACACTTGAAACAAGTTATCACATTGGGGCCTGGAGCAGCATTAGCAGCAGGGCCACCATAGGCCTTGGGCGGTGCATACTGCTGGTTGGGGCGAGGCGCCTCAAAGGATGGCCTCGGAGTGAATCTGGGTGGCAGAGCGGTGCTTGGAATCCACACCGGCGCTTCGAGATCGAGCGGATGAAGAACCAAAGTCACGGAGTGCTTGCGTGAAGCTTCAAAGTCGAGGTATCTGTCTCAAGACCGATGGCCTTGTTGACTAACTTCTGGAAGGCGGTGCACTCGTGTAGACGAAGATCATGGCGAAGCTCGGGGCTAAGTCCCTTGCGGAACCTTGCCTGCTTCTTGGCGTCGGTGGATACTTCTTCAGGAGCATAACGGGCTAGATTTCCAAACTCACAACTGTACGCATCCACAGGCAGTCTACCCTGGGTGAAATTGCAGAACTCTTCCCTCTTACAATCCATGAGACCTTCCGGAATGTGATGCTCACGGAAAGCCGCACTGAACTCAGCCCAGGTAGTGATTTGGCCGACCGGGCGCATAGCCTCAAAATTTTCCCACCAAAGGCTAGCAGGGCCTTCGAGGTGATAGGCAGCAAAGGTTACTAAGGGAGTTCCGGACTAGGGGGTGTCCGGATAGCCGAACTATCATCATCGGCCGTACTCCAAGACTATGAAGATACAAGATTGAAGACTTCGCCCGTGTTCGGATGGGACTTTCCTTGGCGTGGAAGGCAAGGTTGGCGATACAGATATGTAGATCTCCTACCATTGTAACCGACTCTGTGTAACCCTAACCCTATCCGGTGTCTATATAAACCGGAGGGTTTTAGTCCGTAGGAAAAACAACAATCATACAATAGGCTAGCTTCTAGGGTTTAGCCTCTTTGATCTCGTGGTAGATCCACTCTTGTAACACACATCATCAATATTAATCAAGCAGGACGTAGGGTTTTACCTCCGTCAAGAGGGCCCGAACCTGGGTAAAACATCGTGTCCCTTGTCTCCTGTTACCATCCGCCTAGACGCACAGTTCGGGACCCCCTACCGAGATCCGCCGGTTTTGACACGACATTGGTGCTTTCATTGAGAGTTCCTCCGTATGTCGTCACCGATAGGCTCGATGGCTCCTTTGATCATCAACAACGACGCGGTCCAGGTGAGACTTTTCTCCCGGGCAGATCTTCGTGTTGGCGGCTTTGCACTCGGGCCAATTAAGCAGCCATCTAGAGCAGATCGAAGCTTCGCCCTGGCGTCGGGTTAGATTTGGAAGTCTAAACCATACGGCCAATATCCGCGGAGACTTGATCTTCGACGGATTCGAGCCCCAGCCGTGTGCGCCGCACTGTCTCGATGGGCATGATCTAGCTCTGCAACCGAACAGTGCCCTGGAGGCGGCACCAGAATTTGCTCCGACCCTTAATCCGGAGCCGGATTTCCCGATCGAGGACGAGTGGTTGGACACCGCCTCGGGGGCTTCAATCTCTAAGGCGATCGAGCCGAACTCCATCCCTGTCCTTTGCGAAGACCTTGACTCCAGGGTGCCGGACTCCTCTCCGGACTTTGAACCCTCCGCGTCCTTGCCAATCGAATCCAATTGGGCGCCCGTTATGGAGTTCACGGCCGCGGACATCCTTCAGCACTCGCCCTTTGGCGAGATCCTGAATTCACTAAAATCTCTCTCTTTATCCGGAGAGCCCTGGCCGGACTGCGGTCAGGAAGGTTGGGATACGGACGACGAAGAAATTCAATGCCCACCCACCACCCACTTCATAGCCACCGTCGATAGCCTACACGACGTGCTCAATTTCGACTCCGAAGACATCGACGGTATGGACGACGATGTAGGAGACAACAATGAACCGGCACCCATAGGATGTTGGACAACCTCACCCCATGATGTATACATGGTGGATACACCTAAAGTAAATGAAGACGAGGAGCAACGGGATGGTACGAAGGATAAATCCCTCGCAAAGCAGTCAAAACGGCAACGTAAACGCCAAACAAAGTCCCGCCTCAACAAAGACACAGCCATAGAGCAGGGCGAACCGATGGACAACGAACAAGCTATCGAGCAATCGTCCGAACAAGACAACTTGGATAAACAATCTGTCCCTGGCGAAGACAACAGTCCGGACGACCTCACGCCGGACAAACCATTGGAGCAAAATGACCTCCAGAAAAGGCTCGTCGCCACTACGCGTAGCCCGAAAAAGGAGAAGCGGAAGCTCAAAACAGCGGAAGATGCACTCAGGATTAGATGGAGCAAAGTATTCAGCACCGCAGATAAGTACGGCGACAGTCGCCGAACAAAGAGCTACCCGAAGAGAAAGCTACTGCCCGAATTCGACGAGGAGGCCTTAGAGCCCCCAAAACTAAAAAGCAAGAAGGCAACCCGGTCGGATGGACGACCTCACGGCAAAAAGAGAGCGGCGAATGGCGCCGCACACAAGCCAATATGCGTCCTGCATAAGGATTCACATCAAGAGGATGGCCCAGTTAGGTCCATCTATGGGCCAAGAAAGCAGGCTCGTCAAAGCAATGCAATATGCCAAAATTCCGAAGATCACGGCACACCCAATACAGGGCGCCAGACACCCCTATGTTTCACCGACGAGGTCTTGGATCATGAATTTCCAGGGATTCAAACCCGTAAACATAGAGGCATACGACGGAACAACAGACCACAGAGTGCGGATCGAGGATTACATCCTCCACATACACATGGCTAGAGGAGACGATCTCCACGCCATAAAATACTTACCCCTTAAACTCAAAGGGCCAGCTCGGCATTGGCTTAAAAGCCTCCCCAAAAATACCATTGGAAGCTGGGGAGAGCTCGAGGATGCATTTCGGGCAAATTTTCAGGGGACTTATGTCCGCCCTCCCGATGCAGATGATCTAAGTCACATAACTCAACAGCCTGGAGAGTCAGCCCGGAAATTCTGGAACAGGTTCCTTACTAAAAAGAACCAAATAGTCGACTGTCCGGACACCGAAGCCTTAGCAGCTTTCAAACACAATGTCCGAGACGAATGGCTCGCCAGACACCTTGGCCAAGAAAAGCCAAGAACAATGGCCGCATTAACAAGCCTCATGACCCGCTTTTGCGCTGGAGAGGACAGCTGGCTGGCTAGATGCAGCACCAGTGACCCGAGTACATCCGAAATCAGGGATGGAAATGGGAAATCACGACGCAAAAAAGATCAGCGCCGGAATAAGGAAAATGGCCCAAATAGTACGGCGGTCAACGCCGGATTCAAAGCTCTCGGCCGAACAACAAAACACTGCCCCTAAAGAATAATAGTGACGAGCTATCCAACCTAAACAAGATTCTGGATAGACTGTGTCAAATACATGGTACCTCCGGGAAGCCTGCAAACCATACCCACAGAGATTGTTGGGTCTTCAAACAGTCCGGCAGACTGAACGCCGAACACAAGGGGCTCGACACACAAAGTTAAGATGACGACGAGCACCACAAGCAGAACCCCGAAAAACAAAAAACTTTCCCACAGGAGGTCAAAACAGTAAACTCACTTCACGTGATCAAAAGGAAAAATAGAGCGGCACCCACTAAAAGGTGCGCCACACGCTGGTTGTCAAAACCAATCACCTTCGACCATCAGGACTATTCCGATAATATCCGGAACGCAGGATGGACTGCCTTGATATTGGATCCTATAATCGACGGATTCCAATTTACACATGTCCTCATGGATGGCGGCAGTGACATAAACCTGATATATGAGGACACAATCCGCAGGATGGGGATAAACCCAACCAAAATTTCGCAATACCTCCTTTAAAAGCAATACCTCCTCGCCCTCGCACGGGCTCCATACTGCTAGAAGTTGTGTTTGGTTCGATCGACAACTTCCGTCGAAAAGTTACTCTTCCATGTCGCCCGCTTAAAAGTAGCCATCAAGCACTATTGGGACGCCAAGCTTTCGCCCGCTTTAACGCAATACCGCATTATGCATCTCGAACACTTAAAATGCCCGGTCCACGCGGCATCATCTCTTTAAAAGAAGTATTAAGTGTTACTCGAGCACGGAAACCGGAGACTGCCTTGACCGCCCACAGCTATCCGGCTCTGCTAGGCAAAGAACTGAATTGGTCATTCAAACCCGGACACGGCTAGGCGAGTCCGGCGCCTACTATGCATACCCCCCATACAAGGGCCGCATGCATGTATCACAAGAGACAATAAAGCTCCATCTTATTCACTTCTTGAGGCGCACTTCGTTTATTTAATATTAAGTACATTTTTCGCACGCTCCCTTTTCTTTCAAACTAAGTTCCTCTCTTTTACAGATGAACAACGTGCTACACCCGTCCAGGATACGGCACAACGGAGACACATGCGTAGACGTGCAGCAGGGACCCGTTGCAAGGATTCTTTTCAGATTAAGACCTTGCGTAAACCTTTTTTCACTGTCTCTTGTTGATATACATTCCCCCAGTTCCTTAAATATAACTGAGGAGGAGGCTGGTGCTTTGGCATTGGCCGCACCAGAATTTTTGTGCGTACCTGGACACAAAGGGCTTAGGGCCTTATTTTGCCGATTTTCATAAAGACCGAATACCTTAGGGAGTATTCGGCGTCTCGAGTTAGGCCTTATATGCATCAGCTCCGAATCATGTCTTTGGTCAAATGTTGGGTTGCCCGGCTCCGTGTTTTGCTGCCTTACGTTTCTGTTTTCACGGCTAACGCGGCACCAGGAGAACTACTGCAATTGTGCCCCGGTTCGGCCGGGCGAGCACCTCAGTAGAGAAAGCCGAAAACTGACTGTCATGATATAGCGAGAGAATCACAGGAATGTTTAGAATTCCTCCGCATTAACGAAGGACCGGTTTTCGGTCAGGCACATACGCACCCCGAATTCGGGAGAGTGCGGTGCCCCCAGGGGCTATATAGTAGCCCCACCCTCGAACTCCCATGGCTAAGTGAAAGTGATAAAGCATTATAGTCCGGTTGCCTGGTTTGCTACGCTATCACCTCCTTAACAGGACCAAGACGTTGGATTAAGTGTGAAAAAGCGCTTTTTTGCAAACACCCCGCACTATGTGCGTGGGGCTGAAAGCCAAGGACTGCCATCTTTCAGTTATATACACATATACATAAACGGCCCGACAGGAGTAGTTTACTACTTGAACGCACAAGTATAAAAAGCACTTATATTACATTGAAACATCGTTTTCACAAATCATACATGTCATTTAAACATAATATCCTTCGAGCACTGCGTCTCTATTAAACGAAAGTGCCCGGCAGACTTCTTCAAAGTATCGCTCGGCGGTACTCGCCTTTGTCGAATCACGGGATGCAACGTCGGTGGCCTTCATCTCGCCAAGTATGTCTTGACACGGGCAAGAGCCATCCACGCCCTCAATACATGTCGATCGCTTCATCGCGTCGATACGCTGCACCGCTCCAAGAAACTGCTGCACTAAACCAAAATAACTCTTGGTGGGTCCGTCCGCCACAAGTGAGTCAAGACATGCTTCATGGCGAATCCGGACAATCGATTCAGCTCGGCCCATTCGGCCAACCGATTGGTCAGCGGCAGAGGACGCTCCGGACTATGGAATTGCGACCAATATAGCTCTTCCCTTCCGTGCCCCTTCTGGCCCCGGAACTGCTCAACCGCGTCCACAGCGCTCGCCGCCAAGTCCAGATAAGCATCCTCTGAACTCCACAACTTATCTAACTGAGCATACTTTGGATCCGTATATTTCCTCCGCAGCAGAAACGGTTTTCCAGCTGCAATTGCCTTGGCCTGACTCAGCTACTCCTTGGCAGCTCTCAAAGCCGATTGGGCATTCTTGGATTCAGCGGCGGCCTTCTTTAGGCCCTCTTGTTCCGCTTGACGCTCTTTTTCAGGAATCTCGCAGCGATCGGTAGTACTCCTTAACTTTTTGGCCATATCGGCCATCTCCTCTTTGCTTCGACAGTGAGCAGCCCGTTCAGCTTCTAGCTCTTCGACCGCCTTTAAAGCGGCCGCATTACTACTCCTGGCTTGCTCTTTCGCTCGGGCGAGTTCTACCCGCAGCTCTTCCACGGCAGCAGCACCATCTGCATTAAGCATATGATTAGTAAGACATGGGCGTCAAGCTCCCTTACCAGGTGTCCGCATAGAAGTCGCATACCTTGTGACTCGTCCAACCGTTTATTGACCAGCGCGATGTCCGCATCCGCCTCATCAAGCTGCCGCTTTAGTTCGGCATATTCATCAGTCCGGCTGGCCTCCGGACGCCCCGCCACCTGTTTAGGAGCGGCGATATGTCAAAACTGAGAATTTGATCCTCGGCACGTCGTCAATTTTTGACAACATACCGAGTCTCAGGGGCTACTATCTATACATGGCGCATTTTATATGCATAACTGTCAGCAGGTACATTATTTTTTGCGTACCTCAAACCCCGTCAGTAAGCTTCTGACGGCTTCGTGCAATCCGCTCTCTGCGGATGCAATTCTTTCAATCACCGTACCCATTAGAGCACGGTGATCTTCTGAGATAGCCGCTCGCTCGAGCAAATCCTTCAGCTCCTCCGACCGCACACCATTTGGCGCTGGACCTTCCGCCCCCGCCGGACTTGGGGGAACCCTCTGCGACGACACCTCCGGGTCGTCCGCTTCACATGAGGGTGCGACAGGTGGGGCGTTTCTCTCCATCATCTCCGGAAGAAGATCCCTCAAGACGAGCTCACGAGAAGGGCTGAGGTCCGAACTGCAAGGTACAATTTCGGTTATCTTCAATAAATAAATACAGGGATGTTCCTTATTTACAAGACCCCTTCTTTTTACTTACGGCTCGCTGGAGGGCTGATCCCCTGGGGGAGATAATGCGGCTCGGTTACTTACCAGTGCCGGACTCTCTGCCGAAGATTCCCTTCCTTTCTTTGAGGCCTTGACCTCCGGATCTTCTGAAGCGGTCCTCTTCTCTCCTCGGAAAGTGGGACTCTTAATCCCTCCTTCCTTGATAACCTCCTTCGCAAAGGCAGTTGCTCCCCCGCTCCTCCCTTCGCCTTCTTCAAAAGGCGCGACCTTCAACATCCTGGTCAACATGGGATCCGGCGTGGTCTCTGGGAGGGGAGCCGGACACCTTATCAACTTTGCCTTGGCTATCCACTCCTGTTCAAGAAACGGCTCCTTTAAAGGGCATATATATATAATAAATGAATGAACAGCTTGTCCGGTTATAGGACTACTTACTTGAGCATCTGGGCGATTGCAGCTTAGTCCTGCATCCTCGGTCAAGTCCGGACACTTCTCTTGTGATCCGAAGAACAATTTATACATCTCCGCAGGCATCGTGCGCATAGAATTTTGGAGAGCTCGTGGTCCCTCCGGATTGATTTCCCACAAGCGGAGGGGGCGACGTTTGCAGGGCTGAAGGCGCCGGATCACCATAACCTGCGCCACTGCGACCAGATTGATCCCTCTTTCCTGGAGATCTCGAATACGGCCCTGCAGCAGGGGAACATCCTTGGATGGCCCCCAGTCGAGCCCCTTGTTGACCCATGACGCCAGCCGCTATGGTGGACCTGAGCGGAAGGCAGGGAGCGCAACCCATTTGGTGCCCCTGGGAGCGGTGATATAAAACCACTGCCGTTGCCACAAACCAAGCTCCTCTTGAAAAGAGCCCTCGGGCCATGGAGCATCCGCACATTTGCTTATGACAGCCCCTCCGCACTCTGCTTGCTGCCCCTTGATCGTCTTTGGCTCCACCTTGAAGGTCTTGAGCCACAATCCAAAGTGGGGGGTAATATGGAGGAAGGCCTCACATACGACAATGAATGACGAGATATGAAGGATGGACTCGGATTCAAGTCATGGAAATCAAGCCCATAATAAAACATGAGGCCCCCTCACAAAGGGATCCGTCGGAAGCCTAAACCCGAAGGAAGTGGGACACGAATACCACGTTCTCGCCGGGCTCAGAGTGGGAGTGGCCTGCCCCGAGCAGGCAGCCTATGCGAGATCTCGCCGGTCGAGATACTGGCGCCTCGCAGCTTTAGCACATCTTCTTCGTGATGGAGGAAGACATCCATCGGCCGTGCTGGTCGGAGCGGACATCGTCGAAAGTCCGGCGCTGAATCTGAAGCTTTGGGTGTTGGAACACGGCGCGAGGCAAACTTGATGGAGGGTGTAAAAGAAGAGGGCCTTGGTCTCACTATAAAGAGGTTGAATACCAAGAGCCCACCCGTGGTCGATTAGGACTCGCCTTTGATGGAGAAGGCAGGCCAGCGAGCGCAGTTGGGTTACCACGTCCGTATTGATGAGAATCCGGAATAAGGGGCACGATCTACACTTTCATAAGACGTGCCAAGGAAACCGCCTCGCTAAACACGCCGAGGTGGAACAATACAAAACGATTCATATGAAGGCCTGGCCGTGGTGTGATGTCACGCCGCGGAATACGTCAGCAGATCTGTGCAAAAATTATTCTCTCTACGGTGTTATGTGGAACTTGTTTTGCGAGCGGACATTATCTGGTGTTCACAATCTTCTATAAATTATTGGAGGAAGAACCCGCCTTGCAATGCCGAAGACAATATGCGCGCCGGACTCGTCGTCATTGAAGCCTGATTCAGGGCTCTTGAGGAGTTCGGACTAGGGGTGTCCGGATAGCCGAACTATCATCATCGACCGGACTCCAAGACTATGAAGATACAAGATTGAAGACTTCGTCCCGTGTCCGGATGGGACTTTCCTTGGCGTGGAAGGCAAGGTTGGTGATACGGATATGTAGATCTCCTACCATTGTAACCGACTCTGTGTAACCCTAACCCTATCCAGTGTCTATATAAACCGGAGGGTTTTAGTCCGTAGGAAAAACAACAATCATACCATACGCTAGCTTCTAGGGTTTAGCCTCTTTGATCTCGTGGTAGATCCACTCTTGTAACACACATCATCAATATTAATCAAGCAGGACGTAGGGTTTTACCTCCATCAAGTCGGCCCGAACCTGGGTAAAACATCGTGTCCCTTGTCTCCTGTTACCATCCGCCTAGACGCACAGTTCGGGACCCCCTACCCGAGATCCGCCGGTTTTGACACCGACAGTAACCTTATCAGCTTCGGCTACGTTGGCAGAACGTAGCTTGTGGGTGATGCTGCGACGCCAGTCATCCGCATTGAGAGGCTCGACGGAGTGTTTAAACTTCGGTGGATCCAGCTTGACAAAGTCATTGATTGACACCAGGTCATTCCTCGGCTGGTGTGCAGTATTCTGCTCAATCCGCTCCAGCAAGCGATTGGTCTCACGCTTGTTTCGTTCTGCCTCCATCATAACTTCGGCCAGAGAAGGCGGTTGAGGCAGGTTAATATTCCTAGCTGCACTGGCTTCACCCTGCTCCGGAGCAGCAGGGTTGTTGCGGGTGTTGACCATCCTAGGAAAAAAGACAATGGTTTAGACAAGGATGGCAAAATTTGGCAAGGAAGTGCGGAATGTAATGGATAACACGGAATGCAGAGATGTTCATCCGTATGACATGGTAATATAGAAACTGCCATATATATACCAACGGTCATAGACACCATTCATAGTTTAGTACAAGCCCGGCTAGAGTACAACTACGGTGAAAGACGTTACATCTCATCGGAAGCATTCCAAGCTCCTATACATTATTTTTCTACACTTCCGAAATTGATACACACTAAGTCATATTCCACAGGTCTCGCAGGACGGTGGAAATACAACTATTACAATACTAGTGATACTACTACTAACTCAGACAGCTCTGTAGTAGTCCTCATAGAAGTCACCTCCATAGCCTGGAAGCTCAACGTGATTATCCGTAAACAGACGGTCCTGAGGAGCTTGTGGACCATAGGGGCTAGGATGAGGTCTTGGGCGAACAAACGGTGGCCTGCGGGGACCACGGGGTGGGGTGATGCCTCCCACATCACGCCAATCCACCATGGCTGGCAGAGCAGATCTCACAGGATACAGATCCCTTGTATCCATACATCCATCTTGCACAGCCGGTGCAAACCGAGTCAAAGTGGCCCAATGATCGGCACGGGTGTTGAAAAGCTCCAGTCTCAAGGCCCAATTCTCTCGGTCCTTATCCACGAGCATCTCAGCAGTGGTGCGGGTTAGTGAGTCCTCCTGAGTGGAATCAGCATAGATAGCCTGGAGATACCCTTGCGCCCCCTGGAGTGAAGCTGGCATATAACGGAAGTCGGTGTTCCGAAGCAGGCCAGTCCTGACTCGCATGATGGTCATCATAGAGTATGCAGCCTCTTGCACAGCCATCTCGATAGTAACCCCGAGTCCATAGGAACAGTGGAGGGGCTCAGTCGATCCAGGATAAGAAGGAAATATCCTGACAGTGCAGAGGTATTGGCTTTGATTAAAGTCTCGGAATTGCTCTTCGATGGTGTATTCGGGATACCAACAGTAACCCGTCTCAATCATTACCCGGACTAACATAGCCGTATGACCGGGCACATTGAGGCACCTGGTCAGCCGAACCACTTGGTTTTGAGCACGAGTGGCCATCTGAAAGCACAGCCACAATGCAAAGACATTTGAATTTCTATGGAAAATCAGACAACATAACAGCTATAAATGCTCAGGAACAGATTTGAGACATTCATAATCAGATTGCAAACCACTCAACAACATCATATCAAGGTTCTGGTTCAACTGATAACATACTAAAAGTAGTAGAAACTGAACTGAGGCTGGTAACCAAAAATCATATAAGTTACTACGGGTTAGTAACGCGTGAACCTGATAGAGAGAAGAGAGCCTAGTCCTTAACCCACGTAGAATGAGAAGAGAATGACACAGATCAGAGGGCATAAGGTAAAGGAGTAAAAGAGCCTTACATCCCTCCCACAATCAATTCCCCTACATATAACTAAAGCATTTCTAGACTCGACATCGACCAATTTGGCTTAGCGAACCTACAGGCAGTCCGGCTCTGATGCCAACGCTGTCAGGACCCCGATTCCAAGTCACATCGACCTAGCCGGTAACACCTCATATCACTTTGCGGCCTCACGCATGGTATTTCCACGGGTGTCGCCTTACCACGGCCCGGGACCGTTTGCGCCTTTTGGCTCACGTATATGATAGTGTAGCTAGCATCCACATGACAGAGAACCCGGGCCGACATGGCTAGTCGTGAACCCAAAGCGGCACTAACCCATGGGGACAGGCATACATGAATCACATCGAGCATGTCGGTCATCAACGTACGAATCCGGGCTGTAGAACTGGGCTAACAGGACTCGTAACCCGGCTGTAGCAGGCTAGGGAGGACTCGGATGTCACCGCGTGACATTTCCCGAAGGATGGAACACAGAACAAAGTGAAACACATGCCGGCCAGTCAAGTGTCGGAGAGCAGTAGTCTTTGGGCTAGCGGGACTCCGTGAACCAGGCTGTAGCGGACTACTATCGCTCAGGAAGCACTAGACTACATTTCCCCATATGAGAGGCTGCCAAGAATAAACATCTAGATTGTCGGATCCCACTCATACCAAGGATTTCAATCATACATACAATATGCCCGATATGAGTACATACAACATGGCATCAGAACAAAACTCTACAACTCAAAGTACTTTATTTAAGAGGCTCCGAGGAGCCATACATAACATATTCATACAGATAGGGGTCACATGACCCAACACTCAAGTCATACAAACATACAAGCACATGCGGAAGCGAACTAGTCTGAGTACAGACACTAAAAAGAAAGAAGGCTTGACGAAGCCCTTCTATCTACATTGGCCCTTCACAAGCCTTGGATCACCACCTGGGTGTTGTCGTCTGAAAACATTAATTAAGCAAACATGAGTACGGAGGTACTCAGCAAGTCTTACAACAGAATCCTACTATACATGCACATTCTCAAGAAGGTAGTGGAGTTATTGCAGCAAGCCAGCTTTGACTCTTGGCTAAGCTATCCTACGTGACATCACTTGGAAAGCATTTGTTGCACACGAGTCCACTAATCACCATCACAATACTCCACCGTGGATCCTCTCTCGTCAACCTACGAGAGGGCCATCCGCGGTACTCACACTTATCTTGAGGCTTTTAGTAGTATCCATTTACTTGTCTATGAACTGTATAGGTGACCAAGTTGTCCTTTACCGCGGACGCGGCTATTCGAATAGTTTCATACCCTGCAGGGGTGTACTTCTTCACACACGCTCTCACCACTTATCGCTGCTACACGACATGTACTCGGCAACCTTCAAGCGGAAGCCCAGCGAGGGTGTCGGCCACGACCTGACTAAACACACGAGTCCCTAGTCCAGGTTTATCGCCTATTCGGGTTCCATCCGCAGGGAGTCCGGCCGAGGTTTCCACTAACGGCCCCGAACGATGTGTGCAGGGTTCCCGAGACACCAAACAGGCGAATCGGTACACCAGGCCAACGTGCCTACCGCAACACAGCCACCCCTAAGGTCAGCGCTGCGTGCGGCCCCCAGCATGCTACAAACACCAGAAACTACTTTGCAACTCCCGGACAGAGGACAAGAGTGGTTAATAAGTCGAGAGGGTCAATTAAGGATCCCAATGTGTGGTAGTAGCTGAGTCTTAAATCACACACACAGATCTCAGTTCTTAAGGACGGCTTCAATGAAACAACCCACCATGACTCCTACATGGCCTCTCATTGATACCTTTACCAAATCGTGTTCAACACTTCACTCTTGTTACCGACACAACCTTTCACTCTGGTTCATCATCCCGATGAGCCAGACCTGACACAACTCTATGCATAGCAAGCATAGCATGGTAGGAAACACAAATATGGCTCAATCAACTCCTACACATACTAGTGGGTTTCATCTAGTTACTGTGGCAATGACAGGTCATGCAAAGGAAGTGGGTTCAACTACCGCAACACACAACAGTTTGAAACGCGTTGTCTTAATGTAGTAAACAAGAGCAGAAGCGAGATCATGGGTTTGTATCGGAATGATCAATGGGTTGCTTGCCTGATGTAGTGGTAGTAGGGTACTGCCCTTCAGATGGATATTCTGGGTTATCCTCGGAGGCAGAACCTACCACGAAAGACACACCGAACATAATCAACACATGACGATATGCAACAATATGATGCATGCTATGACATGGCAATATGAATGTGTCTTGGCCTAATGCAAGCTAGAACAGAATGGGATGAACTCATTTGAATCAAAGATTCAAATGTTAGTTCATTTAACATAGCCATATTAGTGCATTATCTTATTCTTCTTAAACAGCAAGATTAACTTATTCCGTCATGCATGAAACCGTTACCAATGGATAGATTTAATTTTTTTGATCAAAATTCATATATAAATCTTTGCATTTGGAGTTACAGATTAATTTCTATGAATTTGAAGTTTGCAACAATTTCTGGAATTGCCCATATAAAAATAAATCCATAAATTAGTTATTGCGTCGTGATCGTCGAGGTGACGTCGGTGGTCAAAGGGGCGCCCAGGTCAACCGACCGATGGGTCCCGCATGTCGATTAATTAAACTAGTTTAATTTAGTTAAAACTAATCTGGATAATTAGCAGAGGGGGGCCCCACTTGTCATAGACTCAGGGGAGTCAACCTAGGCCCACCCTAGTCAAAGTCAAGGTCAACACACCGGCATTTAGCCGCCGGCGAGGCCAGACGCGGCGGCGAGAGTGCTTTTGTGCATTCCGGCGACCAAATGGGCGGCGGAGGACATCTACGTGTAGCCGGGAATAAGCCGCGGCATTTGGTGGCGGTGGTTGATCTCGGGGTGGCCGGAAACGTCGCCGGCGACAGCCGTGGCGGTCGCCGGAGTCGGGTGATGATGGACCCGAGGCTACGGGGCACGGCGAGGCGCGTGGTGAGGTGTGTTGTGCTCTACGCGACGCGGTGAGTATGTTAGACACCGTGGTGTGGCCCGTGGTTGGCCGGAGACACGTCAGCGACGAGCTCGGCGGTGTCGCGTGCGGTGAAGCTCCATGGGGTCGATGCAGGGCTCGCGAGCGAAAACGAGAAGGGGGAGGAGGTAGAAGAGCTCAAGGAGGTCACGATGGTGTAGTCGACGCGGTCGGGGACGAGATGGTGCGGTGACGACGGTGAAAGGGATCTCCAGCGGTGGCGGTGTCGGGCGAGGTCGGTGCAGCGGCTCCGAGGCAAGCGAGCGCTCGGGGCTCGGCTTGCTCGAAGGAGAGGAGGGCAGCGGAGCTACTGGACAAGGTGGCGCGGGGCGGGGAGGACGGAGAGTGCGGGTTTCACGGTGGCGCGGGCGCGGCAGGATCGGCCATGGTGCGGGCGAGCGAGGGAGAGGAGCTGGGGAGGAGAGAGGGTGTCTGCGAGCTCGGGGGAGGAGTGGACGACCGAGCCGGGGCGGCAGAACGGTGCAGAGAGGAGGCAGGGCGGCGAGCAGCTGCGTGGGCGTGGCTGGTGCCGCCGTCGAGCACTGGCTGCCTGCTGGCCAAGCCAAGCAGCTCATTTGGAGCGGTGGCTGGGCTGGGCGGCGCAGTGGGCTTGCCGAGGCGCCAGTAAGCCTCGCTTTCGGGTTTTTTCCTTTTCTATTATTCTCGTAAGTTTGTGGACTTATTAAAATAGTTAGGCACTTCTAAAATCCTGAAAATAATCAGAGGCTCTGTTTAGAAAAACTCCAACAGCCCACACTTATTTTCAGGATTATTTGAGCATTCAAAATATTTACTAGCATTTAAATGCCCAAATGCAATTTACATATGATTTAATTCAATGACCTTCTGTTGACCTAGAAAATTGTGCACCGATTTTGCCAGAGGTTCCAACCCAAGACAAAGAGGACGAACTGTTTAGAAGGGCAATTCAGGTTCATTGAAAATATTTTTAGTGAACGTTAGTTGAATTCAGACGGGTTCTGGGGGTTCTGTCTTTCCCAATTCAAGTTTCTGATGAAAGGTAAACATGATGCAACACTCTAATGCATGGACTAGCTAGGATGTGACAGTTTAACCTTCATCCGCTGCACTACACCTTCATTCGGCTATTTTCGCTCAGTATGCAGATGCGGATCATTTGAGACAAGACCCCGGACATCGTGATAGTCGACCCCTTCTACATCATGCCAAGATCTTGGGCAGCGCTGGGGACCGGCAAGTCGCGAGTTCATACCTCGAAGGCGTCATTCTGGCGAACCCAGATAAGGATAACATCCTCGTGCCTTACTTTTCCGAGTAAGTCATCCCCTCACCGCCCTGTAACATATGATTTCTTACATTTTGATTGTTCTTTTTTTTTCTAACATTCCGTGTTTTGTGCAGTGACACACATTGCACACTCATCCTCGTAAGCCCGAAATATTCCATGGCCACGTATTTCGACTCGGACCGTCAGTCGAAGAAAGACTACACAAATATCAAGAAAGTTCTTGATGATGCTCTCCCCGGCTACGCCAAATCTGGAGGCACCTTCAGGAGCCAATTTGTAGGTACGGCAAGCACGTGTTCACCCAGGTAACGACGTTCCCCTGCGTCAAACAGCCGCCTGGCAGTCAGAAGGATGCCTACTACGCCCTCCATCACATGCGGGCGATCGTACGGGACCATAATCACCTTATGCTACCAAATAATCTCAAAGACTGGGCCGCACGCTTGTCGGCAATCCAGGACGCGGACATCAGACAAGAATTCTTTCGCATCTGGTCAGAGTTTGCGGAAATCATCTTTCAAGATGTCCTTCGTACCTCGGGGCAGTTCTACCTCGAATATCAACCGTCCAACAGTGAAATAGAAACAACGCTAAAAATGCAGGCTGACAACAACCGCACATTCATGACCATCACGATAGACAGCGGCTTCATCCACTCTCCGGTCCCTGAGTCGAGTCGAAAATATTGATGCTATGTAGTTCTGAAATATCGATTAGCTCATGTTGTAATTAAACTTTAATGAACTTGTATGTCTCTTTAGTTTGGACAGTGATTCAACTTATATGTAATCGATGCTATTTATTAGTAGGACCATGAATCGTGATATTAATGTGTTGCTTTTCTCTTCCGATCCTTTTGTTGCATACTTATATATTGCTTATATATTATCTGTGAATTGCTACTAACGTTTTGTTTGTCTAGTACATTGAGATGTCGTCGTATGTCGTGTACAAGGGTAAGGTTCCCGGAGTCTACAACGACTGGGAGGAGTGTCGGAGACAGGTTCACCGTTTCAGCGGTAACAGTTACAAAGGGTACACCACTAGGGCGGAGGAGGAAGCTAGATACGCGCGCTATCTAGCGGGAGAGAGGAGGGAGAGGAGGAGGAACCGGATGAAGAGCAGTTTCATCGCGATGATGCTCATCGTGACCGCATCTCTCTTCTATGTGATGGTAGTTTAGATGATCGATATCGACTTTGTAATGTGACGACAAACTCGGCTAATATGATGAACTTTGCTAATGTCTCGAGACCTAAACTTGGCTAATGTTTGAACTTTGTTCGCTATTTCGAATTTGGAGACTAATATGATGAATTCTATTGTGTGAAGTTTATATTCTATGCTTTAACGTATTTTGTAACCTGTGCAAATACCAGAAAAGCAAAAAATAATAATTCCTAATATGCATAGTGGCAAATATGGCCCTCAGTAGTGGCGCACCATATTCAGCATTAGTGGCGCACCAAGGCTAAATACCAGTGGCGCATTATGGGGCATAGTAATGGCGCACTTGGGGGCATACATGAAGGTACATATGGCCCCCTAGGAGGCATAGTAATGGCGCACTGTTGGACATAGTAATGGCGCACGATGTGCTGCGCCACTACTATCTGGGATACTAATGGCGCACCAGAGGTGCGACATTACTATTTGTTACTAGTGGCGAGTTAATTGTGGCGCACCTATAGTGCGCCATTAATAGCAAAAACTGATGCTTTTTCTAGTAGTGTTTTTTGTACCTAAAGAAGAAATATTAAGAAATAAATAAATTAAAATAAATAAAGTAGAAAAGAAAAAAAACTAAAATTTTGTTGAGACAAAAACTAAATAAAAAAAGCCCACCTACTGGGCCAAAGCGGCCTGTATACGACTAGAAACCCAACCTGTAGCTGGGCCAGGATGTAGGCCCTCTAGCCCAATAGGCCCAACAGGGCAGAGTAGAAGAGGTAGGCCCAGAAGGCCTGCATTGGAGAGGAGCTCAATGCAGTGCCCGCGACGGGGCTTATAAACTGGCCTCGGCGCACCTCGACTAGCGAGGTGGGACTAAACTTGCGCACCGCCTGGAGCCAGCGCACCCCCTTTAGTACCGGGTGGTGGCTTCAACCGGTACTCCGGGTGGTGGCTACAACCGGTACTAAAGGGGTTCCTTCAGTACCGGTTGAAGCCACCACCCGGTACTAAAGGGGTGCGCTTCCCGCCGCTTCGCCTGGCCAAAACAGACCTTTAGTACCGGTTGGTGGCTCCAAACGGTACTAAAGGTAGGTTCTATATAAGAAAACACTTCAAAAAAATTCGTCCGTTCTCCCTCTGCTTCTTCTCCTCTGCCCCGTCGCCGCCGCCCCTCGTCGACGCCCTCGTCACCGCCCGCGTCCCACGCCGTCGCCGTCCCCATTGTTGTCGTCCCCGTCGAGCCGTCACCCCATCCCGCGCCATCGCCGTCCAGCCCTTCGCCTCGCCGTCGCCGTCGCCTTGGATCAACATCGCCTCGCCGTCGCCGTCGCCTGGACCTCGCCGTCGCCTCGACCTCGCCCGCGGGCACTATGAGCCCCTCTCCCGGCTGTTGGGGAACGTTGTAGAAAATAAAAAAAATTCTACGGTTTCACCAAGATCCATCTATGAGTTCTTCTAGCAACGAGTGACAGGAGTGCATCTACATACCTTTGTAGATCGCGAGCGGAAGCGTTCAAGTGAACGGGGTTGAGGGAGTCGTACTCATCGTGATCCAAATCACTGATGACCAAGTGCCGAACGGACAGCACCTCAGCGTTCAACACACGTACGGAGCGGATGACGTATCCCACGCCTTGATCCAGCAAGGAGGAGGGAGAGGTTGATGAACATCCAGTAGCACGACGACGTGTTGGTGGATGCAGCAGAGTTCCGGCAGGGCTTCGCCAAGCGACTACGGGAGGAGGAGGTGTAGCAAGGGGGAAGGGAGGCGCCAGATGCAAGGGTGCGACTGCCCTCCCTCCCCCCTCTATATATAGGTTCCCCAGGGGGGGGCGCTGGCCCTAGGAGATGGGATATCCTAGGGGGGGCGGCGGCCAAGTGGGTTGGAGTGCCCCCCAAGGCAAGTGGTGCGCCCCCTCCCCTAGGGTTCCCAACCCTAGGCGCAGAGGGGGGCCCAGGGGGGCGCACCAGCCCACCACGGGCTGGTTCCCCTCCCACTTCAGCCCATGGGGCCCTCCGGGATAGGTGGCCCCACCCGGTGGACCCCCGGGACCCTTCCGATGGTCCCGGTACAATACCGATGGACCCCGAAACTTTCCCGATGGCCGAAACTCGACTTCCCATATATAATTCTTTACCTCCGGACCATTCCGGAACTCCTCGTGACGTCCAGGATCTCATCCGGGACTCCGAACAACTTTCGGTTTACTGCATACTCATATTCATACAACCCTAGCGTCACCGAAACTTAAGTGTGTAGACCCTACGGGTTCGGGAGACATGTAGACATGACCGAGACGGCTCTCCGGTCAATAACCAACAGCGGGATCTGGATACCCATGTTGACTCCCACACGCTCCTCGATGATCTCATCGGATGAACCACGATGTCGACGATTCAAGCAACCCCGTATACAATTCCCTTTGTCAATCGGTATGTTACTTGCACGAGATTCGATCGTCGGTATCCCAATACCTCGTTCAATCTCGTTACCGGCAAGTCACTTTACTCGTACCGTAATGCATGATCCCGTGACCAGACCCTTGGTCACTTTGAGCTCATTATGATGATGCATTACTGAGTGGGCCCAGTGATACCTCTCCGTAATACGGAGTGACAAATCCCAGTCTCGATCCGTTTCAACCCAACAGACACTTTCGGAGGTACCTGTAGTGCACCTTTATAGTCACCCAGTTACGTTGTGATGTTTGGTACACCCAAAGCACTCCTACGGTATACGATCTCATGGTCTAAGGAAAAGATACTTGACATTTGAAAAGCTCTAGCAAAACGAACTACACGATCTTGTGCTATGCTTAGGATTGGGTCTTGTCCATCACATCATTCTCCTAATGATGTGATCCCGTTATCAATGACATACAATGTCCATAGTCAGGAAACCATGACTATCTATTGATCAACGAGCTAGTCAACTAGAGGCTCACTAGGGACATGTTGTAGTCTATGTATTCACACGTGTAATACGATTTCCGGATAATACAATTATAGCATGAATAAAAGACAATCATCATGAACAAGGAAATATAATAATAATCCTTTTATTATTGCCTCTAGGGCATATTTCCAACAGTCTCCCACTTGCACTAGAGTCAATAATCTAGTTACATTGTGATGAATCGAACACCCATAGAGTTCTGGTGTTGATCATGTTTTTCTCGCGGAAGAGGTTTAGTCAATGGATCTGCGACATTCAGATCCGTATGCACTTTGCAAATTTCTATGTCTCCATCTTGAACATTTTCACGAATGGAGTTGATGCGACGCTTGATGTGCCTGGTCTTCTTGTGAAACCTGGGCTCCTTGGCAAGTGCAATAGCTCCAGTGTTGTCACGGAAGAGTTTGATCGGCCCCGACGCATTGGGTAGGACTCCTAGGTCGGTGATGAACTCCTTCACCCAAATTGCTTCATGCGCTGCCTCCGAGGCTGCCATGTACTCCGCTTCACATGTAGATCCCGCCACGACGCTCTGCTTGCAGCTGCACCAGCCATCGCTCCACCATTCAACATATACACGTATCCGGTTTGTGACTTAGAGTCATCCAGATCTGTGTCGAAGCTAGCGTCGACGTAACCCTTTACGACGAGCTCTTCGTCACCTCCATAAATGAGAAACATGTCCTTAGTCCTTTTAAGGTACTTTAGGATATTCTTGACCGATGTCCAATGTTCCTTGCCGGGATTACTTTGGTACCTTCCTACCAAACTTATGGTAAGGTTTACATCAGGTCTGGTACACAACATGGCATACATAATAGACCCTATGGCTGAGGCATAGGGGATGACACTCATCTCTTCTTTATCTTCTGCCGTGGTCGGGCATTGAGCCGATCTCAATTTCACACCTTGTAATACAGGCAAGAACCCTGTCTTGGACTGATCCATTTTGAACTTCTTCAATATCTTATCAAGGTATGTGCTTTGTGAAAGACCTATGAGGCGTCTCGATCTATCTCTATAGATCTTGATGCCTAATATATAAGTAGCTTCTCCAAGGTCCTTCATTGAAAAACTCTTATTCAAGTAGGCCTTAATACTGTCCAAAAGTTCTATATCATTTCCCATCAAAAGTATGTCATCTACATATAATATGAGAAATGCTATAGAGCTCCCACTCACTTTCTTGTAAACGCAGGCTTCTCCATAAGTCTGCATAAACCCAAACGCTTTGATCATCTCATCAAAGCGAATGTTCCAACTCCGAGATGCTTGCACCAGCCCATAAATGGATCGCTGGAGCTTGCATACCTTGTTAGCATTCTTAGGGTCGACAAAACCTTCCGGCTGCATCATATACAGTTCTTCCTTAAGATAGCCGTTAAGGAATTCCGTTTTGACGTCCATTTGCCATATCTCATAATCATAGTATGCGGCAATTGCTAACATGATTCAGATGGACTTTAGCTTCTCTACGGGATAGAAAGTCTCATCGTAGTCAACCCCTTGAACTTGCCAATAACCCTTAGCGACAAGTCAAGCTTTATAGATGGTAACATTACCATCCGCGTCCGTCTTCTTCTTAAAGATCCATTTGTTTTCTATCGCTCGCCGATCATCGGGCAAGTCTGTCAAAGTCCATACTTTGTTTTCATACATGGATCCTATCTCGGATTGCATGGCTTCAAGCCATTTGTTGGAATCTGGGCCCGCCATCGCTTCTTCATACTTCGAAGGTTCACCGTTGTCTAACAACATGATTTCCAGGACAGGGTTGCCATACCACTCTGGTGTGGAACGTGTCCGTGTGGACCTACGAAGTTCAATAGCAACTTGATCCGAAGTACCTTGATCATCATCATTAATTTCCTCTCCAGTCGGTGTAGGCACCACAGGAACATTTTCCTGAGCTGCACTACTTTCCGGTTCAAGAGGTAGTACTTCATCGAGTTCTACTTTCCTCCCACTTACTCCTTTCGAGAGAAACTCTTTTTCCAGAAAGGATCCGTTCTTGGCAACAAAGATCTTGCCTTCGGATCTAAGGTAGAAGGTATACCCAATGGTTTCCTTAGGGTACCCTATGAAGACGCATTTGTCCGACTTGGGTTCGAGCTTTTCAGGTTGAAGTTTCTTGACATAAGCTTCGCATCCCCAAACTTTTAGAAATGACAGCTTAGGTTTATTTCCCAACCATAATTTATACGTTGTTGTCTCAACGGATTTAGACGGTGCCCTATTTAAAGTGAATGTAGCTGTCTCTAGAGCGTATCCCCAAAATGATAGCGGTAAATCAGTAAGAGACATCATAGATCGCACCATATCCAATAGAGTGCGATTACGATGTTCGGACACACCATTACGCTGAGGTGTTCCAGGCGGCGTGAGTTGTGAAACGATTCCACATTTCCTTAAGTGTGTACCAAATTCATGACTTAAATATTCTCCTCCATGATCTGATCATAAGAAATTTATTTTTCGGTCACGTTGATTCTCTACCTCATTCTGAAATTCCTTGAACTTTTCAAAGGTCTCAGACTTGTGTTTCATCAAGTAGCATAAACAGATTCTTCATATTTTTCTGATCATTTTACATATATAACTTATTTCCATTGGAGTTATAGATTATTTTCTATGAATTTTAGAAGTTAGCACTATTTTCTGAAATTTCCTGTAAAAGAATAAATCCAGAAAAGAGTTATTGCATCAGCATGATGTCACTGTGATGTCAGCGGTTAACGAGCGCGGTCCAGGTCAAACTGACCTGTGGGCCCTGCGTGTCAGCGTCATTAGTTTAGCTAAAAACAATTAGTACTAATCCTAACTAATTAACAGGGTCGGGCCCCACCTGTCATAGACCCAGGGGGTCAAACTGGGCCCACCCGGGGTCAACTCAGTCAACGTGGGGGGGTCAAACCCCTGGTCAGCAGGGTCAATCCCGCCGGCGTTGAGTCGCCGACGAGGCTAAGACGGCGGAGGGGCTCGGATCTTTCCCTCCGGCGACCAAATTAGCGGCCGAGGGGCTCTACAAGACGCCTGTGCTCACAAGATCCATTATGCCAGCGGCAGCAGCTGGGGTGCCCTACAGCGATAGCGGCGATAGCAAGTGCGGCGGCCGGAGCTCGGCGAGCTCAGGCGCGAGGCTACGGTGCACTAGCAAGCGACCTGAAGCGTGCCGCGGCTTCCTGGGGATGCCCGGAGCATGCCTACATGCTTGATTTGGCTAAGCGGGGCTGCTAGCGACGGCGAGCTTCGTGGCGGTGGCGGCGGGCTCCGGCCGAGGTGGGAACCACGGCTAGAGGTCGCAAGAGACGACGGGCAGAGAGGCGGAGGAAAGAGGGGCTCACAGGGAACTCGCGGAGCAGGCTAGTGAGCTCGGGGGAGCGCGGACGGCGACGTAGCGAAGCCGGCGATCTCGGGCGGCCGGAGATGGGGAAGACGGCGTGAGCGGCGATGCAGGGCTCCCGGCATTGTGTAGCTCCATGGAGAGGTCGGGGCGTCGAGGCGGAGCCTTTGGACTCATTGGCAGGGCGAGGGGTGGTCGATGGCCGTGGTGGCGGCGAACGGTGGCGTCGGGCGCGCTCGGGTGCGAGAGGGAGGGAGAGCAGAGGAGGAGAGAAGGCACGGGAGGGAGTGAGAGGGGCCGGGGAGGGTACGTGTCGACGTCCAGGCGTCCAGAGGGGAAAGGGGGCAGCCAGGCAGGGAGGAGTTGGCCGGGCGCGTGCCGGCGCACGGTGGCCACACGCCTCGCCTCCTTCTAGCGCGAGGTGGGAGACGGTGGCGGCTCTGGTGGCCTGGGCCAGGTAAGTGGGCCACCAGGTGGGCTGCGCAGGTAAACTCTCTCTCTCCGTGTCCTTTCTAATTTCTGTTCTGTTTTTCTAGTTTTTGCTATTTGTTTTGATTTAGTAATAATACCAAACCATTTCATAAAATCCTGGGAACAGTTATGGGTGCTTCCTGAATTATTTCAGGGACCCTTAACAATTTCCAACATTTTTGGAGCATCTAAAATATATATAGCATTTAAAGGCTCCAATTCAAATACAATATGGGTTAATTCAAATACCAAAAATGTCTTGGAAAAATATTCATCATCTCTGGATATGGTTTTCACCTTTTTCCATTAATCATGAACATTTTTGCAAACCAATTTGGGTTCTTTGAAAATATTTTTATTTTGATCCTAAATGCATTTCATTTAGTGCTAGGGTTTGTCATCCCCATTTCAAATTTCATGAAATTTAGACATGATGCATGGATGCAATGCCACAAGTTACAAGCAAACTCTAGGGCTGTGACATGGGGCCAGGTGGCTACGCAGTGGCAATGCCTAAGTGGGATAAGTATGAACAAGAGATGTTGGCTGCACATGTCACTCCAGTTACATTAAGCTGGCCCCCCAGGTGTAGAAGTTGGTTCTATGCACATGGGGGGGCGTTGGACCCGAAGACAGGCTTGGTTTCGAAGAAGGCATGTCTTAAAGGAGGTGATGATAAGTTAGTTGAAGCAATACAAGAAGCTCGAAAGGGGGTGTTCACGCCCAACTGAGAGAACGACGAGCTTACACGCGCCCTGGGAAATCCTGAACACCCGGGAAGAACACGAGGCAAGGGCGTTGTTCCGCGGTATGAGGGCTTTTCTGAGTGGAACGCCGACTACAGAAGCCGTGTGAGAAGGAAGATGGAGGAGGAGAAGAAGAAGAAGCTGGAGGACGAGCAGAGGAAGTAGGAAGCAGAACGACTTCAAGGCCTAGAATCAGCGCATGCGGAGTTCGCACTCAAATTGCAGAGGCAACAGCAGCAGATCGACTCGCTTAGCCGGGAAAGGGGGTCTCAGCAGCGGCCGCAGCTAGCCGATGATCCAGCATTGGATAGCACCGTCCCATTAATGCCAAGAAGCAGCGTGGGTTCCGCCCCGGGCGACGCACTGCTGGATAGATACCATGTGGATGACATCATGGAGAACACTAACTGTGAGCTACACTTCAAAATAAAGAACATAACCGTGAAGGCGGCGGACGCCATTGCTTATACAAATCCCCCCGGAGCAACCTACCATTACAGAACGATTCCAGCCGGCTATGCTCGTGTCGTGGTTGATGAGGTGGTGGACCATTATTCGGGGCTACAGCTTGACATTCCGGGAGGTGATGAGGATCACACATTGGGAGAGGCCATACATCGTATCATCCTATGGAGAAAGGGTCTTTCGAAGGCCACCGACACCGTGTCAGCTAGAGCTTGAAATTCCAGGAGGTGACGAGGAGAAGATGACTCACGCTCCAACGCGTGAGGCCACTCCTCCTGCTTCAACTCAGCCAACTCGTGAGGCCACTCCTCCTGCTTCAACTCACCCAATGCGTGAGGCCACTCCTCCTGCTTCAACTCAGCCAACGCGTGAGGCCACTCCTCCTCCTCCAAGTCCACCAACGCGTGCCACTCCTCCTCCAAGTCCGACACCGCGTCAGCAGTCTCCGCTGCCTCAGCAATCGCGGAAGAGAGCCGCCGCAGCTATGGTGCGTAGTGCTACAAGTCGAGGTAGTACAGGAGGTATAGGCGGAGGCAAGCGATTTCAATATGGTCCAAAAAGCCTCGCGCATCTTCCGCAGAGGTCTTACGATATGACCAAGGAGCAAAACGAATCCATAGTGAAGGCCCAAGTGGAGGCCCATTTCGCACCAAAACCGGCACCGCCGCCAAGGGAGAAAGTGCCCGAAGAGAAGATTGACCACTTTATTCGTATGGCGCGACCACCAGCTCCCAAGCCTGTTGACTCAGACTATGAGCGCCAAATCAGGAAGGCACATCGAGCATGAAAAAAGGGGTCGAGCTCGAGCTCGAGCCAAGCAGCTGGCCAAAAATGCGGGAAAACCGTTCCCCAGCTAGGAGAACAGGCGGCGCAATTGATCCCCCCGCTTGTTGTACCAACACATGAGAGTACCGGCGTTGGTCAGCTGGTAATAACCGACGAGCATAGACGAAACGCTAAAATGCTCGGTATCACTGTTGGACAACTCCTCGAGATTGAGCCCATGCCTAAGGTTAAAGAGCAGGACATAAAATGGAAATATGCCCGCGACCAACCTTGGGTAAGGCCTGAGGAGGTCAAGAACCTCCCAACGAGAATGTATCAATTGCATGACTGGTACATGAAAATTACCAATAGTAACAATCGAGAGGGTCTCATGGTGAAAGTCACGGAAGAGTATTACTTCAATAAGCTAGCTCTGTCCGTTGAGTATTCAGGACTATTTCGGTTATTCAATCAAGATGCACTCGACAAATCCATCGTCAGTTGCTATTGTCTATAAGTGATTTCTTTCTGTAATTCAAGTCTCAAGCTAGCTGTAGTGCTCATTGATCGATCATTACCTGTAATTATCCTCACTATATTCTTATCTGTGGTATATTATGCAGGATGAAGATGTATGAAATGAAAAAAGTTCGACGCTATGGTATTGGGTTCATTGACCCAAATACCATTAATGAAGAAACATGGACATATCCATGGTATCAAGCAGATGTAGAGAAAAACATGCTAGAGTTCTTGAAGCGCCTCAATCCAATGAACATATACTACTTCCTTACAACTACATGTGAGTCACACTGTCTTGTACTACAATTCTTTTTTTACTTACTAGCTAGCTCGATGTTAATAATTAAGTGTATAGGGTTTAGGGTAGTTGATGAGTGTTATGCACATGCCCGCTTAATTAAGACATGCAAACGTGTGTGCATGCAGTTTCCATTGAATCTTGTTAATCATTAAAGTTGACGAAGGAACAGTTGAAGTACTCGACTCACTACTTAAAGATAAGAGAGACTACACAATCGTGAAGGGGATAGTCGACAGGTAATTTCAATTATTATTAACAATATGTCGGCCTCTTTAGTTCGTCATTTCCTGATATCAACTATTTAATAACTCATTTATTCATTTTCTTTTTTTATCTATCTTCGATCATTCCTTTTCCAGACAAATCACAACAATTGATTGCAAGTAACAAAAACAAGCAAGCAATATAATCTAGCAAGCAAGCATAATTAAGAGTTCACATAAATGAAGCTATGCTAGATCACTGTCAGACATCATCCATTTGTGAACTAACTTTTTTTCATATAAGATTGTGAAGTATTCAGATACCATTTTAATTGTATTTTCATCCAATTATATTATTGGAAATAAATATAAAGATGTTTCAGGTTTCAGTTTGGGCCCTAACACAAGGCAATCAGTTAAATGGACGGCATTTCAGAATGTTTCTTTTTTGTTTGAAAATAGCGTGTTTACTGTATAATGATGTCTATCCTAGTTATGTCAAACTTCCAAATGGTGAATACACACAGATTAAACATAAGGTAAAGCAGCGGCTAAGGATTTTGTTGATTCAAATTTCTTGATGGATGTGTCTTACGAAATTCAATTGGCCAGCCGCAGTTTAGGATAATTGGTAATATATCTATACACCAGCAGCTGGCCAATCTCTTCACTGAAGGCTCCATCAATCAGCTAAATCAATAAGTTTATTAATTAGGACATCCATCAACTCTAGGCCAGTAGGTTAGTTAGTTAAGATGCATGCAAACAGTAGGGAAAATTAAGCAGTATAAGATGGGAAATCTAAGCCCATTACAAGACTTGCACGCAAGGAAACATTATGTGAGCTGCGCTACAACCACGCTGCAGGGAAACATTAAGCAGTCTTAAGTTTTAGAGCTTCTTCATAGTTTCATCCCTGAATTTCATTCGTAAATCTTGTCCAAATCCGCTTTTGGGGAGTCACAAAAAGACATCTAGTACTTCAAAGAAGGAATATGTTAGAGTATGTAATGGGCCTAATGGGCCCATTATCTTAGGGTTAATTAGAGATAAGGATCGCTTGCTTAGAGGTCAAGTAAGCCTTGCTTGGAAGTTAAGTAAACCTCTCTATATAAAGAGAGAAGATGTATCAATCTAATCAAGCAAGAATTAAGAAGGAAATCCCTTCCCTCTTGCCCGGCCGTGGGCAGAAAGGCCCCCGGCCGGCCCTCTCGCGCCCTCGCAGCACCATAACAATTAGGTATCACGTAGCTCAGTTTCGATCATGTCTTCGCCGCCGCCCACCCCGTCGCTTCCGCTGCCGACAGTCACCACCGCGCCGCTGCCCTCCCTGTCCGCGCCGCTGGTCGCATCCTCCGGCGCTACCACCGCCCAGATGTCGGCGCCCTCCACCGCACCACCGGCCGCCGCCGACATCCCGGAGGAGATCAGCGGGGTCCTCAACGACCTCATCATAGCCGTCCAAGGGATCCGGCTGTACTTGGCCAGCCCCTACGAGCCGCCGCCGCCCCTGCCGCCGACCGCTGCCACCAGGCCGCCGCCCTTGCCGTGGTACTCGCCGCATCTTGTGGCCTCCGCGGCGTTCACTGGGACGTTGCAGCCCTAGCTGCAGCTGCCGCCGCCGCTTCCCCGCAATGGCCGCAGTGGCCGGCGCCGGCTCCCGCCGTGCCTCCAGCTCCCATTGCCACCCCCGCATCGCCGTGGCATTCACCGCACCAGACTGCCTTCGCCGCGCTCGCCGGGCCACTGCAGCAACCGCTGCAGCTGCCATCCATCGCCACCACCCCCAGCACTGGCTGCAGTGGTAGCCGCCGCTCCTGGCGGCCTCCGCCACGCCCGGCGCTCTGCCGCAGCAGCCGCTGCAGCTGCAATAGCCACCGCCGGTCAGCTCCAGCCCCCGCATCGACCGCACCAGCGGGAGTCCCGCTTCACCAAGTCCAGTCCCCGCCGTTGCCGTCACCGCTTCCGTCTTGGATCGCTGCCCGCCACGTGTCCGTGGCGATGAGGCTGCAGGCTGCTGCTCGCGGCCTCCTAGCGCGTCGGCGTGTGCGGGAGATGCGTGGTCTACAGCTGACGCTCCTCCAAGTTGCCCTTCGCTGCGCAAAGGACCTCGATCTCATCCGTTGCGTCGGGGATCTTAGGTATGCGGTTTCCCCCACTGGCGGCGGGTATGTTGTTTTCCCCGTGAGCGGCGACCTCAAAGTTTGCGAAATCGGTGGTTTGGGGGGGCGGGGCGCACCCCTCCTCGTCATTCTCCATCGCAAGCCCTCCACTCTTCCCTGTGCGGTGCAAACCAAGAGCCGTCCGGCAAGGAGAAGGCATGGTGTTACCGATAGCAGCGCACCACGTTGCACCACTGCATTCCGCCACCGGCTGCCGCGAGGGCGCCTCTGCTGGTCACTCTTGCGACCACTTCCAGGTGGTCATACACATGCACTCATTTTGTCCAGGTCGTGTCCATGGGATCCAGGTGGATGTACACGTGCACGTCCGGCGTGCGAATGGTGTCCACTTTTTGTTAAGGGGTCCAAAATAAAGCATCCCAGTCCATTTCAGGTTGAGAATAATAAAAGAAGCCGAGATGTAAAAAGCTTGTTTTTAGGTGTTAGGTTTGTGTTACGTCAAGTCATGGTTATAAGTTGGTTAGGCTGCAGCTCAAGGACAAGCTGCATGTCCAAGTGGGGTGTAGTGTTAGAGTACGTAATGGGCCTAATGGAACCATTAGTCTTAGGGTTAATTAGAGATAAGGGTCGCTTCCTTAGGGGTGCAGTAAGCCTTGCTTGGAAGTCAAGCAAAACTCTCTATATAAAGAGAGGAGATGTATCAATCTAATCAAGCAAGTATAAAGAAGGAAATCCCTTCCCTCTTGCCCGACCATGGGCAGAAAGGCCCCCGGCCGGCCCTCTCGCGCCCTCGCAGCACCATAACAGAATACTCTTCCAGTCTATATTCTGCTACTTACATCAATTACAACATATATCTGCAAGCACTATCCAGGTTATGTTTTCTGCATCGATATAATGCATCACTCATTTATTTTATATGAATTAAAATCTCAAAGTTGACCTTTATCTGCAAAACTAGACGAACTTGTTTGTGAAGTTAACTTACGATGAAACATGTATTTGCAGTTCAAGACTAGAAAATTTACTCATGCACCCTCAGCTTAACTGTTTTTTATAAACATCCTCCTCCTTTATTCAATTGTCACAAGGGTTGTGTCTTTTACAATCAAAGGTATCACCTCAACAGGAGGTGATTCCAACCAAATACTAGGAGGGGAGAAACTAGCTATTCTAGCCAATTCATGAGCCACCATATTGTTCTCTCTATTACAATGCTCATAGATGACATGATTAAAATCTAAAGACATCAAATAGCAGTCGTCAAAAATGGCACTTGCTACTGAAGAAGAGTAGCCCTCGTTCAACGCTGAGACCACCTCTAAACTGTCCGAGTTGATCTCAATCCTATTGCAGCCAATTGTACGGGCCAGATTTATACCAAATCTCACTGCTATAGCTTCAGCAGCGAAAGAATCAGGACATATTTCAATCCTTTCATTAGCAGGAGCCAAGAATTTTCCGGTGTGGTCTCGTAGTACTGCTCCAACTGAACATGCAAGTGAATCAACATCGAAACTTGCATCAACATTCAGCTTTGCATAGCCAAGCCTTGGCCTCATCCACCCATTGGGTTTCACTTTCACTCTTGGGCTGAAGGAGAGTATAAAATTAGCCGCAAGCCCCCTCACTACTAAGCTGATCTGAGCTGCATTCCGAACTGTTTCTCCATGCGTTCACTTTCGATGCTCGAACCATAAATACCAAGCTGCAGTAGCCACCGTTTCTCTCAGTTTTGATAGTCCCAACACAAAAACCTCATTCTTTGGAAGAAAGAGTAAATGCTCCAAAACAACCTCTCCTGCCCTATCAACCGCAATTGCCTTTTTAATAACATCATATATATCTAGGAGCTTCCATACCTCAACAGCCTTGGGGCACTCAAACAGAAAATGACGGATGTTATCCGGGCCCAAATTACAAGCCGGACAATAATATTTCACCTTCATGTGCTTATTTGCAAGTATTGAGTAGCAAGGTATAGCACTGTGTAACACTCTCCAAATGAATATCTTGATCTTTGATGGGCACAACAAATTCCAGACCGACCCCCAAATATCTTTTGGTATCGATGCGCTTGCATTATTTTGGAGCCTATGTCCATACTGAAAGTCCCACTCCACATGGTACGCAGACCGTACATAGAACACCCCAGTTTTAGACAGACTCCAAGCCACAAAGTCTGACATTCCATGAACCGGAAGAGGGATGGCGAGAATTCTCTGGGCATCTACTTGCCAGAAAGTTTGGTTCACAATCTATATATCCCAATCTCCAGATGGCCGGGTCAATCAAGTCAAAGACCCGAGAGAGCAAATTTTTCCCTCTAACCGTGATTACCTTTTTAGATGGAGAATGAGAAACCCAAGCATCCTCCCATATTTTAACTTTTCCCCATCTCCAATTCTCCAAATATGTCCACGCCGCATGGTCTCTACTCCTGCCATAATACTCTGCCAGGTATAAGAAGCTTTCTTTTTTAGAGTAGCCCTCAAGAGATCACCATCCGGAAAGTATTTAGCCTTCAAAATCACAGCACAAAAGGAATCAGGGTTACCAATTAAACGCCAAGCTCGTTTGGCTAATAGGGTGAGATTAAAGCAATGAATATTCTCTAAAACCCATCCCACCATTTTTCTTTGGTATGCACATTTTCCACCACGCAAACCAATGCATTCTCCTATGCGTCGCATCATCACCCCACCAAAAACGAGACATCGCATCTGTGATTTCTTTGCAAATTCTTTTAGGAATTTTGAAGACGGACAACGCTAAGTAGGTATGGCTTGTGCCACTGACTTTAGGAGCACTTCCCCCCCATTTACGACAGGCATTTTTCCTTCCATCCCATGAGCCTTTGAATAAGACGGTCAATTAAGTATTGGAAACTGTCACTCTTATCAAGACCCAGAGCAGCAGGCGGTCATAAGTATTTGTCATTCAGAGCCTCATTCAAAATATTACGGCATTCGCATACTTGGGCCTTCATGTTCACCTCTGTAGTTGGACTAAAGAATATACTTGAATTTTTCACACTCACAAGTTGCCCAGAGGCCGCACAAATAGATCAAGAATTGATTTCAAGCAACCCGCATTCGCAACATTGGCCTTCATCAAGATCAAAGAGTCATCAGCAAACAATAGGTTGGTTACTGCTGGTGCATCTCGACATACCTTAACACCCTCCAATTCCCCGTTATGTTCTGCATGAGATAGTAGGCCAATTAATCCTTCCGTGCAGAGAAGAAATAAATACGGGGATAGTGGGTCCCCTTGCCTCAAGCCTCTAGAGGGTTTAAAGGACTCAGTCTTGACTGAGTTATATCTGACTCTATACTCAACTGACGATACACAGAGCATGATCAACTTAACCCAGTCAGCATGGAAACCAAGCTTCAACATAATTGCTTCCAAAAAACACCCACTCGACTCTGTCATAAGCTTTGAGCATGTCAAGTTTCACAGCACACCAGCCTTCCTTGCCCACCTTCTTTTGTTTTAGTGCATGCAAGCTTTCGTAAGCAATGAGTACATTATCAGTAATAAGCCTCCCTGGAACAAAGGCACTTTGAGTTGGACTGATAATCTCCGGCAACATCAACTTTAATCTAGCAGCAATCATCTTGGATATAACCTTGTAAACAACATTTCAGAGACTGATTGGTCTAAATTGTGTGACTTTTTCGGGGGTATTTATCTTTGGAATCATAACGATCGTAGTGTCTTTCCATCCATGGGGCATAACCCTAGAATTTATAGCTGTGAGCACCTCCGAGATTAAATCATCTCCCAATTGACCAAAACCTCTTATAAAAGATAGCATGTAGCCCATCCTGTCCCGGAGCTTTAAAATCCCCAATAGAAAACAATGCCTTCTTCACTTCCTCAGGTGAGTACGGTGCCATAAGCGCATCATTCATCACCCCCGTAACTATGTGCTGGACCTTAGATAACACGTTGATATCTGGTGCTTGGACGCTAGATGCAAACAAGTCCTTAAAGTATCCGAAGATAATTCTATTCAGGTCATCAATATCCTCCTTCCACACTCCAGTGTCATCAAGTAACCGTTTGATGCAGTTTCGTTTCTTACGCGCCGTGGTCGCGTTATGAAGAAATGAGGTGTTTCGGTCACCATGGAGCAGCCAGTTGGTACGACCACGCTGCAGCCAAATGAGTTCCTCCTGGTCCAGGAGATTTTCAATGTGGATTTGCAATTCTTTCAGTTTTCCACGGACCTCAGCTGACAACGGCCCTCTTCTTAATTTCTCCATCTCCTTTATCAGTTTACTAATCCTTTTCTTTGGTCCTTTCAAAATGTCACGGTCCCATTGATGCAAGTATTCTTTCACTGCCTTTGTTCGATCCGCAAGAGAGGGCCCTATTCCAGCTAGCTTAGCTCGTTCCCATGCAGTATTGACAATCTCATTAACCGTTTCTTCTTTAAGCCATCGTCCTTCAAACCTTTTCTCCACTTTTGGCTGCTGCCTCATAACCGACTCAAAATAATTTGTGTCCAGTAGGATTGGCCTATGATCCGAGTGAACATGATGTTCATGGATAACAGCCGCATAAGGGAACTTTCCTTCCCAAGTTTCATTGCAAAACGCTCTATCCACACGCTCTTTTATAACCCATCGGCTCCAGGTAAACGGATCTCCAATCGACATAACTTCTTGCAGCCCGCAATCGTCCACATGATCTCCGAAATTTTGCATGTATTGTTGCGGACGAGTATTCCCTCCTTCCTTCTCACTTGCTATCAAAATCTCATTAAAGTCACCAAACACCATCCATGGTCCAGTGGCATTACTGTGCAAGTCTCGCAGAGTTGTCCATGATATATGTTTCATGTCCCATCTTGGCTCACCATAGAACCCTGTACTACGCCACGCAACTGAATTGCCCTCCATCACAAATCCGTCAACGAAATTAGGGGACGAATAGTTCAACACTACTTCATTCGAAAGATTATAAAAGAGTACTAGCCCTCCTGACGGACCATCACTTTCCACAATATGGAAGAGATCAAAACAAAGTTTAATCCTAAGCTCATTTGCCTTCTCATTATTTAGATGCGATTCAGACAAAAAAATCACATCCGCTCTCATACGCCCTTGCATATATCCAAGAGCTCTCGCACCGCCGTAGACGAAAGCAATCCATGACAGTTCCATGCCAGTGCTTTCATTGCTCCCGACGATCAAGAAACACCAGCTGAACTAGCCAATACGTCCAGACCCTAACTCGCAAGGAGCAGAGTGGACGGAGTTCAAAACTGCACGAACCTTGCCGAGAGAGCGGCAAGCACTGCAGGACAGAAAACCGATCGCCGTCACAACCAACGTCGGGAAAAAACACCGATCGCTGCCGGAGCCAGCGTCGGGACAGAAAACTTGCACGATCTCAAGAACTCCCGATCCGATCAGCGGCCTAGATCCCGATGCATAGACACCATAAGAGCCATACGTAACAACGCCGAGGATGAAATCCTCATGACGGAAGAGCAGAATTGAAACAGCCGGAAATCAACGCAAAAGCAGCATCAACTTGGCTAGCACCTCACTTCTCCCTCTCGCGTGAGACCATCTACAATCAGTTGCAAGGAGGTGCCCATGTCCCGTGCCAGCATAAACACAGGATCAGCGGTTGCCGCCGGCGGCGGCGGCAGTCAAACCCTAAATCGCCTCTCTAATAGAAAGGTTTCGCCGCGGAGTGCACAGCTCGGTTAATTTGAAGCGACACAAACTTCTTCGGTGGAGACCTATACCTTGGAGACGTGCCAACAGACGAGGGGTTGTAGCAGGGTGCAATGCAACCTCCAGCATGATGGCGCCTAGCTCCTCCACCCGGCTGTTCATCAGGGCATCTCTCCCGACTCTGATCAGATCGAAATTCTATTAGATCAGATCGAATCAACAACAAGAAAGGGAAAGTTAGGAGAACAGAAGAATATGGCCAGCCACGAGATGGCTGACAACGGGAGGGGAGGGCGCAGGTAGAGGCGGAGGAGGAGCCCTTATCTCCGGCGAGCCCAGCGGGTCGACCACCACCACCGGGGGCGGCGGCGCGTTTACGTTCCCCCCCTGCACCACCCCGCCAAGAGCCGAGGAGGTGTATGAGGAGAGCGAGTGGATCTCCGAGGAGAGCACTGCGGTGGCGGGAGTGGCAGGAGTTTACCGGAATCGTTGGTCGGCAGCGGCGGCAATTTGAGGATCACGTGGAGACAGAGATAGGCGTTTCGGGATCGTGGGCAGCGGCGGAGTTGACCGCAAGCAGAGGAGATTAGGATTGGACATAATTTTATCCGTGGCGTGTACAAAAACTCTAACGCCATAAGTACTCCCTCCGTTCCTTTTTAGTCTGCATATAAGATTTGGTCGAAATCAAACTTTGTTAACCTTTGACTAAGTTTATAGAAAAAATTATCAAGATTCACAATATGATATCAATATTGTTAGATGCCTCCTGGACAACTTTCTTCTTTTTAGTGATGACAATTCACAAGCAATTTATAGCAAAGGAAGTAACTTGTATTGAGTGTTAATGTACGGACCGAAATGATGTACATTATGTTTGTGGTTGATATATCTTTGTTTGTAGGACCAAAAATGTACGCATACATGGTACGCCGAGACACGCCCCAACATCTAGTTGTATATACATTTCCCTCGAATAAAATACTAGCAGCTATGACACTACTCTTGAGAACAAAATTATATATACCAGTAGTACATGATATGTGATGATGTTTAGCTGCAGGCACGATGGAACTAAGGATGGCAATGGGTACCCATTACCCGTGTACCCTGTGGGTAAAAACCCTATTAGGGTAAGGTTATGGGACAAAAAATTATCCATGGGTACTTAAATGAGAAAATATCATACCCATCAGGTAGAGAGGGTACGGGTATGGGATCATATAACCCATGCCCGCGTACCATGTACCCATCTAAAATGTTGGCAGGTGGGTTTCTGTTAATATCCCAATGTTCATTTCCCCTCCTAATCATGCTAGGTAAAAACTCTAATGTGTATTCAAATTATCTTTATAATTTATCATGATTTCGTGAACTTAAAGTGTATGCATATGTGTTGTTATTTATGATTATGTGTTGTTGTTAAACATTTTTATATGTCATTTTATAGGCAAGTACATTTGTTTATGAGAATATGTTGTAGTTACAATATGTTGCTGTACGTTGTTGTTTAAGATGTGTTGCTATTAATAATTCATGATTATATGTTGCTTTTTACAACTATTTTCTACTCAATTGATGTGTTGTAAACGCGGGTATTTTTACCCGCGGGGTACCCATATACCCTGTCAGGTGACGGGTATGGGAAAAAATTGTACCCTTGACGGGTATAGGTATGGGTGATGGGTAAACTCACGGCTGATGGGTAAGGGTATGTGGTAGTTCCACCCGTACCCATACCCTATGGGTGCCATCCCTAGATGGAACTCCTGCAAAGTTTTTGCTCTAAAAATCTGGGAAGTATTCACGAAAGCTTAATTTACCAAATTGAGTGTTACTTGCAAGGTACATGAGTTTTCATTCTAGAATACAAAGTGATAACACACCCGTTTAGTTACCTCATGGATACATGTTTTCTTTACAGAAGTAGAATAATACTACAGATGGAGTTATATAAGCGGTATTAAGGGTAAGCACTCACACAATGAAAATTGGGGTATAAAAAATAACCGTGGACTGGATCTAGTCATAGTCCCTCCTCAAGTGACCTGAGAGGGGAAGTTATTTTGGTTGGTCACTCGGAAGCTAGGTGAGGCTCTCGACATACATATGTGGTAGGGGAAATGGCCAGTCTTCTGTTGTGTCCGGTTAGTCATTCTTCGGCTAGGGGTAACCACCGGTTGTGCTAGCCGCCGCCATCTCCGGCTGAGCAGTCTTTGGCGCAGCATAAGTGTCAGCTGTGCTAGCTGCCGGCGTCTTCGGCTGTGCATTCTTCGGTGCAGTGTAACTATCGGATGTGACGGTCGCCGCGGTCGCCTCCTTCTTCGGCTCTTCCTTCTTCGGCTCCTCCTTCGCCTCCTCCTTTGGCTTGGTGTATTTTTTAGGTTTCATAGCCATGACCTCCTCCTTTGGCTTCTCCTTCTTGGGTGTATCTACTTTTTCTTTTGGTTTCTTCTCCGCAGCAGTGTATCGAGAGGCATCATTCTTTCCTTTGGACTTCTTCTCATTTTTACTTTTGGGTTTCTTCTCGATGGTGGAAGGCTGGGAGGGCTCACTCTTTTTTTTGGATTTCTTCTCGGAGGCAACTTCAGATTTCTTCTCCTTAGCAGCCTTGGTGCCACCTTCGGGTTTCTTCTCCTTGCCAGCATAGCCAGAGGCACTTACTGGTTTCTTCTCTGCATCAACATTGTTGGGGCCGACATCAGGTTTCTTCTTAGCACTGTCATAGCCAGCGACGACTTCGGGTTTCGTCTCCGCGCTGGAGGAGACGTCTGCTCCGGAGACGGCATCTGGTTTCTTCTCCACATCAGTGGAGATGGCTTCGGGTTTCTTCTCAACACTGGCCGAGACAGCTTCGGGTTTCTTCTCAATACCGGCGGTGTATCCGCCGGTAGCTTCAGATTTCTTCACTTCACCGCCATAGTCAAGATCGCCATGGGCCAATGCTAGGGGGCTGGTGGAGGCAACAACGAGGAAGAGCAGAAGGGCTAGAGCGAGCTGGGCCCTCATGATAATCAATCAACCCGATGAACAGTGGTGGTGCGATGAAATGTCTGCAGGAGGAACTTGGGAGGTATTTCAATGGTGAGGGAGAGGGAGCTAGGGAAGGAGAAGAGAGATGGTGCTGGTGGGTCTTGTTCGTTTTTCCTAGAACCGTAGCCGCTAATTTTGTCCTGTAAAACCATGCGCCAGCCGTGAAGAAAGGAGCCAAAAGATAAGCCGGTAACTTTACTAAATAAGGGCTAATCCATGTTTTGTTTACATCTATTCTGGGTGATGTTAACAAAATAGACAGCATGCATGCATGCAACTTCCTTTTTCTTTTTATTTTTCCTTTTTTTGAGAGACTTGGTTTACTCAATAACATGTGGGTGCTCACCCGAGCTATCGACCATGGTAGATGCAAATATGATTACTCATCTAGCAATTCAGACATGTTGGAAAAAGTTGCTTTCATGCATCTAAAAAAATTACCATGTTATAGCCATCTTTGCAATGGACCATAGGATATTATTGCGGACTACAACAACTGTGGCATGTGCTCCTTGATACGCCATTGATCTCCCATTCCTGACAAGAACAAACATCGGTCAATGCTCATGATTCCACTGCTCTTGTCGCAACACCGCCGCACGGCTTGCATAGCACAATGCAGTCGCAGCACCATCTTCCCCAGTGCTGCCACAATTAAACTAGATAGACGAAGTTTAGTGTTCATTAGATTCGACAAAAAATCATAAAACTTGCGTGTGGCAGTTAAAAAGGAGAGCAAGCGTTAGTTTCCATGGACGAAACTGGTTGTGACAAAGCCTATCAGCCATCTCAACACCTTCTCTGTGGTGGTGTTATCTTTGGGATATTCAAGAGTCACTGGTTCCAGGATCCAGACATGAAAAACAACAACTAGTATGGGATTGCGGGAGTTGGACTTGCCATTTTTCTTGAAAATTTGCCTCATCCTGTATTTAACATTCACGAAAATACATTTCAGTTATATGTGAACTAGAATATTCTTGCGTACACGTCTACACCTACTCAATATATACGATTTTATGGGGTACCTTTCAAGTGTACCAAAAAATTCTTTGTTATACTATTTGTGAAGAAATTAATATAGCTCCAATGTCCAAGCCTCCATCAGCGAATATAAAGCTTACAATTTGAGCGGGATTGGATACATACCTGGTTTGCCCGCTCTAAAATTTGATGGAAATGGGGCACAAACTACATAGCCCTCTTCAAAGAAACCTTCCTTGAATGCTCGGATCAGGAAACTAAATTTAACAAGTAGTACTATTTTGTCTTCAGCTGATCAGCAGTTCTAGCTCCTCTGTTTGGTAGGAACAATGCTCGATATTCAGAATCTTCTACAGCTTTGACAAAGATTCAGAATATGTGTACTTATCTTGCACAATTTTGTCAAATACAGCTTCTTGTGTAGGTATTCATAATATCTCCATGGTTATTACTTAGAGAATTTCTAACCGATCCCAAATAAATAGTGCAGTATCAGGTGGAGTAAACTCTTAGTGGAGTAAATTTACTACAATCAGTTTTGGCCAGACCTAGCCGATCCCCTATATATAACGGTGTAATTTTTTTTCATTTGTTTTCCATTTTCGGCCATTGAAACACATTTCTTTGCTTCTTTATTCCATTCAAGGATATTTCGATACATTGGAGTACATTATTCACATATTCTTCGCTACGAGAGCAAGACCAAGGAAAATAGGAACCACAATTAGACATTTTAAAAGATATCTGATTTCCATAAGTGCTGCCACTAGTTGGATTAATATCTTTTCTATGTATTCATTGTTAATCCGCAGCTTCCCGACCTTGCACACTTCTTTCTTTCTTCTTTGATTTCGAAGAAGTAGACGTTGCTTCGCATGTAGTCTCATCTCTAGACTCTATTCTTGCAATCAGTGCACGAGCATCTCTCAATTTTCGTGCTATCAATAGATCGACGTAATCTTCTTATCAATACTAATACTTGCATCCATCCTACACATAAATTAGAGCAAACAATGAGCTACCGAAATTGTGTCGAATCCGGTGAACAACCGAATGAAAAGACTCATATACGCCATCTTTCTTGCACTTGAACAACACCCATCTTGGATGTTTCGGCATGGTAGAAACTTGGCGCACCACCTGCCGCGGGCCGTTTGGCTAGCGCCGAGCCTAGGCAATGGCCGTGCGTGTCTTCGCCGGCGAACCGCTCATGGGAGAGATCCGAGCGCTAGAGGCTGAATAAATACCTGCATGCGGTGTGGCGGCACTGTCGGGGCTGTGCGGTGTGGAGCGCCAGAAAAGAGTCTTGATGACCCACAAGTATATGGGATCAATCGTAGTCCTTTTGATAAGTAAGCGCGTCGAACCCAACGAGGAGCACGAGGAAATGCAAGTGGTTTTCAGCAAGGTATTTCCTGCAAGCACTAAAATAGTTGGTAACAGATAGATTGATAGTAATATAATTTGTAACAGACAAGTAACGGTAATGGCAAATAAAGTGCAGCAAGGTAGCCCAATCATTTTGTGGCAAAGGACAAACAAAAATGATCTCTTATATGAAGCAAAGCGTTCTTGAGGGTACACGGGAATTTCACCATGTCACTTTCACCATGCTTGTTTGATTCGTGTTCGCTACTTTGATAATTTGATATGTCGGTGGAACGGTGCTTAGGTGATGTTCTTACTTGAACAAACCTCCTACTTATGATTAACCCCCTCGCAAGCATCCGCAACTATGAGAAGAGTATTAAGATAAAATCTAACCATAGCATTAAACATATGGATCCAAATCAGTCCCTTACGAAGTAGCGCATAAACTAGGGTTTAAGCTTCTGTCACTCTAGCAACCCATCATCTAATAAGTACTCCACAATGCATTCCCTTAGGCCCAAATATGGTGAAGTGCCATGTATTCGACGTTCACATGACACCATTAAGGGAATCACAACATACATATCATCAAATATCGAACACATATCAAGTTCACATGATTACTTGCAACATGACTTCTCCCGTGACCTCAAGAACAAAAGTAACTAGTCACAAATGATAATCGTGCTCAAGATCATAGTGGTATTAAATAGCATAATCACTACTAGGGAAAACCCTAGCAGTAACGCTGGTTTTGTGCTCACTAGTAGCACGGGTAGGCGCGCTACTAATAAGGCGCTACAGCTACTGCTTAGCAGTAACGCGTGCACGCACGCGCTACTGCTAGGACGAATAGCTGCAGCGTTTGTTCACTCCGACGCTACTGCTAATGTAACTACTGGCAGCGTGTTTTCTCTCCATCGCTACTAGTATTCTTTTTTTATTTTTCATTTTTAGTTTATTTATTCGCCATCGTACAAATATTGATACAATACCAGTTATAAGGTTTACATCATTATGTCCATAACAGTGTCAAATGAAGGTGGATTAGGTTCAAGTGGAGGCAATATGTGGTGCATGTCAAAAGTATACTACTAATCCAAACTTGATCTAGTTTGGACTAGTAGTACTTTCGATGTGCACCACATGTTGCCTCCACTTGAATCTAATCCGCCGGCACAAGATATTTAATCATCAACATGGTCATTACCACCAACAGTATTTATTTAATCACCACTAACACTAGCTAATAATAATCATCATAGTCATTACCACTAACACTAGCTATTTTATCATCATAGTAATAGTGTAGCACATCATCATCCTGAAACTCATTTCTAGCTAGCTAATCACTCTTGCTGCTCTCTCTTAGGTAAAACAACATAAAACATGTGTAGCCCTCCTCCTTGATCAAGTTGGAGCATGTAGATGAACCTGTCTCCTAATCGTGGGTAGCGCCTCTGTTTGCTGCCCCCTAGTACTTTTCTGCGCTCCCCCATCACATATTTGGTCCAGTCTTGCACTATTAAGCATCCGTCGCTAATCTTGAATGCACTAAAGTAATCTGTAGGATATCTTGGCCGTAAGCTGATAATACTCATGGTACCTTTAGTCTCGATCCCATAAGGCACAACATTCATCGGGAGTCCCTGTTGAAGAACATCGTATGGTAACACAGTTAGCAATGAAGTTTAGCTTCAAAAATAATGTATGGAAAAGATGCACTGAGGAAAAATAGTAAAAATCTTACCATCCTTCCTAAATAGATGTGACCGTAGTTCATTACGAACACTATTGGTCGCACGTTTTCAGTACTAACATTTCTAAATCCAGGAAGAAAATTTGTCTTGACAGTATCAAGATCCTCAAGCCATGAAACATAATGACTTAGCTCCTGGCAGTTTAGTTAAGCCTCGGGACAGTAGTAGGTCCTGTCTACCAAGCGCTGGACATGTTTGCTTGCACCGAAATAAGCTGACAATACAAATTAGTTGTCAACTATTTTTGAATAAACAATATCAAAGACATAAATATGGTTGAGAAACTTACATAATGGTATAACTGGAGGCGTGTGCACATCGACCCAGATGTCGGTATTACCTTCAATATCATCTTCTGGACGAATATCAAAGGTGATAACCATATCAGGCTCAAATGCATAAGTCTTGCATAGTGCTCGCCATGTTTTGCATCCAAAATAGGTGTAGTCATCTGAATTGTATAATTTTGCATGGAAAATATAACCATGCTCGGTCTTCAAATAAACTTTCTTTACCTCCGTAGTATGACTGAAACCTATCTTATCCAATATAAAAACTCTTGCATGGCAGGGGATACGCTAGTAGAATAGTAAAAAATATATATAAGTTGAAGCAAATGAAGCAGATGTCATGCTTAATTACGAAAAAAGACTTGTCGTTATGACTTACTGTATCCACTTCGAAGTTGTTGTCCAGCTTGATGCTGAAGCGCCTATCATCATCTAGGAAGATTCCGTCGCACAGGCCGCGCTCTTCTTCGCAGTATTTGCAAATACCGAAATCCTTTTCGTCGTCAGACATTTCCTATGTTCATAGTTAAAACATTAATTGAAAATCGATCGAAGACAACTACCGGGATACTCAACCCACAAATCTGGGGCACTCGATATCACACAAATTCTGGCACAAGTCATGCCAAAATTCACGGAAAAATCCGGCATGACCTTTGCTAAAATAGGATATATCGAGCGCCTAAAATTTGCCGGAACGGAAATGAATCAACACTCCGGCAAAACATAGGCCACTCGGAGGTGTAACCTGCAAACATGACCGGCCACTTGGATATTGAGCAACACAAGATATACATTTCAAAATATCTTATAGGACTCAAATTAGCATGCATTCAATAAGCAAAAGTAAATCATCTCATGCGCCTGTACATCGTCGAATATTATCACTAATACATCACGAATAGTGTCATACATATAACTTCACTAATACAACTAAAACCCTAGCACACGACGGTATCGGCGCAGGCGGTGGACACCACAGAGAAGGAACCATCATGGGATCATAGCTCCGGTGAGATCCACGGAGAACCTGCCGGTATTGGAGAACCTGTGCTCCAACGCAAACAAGTAGCGACGGACGGCGCGTCCTCCTCATCGACACGGTGACGCACCACCTCCATGAGTCCTCGAGCCTCTGGACCATCACCGCCCCGCGACCGCCACCAAAGAAGGTTCGGTCAACGACAGGCTGGCTCCTCACCAACCTCGCCCCGGTGAGTAGCGCCTCCAGTACCACCCAGTGAGCCCAGTCCCGGACATGGCCCATCTGGTGGCGCAGGTGTCCTCCGCCGACTCGACGACGAGGATGCGGGATAAGCATCGTCGACGTTGATGCGGGAACTACTATAAATAAAAATAAACTTACTATAAATAAAATTACTATAAATAAAAATTAGTACCTAGTTCTTACTAACTAATTAGTACCTAGGAACTACTGCCCTATAAATAATAATTACATAGAAATTATTATGCATTAGAATAGTGTTTATTCATAAACCTATTTATCACAAGTTGAATACTTCATGTCACATAGCTATTGACTAATACACTTAAGCAATATGAGAAATAAATTCGCGTTCGTATCAAGAAAACATCTGAGCCGCATCCGTATCCTTTCCACCCCTAGATGAACCCTAACTAATTTGACCACTATCCGATCCGCATCCGATTCTTTTCCACCCCTAGATGAACCCTAACTAATTTGACCACTACCCGATCTGCATCCGATTCCTTTCCACCCCTAGATGAACCGTAACTAATTTGATGCAATTAATATTTGAAGAACCTAGGAAGAGGTAGGGGAGGGGGAGGAGCAGGCGTGCTCACCTCGGGTGCGCGGTGACGGAGGGGCAGGCGGCGTTGAGGTCGGGGTCGGGGCTCGGGCGCGCGGCGGAGGCGGCGTCGAGGTCGGGGTCGGGGCGGCGCCCAGGTGTCGGAGCTTGAGAGAGTCTTGGCGGCCCGACGGGCGACGGCAATGGCGACAACGCGGAGGGAGTTGGGATTTGGGGGAAGTGGCCATGGTGAGAACGAACCATGCGGTTAAGTCAAAAGTAGCAGTAGCGCGTTCCAGGAAGAGCGCTACTGCTAAGCTAGCTACAGCGTGTTTCCCTATACGCGCTACTGCTATTCCTTTTTCTATTTTCCCCTTTTTCACTTATTTTTCTTTACATTTTAGTTTTTTCCTTTCACCTTTTTCTATTTATTTCATATACATTTACTTTTCTATTTGCTTTTCATTTTATTTTATTTCCTTTACCAGTAGCGCTTGCCGGCGTAAACGCGCTGCTACAAAGATTCTAGCGGTAGCGCTGTTCGACGTAGATCGCTACTACTATGTGTAGCCTATCGGCTAGGCCGTGTGAATTTTAGTAGTAGCGCCTTTATCTTCTGGCGCGCTACTGCTACAAACGTATATGTAGCGCGGTTTACATCAGCGCGCTACTGCTACTTAGCACCAGTGTTCTTTTTTAACGCGCGCTACTGCTATAAATTTCTGTGTATAAGGTTTTCCCTAGTAGTGAATGGATCTGAACAAATAATATTCCACCAAATAAACCATATATTAATCAACTACAATACGTAATCAACACTACTAGTCACCCACAGGTACCAATCTGAGGTTCCAGTACAAAGATTGAACACAGGAGATGAACTAGGGTTTGAGAGGAGATGGTGCTATTGAAGATGTTGATGAAGATTGGCCTTTCAAAGATGAGAGGGTTGTTGGTGATGATGATGGCTTCGATTCCCCCCTCTGGGAGGGAAGTACCCCCGGCAGAATCGCTCTGCTGGAGGGCAAAAGTGCTCCTGCCCAAGTTCCACCTCAAGACGGCGGCGCTCTGTCCCGAAAGTCCTCTCCTGATTTTTTCTAGGTCAAAATGACCTATATACTAGAAGATGGGCACCGGAGGTGGGCTGGGCTGAGCACAACCCACTAGGGAGCGCATGGGGGGCCTGACGCGCCCTGGTGTCTTGTGCTCACCAGGTGGCCCCCTCCGGTAGTTCTTTTCTCCAATATTTATTAAATATTCCAAAATAATTCTTCGTAAAATTTCAGCTCATTTGGAGATGTGCAGAATAGGTATATCTGATGTAGCTTTTTCAGGTCCAGAATTCCTGCTGCCGGTATTCTCCCTCTTTATGTAAACCTTGCATATTATGAGATAAAAGGCATTAGAATTACTCCGTAAAGAATTATTATGCATAAAAACAATATAAATAATAGTAGGTAATCATGATGCAAAATGGATGTATCAAACCCACAAAAAAAATTAGGAGAAGAACGGTAGTGGATTGCTTAAGGGTAGATCTATTCTGAGCATTGCAAATTCTATACCAAGTATTTTTTAAATTCACTCCCCCCTTTGTTTAAAATTGAGAACCTCACTTTCCGGGGTACTAACTATGATAGAAGGACTAGCCATGAAAGCAAAGTAAGCAATATAGCACACAAGCAAAAGAAAAGATGAATGGAAAGAAGGTGAATAAAAAGGCAACTATTTTTATGTTTTATTCTGAAAACGTTTTAGAAGTGGGGGAGAGGAAACCAAGAGGCAAATGGGAAATATTGTAAGTGCAAGAGATGAGAGTTTATGATAGGTACTTGGTAGGTTGATGTAGAACTTCCCCGGCAACGGCGCCAGAAATTCTTCCTCCTACTTCTTGAGCTTGCGTTTATTTTTTTCCTTAAGAGGAAAGGGTGATGCTGAAGGAAATATGCCCTAGAGGCAATTATAAAGTTGTTATTTTATATTTCCTTATATCATGATAATTTTTTATTATTCATGATAGAATTGTATTAAGCGGAAAGTTGATACATGTGTGGATACATAGACAAAACACTGTGTCCCTAGTAAGCCTCTACTAGACTAGATTGTTAATCAAAGCTGGTTAAGTTTCCTAACCATAGACATGTGTTGTCATTTGATGAATGAGATCACATCATTAGGAGAATGATGTGATGGACAAGACCCATCCGTTAGCTTTAGCATATTGATCGTTCAGTTTTATTGCTATTGCTATCTTCATGTCATATACATATTCCTTTGACTATGAGATTATGCAACTTCCGAATACCGGAGGAATACCTTGTGTGCTATCAAAAGTCACAACATAACTGGGTGATTGTAAAGATGCTCTACGGGTATCTCCGAAGGTGTTTGTTGGGTTTGCATAGATCGAGATTAGGATTTGTCACTTCGAGTATCGGAGAGGTATCTCCGGGCCCTCTCGGTAATGCATATCATAATAAGCCTTGCAACCAATGTGACTAATGAGTTAGTTGCGGGATGATGTATTACGGAATGAGTAAATAGATTTGCCGGTAACGAGATTGAACTAGGTATTAAGATATACCGACGATCGAGGCAAGTAACATACCGATGACAAAAGGAATAACGTATGTTGTCATTACGGTACGGCCGATAAAGATCTTCATAGAATATGTGGGAACCAATATGAGCATCCAGGTTCCGCTGTTGGTTATTGACCAGAGAGGTGTCTCGGTTATGTCTAAATAGTTCTCGAACCCGTAGGGTCCGCACACTTAACGTTCGATGACGATTTTGTATTATATGAGTTATGTGATTCGGTGACCGAATGTAGTTCGGAGTCCCGGATGAGATCACGGACATGACGAGGAGTCTCGAAATGGTCGAGAGGTAAAGTTTCATATATAGGACGATGATATTCGGACACCGGAAGTGTTGTGGGGGTACCGGGACATATCAGGTCACCGGAAGGGGTTCCGGGCATCCCCCCGGCAACTACATGGGCCTAATGGGCCAAGAATGGGACAGACCAACCCCTAGGGGGCTGGTGCGCCCCATGTAGGCCAAAATAGAGGGTAAGGAAAGAGGATAAGAGAGAAACGAAGGGGAGGGATTCGGCCTCCCTATTCCTTCTCTCCCCCACCTCCTTCCTTCCCCCTCCGGATGAATATGGAAGGGGGAGGCCGAATTGGGAGGTGCCCAAGTAGGATTCCTCCTACTTGGGGCGCCCCCTTGGCTGCCTCTCCTCCCTCCATCATATATATATATATATATATATATATATATATATATATATATATATATATATATATATATATATATATATATATATATATATATATATATATATATATATATATAGGGGCACCGCTAGAACACACAACAACATCTGTTAGCCGTGTGCTTAGGCGAAGCCCTGCACGGATCACTTCACCATCACCGTCACCATGCCGTCGTGCTGACGGAACTCTCCCTCGACACTTTGCTGGATCAAGAGTTCGAGGGACGTCATCGAGCTGAACGTGTGCAGAACTTGGAGGTGCAGTACGTTCTTGCTTGATCAGTCCAAACTAGAAGAAGTTCGACTACATCAACAGCGTTGTCAAATGCTTCCGCTTTCGGTGTACGAGGGTACGTAGGCACACTCCCCCCTCTCGTTGCTATGCATCTCCTAGATAGATCTTGCATGAGCGTAGGAAATTTTTGAAATTGCATGCTACGTTCCCCAACAGTGGCATCCGAGCCAGGTCTATGCGTAGATGATATGCACTAGTAGAACACAAAGAGTTGTGGGCGGTGATCATCATACTGCTTACCACCAATGTCTTATTTTGATTCGGTGGTATTGTTGGATGAAGCGGCCCAAACTAACCTTACATGACCACGTTCATGATACCGGTTCCACCGACTGACATGCAACTAGTTTTGCATAAAGGTGGCTGGCGGGTGTCTGTTTCTCCAACTTTATTTGAATTGAATTTGACTGCGGCCGGTCCTTGTTGAAGGTTAAAACAGCAAACTCGATAAATCACCATTGTGGTTTTGATGCATAGGTAAGAACGGTTCTTGCTAGAAGCCCGTAGCAGCCACGTAAAACTTGCAACAACAAAGTAGAGGACGTCTAACTTGTTTTTGCAGGGCATGTTGTGATGTGATATGGTCAAGACATGATGTGATATACGTTATTGTATGAGATGATCATGTTTTGTAAAAGTTATCGGCAACTGGCAGGATCCTTATGGTTGTCGCTTTATTGTATGAAATGCAAACTCCATGTAATTGCTTTACTTTATCACTATACGTTAGTTGGCGAGACAACCATGACGCTACGATGGAGATCAGGGTGTCAAGCCGGTGAGGATGGACATCATGACGGTGCTTTGGAGATGGAGATCAAAGGCACAAGATGATGATGGCCATATCATGTTACATATTTTGATTGCATGTGATGTTTATCTTTTATGCATCTTATTTTGCTTAGTACGGCGGTAGCATTATAAGATGATCCCTCACAAAAATTTCAAGGTATAAGTGTTCTCCTGAGTATGCACCATTGCGACAGTTTGTCGTGCCGTGAAACCACGTGATGATCAGGTGTGATAAGCTTTACGTTCACATACAACGGGTGCAAGACAGTTTTGCACATGCGGAATACTCGGGTTAAACTTGACGAGCCTAGCATGTACAGACATGGCCTCGGAACACTGGAGACCAAAAGGTCGAACGTGAATCATATAGTAGATATGATCAACATAGAGATGTTCACCATTGAAGACTACTCCATCTCACGTGATGATCGAACATGGTTTAGTTGATATGGATCACGTGATCATTTAGATGACTCGAGGGATGTCTATCTAAGTGGGAGTTCTTAAGTAATTTTATTAATTGAACTTAATTTATCATCAACTTAGTCCTGATAGTATTAGCATATCTATTTTGTAGATCAATACCTCGCGTATAGCTCCCCTATTTTATTTTTGATATGTTCCTAGAGAAAACTAAGTTGAAAGATGATAGTAGCAATGATGCGGACTGGGTCTGTGATCTAAGGATTATCCTCATTGTTGCACAGAAGAATTATGTCCTTGATGCACCGCTAGGTGACAGACCTATTGCAGGAGCAGATGCAGATGTTATGAACGTTTGATAAGCTCCGTATGATGACTACTTGATAGTTTAGTGCACCATGCTTTACGGCTTAGAACCGGGACTCCGAAAATGTTTTGAACGCCATGGAGCATACGAGATGTTCCAAGAGATGAAAATGATATTTCATACTCATGCTCGTGTTAAGAGGTATGAGACCTCTGACAAGTACTTTGCCTACAAGATGGAGGAGAATAGCTCAACAAGTGAGCATGTGCTCAGAATGTCTGGGTACTACAATCACTTGAATCAAGTGGGAGTTAATCTTCCAGATAAGATAGTGATTGACAGAGTTCTCTAGTCACTATCACCAAGTTACTAGAACTTTGTGATGAACTATAATATGCAAGGGATGACGAAAACGATTCCCAAGCTCATCGTGATGCTGAAATCGGCGAAAGTAGAAATCAAGAAATAGCATCAAGTGTTGATGGTTAACAAAACCACTAGTTTCAAGAAAAAGGGCAAGGGAAAGAAAGGGAACTTCAAGAAGAATGGCAAGCAAGTTGCCACTCCCGTGAAGAAACCCAAAGCTAGACCTAAGCCTGAAACTGAGTGCTTCTACTCCAAAGGGAATGGTCACTAGCAGCGGAACTACCCCAAAAACTTGGCGGATAAGAAGGATGGCAAAGTGAACAAAGGTATATTTGATATACATGTTATTGATGTGTACTTTACTAGTGTTCATAGTAGCCCCTGGGTATTTGATACCAATTCAGTTGCTAATATTTGTAACTCGAGACAGGAGTTGCAAAATAAACAGATACTAGTTAAGGGCAAGGTGACGATGTGTGCTGGAAGTGATTCCAAGGTTGATAAGATCTCCATCGCACACTCCCTTTACCTTCGGGGTTAGTGTTGAACCTAAAATAAATGTTATTTGGTGTTTGCGTTGAGCATGAATATGATTGGATCATGTTTATTGCAATACGGTTATTATTCATTTAAGTCAAAGAATAATTGTTGTTCTGTTTACATGAATAAAACCTTCTATGGTCATACACTCAATATAAATAGTTTATTGAATCTCGATCATAGTGATACACATATTCATAATATTGATGCCAAAAGATGCAAAGTTGATAATGATAGTGCAACATAATTGTGGCACTACCGTTTAGGTCATATTGGTGTAAAGCCCATGAAGAAACTCCATACAAATGGGCTTTTGGAATCACTTGATTATGAATAATTTGATACTTGCGAACCATGCCTCATGGGCAAGATCACTAAAAATCCGTTCTCCGGAACAATGAAGTGAGCCAATGACTCGTTGGAAATAACACATACCGATGTATGTGGTCCTATGAGTGTTGAGGCACGCGGCAGGTATCGTTATTTTCTGACCTACACAGATGATTTGAGCAGATATGGCTATATCTACTTAATGAAACACAAGTCTCAAACATTTGAAAAAGTTCAAATAATTTCAGAGTGAAGTGGAGAATCATCGTAACAAGAAAATAAAGTTTCTATGATCTGATCGCGGAGGCGAATATTTGAGTTACGAGTTTGGCCTTCAATTAAAACAATGTGGAATAGTTTCACAACTCACGCCACCTGGAACACCACAGCGTAATGGTGTGTCGAAACGTCATAAACGTACTTTATTAGATATGGTGCGATCCATGATGTCTCTTACCGATTTACCACTATTGTTTTGGGGTTATGCATTAGAGACAACCGCATTTAGATTAAATAGGGCACCATCTAAATCCGTTGAGATGACACCGTATGAACTGTGATTTGGCAAGAAACCTAAGCTGTCATTTCTTAAAGTTTGGGGTTGTGATGCTTATGTGAAAAAGTTTCAGCATGATAAACTCGATCCCAAATCGGAGAAGTGCGTCTTCATAGGGTACCCAAAAGAAACTGTTGGGAACACCTTCTATCACAGATCTGAAGGCCAGATCTTTGTTGCTAAGAATGGATCCTTTCTAGAGAAGGAGTTTCTCTCGAAAGAAGTGAGTGCGAGGAAAGTAGAACTTGATGAGGTAATTGTACCTTCTATCGAATTGGAAAGTAGCTCATCAAAGAAAACCGTTCCCGTGATGCGTACACCAACTAGTGAGGAAGCTAATGATCAAGATCATGAAACTTCAGATCAAGTTACTACCGAACCTTGTAGGTCAACCAGAGCACGTTCCGCACCAAAGTGGTATGGTAATCCTGTTCTGGAAGTCATGTTACTAGACCATGATGAATGTACGAACTATGAGGAAGCGATGATGAGCCCAAATTCTGCAAAATGGCTTGAGGCCATGAAATCTGAGATAGGATCCATGCATGAGAACAAAGTATGGACTTTGGTTGACTTGCCCGATGATCGGCAAGCCATTGAAAATAAATGGATCTTCAAAAGGAACACAGACACTGATGGTAGTGTTACTATCTACAAAGCTCGACTTATCGCAAAAGGTTTTCGACAAGTTCAAGGTGCTGAGTACGATGAGACTTTCTCACCCGTAGCGATGCTTAAGTCTGTCCGAATCATGTTATTGCCACATTTTATAAAATCTGGGAAATGGATATCAAAACTGCTTTCCTTAATGGATTTCTTAAAGAAGACTTGTATATGATGTAACCAAAAGGTTTTTTCGATCCTAAAGGTGCTAACAAAGTGTGCAAACTCTAGCAATCCATCTATGTACTGGTGCAAGCATCTCAGAGTTGGAATATATGCTTTGATAAGGTGATCAAATCATATAGTTTTATGCAGACTTATGGTGAAGCCTGTATTTACAAGAAAGTGAGTGGGAGCTCTGTAGCATTTCTGATATTATATGTGGATGACATATTATTGATTGGAAATGATATAGAATTTCTGGATAGCATAAAAGGATACTTGAATAAGAATTTTTCAATAAAAGACCTCGGTAAAGCTGCTTATATATTAGGCATCAAGATCTATAAAGGTAGATCAAGACGCTTGATAAGATTTTTCAATGAGTACATACCTTGACAAGATTTTGAAGGAGTTCAAAATGGACCTGTCAAAGAAAGAGTTCTTGCCTGTATTGTAAAGTGTGAAGTTGAGTAAGACTCAAAGCCTGACCACGACATAAGATAGAGAGAGAATGAAAGTCATTCCCTATGCCTCAGTCATAGGTTCTATAAAGTATGCCATGCTGTGTACCAGACCTATTGTGTAATTTGCCATGAGTTTAGCAAGGGGGTACAATAGTGATCTAGAAGTAGATCACTCGACAGCGGTCAAAATTTTCCTTAGAGGACAAAGGAAATATTTCTCGGTTATGGAGGTGATAAAGAGTTCGTCGTAAAGAGTTACGTCGATGCAAGCTTTGACACCGATCTGGATGACTCCGAGTCTCGATCTAGATACATATTGAAATTGGCAGCAATTAGCTAGAGTAGCTCCATGCGGAGCATTGTAGACATAGAAATTTGCAAAATACATACAGATCTAAATGTGGCAGACCCTTTGACTAAACTTCTCTCACAAGAAAAACATGATCACACCTTATTACTCTTTGGGTGTTAATCACATGACGATGTGAACTAGATTATTGACGCTAGTCAACCCTTTGGGTATTGGTCACATGACGATGTGAACTATAGGTGTTAATCACATGGCGATATGAACTATAGGTGTTATTCACATGGCGATGTGAACTAGATTATTGACTCTAGTGCAAGTGGGGGACTGAAGTAAATATGCCCTAGAGGCAATAATAAAGTTGTTATTTTATATTTCCTTATATCATGATAAATGTTTATTATTCATGCTAGAATTGTATTAACCGGAAACTTGATACATGTGTGGATACATAGACAAAACATCGTGTCCCTAGTAAGCCTCTACTAGACTAGCTCGTTAATCAAAGATGGTTAAGTTTCCTAACCATAGACATGTGTTTTCATTTGATGAACGGGATCAAATCATTAGGAGTATAATGTGATGGACACGACCCATCCGTTAGCTTAGCATATTGATCGTCAGTTTTGTTGCTATTGCTTTCTTCATGTCATATACATATTCCTTTGACTATGAGATTATGCAACTCCTGAATACCGGAGGAATACCTTGTGTGCTATCAAAGTCAACAACGTAACTGGGTGATTATAAAGATTCTCTACAGGTATCTCCGAAGGTGTTTGTTGGGTTGGCATAGATCGAGATTAGGATTTGTCACTCCGAGTATCGGGGAGGTATCTCTAGGCCCTCTCGGTAATGCACATCATAATAAGCCTCGCAAGCAATGTGACCTAATGAGTTAGTTGTGGGATGATGTATTACGGAACGAGTGAATAGACTTGCTGGTAACGAGATTGAACTAGGTATGAAGATACCGACGATCGAATCTCGGGCAAGTAACATACCGATGACAAAGGGAATAACGTATGTTGTCATTACGGTACGACCGATCAATATCTTCATAGAATATGTGGGAACCAATATGAGCATCCAGGTTCCACTGTTGGTTATTGACCGGAGATGTGGGTTATGTCTACATAGTTCTCGAACCCGTAGGGTCAGCACGCTTAACGTTCGATGACAATTTTGTATTATATGAGTTATGTGATTTGGTGACCGAATGTTGTTCAGAGTCCCGGATGAGATCACGGACATGACGAGGAGTCTCGAAATGGTCGAGAGGTAAAGATTCATATATAGGACGATGATATTCGGACACCGGAAGTGTTCTGGGGGTACCAGGTATATATCGGGTCACCGGAAGGGGTTCCGGGCATCCGCCTGCTACCTCTTGAGCACTGTGTTGGTTTTTCACCGAAGAGGAAGGGATGATGCAGTAAAGTAGCATAATTATTTCCCTCAGTTTTTGAGAACCAAGGTATCAATCCAGTAGGAGACCACCCACAAGTCCCTCGTACCTACAGAAAACGATAGCAACTCGCAACCAATGCTTAGGGGTTGTCAATCCCTTCACGATCACTTACGAGAGTGAGATCTGATAGAGATAATAAATAATATTTTTGGTATTTTTGATATAGATAGATGCAAAGTAAAAAGTAAAAGGCAGAGTAAAACAAAGCAAGTAAATAAAGTGATATAGATTGATATGACGAGAATAGACCCGGGGGCCATAGGTTTCACTAGTGGCTTCTCTCAAGAGCATAAGTATTCTACGTTGGGTGAACAAATTACTGTTGAGCAATTGACAGAATTGAGCATAGTTATGAGTATATCTAGGCAATGATCGTGTATATAGGCATCACGTCCAAAACAAGTAGATCGAAACGATTCTGCATCTACTACTATTACTCCACTCGTCGACCGCTATCCAGCATGCATCTAGAGTATTAAGTAAAAACAGAGTAACGCCGTAAGCAAGATGACATGATGTAGAGGGATAAATTCATGCAATATGATAAAAACCCCATCTTGTTATCCTCGATGGCAACAATACAATACGTGCCTTGCAACTCTTTCTGTCACTGAGTAAGGACACCGCAAGATTGAACCCAAAGCTAAGCACTTCTCCCATGGCAAGAACTACCAATCTAGTTGGCCAAACCAAAAAGATAATTCGAAGAGACTTGCAAAGATAACTCAATCATACACAAAAGAATTCAAAGAATAATCAAATATTTTCCATAGATAATACTGGATCATAAACCCACAATTCATCGGTCTCAACAAACACACCGCAAAAAGAAGATTACATCGAATAGATCTCCATGAGAGAGGGGGAGATCATTGTATTGAGATCGAAAAAGAGAGAAGAAGCCATCTAGCTAATAACTATGGACCTGAAGGTCTGAAATAAACTACTCACACTTCATGGGAGAGGCTATGATGATGTATAAGCCCTCCGTGATGACGGCCCTCTCCGGCGGAGCTCCGGAACAGGCCCCAAGATGGGATCTCGTGGATACAGAAAGTTGCGGCGGTGGAATTAGGTTTTTGGCTCCTGTTCTGATCGATCGGGGATACGTAGGTATATATAGGAGGAAGGAGTACGTCGGTGGAGCTCCGAGGGGCCCATCAGGTAGGGGGCGCGCCCCTACCCTCGTGACCGCCTCCGGCGTTCCTCGGCGTAGGGTCCAAGTCTTTTGTGTCTTATTCGGGAAGAAAATCATGTTCCAAAAAGGATTTTTCTGTTTGGACTCTGTTTGATATTCTGTTTCTTCGAAATACTGAAAAAGGCAAAAAACAGCAATTCTGGGCTGGGCCTCCGGTTAATAGGTTAGTCCCAAAAATAATATAAAAGTGGAAAATAAAGCCCAATATAGTCCAAAACAGTAGATAAAGTAGCATGAAGCAATCAAAAATTATAGATACATTGGAGACGTATCAGGCATCCCCAAGCTTAATTCTTGCTCGTCCTCGAGTAGGTAAATGATAAAAAAAGAATTTTTGATGCGGAGTGATACTTTGGCATAATTTCAATGTGAATCATCTTAGTTGTGGTATGAATATTCAGATCCGAAAGATTCAAGACAAAAGTTCATATTGACATAAAAATAATGATACTTCAAGCATACTAACTAAGCAATTATGTCTTCTCAAAATAACATGGCCAAAGAAACTTATCCCTACAAAATCATATAGTCTGGCTATGCTCCATCTTCCCCACACAAAATATTTAAATCATGCACTACCCCGATGACAAGCCAAGAAATTGTTTCATACTTTAACATTTTCAGAACTTTTTCAATCTTCACGCAATACATGAGCGTGAGCCATGGATATAGCACTATATGTGGAATAGAATGGTGGTTGTGGAGAAGACAAAAATGGACAAGATAGTCTGACATCATTATCATCCTTTACTCACTGGGACAATGTTCTAATAATGATGATCATCACACTTTTATTTTCTTACAACTCAACAATTACAACTCGATTCTTAGAACAAAATATGACTCCATGTGAATGCCTCCGGCGGTGTACCGGGATATGCAATGAAACATGACTGACATGTATGAAAGAATTTTGAAAGGTGGCTTTGCCACAAATATGATGTCAACTACATGATCATGCTAGCAACATGACAATAATGGAGCGTGTCATAATAAACGGAATGGTGGAAAGTTGCATGGCAATATATCTCGGAATGGCTATGGAAATGCCATAATAGGTAGGTATGGTGGCTTTTTTGAGGAAGATATATGGTGAGTGTATGATACCGGCGAAAAGTGCGCGGTATTAGAGAGGCTAGCAATGGTGGAAGAATGGGAAAAAGTGCATATAATCCATGGACTCAACATTAGTCATAAAGAACTCATATACTTATTGCAAAAATCTAGAAGTTATCAAAGCAAAGTATTACGCGAATGCTCCTAGGGGGATACATTGGTAGGAAAAGACCATCGCTCGTCCACGACCGCCACTCATAAGGAAGACAATCAATAAATAAATCATGCTCCGACTTCATCACATAACGGTTCACCATACGTGCATGCTACGGGAATCACAAACTTCAACACACGTATTCTTTAAATTCACAACTACTCAACTAGCATGATTCTAATATCACCATCTTAATATCTCAAAACAATTATCAAGCATCAAACTTTTCTTAGTATTCAACGCACTCAAAAGAAAGTTTCACATATCTTGAACACCAAGTATATTAACATTAAGCACATTACCATGCTATTAAAGTCTCTCAAAATAATCTAAGTGAAGCATGAGAGATCAAATAGTTTCTTTAAAACAAATCCACCACCATGCTCTAAAAGATCTAAGTGAAGTACTAGAGCAAAAATTATCACGCTCAAAAGATATAAGTGAAGCACTATGAGCAAAACTATCAAGCTCAAAAGATATAAGTGAAGCACAAAGAGTATTCTAACAAATTCCAAATCATGTATGGCTCTCTCAAAAGGTGTGTACATCAAGGATAATTGTGGTAAACTAACAAGCAAAGACACAAATAATACAAGACGCTCCAAGCAAAACACATATCATGTTGGTGAATAAAAATATAGCTCCAAGTAAATTACCGATGGAAGTGGACGAAACAGGGGATGCCTTCCGGGGCATCCCCAAGCTTTGAATTTTTGGTGTCCTTGGATTATCTTGGGGGTGCCATGGGCATCCCCAAGCTTAGGATCTTGCCACTCCTTGTTCCATAATCCATCAAAAGAATTCACCCAAAACTTGAAAACTTCACAACACAAAACTCAACAGAAATCTCGTGAGCTCCGTTAGAGAAAGAAAACAAAAGACTACTTCAAGGTACTGTAATGAACTCATTATTTATTTATATTGGTGTTAAACCTACTTTATTCCAACTTCTCTATGGTTTATAAACTAATTTACTAGCCATAGATTCATCAAAATAAGCAAACAATACACGAAAAACAGAATCTGTCAAAAACAGAACAGTCTGTAGCAATCTTGCTTCACTTATATCTATTTAGAGAGATGACAGGAACTGGTCATTCACATGGTTAGTCATAAAATCCTACATAAAACTTGTAGATCACTGAATATGATATGTTTGATTCCTTGCAATAGTTTTGCGATATAAAGGTGGTGATATTAGAGTCGTGCTAGTTGAGTAATTGTGAAATTGAGAAATACTTGTGTTGAGGTTTGCAAGTCCCGTAGCATGCACATATTGTGAACCGTTATGTAACGAAGTCGGAGCATGAGGTGTTTATTGATTGCCTTCCTTATGAGTGGCGGTCGGGGACGAGCGATGGTCTTTTCCTACCAATCTATCCCCCTAGGAGCATGCGCGTAGTACTTTGTTTCGATGACTAATAGATTTTTGCAATAAGTATGTGATTTCTTTATGACTAATGTTGAGTCCATGGATTATACGCACTTTTACCTTTCCATCATTGCTAGCCTCTTCGGTACCGTGCATTGCCCTTTCTCACCTCAAGAGTTGGTGCAAACTTCGCCGGTGCATCCAAACCCCGTGATACGATACGCTCTATCACACATAAGCCTCATTATATCTTCCTCAAAACAGCCACCATACCTACCTATCATGGCATTTCCATAGCCATTCCGAGATATATTTCCATGCAACTTTATCATCATCATCATCATATTCATGACTTGAGCATTCATTGTCATATTGCTTTGCATGATCGTAAGATAGCTAGCATGATGTTTTCATGGCTTGTCCGTTTTTTGATTTCATTGCTACGCTAGATCATTGCACATCCCGGTACACCGCCGGCAGCATTCATATTGAGTCATATCTTTGTTCTAGTATCGAGTTGTAATATCGAGTTGTAAGTAAATAAAAGTGTGATGATCATCATTATTAGAGCATTGCCCCATAAAAAAAAAGAGAGGCCAAAGAAGCCTAAATAAAAAAACGGGGCCAAAGAAGCCCGCAAAAAAAGGGAAAAATAAAAAGGGGCAATGTTACTATCTCTTTTTCCACACTTGTGCTTCAAAGTAGCACCATGTTCTTCATGTACTGAGTCTCATATCTTGTGCTTCAAAGTAGCACCATGATCTTCATATAGATTGTCTCCTATGTTGTCACTTTCATATACTAGTGGGAATTTTCATTATAGAACTTGGCTTGTATATTCCAACGATGGGCTTCCTCAAATGCCCTAGGTCTTCATGAGCAAGCAAGTTGGATGCACACCCACTTAGTTTCTTTTGTTGAGCTTTCATACACTTATAGCTCTTAGTGCATCAGTTGCATGGCAATCCCTACTCCTCACATTGACATCAATTGATGGGCATCTCCATAGCCCGTTGATTAGCCGCGTTGATGTGAGACTTTCTCTCTTTTTTTTTCTTCTCCACATAACCCCCACCGTCATATTCTATTCCACCTATAGTGCTATGTCCATGGCTCACGCTCATGTATTGCGTGAAAGTTGAAAAGGTTTGAGAAACGTCAAAAGTATGAAACAATTGCTTGGCTTGTCATCGAGGTTGTGCATGATGTGAATATTTTGTGTGGTGAAGATGGAGCATAGCCAGACTATATGATTTTGTAGGGATGAGCTTTCTTTGGCTATGTTATTTCAATAAGACATAATTGCTTGGTTGGTATGCTTGAAGTATTATTGTTTTTATGTCAAACAATAGACTATTGCCTTGAATCACTCATGTCTTAATATTCATGCCATGATTAGACATATGATCAGGATTATGCTAGGTAGCATTCCACATCAAAAATTATCTTTTTTTATGATTTACCTACTCGAGGACGAGCAGGAATTAAGCTTGGGGATGCTGATACGTCTCCGTCGTATCTATAATTTTTGATTGTTCCATGCCAATATTATGCAACTTTCATATACTTTTTGGCAACTTTTTATATTATTTTTGGGACTAACATATTGATCCAGTGCCCAGTGCCAGCCCATGTCTGTTGCATGTTTTTGGTTTCGCAGAATATCCATATCAAATGGAGTCCAAACGGGATAAAAACGGACAGAGCTTATTTTTGGAAAATATGGAAAATTTGGAAGGAAAATCAACGCGAATCAGTGCCCGAGGTGGTCACTAGGCAGGGGGGCGCTCCTGCCCCCCTGGGCGCGCCCCTACCCTCGTGAGCCCACCGTAAGGCAGTTGATGCTCTTCTTTTGCCTCAAGAAAGCTAATATTTGGAAAAAAAATCATGGCGAAGATTTCAGGCCAATCGGAGTTACGGATCTCCATATATACGCGAAACGGTGAAACAGAGCCAGAACAGAACGCAGAAACAGAGAGATAGATCCAATCTCGGAGGGGATCTCGCCCCTCCCAAGCCATGGGAGCCAAGGAACAGAGGGGAAACCCTCCTCCCATATAGGGAGGAGGTCAAGGAAGAAGAAGAATAAGGGGGGCTCTCTCCCCCTTGCTTCCGATGGCGCCGGAACGCCGCCGGGGGCCATCATCATCACCGCGATCTTCACCAACACCGCAGTCATCTTCACCAACATCTCCATCACCTTCCCCCTTCTATGTTCAGCGGTCCACTCTCCCACAACCCGCTGTACCCTCTACTTGAACATGGTGCTTTATGCTTCATATTATTATCCAATGATGTGTTGCCATCCTATGACGTCTGAGCAGATTTCCATTGTCCTATTGGTGATTGATGAATTGCTATGATTGGTTTGAGTTGCATATTTTATTGTTGGTGCTGTCCTATTGTGCCCTTCGTGTCGCGCAAGAGTGAGGGATTCCCGCTGTAGGGTTTGCAATATGTTTATGATTTGCTTATGGTGGGTGGCGTAAGTGACAGAAGCACAGACCCGAGTAAGTAGGTTGTTTGCGTATGGGATAAAGGGGACTTGATACTTTAATGCTATGGTTGGGTTTTACCTTAATGAATCTTTAGTAGTTGCGGATTCTTGCTAGAGTTCCAATCATAAGTGCATATGATCCAAGTAGATAAAGTATGTTAGCTTATGCCTCTCCCTCAAATAGAATTGCAATAGTGATTACCGGTCTAGTAACATAGTCAATTGCTTAGGGACAATTCCACAACTCCTACCACCACTTTTCCACACTCGCCATATTTACTTTAGTTGTGTTTTTATCTAAGCAGCCCCTAGTCTTTATTTACGTGCTCTTTATTTTCTTGCTAACCTATCCAAAAACACCTACAAAGTATTTCTAGTTTCCTACTTGTTCTAGGTAAAGCGAACGTCAAGCATGCGTAGAGTTGTATCGGTGGTCGATAGAACTTGAGGGAATATTTGTTCTACCTTTAGCTCCTTGTTGGGTTCGACACTCTTAATTATCGAAAGAGGCTAAAATTGATCCCCTATACTTGTGGGTTATCAATTGTCGACTGAACTGCGGGGTGTCAGTGTTTGTTTTTTTTGGATGCGTATTCCGGGTATCATCAGATCCGACTGTATGGACCTAACGAAATAAAAAAATATTTTATCACCCCATTCGGGTGCTTTTTCTATGTTACCATGCCATTCGGTCTCACACATGCTGGTGCCACATTTATGAGGATGATTCAGAAGTGCCTGCTCACTCAAATCAGTTGGAATGTGGAAACATATATGGATGACATCATGGTTAAGTCGTGTAAAGGTTCCGACCTGCTGACTGACCACACTGAAACCTTTGCCAATCTGACGAGATATGTATCAAGCTTAATCCGTCGAAGTGCACATTCGGAGTCCTGGGTGGAAAGTTACTCGATTTCCTCGTTTCTGAACGAGGGATCGATGCAAACCCAGAGAAAGTTGGTGCAATTCTCTGAATGAAGCACCCTGTGCATGTGCATGACGTTCAGAAGCTCACTGGTTGTTTGGCTGCTTTGAGTCGATTCGTCTCTTATCTCATTGAAAAGGCATTGCCTCTTTACCGACTGATGAAGAAATCTGATAAGTTCAAGTGGACTCCTGAAGCTGACACATCGTTTGTGGAGCTCTGCTACCTCTTGAGCACTGCGTTGGTTTTTCCATGAAGAGGAAAGGGTGATGCAGGAAAGTAGCGTAAGTATTTCCCTCAGTTTTTGAGAACCAAGGTATCAATCCAGTAGGAGACCACGTTCAACCCCTTCATTGGATCTCGACAAACACACTGCAAAAGAAGATTACATCGAATAGATCTCCAAGAGAATCGAGGAGAACTTTGTATTGATATCCAAAGAGAGAGAAGAAGCCATCTAGCTAATAACTATGGACCTGAAGGTCTGAGGTAAACTACTCACACATCATCGGAGAGGCTATCGTGTTGATGTAGAAGCCCTCCATGATCAATGCCCCCTCCGGCGGAGCGCCGGAAATGGCCCCAAGATGGGATCTCATGGGTACTGTCGTGGTTTTGTCACGACAGATGTCCTCATGAAAGGACTTAGTCGTGGAGCCAGCGCTACGGGTTAACTTGAAGGGGTTAAAGCGGACGCAAAGACACAAGAGTTATACTAGTTCGGGCCCTTCGATGAAGGTAAAAGCCTACGTCTAGTTGTGATGGGATTGATGTGGTCTCGATGACTAGGGAGCAAATAAGCTTTGCCTAGGCCTCGAGTTGTTGTCCTTTGAACCGCCCTGGGTCGTCCCCTTATATACACGGGTGACGCCCGTCGGTTCAGAGAATCCCAATCTCCGGTTCATACTCGTATTCGGGTTGGTCTCTCTCTATTCCTAGCTTACAATACAAGCTTACATACCAGGCCGATTTACGGCTACAGGTTCTAAACCGACTACTGGCCTTGGGCCCTTACTTTCATGCCTCTTGGGCTTTTACACCGTTGAACTACTGATGAAGTTAACCCGGCCCAAATAGGCCGGTTTACGCCCAGTAGTAATATCCCCAACATTAGGCCCCAGATTGATTTGAGCAGGTTCATGTCAATCCTTGATGAAAAACCTTCATCTTCAATACCTTCTTGAAACCGTTGAACCGCCGTGACGTCACCTTCTCCAGTTGCTGTAAACCGGCATGATGTCCCCATAAAGATAGCATTCATGATATCTTCTTTGTTTAATAGATCCGCAATAATCGAGGCGACAGCTCTGCTTCCTAGATTTGTGGTTCCTTGATTCACGCGCCTGACACAGGTATCTTGCCTTATAAATAGGACTGAAGGGTCATTCGTTTTCTCCCCTCCGTCCTCTTTCTCTTCTTCTTTCTTGCGTCGCTAGCCTCGGAGCTCCGCCGCCGCCGTCGATCTCTGCACCGTCTTGAGCCGCTGCATCAACCTGAACGCACCAGAGAAACGCAGCACTCTTCCGCATCTCCTCGACTCAGGTAAGTCTTCGGTTCCCCTCGACCTAGATCCGTTCTAGGGTTTCTTGTTCTTGCCGTGCTCCATGAACTGTTCATGCTCATACCAGACTCCTGGATAGTTCTGTGACACCTTGCTCTGATTAGTAGTAGCTTTTAGCGTCCACCTGTAGTCGCGTGCCCACGTTTATAGATCTCACACATTATCTCCTGTTCATGGCATCAAAACTGCTCTGCTTTATTCCTTTTTTTTAGATATTTTTCTTGTTTTCTGATCTGGCTTCAAATCCTTCGTTGTAGAGAAATCTTGCGAAACCTGTTTCTGCACACTTAGCCGTTCGCAACCTCAATTGCTTTCAATATTTAGACCAGGCGGTTTAACTTAACATAGAAAAAATTAAGTAAACCGGTATACACCATTAGTCCCCTTGTTGAACCGCCAGAACTCCTTAACCAGACACTGTCGCTTCATACAACTCCGGTTTAGATGTATTTGTCTCCGATTTAGCATTGTACACCGGTTCTCTCTTTGTCCCAACACATTTCTTGAACCGGATTTATATTGTTTGTAGATGGCCAAACAAGTATATGAGTGCAACTGGGCGCCTTCCCATGTCACCGAAACTCAATTAAACAATCTTGTCCTGACTGGCGCTTTAAGCAGTAAAAATACTATCCATTGGTGGGTTCCTGGCAAAGACTGTCCACCCACACCTCAAGAAGGAGAGATTGTAGTTTTCGCAGATCACTTAGCCCTGGGTTTTAACCCGCCCGGTTCAAAATTTTACCGGGATGTGCTAGCCAATTTACAAATCCGTCCGCAAGATACGGGCCCCAATTCTGTTAACAACATTTGTCACTTCCAAGTGCTCTGTGAGGCATACTTTCAAGAAGAACCCAAAGTTGAACTGTTTAGAGACTGCTTCCATCTAAACCGCCGCACAGAATTCACTGACGGGCCCAACACAGAATTGGGTGGTGTGGCGATTCAAAAAAGAAAGGAGGTCACTTATCCTCATGTCAAACTGCACAGCCACCCCAAGGAATGGAATCAAACATGGTTTTATTACAGAGAGACCTCACCTGCCAATGAGAATCCTTTGCCCGGTTTTCGTCCGGAGAGACTCAGTAATACACATCCCTTTCCGCAAAGATTAACCGCCAATGAGAGAAGTAAATATGCTCCTCAACTCTCCAAGCTCAGAGCCTTCATGGACAATGGTTTAACCGGAATTGATCTCGCACGCTGTTGGATATCATGGAGCATACTGCCCCTCTCCCAGCGCTCCGGTTTAATGTGTGAATATATTGGTAGTGTCGACGACCCCCTCCGACACATTAATATCCAGCTCACCGATGATGAGGTCACTGAAGCGGTGAAGAAAATGTTGAATGAACCGGAACACCTCTGTGCCCGAACCGGTCTGCTCCCCTTCTGTGCTATCAACAAACCACCATCTATAAGACTTCTGACTATTTTTTACTGAATATATTACTGTTATTTTTGACATCATTTTTAACATCAACTGCTGCTTAATCAGGGTGATGATCCATTCTGGAGCAAGAAACGTCCACAAGAGAAACCAGAGAAACTAGACAAACCGGAAAACCCAATCCGGCAAAGGACCAAAGCTGTCAAGAAGACTGCTCATAAGAGAAAAACCACTGCATCTTCTGATCCGGCTGTGGATGATGATGTGGGTAATCCGGACCTTGAGGTAGAACTTGATTCACTTGGCTTACTTTTCACACGCCTAATTAATGATTATATTTGTCAGGATGATGCTGAAGCCAGTAATGCTGATGATGTAGAGGTAACCATTCTCTCCTCTGACTCAAGTCCTTTGCCTTCATTAAAAACCCGTCGGGCAAACCGGAAAATTAAATTTTCTCATCCCCTTGCTTACTTGGATCCCAAATTTCTTATGAAGACTCAACAAAATGAAGTTCGCCGCATAACTCGGCACAGCGGCCAGGTAGTTACCTCCGCCGGTTTACCGAACAATCCGGTTCGGAAACGTCGTTCAGAGGTCTCTAATTTGCTTGTCAGTGCTTACCCTAAAGAGGGCTGTTTTCGTCAACCCCTTAATCCATCTGACTCCGATTATCAGGTGACTTCCCACACCTCATCTGGCGAGTCATCAGCTACTCAGCTGCCACCGCTTAAAATGGTGCTTGGGTAAGTTATACATTTCATATTGTTTCTACTGCATCATTGCGTAGTATATGCCGTATTTGACTGTTATTGTGCTTTTTCAGGGCCAAGCCTAGGCCAAGCAAAAAGGCTCGTCTGGGTAAAACGGCCGACGAAGAGACTGCCCCTGAACCGGACAGCGCCCCAAATCCTGAAGCGGCTATCTGTGAAAATACGCCCAATGATCCGCCACCGCAAGATGATGATTTTGTTGCTGAAGAAAGGTCTGTTAACACCTCCCTTCCTGCTGACCAGCCCAGAAGCCCAACCCGGATTGAAAAATCCACCAGTCCAATCCGGCCTGCTGACAAACCGACTGTCCCTGGTCAAACCGGTGACGCCAAGGACGATGACATTGTGATTACTGGCTTCGGCCACAGCGAACCGGGTAATCCGGTCGCTTTATCCAAACATTCTGCCAAAGAAGAGTTTGCCACTATGAGCAAGGGCAAGTGGGATGTTGATCTGGCAACTTACGCCGCTCTGAACCCCGAAGACCTTCATTCTGGCTACTTGAACCGGCTGTATACCAGCCGTGATTATGAAGCTAGCCTGGTGAAGATGATGAAAGAAAAATTCGAGGTAACCTCCATGTTCTTTTCCGCTAGGATATTTCAATTTTTGTTAACTCTCCTAGCCCCCAAGGGCCGGTTCAACTTTAGTATAGTTAAACCGGGACTTAACATAAACTCAATGCTTCAGAATCCACTGATGTAGCCCCCAAGGGTCGGTTCAACTTAGCGTAGTTAAACCGGGACTGTAATTCATATCGCCGCATCAGAACATGTTCGAGCAAATAGCCATTAGCCCCCAAAGTGCCAAGTTGAATACTTTGTATTGAGCTTGGGACTTTGTGATTTTATTGGCAGATGAAGATCAAATATGCATTAGCCCCCAAGTGCCAAGTGTATGACTGGTTATGCACTTGGGACTTGTAATGAAGATATTTAACATGCTCCCTTTTTGTTGCAGAGTGAGATACGCCAACAAGCCTTACAAATCAATGATCTCCAAGAAAATCTAAAATCTCAACAAGCAGAAACCTCCAAGGCCAAGGAGGAGCTGAAAACCGCCTTGACTACTATGGAGCAGCTCAAGGAGTGGTTCAAGTCTGAGCGGGCCGGCTGGGATACTGAAAAGGCCGCTTTAACCAAAAAGGTTGACAACGCTGAAGCTGCCCTTAAACCGGTCGTAGATGAACTGACCAGCGTGAAGCGGCAAGTGCATGCCATGGCTGCTGCTATCTTTGGTAAGCTTCCTTTGACTGCTGTGATAACTTGGCCTTTCTTATGATAAGTCCGGTTTGTGATTGCTCTTGTAATGTCATAGGCACACGTATTGGTCACTTGGGGTCAGATGTTCGGATGAAATTGAAAGCTGCCTACACCTTAATAGAGCAGCTGTACACTGGAGCGCAGCGGATCATCTCCACTGCATTACATAACAATCCAGCACCCTCCTTAATTCAAGATACTCTTAGGAGGTTGTCAATGCTTCCCGCCCGGATTGAAGAGCTGAAGAAATATGCTGCTCGAACCGGCGCCATTAATGCCTTAATCCGGGCCAAAGCATGGGTGCCAGATTTCGATCCTGTTGAGGCAGCTCAGGGCTATCCCAGTTTGAAGGAAGACGGTTCAGAGTTCAACGAGGATGATCTGAGAGCGATAAACCGGGCGGTGCGCCCTCTGGCTTGCCGATTGGCCGAAGAAGCAAACTTGTCGCATTACCAAGCTCAATATGACGATCAGAACAAACGAGTAGCTGCACCTATTCCCCCCGATCCGTAAGCATACTTACGCTCCTGATATTGAACCATCTTCCCTGATCCATGAGGAGGCTGTCTTTCAAGCTTTAATGGGAATCAACTGGACCACTGTTGACTTCCAGCCGCTGGGTAGAGATGAAGAAGCTGAAGCGGCGCAGGACGACCCACAACCATCAGACCGGGGCGGCGAGCAAGCATGAACCGGAAGCCGGTTTGAATAGCTGCTTCATTATATTCCGCCAAAAAACAATGATCTTATTTGGGCACCATGTTGCCTTGTAGTAGGATAGCCAACACTCTTGCCTTGAATATGCCTTCGTGCATAGGTGCGGATACCTTTGCTTGAATGATCGAAATTTTCAATCTATATTGCCTGCAGTCACAAAGTCTTAAACCGCCACGGCGGTTTGTGCCACCAGCCGGCTTGTGACGTTCATATATATATGAAATGAAATATTGAGGTATACAATCAAAATTTGTGATACAAAATACCTGCCATCGCTGGGCATAAAGTTGGTTTAGCCAATCTTGAAACGGAGGTTGTATAAACCCTTACCGTCAAAGGAGAAAAAACAGCTCCTGTATTTATAAAGCCGGTTTACAGCGTAAACCGTGGCGGGTCATGACAAGCCCCCCCTGTTACTCCATAATGGGATGTTAACAGAAAAAGTCAAACCGGTGAAATTATCTCCAGATTTAAAAAATGGACCGAATTTCGTCAATTGACAGTTTGAACCGGTTTAAAAATGTTGTCGGTTTAAGAAACACAACAAAAAATCAAATAATAGTTATGAGAAAAACATGGAAGCAAAGGCAATGATAAACCGTTTGAAAAAAAGAAAGCTTTACTGAGCCGGTCAGATGGTGTTACCATGGTCGGACACGATCAAGCTCCCTATAAGGTGTAGCCATGATTCAAGTCAGCCAGGTCCCCAACTGAAACCGTGGCATTATGCCGATCAAGTGGCGTGGCAATGGTTCGGGTTCGACCAAGCCCCCAAGTGACTCTATGGCCTTAGGCCGATCAAGAGGCGTGACTGGTTCAGACTTGACCATGTCCCCAAGTGATCTGGTGGCTTTCGCCTATCAAAAGGTGTTGCATTGGTTCGGACACGACCAAGCCCCCAAGTGATATCACAAAGCTTTTGAAAAGCAAACTCAGGGGGTAAACCGGAGGCCGTTTTAAAATAGAACAACTCCATGTAACCACACATGATGTAACAGAACAGATACCCCGCTTTAGCCGAGGCTCCGGTTTATTACTTTATTCATAATATAAACACTGTCATAATATGTACATAAGTAGAGCCGATGGCTCAGGTATAATAAGGCCGAAGATGAGCTATGTTCCACGGCCTGTTGGTCTCCTCCTCTGACGTGCGTGAGTCTTTATGCTCTCGAATATCGATCAGATAGTATGACCCATTGTGCAGATTCTTGCTGACCACGAAAGGTCCCTCCCAAGGCGGGGATAACTTGTGCATATCAGTCTGGTCTTGGATGAGCCGAAGCACCAAATCTCCTTCTTGAAAAGTTCTGATTCTGACCCGGTGACTATGGTAACGACGAAGATCCTGTTGGTAAATCGCCGAGCGGGCAGCTGCTATATCACGCTCTTCATCCAACCGATCCAAAGCGTCCTGCCGTGCCGTCTCCTTGTCCGCTTCAACATCAGCTGCCATACGAGGTGAGTCATGACGGATGTCACTGGGGAGAACCGCCTCCGCTCCATAGACCATAAAGAACGGTGTGTATCCCGTGGATCTGTTAGGCGTAGTGTTGATACTCCATAACACCGACGGTAGCTCTTCTACCCAACAACCCGGTGTCCTCTGCAAAGGGACCATAAGCCGGGGCTTGATGCCTCTCAAGATCTCTTGATTAGTCCTTTCCGCCTGACCATTGGACTGTGGGTGGGCTACTGAAGAAACGTCATGCCGGATGTGCTCACGTTCGCAGAACTCTTTCATGGCATCTTTGGACAAATTGGTACCATTATCTGTGATGATACTGTGTGGAAAGCCAAACCGGAAAATCACCTTTTGATGAACTAAACCGCCGAGCGCGCCACACTTGCTAACAGGTTCTGCCTCCACCCACTTTGTAAATTTGTCAACCGCCACCAGGAGGTGGGTCTTTTTGTCCTTGGACCTTTTAAAAGGTCCAACCATATCCAGCCCCCAAGTCGCAAACGGCCAAGTAATTGGAATCATCCTCAATTCTTGGGCCGGTACATGACCACGCTCGAAAACTTTTGGCAACCATCACATCGTCGACCAGATCTTCCGCGATCAAGCATGGGCGGTCAACCAATAGAAACCGTGGCGGAACGCTTTAGCCACCAAGGATTTTGAACCGGCGTGGTGGCCACAATCTCCTTCGTGGATCTCACGCAATATTTCACAGCCTTCCTCAGGGGACACACAGCGTTGAAACGCCCCTGATACGCTGCAATGATGCAATTCACCATTAACAATGGTCATAGACTTAGATCGCCGGACTATCTGCCGAGCCAACGTCTCATCTTCTGGTAACTCGCCCCGGTTCATGTACGCAAGATAAGGGAGCGTCCAATCCGGAGTGACGTGAAGAGCTGCCACCAATTGAGCCTCCGGATCAGGAATAGCCAAATCCGCTTCACCAGGGAGCTGGACCGACGGGTTGTGCAGCACGTCGATAAAAACATTGGGCGGGACCAGTTTGCGTTGAGAGCCCAACCGGCTTAAAGCGTCCGCCGCTTCATTCTTCCGACGGTCCACGTGGTCCACCTGATAGCCCTTGAAATGACCTGCGACGATATCCACCTCACGACGATATGCAGCCATGAGTGGGTCCTTGGAATCCCAAGTGCCAGACACCTGTTGAGCCACTAGGTCCGAGTCACCGAAGCACTTAACCCGGCTTAGATTCATCTCCTTAGCCATCCGGAGACCATGGAGCAAGGCTTCATACTCAGCTGCATTGTTAGTACAAGGGAACATTAAGCGAAGAACATAACAAAACTTGTCACCTCGTGGGGAAGTTAGTACGACTCCAGCCCCCGAGCCCTCCAATTGCCTGGATCCGTCAAAATGGATGGTCCAATATGTGTGATCCGGCTTTTCTTCAGGTGCTTGCAACTCCGTCCAATCATTAATGAAATCCACAAGTGCTTGAGACTTTACCACCGTCCGAGGCACGTACTTCAGACCGTGCGGCCCAAGCTCTATAGCCCACTTAGCAATCCGGCCAGTCGCTTCCCGGTTCTGTATGATATCGCCTAAGGGAGCAGAACTAACCACCGTGATGGGGTGCCCTTGGAAATACTGCTTCAGCTTCCGGCTTGCCATAAAAACTCCATATACCAGCTTCTGCCAATGCGGATACCTTTGCTTAGATTCAATAAGTACCTCGCTGATATAGTAAACCGGACGTTGAACGGGATGCTCCTTCCCTGCCTCCTTCCGCTCCACCACAATGGCCACGCTAACCGCCCTGGCATTAGCAGCAACATATAGCAGAAGCGGCCCCTTGTCAATGGGAGCGGCGAGCACAGGCGGGTTGGCCAATTGCCGCTTTAAGTCCTCCAACGCTTCATCGGCAACCGGACTCCAGACAAACTGATCTGTCTTTTTCAGCATCTGGTACAAAGGGATGGCCTTCTCTCCGAGGCGGCTGATAAACCGGCTCAGTGCGGCAATCCGGCCTGCCAAACGCTGGACATCGTTAATGGACTTCGGTTTAGCCAGGGAAGTAATAGTCGTAATATTCTCCGGATTAGCTTCAATTCCCCTGTTGGACACGAGAAAACCCAATAACTTTCCTGCCGGAACACCAAAGACACATTTGGCCGGGTTGATCATCATCTTGTAAACCCGCAGGTTGTCAAAGGTTTCCTTCAAATCGTCAATCAGTGTCTCCTTCTCCCTTGACTTGACCACAATATCATCCACATAGGCGTGCACATTACGGCCGATCTGTTTATGCAGGCAATTCTGTACACAGCGTTGATAAGTTGCTTGAGCGCTCTTGATCCCAAAAGGCATAGACACATAGCAGAAGGCTCCAAAGGGAGTGATAACGCCGTCTTCTCCTGGTCCTTAACTGCCATCTTGATCTGATGATACCCAGAATACGCATCCAAAAAGCTCAAACGCTCACAACCCGCAGTGGCATCAATAATCTGGTCAATGCGGGAGGGCAAAGGATCTGCTGGACAAGCCTTGTTAAGATCTGTAATCCACACATGCGCCAAGTGCCGTTTTTCTTAAGAACCAGCACCGGATTAGCAAGCCACTCTGGATGGAAGACTTCAACAATAAAACCAGCTGCTAAGAGCCTGGCCACCTCCTCTCCAATGGCCTTGCGCCTTTCTTCGTTAAACCGGCGGAGAAACTGCTTCACCGTTTTGTACTTGGGATCAACATTAAGAGTGTGCTCAGCGAGTTCCCTCGGTACACCTGGCATGTCAGAAGGCTTCCAGGCAAAAATGTCCCGATTCTCACGGATGAACTCGATGAGCGCGCTTTCCTATTTCGGATCCAGGTTGGCACTGATGCTGAACTGCTTGGACGAATCGCCAGGCAGGAAGTCAACAAGCTTAGTCTTAGCTGCCGATTTAAATTTCAGGGCCGGATCATGCTCTATGGTTGGCTTCTTCAATGGAGTCATGTCCGTCGGATCAACATTGTCCTTATAATACTTCAGCTCCTCGGTGGCACAAACCGACTCTGCGTAAGCCGCGTCACCTTCCTCACATTCCAAAGCGATCTTGCGGCTCCCATGAACCGTTATTGTCCCCTTGTGACCCGGCATCTTGAGCTGCAAATAGATATAAGAAGGGCGTGCCATGAACTTGGCATAAGCCGGCCGCCCAAATAGGGCATGATATGGACTTTGGATTTTTACCACTTCAAACGTCAATGTTTCCAATCTGGAATCATATTCATCTCCGAAGGCCACTTCCAGGGCTATCTTACCAACCGGATATGCTGACTTGCCAGGTACCACACCATGGAACACTGTATTGGACGGTTTGAGATGTTTATCTGTTAACCCCATACGACGGAAGGTCTCATAGTACAGGATGTTAATGCTGCTCCCTCCGTCCATGAGTACCTTGGTGAACTTATAACCTCCCACCTGAGGTGCCACCACCAGGGCTAGCTGACCCGGATTGTCAACCCGGGGAGGATGATCCTCTCTACTCCATACAATGGGCTGCTCTGACCAGCGTAGGTAATGAGGCACGTCCGGTTCAACAGTGTTGACTGCCCGCTTCTGAAGCTTCCAGTCTCGCTTGTCTAAGGTGGTGGTAAAGACATGGTACTGCCCACTATTCAACTACTTTGGGTGGCTCTGATAACCCGACTCTTGCTGGTGGTGGTTGTAACCACCTTGGTTATTCTGATTGTTCTGATTGCTATGTCCGCCCGGAGTACCATTAAATCCTGAACCGGAATTTCCTCCACCGAAACCCGGCCCGGATCCTGAACCGCCGCCAGAACCTTGATCATACCGAAAGCATTGGAATTCTTGAACTCCTGCATAATGTAGCAATCCTTCCAGAGGTGGTTTGCTGGCGTCTCCGTCGTCCCGTGCTTCGGACAGGGTTGATTCAATAGATAGTTCAAGCGGTCCGGATTGGGATTAGGCGCTCCGTTTCGATTCGGCCGTTTACCCTTGCGCCGCTGGCCCTTGTCCTGCGTGTTGGTGTTGGCTACGAAGTCCATGTTGCCATTCGCTTTACGCTTTCCTCCACCATTACCTGCCGAGTGATGTTGCTGGCCCTTGGAGTTGGTGTTCTTTTTTCCCTTCCCTGTCTCATCATCGCCAGACTCGGAATCCTTGGTACTATCAGAATCAGCATACTTCACTAAAGCGCCCATGAGAGTGCCCATGTCATTACAAAAACGCTTCATGCGCCCCAACTTCAACTTTAAAGGCTTAAACCGGCAATTACCCTCCAGGGTTAATATCGCAGAGTCAGCGTTGATCAGGTCTGATGAATGCAAGATTTCCGAAACACGGCGTACCCAATGGGTTGTTGACTCCCCTTCCCCCTGGACACAAGCTGCCAAGTCCACTACGGACATGGGCTTCTTACAGGTATCTTTGAAATTCTGGATAAACCGGGTCCGCAACTAGGCCCATGAATTGATAGAATTGGGTGGCAAGCTCTTCAACCAAGTACAGGCCGTGCCTTCGAGCATCATGGTGAAGTACTTTGCACACGCGGCCTCGTCCACGTCCAGCATTTCCATGGCCATCTCATAACTTTCTATCCATGCTTCTGGAGCTAAATCGGCAGTGTAATTTGGCACCTTGCGCGAACCCTTGAAGTCTTTGGGCAAGCGCACATTGCGTAATGCGGGGACAAGGCAAGGTACCCCCAAAGAGCTAGAGGTAACCCCAGGCTCGACCAAGATGGTCGGACGAACCGGCGTAAGCTGATAAGCCTGATGCTGTGCTGCTAACTCGGCCTCCCTGCGCGCTCGGGCCCGGTCCACCACCTCCTGGGCGTTATCGACACCACCTATCGGGTTGTTCCCACGGGGCGCACCACGCCGTGCATTACTTGATACGGCCGGTTCATCCACGTGCCTGCTATAGCTCCGGCTTGGGCGGGGGGTAGAGTGAATCCGGTCGCGGCTGTATGAATACACTTCCTGTTGGACTAAAGCTGTCCTAAGGAGCTCCTTGACCCGGCGCGTCTCTACTGCCTGTGGTGAATCACCTTCAATTGGAATAGCTTCCAGCCGTGCCGCAGCTGCAACAAGGTTATCCATCGGATTGGAGTAGTGACCCGGAGGTGTTTGCACAGCCTGAGGCGCACCGCGTTATGACGAGGTAGATCTATTAAGCGGGGCTGAACCGGCGCACCAGTCCCAGGTGCTCCCGCCCGGTTTACTGCCGGCGGATTACTGGTTCCCGCTCCGGGGGTGTTGAAGAGGTCTCTTCCTTCGAAACCTGAGGGCAAACGGGATCTGTATTTCCTCTTCATGACTTCATGTGATGCATTCTGATCCAACATGAGTCTATAAGCCTGCGCATCTAAAGCGGCCCGCTCTGCCGTCATCCTGGCGTCTGCAGCTGCTAGATCCGCTTTAGCCTGAGCAATTTGTTCCTTCACCTTCGCAATGTCCGCGTTATGAGCATCTTGATCCGCCGGGTTAGCCTCTGCCATGAGCACAGCCAACGCATCGAACAGATCTGATAAAACTTGAGCCGGTGGGCGCACAGGGCCTCCTGCCCCGGCAGCCGTTGCCGCTGTTGAACCGGCAATCATTGCCGCAGCGGTCGAAGAGTGAAGCGCTGCTTGCGTACCGGCCATGAATATCCCAACCCTGTTGGGCAGACCAGAGGGGTCCGGAATACTGTCACCATCGGAACAGCCCCCAATCCGGCCATCTTGTAGCTGATATAGAGATTTAGTTTCTCCCGTTGACGACTCGTTGTCAGAGTAGACGACGGTTTCGCCACCAGATTCTGATCCGTGCTCATAACTTCCTCCGTGGATGACTCCCACAAAGGCATGCTTCACGGCCGGTTTAGCCTGGGCAGATCTCGTATGCTGAGCTGTCTCGACGAGGTCGGTGCAGATGTCCGGCTCAGGCCCTGGCTCACCGATCTTGCCAATGAAAATGTGTATGCCACCAAAGGGGACCCGGTATCCGTGCTCGATTGAGCCGGTCTCGGGGCCCCATCCTGCGCCGTCGATATAGAGCTTGCCGCGACGACTCTTGGTCATCCGGCCCACAGCATAGCCTTCGAGTCCTTCGAACTTGCCCTCCAAGATCATCAAACCATCGCGCGATAGCCCCACGGTGGGCGCCAACTGTCGTGGTTTTGTCACGACAGATGTCCTCATGAAAGGACTTAGTCGTGGAGCCATCGCTACGGGTTAACTTGAAGGGGTTAAAGCGGACGCAAAGACACAAGAGTTATACTAGTTCGGCCCCTTCGATGAAGGTAAAAGCCTACATCTATTTGTGATGGGATTGATGTGGTCTCGATGACTAGGGAGCAAATAAGCTTTGCCTAGGCCTCGAGTTGTTGTCCTTTGAACCGCCCCGGGTCGTCCCCTTATATACACGGGTGACGCCCGTCGGTTCAGAGAATCCCAATCTCCGGTTCATGCTCGTATCTGGGTTGGTCTCTCTCTATTCCTAGCTTACAATACAAGCTTGCATACCAGGCCAGTTTACGGCTACAGGTTCTAAACCGACTACTGGCCTTGGGCCCTTACTTTCATGCCTCTTGGGCTTTTACACCGTTGAACTACTGATGAAGTTAACCCGGACCAAATAGGCCGGTTTACGCCCAGTAGTAATATCCCCAACAGGTACAGAGAGTTGCGGCGGTGGAAATAGGGTTTCGGCTCCTGATCTGAAGTTTCCAGGGTATATGAGTATATATAGGCGAAAGAGGTCGGTCAGGAGAGCTACAAGGGGCCCACGAGGGTGGGGGCGCACCCAGGGGGCAGGCGTGCCTCCCTGCCTCGTGGCTTCCTCATTGATTGCTTGACGTCCACTCCAAGTCCTCTGGATCACATTTGTTCCGAAAATCATGTTCCCAAAGGTTTCATTCTGTTTGGACTCCGTTTGATATTCCTTTCCGTCGAAACACTGAAATAGGCAAAAAGACAACAATTTGGGCTGGGCCTCCGATTAATAGGTTAGTCCCAAAAATAATATTAAAGTGTATAATGAAGCCCATTGAACATCCAAAACAGATAATATAATAGCGTGGAACAATCAAAAATAATAGATACGTTGGAGACGTATCAAGCTCAAAGCCCTGCTTTCCACCTAGCCGGTGCTCGCTGCCCCAATCAGCAAAGAGCCTTTACTGCTTCATATTGCAGCCACTGGACAAGTTGTCAGTACAGTACTCACGGTCGAGCGGGAAGAAGAAGGTAAAGCCTACAAGGTTCAGCGCCCAGTGTACTATATTTCTGAAGTCTTGACTCCATCCAAGCAGAGATATCCACATTATCATAAGCTTGTTTATGGAATTTACTTGACCACGAAGAAGGTTGCACATTATTTCTCAGGTCATTCGATTACAGCCGTCAGCCACGCTCCATTGTCAGAAATTCTGAACAACATAGATGCAACTGGTCGAGTGGCCAAATGGGCAATTGAACTCCTTCCCTTGGATATCAAGTTTGAGGCAAAGAAAGCAATCAAGTCCAAAGCAATAGAAGATTTCCTCGCCGAGTGGGTTGAGCAGCAACAACCGAGTCAGATTCACTCGGAGCACTGGACTATGTTCTTTGATGGATCCAAGATGCTGAATGGTTCAGGTGCTGGGGTAGTCCTGGTTTCCTCCCGAGGTGACAAGCTCTGTTACGTTCTCCAGATTCACTTTGATTCCTCCAACAATGAAGCTGAATATGAGGCACTTCTGTATGGGTTGCGTATGGCCATTTCACTCGGCGTCCGTCGCCTAATGGTTTACGGCGAATCAGACTTAGTGGTCAATCAAGTGATGAAAGAGTGGGACATCAGGAGCCCAGCCATGACTGGCTATTGCAATGCGGTGAGAAATTTAGAAAAGAATTTTGAAGGGTTAGAGCTCCATCATATACCCCGACTAAAGAATCAAGCAACTGATGACTTGGCGAAGATAGGTTCTAAGCGGGAGCCCATTCCCAGCAATGTGTTCCTAGAGCATCTTCACACACCGTCAATTCAAGAGGATCCTTTCACAGAAGAGCCCCCGCAACCAAAAAAGTCTACCGATCCGAATGAAGTAGAGATTCCAGCCGTGGTCGACCAGATCATGGAAGTTTTGGTCGTCATCCTCGATTGGATGGTGCCATACATTGCGTATCTGCTCAGGAAAGAACTTCCAGAAGATGAAGATGAGGCCCGTCAGATTGTCCGTCGATCCAAAGCCTTCACCGTGATAGGTTGATGACTTTTCAGAGAAAGTGTTACTAGAGTTGCTTAGCGATGCATCACACCAGAAGAAGGTCGAATGATCCTCAATGATATCCACTCGGGGACCTGTGGTCACCATGCGTCCTCTCGGACCATCATGGCCAAAGCATCCCGAGCGGGATTCTATTGGCCACGAGCAAATGAGATGGCGAAAGAAATAGTCGACAAATGTGAAGGCTGTCAGTTCTACTCCAACATGTCCCACAAGCCAGCATCAGCCTTGAAGACCATTCCACTCGTCTGGCCATTCGCTGTTTGGGGTTGGATATGGTTGGACCTCTGAGGACTGGCAGGAGCGGCTTCACTCATCTGCTCATAGCAGTCGACAAGTTCACTAAATGGATTGAAGCTAAACCCATCAAAAACCTTGACTCGAGTACCGCAGCCAGCTTCATCAGAGAGTTAAGATTCAGATATGGTGTTCCACACAGCATCATCATGGATAATGGTTCAAACTTTGATTCAGATGAGTTCAAGGATTTCTATGCTTCCCAGGGCACTCGGGTCGACTACGCTTCAGTCGCCCATCCGCAGTCGAATGGGCAAGCCGAAAGAGGGAATGGTTTGATCCTCCAAGGGCTAAAACCCCGATTGATGCGCGACCTCAAGCATGCAGCAGGTGCTTGGGTGGACGAGTTACCATAAGTCCTTTGGAGATTGAGAACAACACCAAATCGGTCGATTGATTGGACCCCTTTCTTCATGGTCTATGGGGTTGAAGCCATGCTACCGAGTGATCTGCTTCACAATGCACCCCAAGTAGAACTCTTCTCAGAAGCTGAAGCAGAACAAGCTCGACAATATGCTGTTGATCTTCTGGAAGAAGAAAGCGAGATGTCCTTAATCTGGTCGACCATTTATCAGCAAGACCTCCGTCGATTCCAAGCCAGAAACGTGAGAGGTCGAGCATTTCAGGAAGGAGACCTTGTGCTCCGAGTGGATGAGCATCGACCCCACAAGTTTGCTCCTGCTTGGGAAGGTCCCTTCATCATCACCAAGGTGCTCCACAATGGTGCATATCACCTCTACAATGTGGAACACAAGAAAGACGAGCCACGCGCTTGGAATGCGGAGCTACTCCGCCATTTTTACACTTAAACACTTGAGTCGACGAGATGTAATAAGAAGTACCTTTCAGTTTGATTATCAAAGACATAGTTTTACAGTCTCCTAAATGATTGTTGTTACATATGCATGTGTTCAAAAACCCCCCAGTGGGTGGCTTAGCCGCAAACCTGATTCGCCCAAGTTTTTAAAAAATCATGCCGAGTGATAAGTTCTCAGTCGAGGGCTTAGCCGCGAACCTGATTCTCGCCTAAGTTTAAAAAAAATCCTGCCGAGTGATGAGCAACCCTCTCACTCGGGGGCTTAGCTGCAGTCCAGTACTCGCCTAAGTTTTAAAAATCCTACCGAGTGGTGAGCAATCCTCTCACTCGGGGGCTTAGCTGCAGTCCAATACTCGCCTAAGTTTTAAAAATCCTACCGAGTGATGAGCAACCCTCTCACTCGGGGGCTTAGCTGCAGTCCAGTACTCGTCTAAGTTTTGAAAATCCTACCGAGTGATGAGAAATCCTCTCACTCGGGGGCTTAGCCGCGAACCTGATTCGCCTATGTTTAAAAAAAATACTGACGAGTGATGAGAAATCCTCTCACTCGGGGGCTTAGCAGCAGTCCAGTACTCGCCTAAGTTTAAAAAATCCTACGGAGTGAAGAGCAATCCTCTCACTCGGGGGCTTATCTGCAGTCTTGTACTCGCCTAAGTTTAAAAAAAATCCTACTGAGTGAAGAGCAATCCTCTCACTCGGGGGCTTAGCTGCAGTCTCGTACTCGCCTAAGTTCAAAAATCCTACCGAGTGAAGAGCAATCCTCTCACTCGGAGGCTTAGCTGCAGTCCCGCACTCGCCTAAGTTAAAAACACCCTCCGAGTGAAGAGCAATCCTCTCCCTCGGAGACTTGGCCACTGATACGTCTCCAACGTATCTATAATTTATGAAGCATTAATGCTATTTTATTATCTGTTTTGAATGATTACGGGCTTTATTATACACTTATATATTACTTTTGGGACTAACCTATTAACCGGAGGCCCAGCCCATATTGCTGTTTTATTGCTTATTTCAGTATTTCAAAGAAAAGGAATATCAAACGGAGTCCAAACGGAATGAAACCTTCGGGAGCGTGATTTTTGGAACGAACGTGATCCATGATACTTGGAGTTAAAGGCAAGGAAGCTTCGAGGTGGCCACGAGGGTGGGGGCGCGCCCCTTGAGGGAGTCCTGGATTAAGGGGTCCTCGGACAGCCAGACTATATACTTTGGCCGGACTGTTGGACTATGAAGATACAAGATTGAACACTTCGTCCCGTGTCCAGATGGGACTCTCCTTTGCGTGGAAGGCAAGCTTGGATGTTCGGATATGTAGATTTCCTTCTCTGTAACCGACTCTGTGTAACCCTAGCCCCCTCCGATGTCTATATAAACCGGAGGGTTTAGTCCGTAGGACAACAACAATCATAATCATAGGCTAGCTTCTAGGGTTTAGCCTCTACGATCTCGTGGTAGATCAACTCTTGTAATACTCATATCATCAAGATCAATCAAGCAGGAAGTAGGGTATTACCTCCATCGAGAGGGCCCGAACCTGGGTAAAACATCGTGTCCCCTGCCTCCTGTTACCATCAGCCTTAGATGCACAGTTCGGGACCCCCTACCCGAGATCCGCCGGTTTTGACACCGACATTGGTGCTTTCATTGAGAGTTCCACTATGCCGTCGCGGTAAGACTTGATGGCTCCTTCAATAATCTTCAACGATGCGGTCCAGGGGGAGGCTTTCCTTCCCGGACAGATCTTCGTATTCGGTGGCTTCGTACTGCAGGCCAACTCGCTTGGCCATCTGGAGCAGATCGATAGCTACGCCCCTGGCCATCAGGTCAGGTTTGGAAGCTTAAACTATACTACTGACATCTGTGGAGACTTGATCTTAGACGGATTCGAGCCCATGACAGGTGCACCGAACGGTCACGACGGGCATGACTTTGATCTGCCATCGGACAGTGTTCGGGAGATCGCACCCGCGGTGGCGCCGGGAATCAATCCGGAGCAGATCGTGCCTTCCAAGGGCGGGTGGATGGACCCCGCCACGGAAGCCGCACACTGATTCCACCTCCTGTGAGAGTGGTGTCATCGGACCCTCGGACTCGTCTCCGGCCACAGGATTCGAACCGCGTGCGCCCGTGCCTATCGGATCTGATTGGGCACCGGTCATGAGTTCACCGCCACAGATATTTTTCAGCACTCACCCTTGGGTGACGTGCTAAACTCATTAAGGTCTCTTTCCTTGTCAGGAGATTCTTGGCCGAACTATGTTCGGCTCGAGTGGGGAGCGGACGATGAAGAAATTCGTCCCCCACCCACCACCCACGTCATAGCCACCGTTGATGACTTAACCGACGTGCTTGACTTCAACTCCGAAGACATCGATGGTATGGACGACGATGCTGGAGAATAACAGGAACCACCGCCTATAGGGCGCTGCACAGCCACCTCATCATATGATATTTATAAGGTGGACACACCTAAAGAAAACAATGGCGATGAGGCAACGGAAGATAACTCCTTGGAGAAGCAATCTAGACACCGGCGTCATCGGCGCCGCTCCAAGCCCCGCCATAGCAAAAATAGTGATACCGGCACAAGAGATAACAATCCGGATGGTGCTGAAGACGAAGACAATCCTGCCCAGCCAGGCTTCGAACAGGCCGAGCAAAAGAATGGGCAAGCTAACCCTAAAGAACAGGCAACTGATGGAGAATCAGAGGACGATAATTACATGCCTCTCTCTAAAGACGAAGTGAGCCTTGGCGATGAAGAATTCATCATGCCTAAGGATCCCGTCAAGCAGGAGCGCTTCAAACGCCGGCTTATAGCCACTACAAAAAGCCTAAAGAAAAAGCAGCAACAGCTTCAAGCTGATCAAGATCTGCTAACTGATAGATGGACCGAGGTCCTGGCTGCCGAGGAATACGGACTCCAGCACCCTAGCAAAAGCTACCCAAAGCGCATGCTGCTACCTCAACTCGAGGAGGAGGCTTTAAAGGCCGCGCTACCAGCACATGATGCGGCTGACCGGCCACCCCGTGGCCGCGACAAAACGGCGTACCAGCCTGAAGTCCAGACCGCACCCCGTGGCCAATCAAACAATAACACTAAGGCCCGGGGCTACACGAAGGACCTGCGAGATGTATTGAAAAACAAAGCAGGACAGTCAAGTTCGATCTACGGATCACGGGGGTGCGCCACAAGACGTGACGATGACCGTCACGCCGGATACAATAAACCAAAGTCCGGCCGGGCCGAATATAATAGACCGGGTTCATTTGAACTACGTCGGGATGTAGCCCGGCATAGAGGCGCCACACACCCCCAATGCTTCACTGATGAAGTAATGGATCATGAATTCCCAGAAGGGTTTAAGCCCGTGAACATTGAATCATATGATGGTACTACAGACCGCGCGGTATGGATAGAAGATTTCTTCCTCCACATTCACATGGCCCGCGGAGATGATCTACACGACATCAAGTACCTCCCACTAAAACTCAAGGGGCCGGCTCGGCATTGGCTGAATAGCTTGCCGGCAAACTCCGTAGGGAGTTGGGAGAACCTGGCAGACGCATTCCTGGACAACTTCCAAGGCACTTATGTGCGACCACCGGATGCTGATGACCTAGGTCACATAACCCAACAGCCCGGAGAGTCGGCCATGAAATTTTGGACTCGGTTCCTAACCAAAAAGAACCAAATTGTTGACTGTCCCAATGCCGAAGCCCTAGCGGCCTTCAAGCACAACATCCGTGACGAATGGCTCGCCCGACACCTCGGCCAAGAGAAGCCAAAGTCCATGGCAGCCCTCACGACACTCATGACCCGCTTCTGCGCGGGCGAGGACAGCTGGCTGGCTCACAGCAACATCACACCCAAAAACTCAGGCGATTGAGACGCCAGGGACAGCAACGGCAAGCCGCGACGAAATAGACACAAGCGTCGCAATAATGGTGACAACGCCGAAGACACGACAGTCAATGCCGGATTCAGAGGCTTTAAATCCGGACAGTGGAAAAAGCCATTCAAAAGAAATAGTCCGGGCTCGTCCAGTTTGGACCGCATACTCGAACGCTCATGTCAAATTCATGGCACCCTCGATAAACCAGCCAACCACACCAACAGGGAATGCTAGGTGTTTAAATAGGCCGGCAAGTTGAATGCCGAAAACAAGGAAAAGGGGCTGCATAGCGACGACGACGAGGAGCCCTGACCGCCGAACATGAGAGGATAGAAGAAATTCCCTCCCCAGGTGAAAATAGTGAACATGATATACGAAACCCATATCCCCAAGCGGGAACGGAAGCTGCACTAAGGGACGTCTATGCGATGGAGCCAGTCGCCCCAAAATTTAACCCATGGTCCTCTTGTCCGATCACTTTCGATCGCAGGGACCATCCTACCAGTATCCGTCATGGCAGTTCGGCTGCATTGGTCCTTGACCCCATCATCGACGGATTCCATCACATGAGTCCTCATGGACGGTGGCAGCAGCCTGAACCTGCTCTATCAGGATACAGTGCACAAAATGGGCATTGACCCCTCAAGGATCAAGCCCACAAAAACCACCTTCAAGGGTGTCATACCCGGTGTGGAGGCCTGTTGTACGGGCTCAATCACACTGGAAGTGGTCTTTGGATCTCTAGAAAATTTCCGAAGCGAGGAGTTAATCTTCGACATCGTCCCCTTCCGCAGTGGCTATCATGCACTGCTCGGACGAACCACATTCGCCAAATTCAATGCGGTACCGCATTATACATACCTCAAGATCAAAATGCCAGGACCTCGCGGGGTTATTACAGTTAATGGAAACACAGAGCGCTCGCTCCGCACGGAGGAGCACACTGCGGCCCTCACGGCGCAAGTACAAAACAACGTTCTTAGGCAAACAGCCAATTCGGTGATAAAGAACCCGGATACCGTCAAGCGAGTCCGGAGTACTCCACAACAGGATCACCCGGCACGTCCAAAGCTCGACTAGCAATCCGGCCTCTGTCCTAGTCCCAGACAAGCGACAAAATTTGTCCCGCGCGTACATAATTATGCACTTAAAATACCATGGGCATAGGCGGAGGCACGACCACGACGTGGTCCACAATGCGGTTCGACCACCCCAGGACCCGCGCATCTTTGCACCTTTTCTCTTTCAGGTCCTCATCTTCGGGAGGCTCCTCCGATTGACAGACTATCGGACACACCAGGAGGACAAGAAGCTTCGGCGTACAAGGGAATCCTCGGGCGGTCTTTGATAACGATCGTTATACCTGTTTTACATACCCGCATACAGCCCACTCTTGGTCAGGATGTGTTAATCAGTCCTATTTTGCTTATCGCACTACTTGTATATGTTTGCTTTGACGTATCATTTGAATAACAAGGGAAAATAGTATACAGCGTCAGCTTGCTATTACGTTTCTTTACCCCTATCCTTTACTGCTTATCTATTATACCCATGCATTTTGGCACGACCAGTTTGCCAGGGGCTTCAGTACCCAATAACCTGGCAAGAAAAGTCCGAACACTTTCGACAGTGCGGCACCCCGAACTTATAGCACTATATGCATCAGCACCGAATCATGTCTTGGGTCAATAGTTGGGTATTCCCGGCTCCTATGTTTTGGTACCTTACGTTCCTCTATATCGGCTAAGGTAGCGTAGGGAGAATTACTGCGATTGTGTCCTGGTTCTTCCGGACGAGCACCTCAGTAGAGAAAGCCGAAAACTGACTCTCATGATAAGGCGAGAGCTGGTCGCTGTTCGAGAGGTCTCAAATCCTTAAAGATTTTTTCCGCTTCAGGCGAGGAATCGGCCTCGTCTGATTTAGGCGTGTATAGCGCCCCGAGTCCGGCCTTCCGGATACTAGGGGCTTCGCTAAAATTTAGAATTGTAGACTTCTATGGCTAAGTGAGAGTGATAAAGCCGTATAGTCCGATTGCCTCATTCGCGGCGCTAAACACCTCCTTAAAAGGACCAAAAAATTGGATAAAGAGTGTTTATACTTATCCCGAACACCCCAGTACTAGTTACATGGGGGCAGAAGCCGACGACTGGCAACTCTCAAGAATTTATAAACGGCCGCACAAAAGGTAATATTTTAAATTAACAAGCGCCATATAGCGCACATGAACTCGTTTTCATAACTATGGGATGACGTGAGTATATTCATTCAAATATTACATCCTTAGTACATTCATCCGCCACAAGGCGGGAACCATTAATGACATTGTCATAGTACCGTTCGGGGTGGTGATGCTCATTGCCCTTCGGCAGCCCCTCTGTCACCAGCTTCTTGGCGTCCATCTTCCCCCAGTGCACCTTCGCACGGGCCAAGGCCCTGCGTGCACCCTCAATGCAGACGCACCGCTTAACTACTTCAAGCCGCGGACAGGCATTCACCATCCGCTTGACAAAGCCGAACTAGCTGCTAGGCAGGGGCTCGCCAGGCCACAGCCGGACTATGAAGTCCTTCATGGCCAGTTCGGCCGCCATGTGAAGTTCGACTAGTTGCTTCAGCTGGTCGCTCAAGGGCATCAGATGTTCAGCCCCAATATACTGGGACCAAAACAACTTATCCGTCGAGCTCCCTTCCTCAGCCCGGTAGAACTCTGCGGCATCAGAGATGCTGCGCGCCAGATCAGCGAATGCTCCTGGAGAGCTCCGAATTCAGGTAAGTAAAAGGAAAGTCTCCTCCGCATGCTTGCTTTGCATAATGAAAGTGATGCGGAGCATCCCTCCATCATCCCCATGGACCATACACCGACACATCAAGCCCCACGTGGACCTTTGACAAGAGCTAGAGCACGTGCTTTGGAAACCGAGGTGAACTCCTTCCTACCTGACTTGCATTTGGATACGGATGGAACATTGTTGCTACCTCACCAAAATATGCTATGCCTCATTAGGTACAAAGAGGAACACCACCAAGAGGCTCAGGAGCATCCCCAAGGAGAAGAAGGACCACCCCAAGGCCACGTGGACCAAGACGGAGTGCAACAGCTGCAACACGGGAAGCCCCAGGTGACCCCGTGCGCACGGGCCCCCAAGACCCCGTGCCCACGGGCTATCCAGAGAGTTGGCGCTGGAGCACCCCGTGCGCACGGGCCCAACTTACCCTGTGCACACCAGCTCATCAGGATGGACGGCTGAAGATCCCCAAACCGAGTCCTCTTCATCTCCTTCGACCCCAAGCCTATATAAACTGTACCTAGGGCTATGTTTAGGGTTAGCAAGTATTAGATGAGATATTTGTGAGCTTTGCTCCTTTCTACCTTCCCTTGTGGAATCAAGACCCCCTAGGGAAGAATCCTTGTGGATTTCAAGACCTCCTCAAGGAGAAGACTATCATAAAGCCCCAATCTCCTTTGGATTTGGGATGAACTTTGCCATTGTATCTTTCCTTTGATTGTGTTTGTGACTTGTGGATCTTGTGTTGTAACTCTAGTGGACGTGTAATCGAGAATTGTTGGAGTGATTTCCTCTTTGTGTTCTTATAGTTTCTCTCCTTTTCCCCCTCCAAGTGTGAAAAGATCCCACCTAGGGTTTCACCCTACATCATCTTGGTATCATGAGCCAAGTTGATTCACATCTTGGAGTCCCTACCTTCCACTTTCTAGCTTGATTTCGTTGTTTTTCGTCCTAATCCGAAAATCCCCACCAAAAATAGTCCCAAAATTTTTCTTGCAATTTGTTTGATCTTGTGAGATTTGGTTGTTTTGATCCACGAATTTGGTGTTTGGCAAGTGGATCTACCCCCCTCCATCTTCCCCACCCACCAAATCCTCGAATTTGACCAAAAAGTTGTAAATCCCCGCGGATCCGGAGCAGTTCGTCCGCCCTCAGAGGACCCCGTGCACACGGGCCACCGGGACCCCGTGCACACGGGCCTCATCTACCCCGTGCGCACGGGCTATCCAGGGAGCTTCGGCCATTTTCTGTTTTTCCTCATTTCGATTCCCCACCACCCCTTGTGTTCTTCCGCACCATTCCACGTGTTTGTTTGAGTTTCGGACCGCGGTTTCTCTTGTGTCCTAAGGTGTTTCGGCTACTTAGGCACATTTGACATCATCATCACCGCCAAGCAATCATCGACTCTGACAACACATCGGTTTCGACAAGATCATCTCCATCACTACCGTAAGCAAGGACGGTAACCTCGACGACGCCTTGTACCCCCTTGCCATTAACTTGATAGCTTCAAGCCCTTTCGCGTAGCTTACCCATCGAGACTAGCTTGTTGAGTATTGCCGGGCCACGCCTTAGTGCACCATTTAGTGTTCCGTCCATCCCGTACATTTACTACTTGTTACCTAGTTGTGTGGCTCGTATATCAAGCTTCGTGGCATAGTAAAAAAAGCTTTTAAGCAAAAAAATAGAAAAAAAAGAGAAGAGAAGCAACGAGCTTATAAGCAATAGCATCGAGCCTCTTAGCATACGTGCATCATCTTGGTCATCACATACATAAGCATACTTGGGATAGTGAGACGAGCGGTTTCTCTATTAGGTTGGTGCACTAGCGTATCTAGCCCATTAGTGCAATCGAGCTAGCGTCTCTCTAGTATCCGTACGACAAGAGCTTTTCCCGTGGTTCGACATCTTCGAGCTCATCCTTGGTTGTGCGGATCCCATTTATCTTCTGTGTGTGTGTTCCTCGTGTTATCTTGGGAGGTTGATCTATTTGTCTCACTTGCCATTTGTGAATCTTCTCAACTTTATCAACATCTTGACTAACATTTGCTTGAAATTTTTGCCACCATCCTAACCGAGCTCCTCCATAGACCATTTACTTGTAGGTGTGAGAAACAATTCCCGGTACCAATTCCCCTATTGTAACATCATGTGGGATCATACTTGTTGCACCCACAATCTTCGGAAAAGGTAACTTTGGTTTTGTTCTCTCATTTTCCTACTCACCACCACTTTCATATGATGGATAGGCCAAGTACCTCTACCAACCCACTCTTCATCGAGCAAGATGACGACATGTCATCATTCGTTACCAAGAGCCACCTCTTTGGTGCACAACGAGCGCTACATCAAGAGCAACAAGCAATGAATGACCGCATCGACAACCTCGCCACCGACTTGCGACTCTCCGAGCAACGTACACGGGACTACTTCGACAACAAGCTCGACGCGCACAAGCAAGAGAATGATGCAAGAATGGACGAGATCCGCGCTTTGTTGGTCAACCGGCCTCCTTCAACTTCTTCCTACTCAAGACGGAGCCACTCAAGTCGACACTCCGACGACACCTTCTCCAGCTCAAGTACACCGTCATCAAACACTCTTCGACGGGCCGCGTGTCAAGACCATCATGCATCTCGAAACCCGCTACACGTCAAGCATTCACAAGAGCAAGTCGATGAGCAAGTCCCTCGTCCTCGTTCAAACCAAGACGCTTTTGCTCAAGCACAAGAACGACAACGACTACGGCGCCAAGAGGAAGAACGAGCGCGTCTACACCAAGAAGAACAAGATGCCGAGGCTCAATGTCTTCAACAACAACAATGAGAAGCGCAAGCTCTTGAGGCGCAACGTGCCCTTCAAGAATCAAGTCGAGCCATTGCCAACCGCAATCGTGAACGGCGCAATCAAGAGGAAGCCCTTCGAGAAGAAATCCACGAGCGGGACTACCAACCCCGCATGCAACGTCAAGTTCCTCAAGCTACTCCACAAGCTCGTCAAGCTCCTCCTCAACCTCAAGTTCAACAAGAGTAAGTGGATCATCGACTTCCTCCATGCCCAGAGCGACACCTCGAGGAACGAGCATTTGAGGATCTTCCCCCTCGGCATGAGCGACATCACAACCGCTACTTCGACGATGAACTCCGCTACGGCAAGCTAAAGTTCACCATGCCCAAGTTCAATGGAAGCAATGGCCCCGAAGAGTACCTGTCATGGGCATTGAAGGTTGACAAAATCTTCCGGTTGCACAACTACGACGAAGAGAAGAAGATCGCAATGGCCTCTCTCGAGTTCCAAGACTACGTTCTCATTTGGTGGGAAAAAGTGATTGAGCGACGACGTACAAGAGGCGAGCCACCAATCAAAACTTGGACGGCCATGAAGGATGTCATGAGAGCTCGTTTAGTGCCTACACACTACAATCGTGATCTCTTCAAGAAGTTGCAACTCCTCAAACAAGGCACAAAGACGGGGAATACTACCAAGAAATGGAGATTGCCATGATTCGAGCCAATGTCAAAGAAGATGACGAGCAAACAATGGCACGCTTCTTGAACGGCCTCAACCATCCAATCAAGCGGATTGCCGACTTCCAACCATACTCAAACCTCATTGAGCTCGTGCATCAAGCTACAAAGGCGGAACATCAAGCGCAAGATGACTTCAAGTACGCCAATTACTCGTCCAAGACCTACGGCTTCTCCAACAACCAATCTTCAACAACTCCTCCAACATCTACATCAACCAAACCTTCTCCAAGCAACGACGACAAGTCAAGTTACAAGAACACGTCGACAAGTTCAAGTCGTCTTCCTCCTACTACAAGCAACTTCAAGCCGCATGCTTCATCATCTACTCCGACCGATGAGACCGTCAAGACAAGCTCCTTCAAGTGTTTCACTTGCGGTGGCCGAGGCCACAAGTCCTATGAATGCACCAACAAGCGCACCATGATCCTCATCGACGATGGCACCTACGACTCCATGAGTGATGATGAGATGGAAGCTCGTGAGCAAGTGGCCATGCACCGGTGAGTGAACAAGGATGAAGATGATAGAGTCTTTTGTGAAGAGGATTCGAGCCCCACTCTCGTTGTCTCCAAGGTCTTGACTCTTCAACATCAACAAGAAGAAGACCAACGATGCCACATCTTCCACACAAAGTCCGGCATCAATGGAAGGTCCGTCAAGGTCATCATCGATGGAGGTAGTTGCCACAACTTGGCAAGTGAAGAACTATGCTCCAAGCTTCAATTGGTCAAGAAGAAGCATCCGCACCCCTACAAGGTTCAATGGCTAAGTGACTCCGGCACTATACGAGTTGAGCATACGGTCCAAGTCTCCTTCAAAATTGGTGCATATGAGGACACTTTGGAGTGTGACGTGGTCCCAATGACCGTTTGCCACCTCCTTCTTGGTCGACCATGGCAATTCGACCGTGGTTTCATCCACAATGGGCATACCAATCACTATTGCTTCAAGATGAAAGGAAAGGAGTATGTGCAACGACCTATGTCTCCTAGTCAAGTGATCGCCGACAAGCAAGCCACTCATCATGGAGAGAAGAGTGAGAAAGTGATCCACCCGAAAGTGAGTGAGCCACAAGCCAAACTTGAGCGCCTCTTCGCCTCGAGAGAAAAACCTCATCCTATTTGCCACCAAAAGTGAGATGAGAGAAGTGTGTGAGAACCCACCGAGTGTGATGCACTTTGTCCTTGTGTGCAAAGATGGAGAACCACCAACTAACATCTCTCATGAGCTACGTTTAGTGTTTCAATCTCTTTTGCAGGAATTCCAAGATGTTTTCCCCGATGAGCTACCTCCAGGTCTACCTCCTCTTCGAGGCATTGAGCATCGCATAGACTTCATCCCCGGAGCGCCACTTTCAAACAAAGCTAAGGTACATCATGAGGAGTGCCAAGACATTGAGCATTGGTACATCAACACTCCTTTGGCACATTGCACTCACACCTACATATTTGTTGATTGTGCTCCTACATGTCATGCTCGATGGACATATCATACTTACCACAAGTTTGCACCTCATGCATGGATTAACTCACATTATGATTGCCTTGTTGCATCTTGTATTCCCATGTCATCCATGATATTTGAGCTTGTGCATTTCCTTAGAAAATTTGTTGTGATCTACCTTGATGGCATATTCACACATCATTATCATATTGTCCACCATCAATTGCATGATAGCTTACACATATTGATCATCCATTGCCATATTCATGCTATTGATAAACCATCTCACTATGACATCATTTTGCACCGTGGTTGCATCGATCACATTCCCAACACATTTGTGTACCCAATGAATGCTTTTCCTCCCATCAATGCTTTCCATGTCATTTTACATCATCTTGATAAGAATCATGCGCTCTGTCACGAACAATCTTCCCGCATGGACTTATGCTTATTTGATGGACACCTTGTGTGCGCTAACAATTGTATTTCCAAGTGTTGCTTGTGTTCGCCCTTTTTGCATGTCTATCACTCCGGTGACACCTTGGACTACTTGGATGGCGCAATGTCTTCAACTTCGTCCAACTACAAGTCCATCCACGACAACTGTTTCCATGGTGATGAAGATCACGATCCGTGGACGGATCTTCCCCAAGGGGGGGGGGGGAGATGATGCGGAGCATCCCTCCAACATCCCCATGGACCATGCACCGACACATTAAGCCCCACGTGGACCTTTGACAAGAGCTAGAGCACGTTCTTTGGAAACCGAGGTGAACTCCTTCCTACTTGACTTGCATTTGGATACGGATGGAACATTGTTGCTACCTCACCAAAATATGCTATGCCTCATTAGGTACGAAGAGGAACACCGTTTGTGCTCACTTTTATCATTAGTTACCTTGCTGTTTTTATATTTTCAAATTACAAAAACCTATATCTATCATCCATATTGCACTTGTATCACCATCTCTTCGCCGAACTAGTGCACCTATACAATTTACCATTGTATTGGGTGTGTTGGGGACACAAGAGACTCTTTGTTATTTGGTTGCAGGGTTGCTTGAGGGAGACCATCTTCACCCTACGCCTCCCACGGATTGATAAACCTTAGGTCATCCACTTGAGGGAAATTTGCTACTGTCCTACAAACATCTGCACTTGGAGGCCCAACAACGTCTACAAGAAGAAGGTTGTGTAGTAGACATAAACCTCTTTTCTGGCGCCATTGCCGGGGAGGCTAAGTAAGGGCACTCACGCCCCGTCAACTAAGCTCTTTTCTGGCGCCGTTTCCGGGGAGGTGAGTGCTTGAAGGTATATCTTTAGATCTTGCAATCAAATCTTTTTGTTTCTTGTTTTATCACTATTTTAGTTTATAAAAGAAAACTACCAAAAAATGGAATTGAGTTTGTCTCATACGCTTCGTCTTTTTAATATCTTTCGTGAGTATGATGAAAAGGAAAATTGCGCTCAAGTGCTAGAAGAAGAATGCATTAAAATGCTTGGTACTAAATCTTTGAATGATGAGCATGATTGCAATGTTGTTAGTATGAACTCTTTGAATATCCATAGTACTAATTATGATGAAAATATCTCTTATAAGCATGTCGATTTTTGTGGAGTAGATTGGGTTTGGAAGTACACACCAAATAGGGAAAATAGATATTGCAAGAGGCATAAGTATTTAGAAACTAAAGGGTTGCAAGAAAGGCTTAATGTTAGTGCTGAAATTTTAAGATATCTATACCGTACTTGTGAACTTTGCAATGAGCATGGTCATTTCAATCTCCAATGCAAATTGTTTCATGATCGAGTCGTGTCCAAAAATTGCGATGAATTGATTTCCCTTGCGCATCATAATGAACTTAGTTTGCTTTTGGGTTATGAATAATTGAACGTGCAACTAAGCTTATTCCAGAATTTAATCTTGATAATTTTCTTGATATTGATCTAGAAGAAATTTATATGTATTGTGCGGTGAATTGCATTGAAAATCCTTATATTGCCAATTACCTAAATAAAAGAAAGCAAATCGAAGATGAAGAGAACGCTAATGAAAGGGAAGAGACTTCCCATTATCCTCCTATTATTTCTTATGATGAATCAGGTAACGAGGGGGGGCTTTCTATTCAACCAATCTCATCAATAAGGAGCTCAAAGAAGAAGGTTGAACCCACACATAATGTGAAGAAGAAAAAGAAAAGAAGGAGCAACAAAGGTAAAAAGGTATCCCTGCCAAATGATGTTGCTCCTACTACTCATTGTGATGATGATAATTGCTATACTATTGGTGCTATCCATACTATTAATGATGAGAGTGATTATGATTATGATATGAAAAGGCTCAAGCTTGTGGAAGCTATGTTTGATGAGGATGAAATATTTGAGAATATATTTGCTGAAATTAATTTTTGTCCCAAGCTTGGGGATGCTACGTTTAATGAAGATGATATTTTTAGCATCCCAAGTTTTGATATGCAAAGTTGTTATGATGATAGCATGCCTCTTACCTATGATGATTATATTGATGAAAGTTGGTTTGGAAGAGTGTCAACTTTAGGAAGTAGTGATCCCACTATTTTGGAAGATGTTGAATCTTATTGTGATGAATATGAAAGTTGATTTGGAAGAGTGTCAACTTTATTTAGTGATGATTCCACTATCTTGGAAGAGGTTACAATTGGTTATGATGAGAACAAAGTTGCTACTTATGATGATTATTGTGATGACACTTATGCTATAAAAAGTAGTGATGATTATATTTATAAAACTTGTCATGATTATGATTACCCTTTTTCTGAACATTACTCTTTTAATGTGGAAACAATTTTTAGTATTTGAGTCTCTTATGATACTCCCACTATTCCAAATGAGAAGAATTTTGCTATTGTGGAGAGTAGTAAATTTTCTATGCAAGTAGATCATGAAAAGAATGATTTAGGTGCTGGTTATATTATTGAATTCATTCATGATGCTACTGAAAATTATTATGAGGGAGGAATATATGCTTGTAGAAATTGCAATATTATCAAGTTTCTTCTCTATGTGGTGAAAATCTTGAAGTTATGATTGTTTTACCTTCCAATGCTAGTTGATTATTGTTCCCCTAAGTTGTTTGCTCACAAAATCCCTATGCATAGGAAGAGGGTTAGACTTAAATTTGCTAGTCATATGCTTCATGATGCTCTCGTTATGTTTCAATTCTTATCTTTTAAGTGAGCATTATTGTCATCATCATGCCTAGCTAAAAAGGCATTAAAGAAAAGAGCTTGTTGGGAGACAACCCAATATTTACCCTTACTGGTTTTGTGTGTCCTCATGATTGTGCTACTGTAGTAATCATGTTTTATAGCTTTGTTTCAATAAAGTGCCAAGTAAGACCTTTAGGATAGCTCACGGTGATAGTTGTGTTGATCCTGCTGAAAATCAGAAACTTTTGCACCCAGTAAATTAGTTTTGATAATTGACAGAAACATGATTTTGATCTGATGCTTTTTGCTCTGGATTGGTACACAAATTTCTTAGGACTTCCTAATTTGGTAGAATTTTTGGAGTTACATAAGTATACGTTTGATACAGATTACTACAGACTGTTCTGTTTTTGACAGATTCTGTTTCCTATGTGTTGTTTGCTTATTTTGATGAATCTATGAGTAGTATCGGAGGGTTGGAATACAGTAGATATCAGAGGGTTGGAACCATAGAGAAGTTGGATTACAGTAGATATTACACCAATATGAATTTAGAATGAGTTCATTACAGTACCTAAGTGGTGGTTTTATTTTCTTATACTAACGGAGCTTACGAGTTTTCTGTTGAGTTTTGTGTTGTGAAGTTTTCAAGTTTTGGGGTAAAGATTCGATGGACTATGGGATAAGGAGTGGAAAGAGCCTAAGCTTGGGGTTTCCCAAGGCACCCCAAGGTGATTGAGGGAGTCCCGGATTAGGGGGTGTCCGGATGGCCGGACTATAACCTTTGGCCGGACTCCTGGACTATGAAGATACAAGATTGAAGACTTCGTCCCGTGTCCGGATGGGACTTTCCTTGGCGTGGAAGGCAAGCTTGGCGATACGGATATGTAGATCTCCTCCCATTATAACCGACTCTGTGTAACCCTAGCCCTCTTCGGTGTCTATATAAACCGGAGGGTTTTAGTCCGTAGGACGAACAACAATCATACCATAGGCTAGCTTCTAGGGTTTAGCCTCTCTGATCTCGTGGTAGATCTACTCTTGTACTACCCATATCATCAATATTAATCAAGCAGGAGTAGGGTTTTACCTCCATCGAGAGGGCCCGAACCTGGGTAAAAACCTCGTGTCCCTTGTCTCCTGTTACCATCCGCCTAGACGCACAGTTCGGGAACCCCTACCCGAGATCCGCCGGTTTTGACACCGACATTGGTGCTTTCATTGAGAGTTCCGTTGTGCTGTCGCCATCAGGAAGGATGCCTCAGCCTGTCTTTAAAGACGACACTGTTGCTAAAGGAGCTTTGGCTGTCGGCCAAACTCTCCGGCTAGGCGGTTTCCTTATGACCGGCTGTTCGGCCGCTGCACCGACGATGACTTCTCGGGTCATCGAAAGCAATCTTCACGTCAACTCGGAACTCGCCGAGCAGTTAGATCCGATGGAGCTCTCTTCCTTAAACGAGCTCTTGGATCGCATCGCCGCTCTGGGAGTCGCTATAGAGTACGATCAGATTGGGCCTAAACCCGATCCGAGAGAGATTAACTCTCCCCAGGTCGCCCATCACGTTGCAGTGGTGGAGGAACAATGCGGCAAGCCTCCATCTATCTTAAGGACTAGTTATGTCCGGATTCCCGATCCCTCCAAGCTGGATACCCGCGGAGGGGAGGACGTCACTCAAGCCCTGAACCTAAAGTCAGGCAGCGGGCTAGATTCATTGGACAACATCCAAGAACCCAAGCTTCCGAGTTCGGAAACTCCTTGGCCCCTGAGTCTCAGATTGGGCGAGGTTCCAGATTTAATTCCACCCTCCCACCCAAACATAAGCGATCTATCCCAAATTCGGCAAGAGCCCGCAGAAACAGTACACCATTACTGGGCCAGATTCCTCCTGGTCTTGAACAGGATAAAGGACTGCCGCGAGGAGGATGCAATTTCATTCTTCTGGAATAATTGCACGGACAACGGAATCCTCAACGCCATAAATCACCGTGAAATTACACGCTTCGCTGACTTGGCGTCCATAGTACGAAAGTACTGTGTAATGGAAAGCGCCTGGAAAACCGAAATAAAATTTTGGGACAATCCGGCCCTGAATACAACCCCAGTCCGAAATAAAAGGGTGCATTATCGCTAGGCACCTGGGTTAAACACCAAAAAGCAAAAACCCTCTGTAGGGCATGGAACCGTACTAGAGGGATGGCTCAATGGACACTGTAAAATTCATAGTATAGAGGGCGCCACACCAACTCATAGCCTTAGAGCATGTTGGATACTCCGGCAGGTGGCCAGAAGTGGCGAAGAGCTTCTAACTCCAGAATCCACAGAGCACCAGCCCAAGGATACCGGTACAATATTAACGGTCTTCGAGACTTTCGCGTCAAATAATATGCGGAAACGAACACTCCGCAGCCTTGCCGAAATCTACCAAGTAGCAATAACAAACCCATGGAGTGACACGGCTATTACCTTTAATGCCAGTGATGAACCTAAATTCCGAACAGCCCGAGCACCAGCCGCATTGGTCCTCAGTCCAGTAGTGGACGGCTTTCGCCTTACCAAGGTACTCATGGACGGTGGCAGCGGACTGAACCTCATTTACGAGGAAACTCTTCGGAAAATGGAAATAGACTAGAGCCGCATTGAGCGAAGCAACACAACCTTGAGAGGAATAATCCCCAGTCGGGAAGCGCGCTGTACAGGAAAAATCACACTGGATGTGGCGTTTGGCACGCCGGATAATTACAGGTCCGAGGAGGTCACGTTCCAAGTGGCCCCGTTCAGTAGCGGATACCACGCTCTATTAGGGCGAGAGGCATTTACAATTTTTCAAGCTATACCCCATTACGGGTACATGAAGCTCAAAATGCCCGGGCCCAACGAAATAATCACTCTTGCTAGTGACCCGGACATAGCACTCCGTGCCGAAAATAAGACAGCCGCACTGGCCCTTGAGGCACTATCCGAAGCCCTAGCGGCCGAGGAACTAACTGCACTACGCTCCACGGTGAACAGGGCCGATGTGATACTCGATAAAAGATCCAAGTCCACCTCTTTTAAACCAGCGGACGAAATAGTCAAATTCCAAGTCCATCCAACGGACCCTACAAAAATGGCCTCCATCGGGGCGCAATTAAACCCTGATGTAGACGCCACACTACGAGAATTCCTACGTGAAAATTGGGACATTTTTGCCTGGCACCCTTCAGACATGCCAGGAATCCCACGCCGGCTGGCCGAGCACAGCCCAAACATCCTAAAAGGATTCAAGCCAGTCAAGCAGGCCCTTCGGCGTTTCTCCGAACCTAAGAGACAAGCCATGGGAGAGGAGCTAGCCAAACTACTGGAGGCCGGATTCATCAGAGATATAAAACATCCGGACTGGCTAGCAAACCTGGTGATGGTACCAAAGAAGGACAAATCCTGGCGCCTATGCGTCGATTTCAAGGACCTCAACAAGGCTTTCCCAAAGGATCCCTTCCCCCTCCCCCGCATCGATCAAATTATCGACGCTACCGCAAGACATGATTAATTGTGTTTCCTCGACGCATACTCCGGCTACCATCAAATTAAGATGGCAGAGCCAGACCAAGCCGCAACGGCATTCATCACCCCATACAGCCCATTCTGCTTCAACACAATGCCCTTCGGGCTCAAAAACACCGGCGCAACATATCAGCGCATGATTCAGACATGTCTGGCAAACCAGATCGGCAAAATAGTGGAGGCATACGTAGATGACGTGGTCGTCAAAACCAAGCATGTTGAAACTCTAGTAGACGACTTGAGGCTCACATTCGACAACCTCCGAACATATGACATCAAGCTTAACCCGGAAAAATGCGTTTTTGGCGTACCAGCCGGAAAGCTCTTGGGCTTCATTGTATCCGGTAGAGGAATTGAAGCAAACCCGGCCAAAATCCGAGCTCTGTCACAATAGGATATCCCAAAGGACCTCAAACAAATACAAAAATTGACTGGATGCGTGGCGGCTCTAAGCCGCTTTATCTCCCGCTTGGGAGAAAAGGCATTACCCCTTTATCGCCTCCTCTGGCGAACCGAACACTTCGAGTGGACGGATGCTGCCACGGCCGGACTCGAAGAAATAAAAGCCATATTGGCAACAAACCCGGTTCTGGCCGCGCATAACATCGGTGAATCAATGCTATTATACATTGCGGCAACTTATCAAGTTGTAAGCGCAGTGCTCGTCGTCAAATGAGAAACAGATGGACACAAATTCCCCCTTCAAAAGCCAGTTTACTACGTGTCCACTGTCCTCACTCCATGCAAGTCGCGGTACCCGCATTATCAAAAGATAGCATACGCGATATTTATGGCATCTCGGAAGCTGCGACACTAGTTTCAAGAGTGTTCGATAACAGTAGCCTCTGAAGTACCTCTTAACGATATTATAAACAACCGCGACGCGACGGGCCGGATTGCCAAATGGGCCATTGAGCTCCTCCCGTTCGACATAACCTATAAGCCACGGCGAGCTATTAAGTCGCAAGTTTTGGCCGACTTCATCGCCGAATGGACTGAAGCCGAACTCCCTAAAGAGTACGGCACATATTCCAGCTGGATCATGCACTTCGATGGCTCCAAAATGTTGGCTAGTCTGGGGGCTGGCGTCGTTCTGACGTCCCCAACAGGAGATACAGTTCAATACGTACTCCAGATAATGTATACGGACTCCAACAACGCAGCCGAATATGAGGCCCTTCTACATGGTCTCCGGATGGCAGTCTCCATGGGCATTCAACGCCTAGAGGTGCGCGGGGATTCGAACCTCGCGATATCCCAAATAAATGGAGACTTTGATGCCAAGGATTCGAAAATGGCAGATCATCGCAACGCCGTCCTAAAAATGCCAACTCGGTTCGAGGGGCTCGAATTTCACCATATAGCTCAGGAAAACAATCAGGCAGCAGACGTCTTGGCACGCATTGGCGCAAAGCACGATGCCGTCCCCCCCAACATCTTCTTGGAGAGGCTGTTCAAGACATCCGTATTATGGGAAGGGGAATCCGGAAATAACAGACCGGACCCAACCGCCTGCCCGACACCGATCATTCTGACACAACAGGAGGCTCTACAAACGAAGTAACATCTTCAGCCCACGTAATAATGGCGGTCATTGCCCCGTGGACAGAACCATTCCTAGCCTACCTAACCAGGCAGGAACTTCCCGAGGACCAAAACGAGGCACGCTGCATAGTGCGGCGATCTAAAGCCTATAAAGTCCATGATGGAGAGCTTTATAAGAAAAGCACCACCGGAGTCCTTCAAAGGTGTATCTCCGAAGAGGAAGGGCGGAATCTTCTGGCTGAAATTCATGCCGGACTCGGCGGGCACCACGCCGCAGCCCGGGCCCTTGTAAGCAAGGCCTTCCATACAGGATTTTATTGGCCGACGGCCCGGGCAGATGCTCAGGACTTAGTCCAACGATGCGTCGGTTGCCAGCTCTTTGCTAACCAAAGCCATATGCACCCACCGCCCTCCAAACTATACCCATCACCTGGCCCTTCGCGGTCTAGGGGCTTGACATGGTTGGACCCCTTAAAGGAGGAACCCACAAGCAAAAATACCTACTAGTCATGGTGGATTAATTCACCAAATGGATAGAGGCCAAGCCTGTTAATACGGCCGAATCCGGACCAATGATAGACTTCATATCAGGGGTCGTACACCGTTACGGCGTCCCCCACAGCATCATCACTGATAACGGCATGAACTTTACGGCCGATGAGGTCAAACTCTGGTGCAAAAACATGGGCATCAAGTTCGACTATGCTTCAGTCTATCACCCACAAACTAACTGTAGGACCTTGAAGTATGTCTAGAGGGGGGGTGATTAGACTACCTGACCAATTAAGAACTTAACCTTTTCCCAATTTTAGACTTTGGCAGATTTTAGCTATCTTTGAACAAGTCAAGCAATCTACACGCAATTCAAGCAAGCATGCAAAGAGTATATAGGCAGCGGAAAATAAAGCATGCAACTTGCAAGAATGTAAAGGGAGGGGTTTGGAGGATTCAAACGCAATTGGAGACACGGATGTTTTTGTCGTGGTTCCGATAGGTGGTGCTATCGTACATCCACGTTGATGGAGACTTCAACCCACGAAGGGTAGCAGTTGCTTGTGAGTCCACGGAGGGCTCCACCCACGAAGGGTCCACGAAGAAGCAACCTTGTCTATCCCACCATGGCCGCCGCCCACGAAGGACTTGCCTCACTAGCGGTAGATCTTCACGAAGTAGGCGATCTCCTTGCCCTTACAAACTCCTTGGTTCAACTCCACAATCTTGTCGGAGGCTCCCAAGTGACACGTAGCCAATCTAGGAGACACCACTCTCCAAGAAGTAACAAATGGTGTGTTGATGATGAACTCCTTGCGCTTGTGCTTCAAATGATAGTCTCCCCAACACTCAACTCTCTCTCATAGGATTTGGATCTGGTGGAAAGAAGATTTGAGTGGAAAGCAACTTGGGGAAGGCTAGAGATCAAGATTCATATGGTTGGAATGGAATATCTTGGCCTCAACACATGAGTAGGTAGTTCTCTCTCGGAAATAGGATCTTTGGAAGTGTAGGCTTGTTCGATGGCTCTCTCCACGAATGAAGAGGAGGTGGAGGGGTATATATATAGCCTCCACACAAAATCTAACCATTACACACAATTTACCAAACTCGGTGGGACCGAATCATCAAACTCGGTCGGACCGATTTAGTAAACCTAGTGACCGTTAGGATTTTCGGTGGGATTGACATGCAACTCAGTCTGACCGATATGGTTAGGGTTTGGGCATAACATAATCTCGGTGAGACCGATTACACAAACTCGGTGAGACCGAATTTGGTAATTAGCTAACCAGAGAGTTGGTCAGGTAAACTCGGTGGGACCGATTCGCTCTTTCGGTGAGACCGAAAAGTTACGAAAGGGAAATAGAGAGTTTACATTGCAATCTCGGTGGGACCGATCGCTCACTTCGGTTAGACCGAAACGTTACGAAGGGAAACAGAGAGATTACAATCCCATCTCGGTGAGACCGAGATCCCTATCGGCGAGACCGATTTGCCTAGGGTTTGTGGAAGTGACTATGACATCTGAACTCGGTGGCGCCGGATAGAAAGAATCGGTAGGGCCGAGTTTGACTTTAGGTTTAGGTCATATGTGAATGTGAGAAAGTAGTGGAGGGTTTTGGAGCATATCACTAAGCACATGAAGCAAGAGGCTCATTAAGCAACACCTCATCCCTCCTTGATAGTATTGGCTTTTCCTATAGACTCAATGTGATCTTGGATCACTAAAATGTAAAATGTAGAGTCTTGAGCTTTTGAGCTTGAGCCAATCCTTTGTCCTTAATATTTTGAGGGATCCACTTTCACCATCCATGCCATGCCATTCATTAAGCTTTCCTAAAATATTTGTCTTGGAATAGTATTAGCTCAATGAGCTATATGTTGTTATGAATTACCAAAACCACCTAGGGATAGTTGCACTTTCAATCTCCCCCTTTTTGGTAATTTATGACAACATATAGATCAAAGCTTCGACAAATGATAATAAAATTTGAAAAACATCGTCGCTTTGAGAAGTATGTGATAAGCAAGAGCTCCCCCTAAATTTGTGCATATTAAGATTTGCTTTGGACTGCAAATGCACAATGAATTAGGCTCATGGGTTACTCTTCCATGTCACATACATCTTGGTGGAGCGCTCAAAATAATAAAGATTGAATACATGCACTCATCACCAAGCAAAGTGAATGATCATATAAGGATAAGTAAGATAATATCATAACAAGCATAAGTGTAGCTTATGATCAAACACATGATCATCAATGTCTCACAGGTAAAAGCATAGTATCTCAAGCAATCAAAAGAAAATAAAGTTCAACCAAGAAGAGAGAACAAAAGCAAATCTCTCTCTCTCTCTCTCTCTCTCTCTCAGCCTATGATCTATACATTTTTCTGCCCCTTTGGCAACAAGTTACCAAAAAGTTCCTAGAAAATGCATAGGACTATATCGTCTCTCAGGCTTGGTCTTCTGGTGGTGGTGTCCAGAGAACTCCAAGAACGAAGGCTTCAGTCGATGTAGAAGGATCTGAAGGAGTTGGTGCTGGAGCTGGTTGTGCTGGAGCTGTAGCTGGAGCTGACGAAGTGACTCTGGTGACTGGCTCTGCAGCTGATCTCTGAGCTCGTGGCACTCTGGCAAATGCATCATTTGTTGTCCTGCCCTTCCTCTCCTGCATGTCATCCTCAGAATCGCTCCACGGTGGCTGAATCTCGTTACTTTGACATCAAGATCATAGAACTTTTGTTCCATGATTCTTTCCGAGCTCTCCTGGTTTTGAGTTAGGGTGGCCAACCCTTCTCAATCCGCAGAGTTGATGCTATCAAGTAACCAAGCTGCTCCTGCTTGTTCTTCGAGAAAGTAATCAGATGCCTCTCGCTTGAGTTGGCATCTTGGCAGCCTTCTCATTCCTTGCTTTCTCCTTCTTCTCTTGCGCTTGTCCGATGATGGTTCATTCTCAGTCATGACAACTTGATTGTCCTCAAAGTCAGGATAGAGAACCATGTGTTCCTTATCCAATAGATACTTTCCTGTGCCCATCTTTGAGTTAATCAACTCCTGAATCTGTGGGGCATATCCACAGCTCCTCTCCTGGCCTGCTGCTGTCCTCTTGATAGTTATAGATGACGTAGAGTGGATGAGCATCACAAAATGCAGAGATTTTTGCAAAAGAATGATTCAAAAAACTTAGTTTTAGTTCACAGAAACATTTCGGATCTACCGATTTTTAAACTCGGTGATACCGAAGCAGTTTTGGAACCTAAACTAGTGAACTCAGTCAGACCGAGTCACAGTTCGGTGGCACCGAGACTGCTAGGGTTTCACAAAGTTCTAAAATCGGTCACACCGATTTGTAATTCTCGGTCAGACCGAGACTTACTAGTGCAATGGCGTTAGCCAAATCGGTGGGACCGAGTTTTTCAACTCGATGGGTCCGAGATGGTTTCGGCGGAAACCTAACCCTAAATTTTTGAATCACAACTATTCTAAGGATTGTTTTTACTTGATAGAGGTGTTTCAATCGTGGCAAGATGCATTATGAACACAATGTGCTGAGAATCAGACGAGGATAGCACTGTGATCGAGTTCATACCCTAGTTTGGCGGTGAACTCGGTACGACGGCAATGGCGGAGAAGAATTCCGTTGACGGCGGCGGAGACCAGCGGCTGGAGGCGGCTGGCGACGAAGTCGACGATCCGTAGACCTAGTAGGTTGAGCGAGCTATCTTGTGGCGAGGAGTTTCGGAGAAAGTTTTCCAAAATTTGCCCGCGTGAATATATAGCCCGACAACATCGGTGTGACCGAAAGTGGAACAACTCGGTGGCACGAGATGCATAACTGTTAACGATTCACGGCAACTCGGTGTGACCGAAGTTCAAATCGGTTGCACCGAGATTGAAAACCTAGATCGACTTAGTAATCTTGGTATGACCGAAATGGAGGAATCGGTCAGACCGAAAATCACAAAGAAGTTTTGGAAGTTTAAGTCTATGACGAATCGGGGACTCCGAGTGCTCCTCACACAAAGTGGTTCGAATCTGACTTGATCAAATTTTGTGATGTAGCATGAATAGAGTTTGAGACGAGAAAAGCATAGATAGCTAGAGAAGGTTCTTAGGCATTCTTGTCCATCCACTTGGCCAAAGAGAAAGAATCCAATCAATCAAAACAACAAGTGGATGTCCTCGAATGAGTAAAATATGCAACCAACATGCTCACACAATAAAATGACTAATGAAATATGTGCCAAAGCATGCACAACCAATTCTAGCATCTATCAAACAATTGGCAATGACTAGGTCATCTATATATGAGTATATTGACTTAGGAGTCAAATGAGAACATTTGATCATAGGTCATACTCATCGTTTAAGCTCAAGTGGGGTTACCACCTTTACATAAAGCATTTATGTGTTCACTTGTAGGACCTTGAAGTATGTCTAGAGGGGGGTGATTAGACTACTTGACCAATTAAAAACTTAACCTTTTCCCACTTTTAGACTTTGGCAGATTTTAGCTATCTTTGAACAAGTCAAGCAATCTTCACGCAATTCAAGCAAGCATGCAAAGAGTATATAGGCAGGGGAAAATAAAGCATTCAACTTGCAAGAATGTAAAAGGAGGGGTTTGGAGGATTCAAACGCAATTGGAGACACGGATGTTTTTGTCGTGGTTCCGATAGGTGGTGCTATCGTACATCCACGTTGATGGAGACTTCAACCCACGAAGGGTAACGGTTGCGCGAGTCCATGGAGGGATCCACCCACGAAGGGTCCACGAAGAAGCAACCTTGTCTATCCCACCATGGCCGTCGCCCACGAAGGACTTGCCTCACTGGCGGTAGATATTCACGAAGTAGGCGATCTCCTTGCCCTTACAAACTCCTTGGTTCAACTCCACAATCTTGTCGGAGGCTCCCAAGTGACACCTAGCCAATCTAGGAGACACCACTCTCCAAGAAGTAACAAATGGTGTGTTGATGATGAACTCCTTGCTCTTGTGCTTCAAATGATAGTCTCCCCAACACTCAACTCTCTCTCATAGGATTTGGATCTGGTGGAAAGAAGATTTGAGTGGAAAGCAACTTGGGGAAGGCTAGAGATCAAGATTCATATGGTTGGAATGGAATATCTTGGCCTCAACACATGAGTAGGTAGTTCTCTCTCAGAAGTAGGATGTTGGAAGTGTAGTCTTGTTCTGATGGCTCTCTCCATGAATGAAGAGGAGGTGGAGGGGTATATATATAGCCTCCACACAAAATCTAACTGTCACACACAATTTACCAAACTCGGTGGGACCGAATCATCAAACTCGGTCGGACCGATTTAGTAAACCTAGTGACCGTTAGGGTTTTCGGTGGGACTGACATGCAACTCGGTATGACCGATATGGTTACGGTTTGGGCATAACGTAATCTCGGTGAGACCGATTACACAAACTCGGTGAGACCGAATTTGGTAATTAGCTAACCAGAGAGTTGGTCAGGTAAACTCGGTGGGACCGATTCGCTCTTTCGGTGAGACCGAAAAGTTACGAAAGGGAAATAGAGATTTTACATTGCAATCTCGGTGGGACCGATCGCTCACTTCGGTTAGACCGAAACATTACGAAGGGAAACAGAGAGATTACAATTCCATCTCGGTGAGACCGAGATCCCTATCGGTGAGACCGATTTGCCTAGGGTTTGTCGCAGTGGCTATGACATCTGAACTCGGTGGTGCCAGATAGAAAGAATCGGTAGGGCCGAGTTTGACTTTAGGTTTAGGTCATATGTGGATGTGAGAAAGTAGTGGAGGGTTTTGGAGCATATCACTAAGCACATGAAGCAAGAGGCTCATTAAGCAACACCTCATCCCAAATTGGAAGGTCCCTTTATTATTGACCCAGTCCTGACTGGTGGAGCGTACCGTCTGCGAGATGCATCGGATAACCGACTCGAGCCGAACCCATGGAACGCAGCCCGTCTCCGAAGATTCTACGCCTAGCGCCGGACTCTGTGTTCGTCTCGTTCCTCTGTCTATTTTTTACACATTAGCTGTCTTTTATTTCTCTCCTTCTCCCTCCTTTTCTCTTACAGCCTTTAAGGGCTCGTTCGCGCCTTGTTCGCACACAATTGACGCGCTACCCGTGCTCATTATACCTAGGGGCTTCTTTAACAGAAGCTTATTTATACGGGCTTCATGCCCAACACATGTGTCACACTTCCGCATGTACCTTTTATTCACCATTATATGCATCGATATGACTTAAGTTTTGGCCAAGCTGGGTTGCCTGGCTCCTGTGCTTACCCCTACGTTCCCGATTGTTCGGCTAGGCGGTAAAGGGAGAACCTCTGCGATTGTTACTGCCAGGTGAGCCGGATGTGTACCTCAGACTGGGTGAAGCCGAAAGCTAGCGTTCTTAAGGGAATATTCGGTCGGTGAACTAAAGATGATTTCTCACTTGTTTATTTATCCGCCCCCAGATGCTTTTCTGCTTTTTTCGCAGTCTGGACATGCACTTTAGGGCATGCCCCCCCCCTCCCCGGGAAAGGAACCCCTAACGGAACTATTCTCCCTGGAAGATGTTTCTTACTAACCATGTAATATAACATAACTAGTTGGGCACTTGTCTGTTCAAGCACCAATGACCCCTACGCCTGGTCACCATGCATGCCCCGGTTCTTACATAACCGAGAGGGTATTCGGGCACACTCCGGACTATCGGGTCCTGAGGTTGAAGCGAAAAGGTCCGCCATGACAATCGATCTACAATCCGGCTAGAAGGCATTTTTACATGTCATCTTAAATTACATAGTCAATTTAACTGGGTATATTCCTCTTCAATACCATCCAACAGGTTGTCTAGTTTACAGTCCTGTTGGGAATATTTGGCGGCCAACTCTACCTGGCCGTACACTAAGCTCACAGGGATCTCCTTCCCATCGGGCCCCACAGGTCCGACCTCGGCCATGTGGTTTGGGTCAGCCTTCGTGTACCGCGTCTTCACCATGGCCCAGGCCTCCCTGGCGCCTTGACGGCAGGCCGATATCTTCCATAACCGGAAGTGCCGCCGTGCTCCCTTAAGCCTCTCTGCAAGCTCTCCAAGGCCTTCGGGCATGGAGACAGATGCCATAAGGCCTGGGCGACGCCTTTCATCACCTGCCGAACTCGTTCGTGCAGTTGTAAGAGCTCGGGAAGAAGGTCACCCGTAGAACCGGGCATTTCCTCTGCAGGACGACCTATGAGCATACCTACAGACATAACTCTGTTAGTCGACTTCCTCGCCAAACTCTTTTTCAAAGTTCGTTCAAGCACTTACTAAACATGCCGCGTCGAAGCCCCAGATTCTCCTTAACGGAGTTCGACAATTGGGCACGAACATCCTTTAGTTCCTCGCCTAGCTGGATGTTGGCATCTTGGAGATTATTCTTCTCCTGGCTCACCATCGTAAGCACGCTCTCGCCAGCCTTTAACCGGCGCAAGAGTTGTTGCTTGTCCGGATCTACTCCGGCGCCATCTACAATGTTATTATCAGATTTGCACACATGCCGCACTTCACAACATACTTATCTTTCGAAGCATATATTACCAGAGGAGGTCTCCTTGGCCTCCCCTGCCGCGGCTAGTGCGGCCTCAAGTTGGGCTTCGCACTCTTCCAGCTCCAGGACAGTTGGGTATTCTTTTTCAGAAGATCCTGCATAACAAATGATCCTTAAATCAGTTATTCTAACTGTTTCAAGTCTCGGGGGCAACTAACATATATAACCATCAAATTTTCTCACCCGTATGTCTTTCACATACTGCTCCGTGGCTCTGGCTAGACCATTTTGAGCGGCACGGAGGTACGCATCTCCCGAATTGAAGGCATCAAATGCCTCTTGGGAGAAACAAGCGTTGCGAAGAACTGTCCGGCGGCGCCTGTGATTCATGGCACTCTCCACCTCGGAATTGGTGGCGGACAGTCTGTCCGCATCCTCTGTCGGAGGAGCGCCTGACGCACGCCTCGTTTTCGCCTCTGCTTCTGGACCGGGCTTTGGAGCCTGGCTGGTGCACGCGCGATTGGCAACCTCTCCGGATATAGTCCGGCGAGCCCTCTTTTCCCTAAAAAGAGCACGGGCGTTAGTATGCATCGCAAGAATAATACCTTGGAATAAGGCAGCGCGCCTTACTGCTGCGCCGGTGCCTCGACCCGGGCTGCATGTCTCTTTAGCCTGCCCGCTCTCGCGGTCCCTTGTTGGCTAGTCGCCGCAGGCTCGGCATTCCGCCTCGAGATCCTCCCCTGCGAAACACCATTGGTATATGGTGATCAAAAATAAGCACGGACGGGTCATCTTCGAAGTATCGGGGCTTCGGTCTCGGTTACTTGTGAGGCGGGGAGCAGTCTAGGATAATCGGCTGTAATAGCCACCAAGGCATTGTCGATGCTCAGTTGGTAAAATACCCCATTGATCAGCTCCACAGATATGTCCGGATCCTCTTGGGAGGCCGGATCGAGGGACCGTTCCGGATCCTCGGGTTGTGGAGGAAGGCTGTTTATATCCTTTACGGCCCGGCGCAATTCCTGCGTCGAAATCACAAGATGAGATACTTAACCACGGGAATATGGAACGAATGGGCAAAAAGAAGTGTCCGCTTACCCAGCTTGGAGGATTGTACATAGAAAATCCGCCCCGTGGGTTGACGCGGAGAAATTCCTCCTCTTCACCCTTGTACAAAGCGGACAAGATCTTTATTAGAGCGGCAACCGATTCCGGCCCCTTACGGCCACACCGGGTGGCGTCATCCTACCCGTTGAAGTCCCACATGGGGTGGCCTCTATACTGAAGCGGCTGCACCCCCCGCATAATGCATGTGGCCATGACCTTGATGATGATCAGTCCGGAATGAGCTAACAACCTTATCCGGCTCATCAGGTAAAGGACGTCCTTGTCATTTTCCTTCTGAGGGCTCCGTGGACGCCATCTTAGGCGCTTCTTCAAAGGAGCATTATCGAACTCAGGGAGGTTGATCCAAACAGGGCCCGGCAGGGGGACATCTTCTATATAAAACCATTCTGAAGGCCAGTCTTCGGACGCCTTCTTTGGGGTTCCAGATAGATATCCGGTCCCGGCGATGCGCCATAGTTTGGCTCCGCCCACTTGATATATCGACCCCTCCTGAGAACGGGGCACAAGGCAGAACAACTTCTTCCACAGCGCGAAATGAGCCTCGATGCCCAAAAACAGCTCGCAAAGGGCTACGAAGCCCGCAATATGCAATATGGAGGCAGGCGTAAGGTTGTGCAACTGGAGGCCGTAGAACTCCAGGAGCCCCCGGAGAAACGGATGAATTGGAAATCCGAGCCCTCTTATCAAATAAGGGACAAGGCATACCCGCTCTCCTTTGGAGGGATTGGGGACGCTCTCCGCTTGCTCTCCACCATTATAGGTGGCAAGCCTGGCTCGAACCGGGACCATGTAGGCTGGGGGGAGAAACCCCTTGGCTTGGAGCGTCACTAACTCGATGTGCGGGACGGAGCATCTCTCCCAATATCCAGGCTGAGGGCTGGGAGGGCGAGAGGAGGAGCTGTGTCGACTGGCCATGATGGAATGGATCTCTGTCGGATGCGCTCCGATGAATGCTCGCGAAGGGAGGATGGTGTGATTCGGATCTAAATCCTCGTCTCTTTAATAGACAGCTCATTTGTGCAGCTAGGGGAGTAAATGTAAAACACCCTGGCTTTTGGCATTCATTTGACACGTGGAAGATGGCCATTATTGGGCGCGAAAGCCAAGGAGCGCAATATTCACAAGGAGCTGGACACTATTCAACAGGTAAACGGAATTTGGAGAAGAACCCGCCTTGCAATGCCGAAGACAATCTGTGCGCCGTACTCGCTGTCATTGAAGCCTGGTTCGGGGTCTACTGAGGGAGTCCCGGATTAGGGGGTGTCCGGATGGCCGGACTATAACCTTTGGCCGGACTCCTGGACTATGAAGATACAAGGTTGAAGACTTCGTCCCGTGTCCGGAAGGGACTTTCCTTGGCGTGGAAGGCAAGCTTGGCGATACGGATATGTAGATCTCCTCCCATTGTAACCGACTTTGTGTAACCCTAGCCCTCTCCGGTGTCTATATAAACCGGAGGGTTTTAGTCCGTAGGACGAACAACAATCATACCATGTGCTAGCTTCAAGGGTTTAGCCTCTCTGATCTCGTGGTAGATCTACTCTTGTACTACCCCTATCATCAATATTAATCAAGCAGGAGTAGGGTTTTACCTCCATCGAAAGGGCCCGAACCTGGGTAAAAACCTCGTGTCCCTTGTCTCCTGTTACCATCCGCCTAGACGCACAGTTCGGGACCCCCTACCCGAGATCCGCCGGTTTTGACACCGACAGTGATATTCAAGGACAACCAAGAGCCTAAGCTTGGGGATGCCCCGGATGGCATCCCCTCCTTCGTCTTCGTCTATCGATAACTTTACTTGGAGCTATATTTTTATTCACCACATGATATGTGTTTTGCTTGGAGCGTCATTTTATTTTGTTAGTATTTGCTTGTTGTTATTTATAATAATGTTTTGCATCTATATTTTCAATAAAAATGTCAAGGATAGCTGTTACCATGCTTATTTTGCTAGTATACATGTTGCTGTTTGAAAACAGAAAGTTTACCGCTGTTGCAAAAATTCCCTAGAAAAGTCAGAGAATGATATAATGTTGAAATTTTTTGCATAACGAGCTCTGATAAATCTTCTACAGCTTAGTATTTTTCTAATAATTTTTTGAGTTAGGGAAGTATGATGAATCTTGCATTCTTTACGGACTATACTGTTTTGGCAGATTTCTGTTATGTTTGCATTGTTTGCATATGTTTCCTTGTTTAATGATTCTATTTGAGGATAGGAGTATTAAATATGCAGAGACATTTAGTATGACATGTTGAATAACAATTTTAGTGATTTATTACAGTAGAAAATGATAAGGTTTTTGCATTGGTTTATACTAACTTATCTCACGAGTTCTTGTTGAGTTTTATGTGGATGAAGTTTTTGAGAAATAGAGAAACCATGATATGAGAGGAATTAAGGAGACACAAAATCTCAAGCTTGGGGATGCCCAAGGCACCCCAAGATAATATTTCAAGAAGTCTCAAGCATCTAAGCTTGGGGATGCCCCGTTAGGCATCCCACCTTTCTTCTTCAACAACTATCGGTTAGTATCGGTTGAACCTAAGTTTTTGCTTCTTCACATGAGTTGTGTTATCCTTGCAATGTCATTTTATTTTGCTTTGCTTGATGTTTGAATAAAATACCAAGATCTTAAATTCTTAAATGAGAGAGAGTCTTCACATAGTTACATAATTATTTAGCTACTCATTGATCTTTACTTATATCTTTTTGGAGTAGTTTGTAATTTACTCGTGTGCTTCACTTATATCCTATGAGTAAATGGTTGAATGAGTTGAATGTCATAAATCTGAAATTATATATGTTTCATTTGCTTATCCCATGGGGAGTAATGATTTCACATCTAAGAAGTAGAGGTTGTAAATTTATTGAAGATTAGCAAGTATTGTATTGGTCATTTGAACAATTCATGAAAGAATATTGAAGGAAGAGAGATTTCACATATAAATATACTATCCTAGACATCTTTTATAATTGTGAGCACTCATTAAGTGTGACATGCTAAAGAGTTGATGTTGGACAAGGAAGACAACGTAATGGGTTATGTTTTCTCACATCTTAGTTAAAGTATATTGTCATGGATCATTCAAACATGTTGAGCTGGCCTTTCCCCCTCATGCTAGACAAAATACCTTGCACCAAGTAGAGATACTACTTGTGCTTCCAAATATCCTTAAACCCAGTTTTTGCCATGAGTGTCCACCATACCTACCTATATGCGATATTTACCTGCCGTGCCAAGTAAATTTGCATGTGCCAAACTCTAAACCTTCAAATAATAATCTGTTTTGTACGCCCTAATCGCTCATGTAGCGACTAGGGGCTGTCAGTATCTTCCATGCTAGGTGGGTTAGTCTCAAGATGAGTGGGCTCCACTCATCATTCACGAGAAAAATGGCTGGTAACCGGGATGCCCAGTCCCATGATCAAAAGATCAAAATCAAATAAAAAATAATTAAAACAAAACTCCCCCAGGACTGTTGTTGGTATGGACGGTACCCCGTTGTTTCGGATGGCCGTGGAGTGTGATTGTTGGTGGAGGGGGAGTAAAAACTTTACCATTCTGTTTGGGAACCGCCTATAATGTATGTCGTATGGAAGATATTGGGAACTCTTGGTTTTTATGTTGACATTGAGATCATACCTCTCAAAATTATTTATCTCTATTTCAAAATTGAGCTCTGGCACCTCTGCAAATCCCTGCTTCCCTCTGAGAAGGGCCTATCTTTTACTTTATGCAAGAGTCAAGGTGATCTTCACCTTTCCCTTTTTTTGTTTTATCCTTTGGCAAGCACCTCGTGTTGGAAAGATCCTGATATATATATCCAATTGGATGTAAGTTAGCATGAACTATTATTGTTGACATCACCCAAAGGTGAATACGTTGGGAGGCAACACTATAAGCCCCTATCTTTCTCATTGTCCGATTAAAACTCCATAACCATTAGTATTGCGTGAGTGTTAGCAATCATGGAAGACTATATGATAGTTGAGTATGTGGAGTTTGCTAAATCAAAGCTCTGACATAGACCCTTCTTGAAAATAAGATGAATTGTGATTGTTTGATGACTAAGAATGAAGTTTGCTAGTTTTCAAGAAAGTTTATGGTCTATGCTTTAACATGTGAATAGCTTGTTACTTGATCTTGAGAAGTTTTATGAGATGAACTACTGTTATGACATATAATCATGCTAGAAAAGGTGGTTGAAATTATCATTGACCAAACTTGTGCACCTTCTAGCAATCACACTTCATAAAATCTTTCTTTTATCATTTACCTACTCGAGGACGAGCAGGAATTAAGCTTGGGGATGCTGATGCATCTCCAACGTATCTATATTTTATGAAGCATTCATGCTATTTTATTATCTGTTTTGAATGATTACGGGATTTATTATACACTTTTATATTACTTTTGGGACTAACCTATTAATCGGAGGCCCAGCCCATATTGGTGTTTTATTGCTTATTTCAGTATTTCGAAGAAAAGGAATATCAAACGGAGTCCAAACGGAATGAACCTTCGGGAGCATGATTTTTGGAACGAACGTGATCCAGGAGACTTGGAGTTGAAGGCAAGGAAGCTTCGAGGTGGCCACAAGGGTGGGGGGTGCGCCCCCCTACTGGGCGCGCCCCCCTGTCTCGTTGGCCCCTCGTGACTCCCCCGACCGACTTCCTTCGCCTATATATTCCCATATACCCTAAAACCATCGGAACAGAAGATAGATCGGGAGTTCCGCCGCCGCAAGCCTCTGTGGCCAACAAAAACCTCTCGGGAGCCCGTTCTGGCACCCTGCCGGAGGGGGGATCCCTCACCGGTGGCCATCTTCATCATCCCGGCGCTCTCCGCGATGAGGAGGGAGTAGTTCGCCCTCGGGGCTGAGGGTATGTACCAGTAGCTATGTGTTTGATCTCTCTCTCTCTCTCTCTCTCTCTCTCTCTCTCTCTCTCTCTCTCTCTCTCTCTCTCTCTCTCTCGTGTTCCCTCTATGGCACGATCTTGATGTATCGCGAGCTTTGCTATTATAGTTGGATCTTATGATGTTTCTCCCCCTCTACTCTCTTGTGATGAATTGAGTTTTCCTCTTGAAGTTATCTTATGGGATTGAGTCTTTAAGGATTTGAGAACACTTGATGTATGTCTTGCCGTTCTTATCTGTGGTGACAATGCGATATCACGTGATTCATTGATGTATGTTTTGGTGATCAACTTGCGGGTTCCGCCCATGAACCTATGCATAAGGGTTGGCACACGTTTTCGTCTTGACTCTCCGGTAGAAACTTTGGGGCACTCTTTGAAGTACTTTGTGTTGGTTGAATAGATGAATCTGAGAATGTGTGATGCATATCATATAATCATGCCCACGGATACTTGAGGTGACAATGGAGTATGTAGGTGACATTAGGGTTTTGGTTGATTTGTGTTTTAAGGTGTTATTCTAGTATGAACTCTATGATAGATTGAATGGAAAGAATAGCTTCATGTTATTTTACTACGGACTCTTGAATAGATCAAGCAGAAAGGATAACTTTGAGGTGGTTTCTTACCCTACCATAATCTCTTCGTTTGTTCTCCGCTATTAGTGGCTTTGGAGTGACTCTTTGTTGCATGTTGTGGGATAATTATATGATCCTATTATGCTATTATTGTTGAGAGAACTTGCACTAGTGAAAGTATGAACCTTAGGCCTTGTTTCCTAGCATTGCAATACCGTTTGTGCTCACTTTTATCATTAGTTACCTTGCTGTTTTTATATTTTCAGATTACAAAAACCTATATCTATCATCCATATTGCACTTGTATCACCATCTCTTCGCCGAACTAGTGCACCTATACAATTTACCATTGTATTGGGTGTGTTGGGGACACAAGAGACACTTTGTTATTTGGTTGCAGGGTTGCTTGAGAGAGACCATCTTCATCCTACGCCTCCCACGGATTGATAAACCTTAGGTCATCCACTTGAGGAAAATTTTCTACTGTCCTACAAACCTCTGCACTTGGAGGCCCAACAACGTCTACAAGAAGAAGGTTGTGTAGTAGACATCAGCCACGCGCTCCATTTCGATCCGCAAGGGCGACGAGGTACAGGTCGTCTGCGACCTTTCCCTCGGAGCTGCGTCACAAATACAATGTGCGCTCCGTCCCGATTCGCAAGGACGACGAGGTGCAGGTCATCTGCGACCTTCTCCTCAGAGCTGCGTCACAAGTACAACGCATGCTCCGTCCCGGTCTACAAGGACGACGAGGTGCAGGTCATCAGCAAACCTCTCCTCAAAGTTGCATCACAAATACAAATATCTATTCCGAGTGAAGAGACGAATTCCACTCGGAGTCAAAAGATTCGGAAGCAACTGTGTTCAAAGAAGAACCAAGTTCAGGTAACTCTCGCAAGGTTCAGAACCGCAAATGAAAGTGCACGGGCATCAAGCGCGAAGGAGTTTAACGGTTACAAAATCACTCGACATTCCGAGGAAAATTTAATCAAGACTTAAAGTTTGTTCACTCCGCTGGGGGAGGACTGGCAGGCTCGACGAACTCGTCCAGGTCGATCCCATCCGCAATACGGGTGGCTGCTTCGATGAAGGTCTCCATGAAGGACTGGAAGTCAAGCTTCTTGGTATTGGCCACCTTGAGCGCTGCTAGTTTCTCTTCGTTGGCCTCCTTGGAATGGACGCGAACTAGAGACAGGGCCACATCAGCACCACATCGGGCTGATGACTTCTTCCATTCTTGCACTCGACCAGGGATCTCACTAAATCGAGTCATCAGCGACTCGAGATCATTCTGAAATGTCACCCTTGGCCAGAGTGTCGTGTCAATCCGCGACACCGCCACCTTCAGTCGCGCAAGGTAGTCCATGGCACTAGCAAGGCGAGATTCTAGTCGGAGCACGTTCATGGCAGCTTCATCCTTAACAGGAGAAAGGATGGGGTCCAAGCTCGTCTCAATTCGCCCAGTCTCTTCCTCGAAGTTTTGATAGAATTCTGCACATACGATAAAACGATGAGTCAACAACTATATGACGAGTCGACAGCAGCAAATCAGTCGGACAAGGAAAAACACCTTCAAGCATAAGGAACAACTTCTTGGCGAGTCCTCCCAGATAAGCCTCCAGCTCGTCCCTATTCCGAGTGAGATCTCCAACTTTGTCGGTCAGAGCCACTTTGTGCTTCTTCAACTGCACGGCTTCCTTGTTGGCCTCGCTGATGGCAGTCTTCAGTTTGGCATTTTCTTCTTCTAACTTGCCGACCTAAGCCAGCTTCTTGTCGGCAAGCTCGGTTTTTCCCACGCCGTCTTCTGAGCTGCAGCAAGGTCAAGGTCCTTCTGTTCCAACGCCTGCTTCATTTTCTCTAAAGAAATAACATTCTTCAGACGAGCTTGGAGTTGTCTGTTTTCACTATGCACATCTGCTAGAATAGTGTCACTCGGTTCAACAAATGAAAAAGAAAGATGACAAAGTAAATAGTCGACAAGTCATTACCTCCCATGGTAGTTGCTTCATCCTGTGCCTTCTTCAAATTCTCCATGGATAGTGCCAGGTCGAGATTGAGTTGGATCTGTTGCTTCTGCAAATCAGCAAATTGACCCCCAAATTCACAAGATTTCTGCAGTCAATGAATAAGACATGTCAACCGACTGAGACAGAGATCAATTGCTTCCGAGCGAAAAAGATACAAGTTCAAGTCATTACCGCAAAAAAGGTTCTAAGACTATTGCCGAATCAAACATTCAATAGTAGTCTCGGGGACTACACCCAGTGGGTGCACTTGCCGTGCCCCCACTGGTTCTGCTTTCCACTCGACGTGGTTTAAAACAACAACAAGAAGTGTGGCAATACTTGTTCTCAGACCACCGCCGACTGCCTGCAGTCGACCGCGGTCTCGGGGACTACACCCAGTGGGTGCACTTGGCGTGCCCCCACTGGTCCGGATCCCACTCAACACGACCTGTCTAAACCGAGTGGAGGAACTGTAAAGAGATATTTTTGATAAAGACCCCCGCCGAATCAAACATTCGACGGCGGTCTCGGGGACTACACCCAGTGGGTGCACTCTGCGTGCCCCCACTGATTCAAAGATACACTCGACACAACATGGTCGACTCAAGTGGAAAAATTACTCAGCAAAAGTTGAAAAGACTCTGTGGGTGTATAGATGCAAGATGCAGACTCTTGATAGATGCACATTATGGTTCCAGACTCATCCACGGACATCTTACGGATAGTAAAACATCAGTTTTCAAGTAGCATATCCTAATAGAACAAGTGTCAAGCTAAAGATCAGTCAAAAGTCAACTAACCTAGACGTTAGCTTGGAGAGCTAAGCTGGTGTCATAAGCAGCTTGGCTGGCATCACGCACCACCTTCATTTGCTCCATCATAAGGCCCGCCTGGCGTATAGCTTCCTTAGCGGCACTTATTGGGTCCTCTGGGGCAGGATGGGCAGTGAAGAGTGAAGTTGATGGAACAGTTGCAGCAGCTTGGGGATCTGAGGCATGGAGTTGCATAGGCGAAACTGGGACTTGGGCAGTCGACGCCGAACGGCGTACAGTCGACACAGGATCAGCAAAGGTAATGCTACCTCTTGAGCACTGCGTTGGATTTCCCCGAAGAGGAGAGGATGATGTAGCAAAGTAGTGTAAGTATTTCCCTCAGTTTTTGAGAACCAAGGTATCAATCCAGTAGGAGGCTACGCACAAGTCCCTCGTACCTGCACAAAACAATAGCTCCTCGCAACCAAACGCGATTAGGGGTTGTCAATCCCTTCACGGTCACTTACGAGAGTGAGATCTGATAGAGATGCAAAGTGAAAAGTAAAAGGCAAAGTAAAAAATAAGCAAGTATTAAAGTGATGGAGATTGATATGATGAGAATAGACCCAGGGGCCATAGGTTTCACTAGTGGCTTCTCTCAAGAGCATAAGTATTCTACGGTGGGTGAACAAATTACTGTTGAGCAATTGACATAATTGAGCATAGTTATGAGAATATCTAGGTATGATCATGTATATAGGCATCACATCCGAGACAAGTAGACCGACTCCTGCCTGCATCTACTACTATTACTCCACTCATCGACCGCTATCCAGCATGCATCTAGAGTATTAAGTTAAAACAGAGTAACGCCTTAAGCAAGATGACATGATGTAGAGGGATAAATTCATGCAATATGATAAAAACCCATCTTGTTATCCTCGATGGCAACAATACAATACGTGCCTTGCTGCCCCTTCTGTCACTGGGAAAGGACACCGCAAGATTGAACCCAAAGCTAAGCACTTCTCCCATTGCAAGAACTACCAATCTAGTTGGCCAAACCAAACGGATAATTTGAAGAGACTTGCAAAGATAACCAATCATACATAAAAGAATTCAGAGAAGATTCAAATATTGTTCATAGATAATCTTGATCATAAACCCACAATTCATCGGTCTCAACAAACACACCGCAAAAAGAAGATTACATTGAATAGATCTCCACGAGAGAGGGGGAGAACATTGTATTGAGATCCAAAAAGATAGAAGAAGCCATCTAGCTACTAGCTATGGACCCGAAGGTCTGAAGTAAACTACTCACACTTCATCGGAGGGCTATGGTGATGATGTAGAAGCCCTCCGTGGTGGATGCCCCTCCCGTGAGCTCTCGAACAGGCCCCAAGATGGGATCTCGTGGGTACAGAAGGTTGCGGCGGTGGAATTAGGTTTTTGGCTCCTGTTTTGATCGTTTGGGGGTACGTAGGTATATATAGGAGGAAGGAGTACGTCAGTGGAGCAACAGGGGGCCCACGAGGCAGGGGGCGCGCCCTAGGAGGGCGCGCCCTAGGAGGGCGCGCCCCCCACCCTCGTGACCGCCTCTGTTACTTCTTGGAGTAGGGTCCAAGTCTCCTGGATCACGTTCGATGAGAAAATCACTTTCCCGAAGGTTTCATTCTGTTTGGACTCCGTTTGATATTCCGTTTCTTCGCAACACTGAAATAGGCAAAAAAAACAGCAATCCTGTTTGGGCCTCCGGTTAATAGGTTAGTCCCAAAAATAATATAAAAGTGGAAAATAAAGCCCAATATAGTCCAAAACTGTAGATAAAGTAGCATGGAGCAATCAAAAATTATAGATACGTTGGAGACGTATCAGACATCCCCAAGCTTAATTCCTGCTCATCCTCGAGTAGGTAAGTGATAAAAAGAGAATTTTTGATGCGGAGTGATACTTTGGCATAATTTCAATGTAGATCTTCTTAATTGTGGTATGAATATTCAGATCCGAAAGATTCAAGACAAAATTTCATATTGACATAAAAATAATAATACTTCAAGCATACTAACTAAGCAATTATGTCTTCTGAAAATAACATGGCCAAAGAAAGTTATCCCTACAAAATCATATAGTCTGGCTATGCTCCATCTTCCCCACACAAAATATTTAAATCATGCACAACCCCGATGACAAGCCAAACAATTGTTTCATACTTTAACATTGTCAAAACTTTTTCAATCTTCACGCAATACATGAGCGTGAGCCATGGATATAGCACTATATGTGGAATAGAATGGTGGTTGTGGAGAAGACAAAAAGGGAGAAGATAGTCTCACATCAACTAGGCGTATCAACGGCCTATGGAGATGCCCATCAATAGATATCAATGTGAGTGAGTAGAGATTGCCATGCAACGGATGCACTAGAGCTATAAGTATATGAAAGCTCAACAAAAGAAACTAAGTGGGTGTGCATCCAACTCGCTTGCTCACGAAGACCTAGGGCATTTGAGGAAGCCCATCATTGGAATATACAAGCCAAGTTCTACAATGAAAAATTCCCACTAGTATATGAAAGTGACAAAATGAGAGACTCTCTATCATGAAGATCTTGGTGCTACTTTGAAGCACAAGTGTGGTAAAAGGATAGTAGCATTGTCCCTTCTCTCTTTTTCTCTCATTTTTTTATTTGGGCCTTTTCTCTTCTCTTTTTTTATGGCCTCTTTTTTTCATTTTTCATTTTTTTTATTTTTCGTCCGGAGTCTCATCCCGACTTGTGGGGGAATCATGGTCTCCATCATCCTTTCCTCACTTGGGACAATGCTCTAAAGAATGATGATCATCACACTTTTATTTTTCTTGCAACTCAACAATTACAACTCGATTCTTAGAACAAAGTATGACTCTATATGAATGCCTCCGACGTTGTACCGGGATATGCAATGAAACAAGAGTGACATGTATGAAAGAATTATGAACAGTGGCTTTGCCACAAATATGATGTCAACTACATGATCATGCTAGCAATATGACAATGATGGAGCGTGTCATAGTAAACGGAACGGTGGAAAGTTGCATGGCAATATATCTCGGAATGGCTATGGAAATGCCATGATAGGTAGGTATGGTGGCTGTTTTGAGGAAGATATATGGTGGGTGTATGATACCGGTGAAAAGTGCGCGGTATTAGAGAGGCTAGCAATGGTGGAAGGATGGGAAAAAGTGCGTATAATCCATGGACTCAACTTTAGTCATAAAGAACTCATATACTTATTGCAAAAATCTATAAGTTATCAAAGCAAAGTATTACGCGCATGCTCCTAGGGGGATATATTGGTAGGAAAAGACCATCGCTCGTCCCTGACCACCACTCATAAGGAAGACAATAAATAAATAAATCATGCTCCGAGTTCATCACATAACGGTTCACCATGCGTGCATGCTATGGGAATCACAAACTTCAACACAAGTATTCTTTAAATTCACAACTACTCAACTAGCATGACTCTCATATCACCATCTTCATATCTCAAAACAATTATCAAGCATCAAACTTTTCTTAGTATTCAACGCACTCAAAAGAAAGTTTCACATATCTTGAATACCAAGAATATAAATCTTAAGCAAATTACCATGCTATTAATGACTCTCAAAATAATCTAAGTGAAGCATGAGAGATCAATAGTTTCTTTAAAACAAATCCACCACCGTGCTCTAAAAGATCTAAGTGAAGCACTAGAGCAAAAATTGCCACGCTCAAAAGATATAAGTGAAGCACTATGAGCAAAACTATCAAGCTCAAAAGATATAAGTGAAGCACATAGAGTATTCTATCAAATTCCAATTTATGTATGGCTCTCTCAAAAGGTGTGTACAGCAAGGATGGTTGTGGTAAACTAACAATCAAAGACGCAAATAATACAAGACGCTCCAAGCAAAACACATATCATGTGGTGAATAAAAATATAGCTCCAAGTAAATTACCGATGGAAGTAGACGAAAGAGGGGATGCCTTCCTTGGGCATCCCCAAGCTTTGACTTTTTGGTGTCCTTGGATTATCTTGGGGGTGCCATGGGCATCCCCAAGCTTAGGCTCTTGCCACTCCTTGTTCCATAATCCATCAAAAGAATTTACCCAAAACTTGAAAACTTCACAACACAAAACTCAATAGAAATCTCGTGAGCTCCGTTAGAGAAAGAAAACAAAAAACTACTTTAAGGTACTGTAATGAACTCATTCTTTATTTATATTGGTGTTAAACCTACTGTATTCCAACTTCTCTATGGATTATAAACTATTTTACTAGCCATAGATTCATCAAAATAAGCAAACAATACACGAAAAACAGAATCTGTCAAAAACAGAACAGTCTGTAGTAATCTGTAACTAACGCAAACTTCTGGAACTCCAAAAATTCTACCAAAATAGGAAGACCTAGAAAATTTGTTTAATGATCAGCAGAAATTGGAATCAGTATTTTATAACGTTCTGGTGATTTTCAACAATTGTTTTCGTGAACAGAAAGATTCTGGAAATTACAGCAAGATCAAATAACTATCATCCAAGAAGATCCTATAGGTCTAACTTGGCACAAACACTAATTAAAACATAAAACCACATCTAAACAGAGGCTAGATGGATTATTTATTCCTAAACATAAGCAAAAAGAAAAAACTAAAAATAAAATTGGGTTGCCTCCCAACAAGCGCTATCGTTTAACGCCCCTAGCTAGGCATAACAACGAGGATAGATCTAGGCATTGCCATCTTTGGTGGGCAATTCTTCAATGAGACATCTACCTTCCTTAGAAATTTCTTTCTTTCTAGTAATTGTCAAACTTTTAGGCAAAAGATCACAAAATTCATTCGTGGCAAATGGTTCCTTAATGATAGCAAAAAGATTGGGATGAACATTTATAGATTTAAGATCTGCGGTTTCCTTACTAGAGGATTCACCCTTATTCTTAGGAACATACATGAGCTTAGCAATTTTAGTAGGATGACTTGGAGTATTTTTTACGGAAGAAAAAGTGGTTCCCAAGTTGGTAATAATACCCTCAAGTTTATCAATTCTGGAGGAATCTTGATTTATTTTCTCATTAACTATGGGTTCCTTTTCCTTAATATTTTTCAAAGTTACTCCTACCTTAGATCCATATTGGGTAATTTGATTGTAGATCTTCTTATCTAGATTTTCAATTAACTCAACGGTAGCAACTTTATTTTCAATAATTTCAAGTCTTTGCATTACATGCTCCAAAGTCAACATAGTTCCATTAACCAAGAGAGGTGGTGAGCCAAATAAATCTACCATAGCATTATAAGAATCAAAAGTATGGCTACCCAAGAAATTCCCTCCGGTAATGGTATCGAGGATATATCTATACCAAGGATTAGCACCTACATAAAAATTGCGGAGAAGAACTGAGGTAGATTGTTTCCTGGTAGATCTATTTTGAGCATTGCAAATTCTATACCAAGCGTCTTTTAGATTTTCTCCCTCCCTTTGTTTAAAATTTAGGACTTCATTCTCGGGAGACAACGGAGAAGATATAAGACTAGCCATAACGACAAGTAAGAGAACTAACACACAAGCAAACAAAAGGCAAGCGAGAAAAAGGCAAACGGGAAAAAGAGGAGGAGATTGGGAAAGAGAGGGCGAATAAAACGGCAAGGGTGAAGTGCGGGAGAGGAAAACGAGAGGCAAATGGCAAATAATGTAATGCGGGAGATAGGGACTGTGATGGGTACTTGGTATGTAGACTTTAACGGTGCCAGAAGTGGCTTGTTGTTAGGAGTCCAAGTCTTGACTTGCTCTTGCGTAAGCCTCCCCGGCAACGGCGCCAGAAATTCTTCTTGCTACCTCTTGAGCACTGCGTTGGATTTCCCCGAAGAGGAGATGATGATGCAGCAAAGTAGCGTAAGTATTTCCCTCAGTTTTTGAGAACCAAAGTATCAATCTAGTAGGAGGCTACGCACAAGTCCCTCGTACCTGCACAAAATAATAAGTCCTCGCAACCGACGCGATTAGGGGTTGTCAATCCCTTCACGGTCACTTATGAGAGTGAGATCTGATAGAGATGATAAATAATATTTTTGGTATTTTTGATATAGAGATGCAAAGTGAACAGTAAAAGGCAAAGTAAAAACAAAGCAAGTATTAAAGTGATGGAGATTGATATGATGAGAATAGACCCGGGGGCCATAGGTTTCACTAGTGGCTTCTCTCAAGAGCATAAGTATTCTACGGTGGGTGAACAAATTACTGTTGAGCAATTGACAAAATTGAGCATAGTTATGAGAATATCTAGGTATGATCATGTATATAGGCATCACGTCCGATACAAGTAGACCGACTCCTGCCTGCATCTACTACTATTACTCCACTCATCGACCGCTATCCAGCATGCATCTAGAGTATTAAGTTAAAAACAGAGTAACGCCTTAAGCAAGATGACATGATGTAGAGGGATAAATTCATGCAATATGATAAAAACCCCATCTTGTTATCCTCGATGGCAACAATACAATACGTGCCTTGCTGCCCCTTACTGGGAAAGGACACCGCAAGATTGAACCCAAAGCTAAGCACTTCTCCCATTGCAAGAACTACCAATCTAGTTGGCCAAACCAAACGGATAATTCGAAGAGACTTGCAAAGATAACCAATCATACATAATAGAATTCAGAGAAGATTCAAATATTGTTCATAGATAATCTTAATCATAAACCCACAATTCATCGGTCTCAACAAACACACCGCAAAAAGAAGATTACATCAAATAGATCTCCACGAGAGAGGGGGAGAACATTGTATTGAGATCCAAAAAGAGAGAAGAAGCCATCTAGCTACTAGCTATGCACCCGAAGGTCTGAAGTAAACTACTCACACTTCATCGGAGGGGCTATGGTGATGATGTAGAAGCCCTCCGTAGTGGATGCCCCCTCCGGCGGAGCTCCGGAACAGGCCCCAAGATGGGATCTTCGTGGGTACAGAAGGTTCCGGTGGTGGAATTAGGTTTTTGGCTCCTGTTATGATCATTTGGGGGTACGTAGGTATATATAGGAGGAAGGAGTCTGTCGGTGGAGCAACAGGGGGCCCACGAGGCAGGGGGTGCGCCCTAGGGGGGCGCGGCCCCCACCCTCGTTACCACCTCTGTTACTTCTTGGAGTAGGGTCCAAGTCTCCTGGGTCACGTTCGTTGAGAAAATCACGTTCCCGAATGTTTCATTCCGTTTGGACTCCGTTTGATATTCCGTTTCTTCGAAACACTGAAATAGGCAAAAAAACAACAATTCTGGGCTGGGCCTCCGGTTAATAGGTTAGTCCCAAAAATAATATAAAAGTGGAAAATAAAGCCCAATATAGTCCAAAACAGTAGATAAAGTAGCATGGAGCAATCAAAAATGATAGATACGTTGGAGACGTATCAGGTAACAAAAGCTCGATTGAGGTCTCTGGACTGCTGGATCACTGGTTCTAACGCTGGCGTCGTTTGGGGCGTCTTGCTGGCTAGCACCCTCCTACCTAAGGTCCTTCTCCTCCTTCCCGTGGGCTTCTGTGGCACATCTTCATCATCGTCTGGAAGTTCAATAACATTCTGCGAAGCTGCAAAGTAATGGACTGCAAGAAGTTCAGTCGACCGTGAACATGATTGACAAAGTAAAGACAAGATAACATGAGTCATACCTGCTTTGCATGTGGCCGCGTCTTCCATCTCCTCGTCATCATCTCCCTTTTACATGGAAGTCCCAGAAGTAGCAGCGCTACAAATTTTAGAATTCGCTCGGTCAGGCAGGAAAGTGAGTCGACTGAAGGTCAAATTATGCAAAAACAAAGAGATAAAGCTCAATAATTACCCAGAAGCGATAGGGACGTCCACTTTTATCTTAGGAAAGGCTTTCCGAGGCTTTGACGACGCCACCTTGGGCTGCTTCGGGGCTTTTCAGTCAGAACAGGGGAGGAAGTCCGAGTGCGCTTTGAATACTGCGTACTTGGCGCAACCACTTTGCCACGAACACTTGCAGGGTCATGCTTCTGCTTGGAATGCCTTTCAAAGCGAGGTGGGGAGTCGACTTCTTCACCATTACTTGAGTCCTCGCTCTCCTCCTCGTCTTCTTCATTAGATTGCCAGTCACCTCCCCTCGCCTCTCCCTCCTGGTCTTGCTCTCCGTTGGCATCGAATACATCTCCGTGTAAATCTGCAAGGCAAAGAGTCGATCAAATATCTGTCAGTTTTGAGAAAAATTACATATCAGAACCAAAACATACTTGGAAGTAGAGGTTAAACCTTGTCTGGTTCGCTGGTGTTGTCGAGTAGAGGAATTCTCCTAGACCCTCTGGGGTTGTCCTTGTTGCTAGTGATACCCTGCAGCCACTGCGCCACTGTCTCCTCAGCAACTTCCTCTGGGTGGACCCGAGTGGTGTCATCAATACCCGAATACATCCACGTAGGATGATCACGAGCTTGGAGTGGTTGGATGCGTCGACTGAGAAACACCTCTAGCAAGTCCATGCCAGACACACCATTGCGGACAAGTTGAACTACCCGCTCGACCAACATATTCACCTCCACTTTCTCAACTGGAGTCACTTTCAAGGAAGAGGGTTTCTCAACTCGGTCGATCGTAAAGGGAGGAAGGCCAGTCGACTGACCAGGGGTCGGTTGGTCCTTACAATAAAACCAGGTCGACTGATACCCTCTAACTGATTCAGGTAGAGTCATAGGGGGAAAAGTGCTTTTACCCCTCAGCTGGATCCCTAGACCTCCAAACATTTGGATCACATGCGTCCTCTCATCACTTGGATTAGCCTTTTTCACAGACTGGGAACGGCAAGTGAAAATGTGTTTGAAGAGACCCCAGTGCGGTCGATAGCCTAGAAAGTTCTCACACATGGACACGAATGCAGCAAGATAGGTGATGGTGTTGGGGGAAAAGTGATGAAGTTGAGCGCCAAAAAAGTTCAGAAAACCCCGGAAAAAATGGATGAGGGGGCAGAGAGAAACCACGGTCAACATGGGTCGTGAGGAGGACGCACTCACCCTCCTGCGGCTGCGGCTCGGTCTCGTTGCCCGACAGCCTCCAAGATCCGTGGGCAATTAAGCCCCTTCAGCCAGATCCTCCAGATCATCCTTCAAGATCGTGGACCATATCCAGTCGCCCTGGATCCAGCCAGGTGGCATGCCGGCCCTCGACGACGACCCCACCAACTCGTTTTCTTGCCCTTCGCCGACGCCGTCGTTTTCTTCGCGCGCTCCAGGGTCGCCGTCTTGTCCTTTCCCATCACAGCGGACTGCGCACGGACGGGGCGGCGATGTCGAGAGTGGAGGCGGGCGCGGTGGAGAGGCAGAGGAAGAAAAAGGGGAATGGGGAGCACTGTGCAGAATACATCGACCTCGACGCCTTATATAGGCCCGTTTCCGAGTGGCTGACTCATGGGCCCAAGCGATCCTGTCAAATCCCGCAACAGTCGCGCCCTGGGCACGTGGGGAAAAAGGCGGCGTGGAGATCGAGACGCCCCTGCCTAATCCGTCCCATTTACCGCGGTACCCTCCGCCCCGCGCGCTTCCCCAAATTCCGAATCCGGTGAGATCCGGGAACGGCAGTACAACCAATCGCGCCAAAGATTTCGTACCACTCCAAGAGTCAAAACATACCATCATAAGTTCACTCAACACAACTCTGAATGGATCAAGGCGACTGAAGTCAAAGTTGAAGTTCCAACATGGTTCATCGACCCAAGTAAAATGCCTCCGAAGCATAAGAGTCGGGTCAGAACCACCTTCAACTCCTTCTCCACTCAGACCCCGACCCATTAGGGGGCTAATGACGATGACATGTACCTGGGGTAGGGTAATGGGCCTGACCTAGACACTGCCCTACAGTCAAAAGCATTCAAAGTACAACAGTGTCTATCGACTGGAATCATCCCAGAGTGCAACACACTTGACCAACAATTCCACTTGGATAACCCAATTCCATTCGACTAGAATGTAGTCAGTCGATCATACCACAAATCACTCGGAGTACAGAAGATCCAACGTCTCTCAGGATGGCAACGGTCAGGCATTCACTCCGTAGTCTTAATGATCATTTATATACCTTTATTGTTGGCGTTACTAGTAACGTCCCACCTTTATGTACATTGAACCTCTTGTAACGTGGGCTGGCTGAGGTCCTGGCGCACTCTATATAAGCCACCCCCTCCACTAGGACAAGGGTTCGCACCCCCTGAAACTTCATGCATAATCCAATCGACCAAGCCTCCGGGCACCGAGACGTAGGGTTGTTACTTCCTCCGGGAAGGGCCTGAACTCGTAAACCTTGCGTGCACAACCTCATCGTAGCTAGGATCTTGCCTCTCCATACATACCCCCTATTCTATTGTCAGACTTACTCCCACGACAGCGCGCTCTTCTTCGCGTCCATTATCGATTATCTCTTCGTCTAAATCCATATCTTTATTGGTTGCCCGGCCGACATCCTCATCATCGTAATCTTGACTTATTCATTGAGTATAGCCATCATTTGCATCTTCAACACGGACATAAAATCGTCTTCTGGTTATTTTCATACATGTCGTGCACCACGGATTGCAACCATCTTTCCACCACCTACCACTGAACTTCATTATCGCTTGCACGGTATAAGCAAAAGAATTATAACCACACATGCATGCATGAAAGTCATACAAAAATTCGGCATCACCTTCCCTAAGAATAGGACATATCGAGCCCGAAGTTCGCCGAAACCGAAATAAATCGACATTTCGATAAAACATAGGAAACTCATGTCACACACACATTTTGGCAAATACATATAGGCAACTCATGCCACGCACAATTTGGTAAAATCGCACACACACATATATTTCCATTCTGGCAAAACACTAATTTTTACTCAAGTATCCAGATAGGGATGTGATGACCTGGTGTCGCTTTTGGGATCGATGTGGACAAAGATATTTAATGCTCCTTCATTCATGAGAGTGAGATAGCTAGCTTACTTCACTTAATGAGTAGATCTACTTCGGGAGGAGGTGCATCTAACTAGTGGAGAGGAGAGAGTGCTAGTGAGTGAATGGACTGGAAGGGGCAAGAGATATGGGAAGATGAGAGAGGGAGAAGAAAATAAAGTGAGGAATGTCAGCCATTATTGAAGGGGGAGAAGAGAGGGAGGAGGGTGGAGAAGCAAGAGAGAAGAGAGCAAGTGGGGAGTAAAGGAATCTATGGGAGAAGGAAGGGGGAGGGAGGAGGAGGGAAAAAAAGATGGCTGCTTTGGCTGGTACGCCTTAGCATTAGTGTAGGGTGAAGGCCGGCGCTACTGCTATGACACCTACCTGTAGCGCGGGTCGTATCCCAATGCTGCTGTTAAGTGGGGCCCACCAGCTGGCCCCATGTAACAGTTGTCGCAGCGCCGGTTATATGCCCCGCACTATAGGTAATGGGCGTCGCAGTAGTGCGGGTCTTTACACGGCGCTGCTACTACGGCTCGACACAGGTGGTACCATGGGGCACACTTACGAGCAGCGCATGATGCGCCCACCCGCGCTACTACTAATATGTACGTGTAGAGTGGGTCCCTTACCCCACGCTACTATTAAGAATCTACCTATAAGTTATTTCCTAGTAGTGGCACCGCAAGATTGAACCTACTAGAAAACACCTCTCCCGCTGAAGATAAATCAACCTAGTTGGCCAAACAAAACAGATAGATCAGAGAGAAATATAAAGCTATAACAATCATGCATAATAAAGTTCACCAAAGACTCAATTACTTTCAATGAATAATCTGATCATAAAAGCACAATTCATCGGATCCCAACAAACACACAGCAAAAGAAGACATTGGATCGATCTCCGAAGAGAACATTGTATTGAAGTTGAAAGAGAGAAAGAAGAAGCCATCTAGCTGCTAGCTATTGACCAGCTGGTCTGTATTAACTAACAACTCACACATCATCAGAAGGCAGCAAGGTTGATGTAGAAGCCCTTCATGATCGATTTCCTCTCCTGTAGAGTACCGAAAAAGGCTTTCAGATGGGGTCGCGAAAGATCAGGCACTTGTGGCGGCGAAAAAATTGTTACAACGGCTTCTGAGGGCATTCCCAGTATTTAAGAATTTATAGAAAGTGGAATTAGGTCAGACAGAACCATGTGAGGCCCACAAGGTAACAGGGACGCATACCCCAAAGGGTGTGCTCTGTTGCCTTACTATCTCCTTGCTTCTCGTATGTTCTCTTCCGAAACTTCTAAGGTCTCTTATGTCGAGAAAAAAAGCGTCAAAAAGTTTTGTAGTATTTGGTCTCCGTTTGGTACAATTTTTTAGAAAAACAATAAACAGGCAGAAAACAACAACTGGCACTAGACACTAATTTAATATGTTACTCTTGGAAAATAATATAAAATTGCATATAAAGCGTCTAAGATTGATAATATAATAGCATAAAATTATAGATATGTTTGAGATGTATCAGCCGACGCTACTGCTACCAAGGTACCTGCAGCGCCGGATTGCAGGCCTGCACTACTCGTAATTGAGGCCCATAGGCTTGCTTTACGTATAAGTAGTAGAAGTGTTGGGTAAAGTACATATGGTACTACTAGAAGATTAGTTACAGCACAGGTAATATACCCATCGCTGCTACTGTGACCTACCCGGGGTACTATGGAGACCACGAGTAGTAGCGCTGGGTTGCTACTAAGTACTCCCTCTATAAAGAAATATAAGAGTGTTTAGACCATCACTTTAGTGATCTAAACGCTCTTATATTTCTTTACAGAGGGAGTAATACCTATAGTGCATGTTTTGGAACAACGTCGCTAATAATTAACAGTATCGCGGTCCACCTGCCTGGCGCTACTGCTAAGCATCTACAGATAGGCTTTTCCCTGATAGTGCCTTCTTGCGCTTGAGGTTGGCCACCCTCACCACCTCCATCGCTGCCTCCGACACCTCCTGTTCAGACTGATCAATGCCGAGCCGGAGTCTTGACGGTGATCCTTTGGAGTTGTCAGGTGTCCGTTTCCGCCGTGGTAAGCGATCGACGGTACACCCATGGAATGAGATGCTCCTCCTTGTCGGACACCAACATCATGTGGCGATGCCAGGTGGACTCCAGTGATTGCTTTAGTCCTTGGTAGATCGACTATGCATCTTGGATTATTCTAACACCGATTAAAAGGGATCAAAAGGGCGATGAAAACTAGCCTAGACAAAATGTTTGCAAAATAGGGGGAAAGAAAAAATTGCAAGAAGTAATTACAAGTCCAACTCACTACTCTCATCAATTTTTGCACTACATATAGTTTCTGCACTGCTAAGCCGAGTGAAGTTTATTGGGTACTCGCCTTATAGCTAGCACCATCCCGGAGTCGTTAGTGGACGCCGCGTGGCAGTTAAATTTGCCGTGTATTCAAGGTAAGCCGGCTACTATTTTCAGGGCCTCACAGCTGATTACGATGCCAGCCGTGTATATTACATAAGCCAAATGTCTTCTGCGTGGACACACAACTTACATGGAAGTACAACTTACATGAAAGTGAGCCGAGTGTGGCCATGTAGCCATGTGTCGTGTTAGCCTCACTTGGTTTACATGCCACTAAGCGTTGAACCCGTATTTTCACTCGGCTTACATACCACCAAGCGTTAAACCCGCGTTTTGACACTCGGCGTATTTTTGTAGAAAAGGAGGACGACCCTCGGCCTCTGCATCTGGACGATGCATGCAGCCACTTTATTAACTATTCACACGAGACCGTACAAAGTCATACAATAGTAAGACTAAAGCCACCGTCTAGGCAACATCTGTTGCTACTCCTAACCAGTTGATGAAGGGGCGTTGATAGTCTGGGCCTAATACCAAACAGACCCCGCATCCAAACCTAACATCTAAGACCTGAGGTCCCAATCAGGACGCCTGCCGGGTATGGGGCACCCACCAGTCCGGCGCACTCCTCAACCAGGACGCCTGCCGGGTATGAGGCCGCCGCAACCACCTGCCACCTATCCATCTGCAGTGTTGTACTGCTGCATCTACCTTGCCCGATCTCGCTGCCGTCGACGCCACCATGGCGCCAGATAGCTCCACCGCCCTGCGCTCGTCCATCCAGTCGCATCCGTCATCGATATGCAGCTGCACCACCGCGGTGGATACAACGCCGCACCACCTGGCAACCTCGACACCATCGCCACCACTGGAGGTACTCGGAGCCCACCATCCACATCATTTCTCCCCCGAACAGCAGGTCCTCCCAAGACGGCGCCTCCATGGAGGATACGACGCGCAGGCCGCCGCCGCCGCCGCCCAATGCAGACTGAATTTTGGACTTTCTTCCGGGAGGAGTTCGGAGGTGGATAGGAGAGACCTCGGCTTCGCCTCCACGGAGGGTAACGCCGTCGACTGACGTCGCCGATGCCGGGCCGGCCTAGCCGACCAAAGTTTCCTCCGGTCCCCATCCTATGCCACCAAACCTCCGTCTGCTCCGGATCCGGCAACGAGCCACGATCCAAAACCTGCGAAGATGCAAGAGCCATGGTGCTCGACCCGCCAGAAAGGAGGATCGAGAAGAACCCATTGTAGATCTCCAGACGCCGGAACCAGCGGTCCAACATGGCCAGTGACGACCATCACCACCCCGCGGCGGCCGACGGAGTCCGAAGACAGGATCCAGTTGGATCCGATCTGGATCCGGTGGCACCCGCGACCATCGGGCAGGCCTAACGCAGCCACCACCTCGCGACACGCAGGCCGCCACAGCCGCGCCGCGCACGACGCCGCCAGGAGACCCACCCGCCGCGCCGCCAAACCCCACGTTCGCTCGGCGCTCCTCTCGACCTCGCTGTCCCGCGCCAGCCAAGACGAAAAAGATGGGGAGAAGCCTTGCCGCCGCCCAGCCGGCCAGGCTTCGCCCGGTGGCCCTGCGGACGGCGGCGAGGAGGGGGAGGGGTGGAGAAGGTGCGAGAAGCGGCGGCTAGGTTTCCCAGTCGCCGGGGCGGCGCGAGGTGAGCTCGTTCTAAGGATGCTTCTAACACTCGGCGTATGACTTGATACTCGGCGACCTATAGTGTATGTTGATTGTTCTTTTCCATTTGTAATATAAAATAATTTTAACTAATTTGATTTGTGTGTTCACACTGTGCATGTTATTTTCCAATAAGCACTAGTGCGGAAAAAGCTAGTGCCGGCTTTTTAAAAACCACATTCATGGCGTGAGGGGTCGACGCCACCAATATGGTGTCATTGTTAACAAATATCGATGGCGTCGGGCCCCACGTCATTGGTATTTTACATATTGGTGGCATGGCACTATTCACTCAGGCCACCACTATGTGAAGTAGCAATGATCATGCACACAGATACCACGTCACCACTATACACTAGCACTACAAGAAATATGTCAACTTATGACCACCACTATTGGTCACTGAAAGGTCACAAATTTCCATTTATGACCTTTTTGTGACAAAAAACATAAGGTCAAAAGCTGGGCGTCGTAAACTGACTATAGCGACCTTTCTTCTGGATTGGTCGAAGACGTTTACGGCCAAAATACGTCTATTGTGGCGTTTTGGTCACTAGCAACCTCCCCAGGCCACGTAGGCATCCAGCGTGGCAATCTGACGTGGCACAAGATTCAGCCCGGTCCAATTCGGTTTTCTACATGGGCCTAGCCCAACAATTCGGCCTTTTCAATATATATTTATTTCTGTTAATTTTCACTAGCTACATGGGCCTGGCCCAGTAATTCGGCCTTTTAAATTTCTTTGCCTATCCCTTTTGACAGATTTTTTTGGTCTTGTTTTTTTCTGGGCCATTTCTTTGTTGGGCCTCTCAAGTTTTCCCCTCAAAAATAATTGTTCAATATATCTTGGGCTGGGCCGAAATAATTGATCCAATCCAACTTCTTTTATTATGCCATTGACATTACAACACATCACACTGCAAGTTATCTTGGGCCTAGCCCAGTTCCGATACATTTTCAAAGCAACATGAAATATTATAGGAGCCCAAAATATCTTTACATACATTCATTCTAGCAGTACATATCTTTACATCCAACCAGTAAGTGCCAAACAGAACTATTCTACAACAAAGAAAAGAAAATAGATGACAAAACATCACAGAAGTTCCTATTGTCCTCCTCCTTCAACATTTGAAAACCTTCACCTGGCAGTAGATCAATCATGAGTGAGAAACAATACAGCAGCAAAACAATACAGAAACAATACGGTTGATTATTCAAAGAAATTAAACTAAGTGCAGGTCACCCAAAGCTGAATTTCTTGCAATCCAAACAACACAAACAGTAGGAAGATGGTTGCATAGATACAGATCCATGTGGTAGCAGCAAAATTGGCCAATCTGGACCGCATCTTCTCTGTTTGGTACTAACTAAAAAAACTGGACTTGTTCATACAAATCCCTCTTGAATTCCTTACACAGCCAGGATTTGCATCAAATATTCCTTAATTTAGCGGCATTTGTAAGCAGAGAAAGAGAGGGAGGGAGATGGGGATGCTACGTACCTGGTCCTGAAGTTCCAAAGACCAGACCAGAGAGAAGTTGCTCCTCGTCTTCTTTCCTCAGCCCCAAATTTGCCTGCAATAACCACAATTCATTGCATCAACCAGCGATCTGATCTAATGCACAATTGACAAAATGGTTGGGTGTAAAAAGTTTTGATCCACCTCTCGTGAAAAAGACAAATTTCCGCCGATTCAGCTGGAAGCGGGTCAAATTTGAACTGCAGCTGCCTCATAGTTTGCTATTTATTTTTTTCAAAAATCATTTCTAGTTACATAAGGACCTATTTAATCAGAGAAACACCAAAAAAATTCCAAAATTCAACCACTAGCTAGGAACGGTCATTCCGCCGTTTTCACCGCATTTTGAAACAGGCATAAAAATTCAAAAAACAAAAATTGGGAAACCTTCGCATTGTGTCATTATATGTGGCCAAGTTCCGGGAAAAATAACAAACTTATGTCGGCAATTATTTTAAAAAGTGTTCTCGAAATGAGCTATCATCTCTCGAAGATTCATGGCTTACAAGCCAAATGATCAATCTTATGGCCACATTCATGGCATAGTTTGTTCAAATGATCTCATATTGTGCACAAGGGTGCATATTGGAATGGCAAACAATGTTGCCTAAGGAAATTTTCATTTTAGTTGGACGAAAAACCATTTTCCATTTTTCGAGTGCCCGAAAGGAGGTTTTTTGTGAAGGAACTACCAAATAATTGTTGCAAAATTGGACCAAATCATTTTTATAAAATACTAGGCCATATTTAATGCACAATTGACAAAATGGTTGGGTGTAAAAGTTTTGATCCACCTCTCGTGAAAAAGACAAATTTCCATGGATTCAGGTTGGAAGCGGGTCAAATTTGAACTGCAGCTGCCTCATAGTTTGATATTTATTTTTCCAAAAATCATTTCTAGTTACATAAGGACCAATTTAATCATAAATACATGGTTTGGTGGCGATCGTCGAGGTTTGGGCGGTGGCCGAGGGCCCCAACTCTAGAGCGTGGCTTCGCATGTTCGCCACGTGGTCACCAGCGTGACCGTGGCGTTGCCATGTGTTCTGGGCGGCCTAGGCATGTCTAGTGGGTTGGGCACTCCCCAGGTTGGTGCTATGAAGAAAATTACAACATAAGATTCTCACGAGGAGACCAATCGATGCTCAAACATGAATTAGCAGCCAAGTGTTTGATTAGCGGTACGGGAAATGCACATGGCTAATGGGCGTGAGTTTTGGCTGAGGATGATCAGTTACTAAGAAGACCGTTTTCACAAATTTTCAGCTCAAAAGGAGGAGCCTAGGTGGTACTTGCTTTGCAAACTACCACTTGGACATAACTACTGAATGTTGAAGCTCGGCTCAAAATAATGAATGGATTGAGCTGGCATTTGGTGGAGGATGGTTATTTGGGCATAGGAAAGTACTGTAGAAAATGGATACTATTTGGACATGCCAAAGTGGTACTTCCTTCACAAACTGTTACTTTGAACAGAATAGGAAAATGAATATTTTTGAATTATTTTTGAACTTGGCAAGGAAGGTTTTTACATATTTGACGAAGATATGACCCAAAGAATTTATGAGATTTTTTTGGGAATTTTGGGAATGACAGAAATATAGGTTGCTTCACAACCTAGGGCAAAAACTGCCACATGGACATGACACATAGGCAAAACTGATGAGGTGGCGCCTAGTCATAGCAACCCACCACAATTTACAAGGCTATGACCATCTATATTGGTCGTTAGCAACTAGAAATAAGGCAGCGGACTAGCGCTGTTAGCTTTATGACCACTTCATGTAAGGAAATTATGACCTTTCTGACCAAAATGGTCGCAATGGTTTAGGGTTTGGAGCCCCTCGAACAGCTTTTGACCAATTGGTCTCAAATGGTCATAAAGCTATGACCAATTCTTCCAGGGTCACTGACAGAAGGTCATAAGTTGACATATTTCTTGTAGTGTAGAAGTAGCAAGGTGAGCATATAGCCACCAACGCCACCACTAAATATTTATGGATTTTAAAAAATACAATTCATCCATGAATCCAAATATTTATATATTCATCCACATGTTCAAATCAGTTATAAATTCATACATTCATATATATATATATATATATATATATATATATATATATATATATATATATATATATATATATATATATATATATATATATATATATATATATAGTTCTACGATGTGGTCGTCATCGTCGCCATCGTAGCCCCGTGTTGATGTTATCGTCGCCGTCGTCATCGCCATCGCAGCCCCATGTCGATACCACTTGTTGAGGACATCATCGCGCAGCCCCGTGTCGATGTCGTCGCCGCCGCAGGAACTTACTTTCAATGGAAATGTACCATTAATTATTAGGTAAAGCACAAACTTCACACTTATCTTTTTTTATCTATCTTCGAACATTCCTTTTCCAGACAAATCACAACAATTGATTGCAAGTAACAAAAACAAGCAAGCATTATTATCTAGCAAGCAAGCATAATTAAGAGTTCACATAAATTAGGTTATGCTAGATCACCGTCAGACATCATGCATTTGTGAACTAACTTTTTTTCATATAGGATTATGAAGTATTCAGATACCATTTTAATTTTATTTTCATCCAACTATATTATTTGAAATAAATATACAGATGTTTCAGGTTTCTGTTTGGGCCCTAACACAAGGGAATCAGTTAAATGGACGGCATTTCAGAATGTTTCTTTTTTGTTTGAAAATAGTGTGTTTACTCTATAATGATGTCTATCCTAGTTATGTCAATCTTCCAAAAGGTGAATACACACTGATTATACATACGGTAAAGCAGCGGCTAAGGATGTTGTTGATTCAAATTTCTTGATGGATGCATCTTACGAAATTCAGTTCGCCAGCTGCAGCTAACACTAGTAGAAAAAGGGGCTATCGTTGAGGCCTGTTTTGCCCATTAGTCCCGGTTCAATCCAGAACCGGGACTAATGTGAGCATTTATCCCGGTTCGTGAGCCCAGGGGGCCGGCCAGGCCACGTGGGCCATTGGTCCCGGTTCGTCCGGACCTTTTGGTCCCGGTTGGTGGGACGAACCGGGACCAATGGTCTGCTCTGCCCACCACTATTGGTCCCGGTTGGTGGCATGAACGGGACCAAAGGCTTCCTTTAGTCCGGCTCATGCCACCAACAGGGGCTAATGGTGCTGCCTATATATAGCCCCTCAGCAAGAAGCGAGCACACTGCTCTGTTTTTCCGGCCGAGGGGAGGGGCTTGGTGGTGCTCTAGCTCACCTCCTATGCACACAAGGTGTTCGATGGAATGCCCGAGCCACACTACTTAAGCTTTCTCCTCTCCAAGCTCGACCTCTAACCTCCATTTTCCTCAATATTTGTCTAGGTTTAGCGGTCCGTCACGCCCCGTCCCCGTCTTCACCGCCGTCGATCACCCGCGCCGATCTCATCGCCAACACCACCGTGGTGAGCCTCTTGTTCTTATCTTCTTTACGAAAGGAAAAATATTCTTACTTGTATTATTTTCTTACTTTTATTATTGCATCTTATATAGTGCGATGGTTTTGGTATCCGCCCGTCGGCCCTCGCCCTGTCTATGATTCGGATGTGGTATATATTATCTTTTCATAACTATTGGTTCATTTATTGTTTATGAAAATTATGCCGACCAACGTGACATAGATTTTATTTATCTAGGAGGTTGTTGAACCGGAAATTCCAACTGACCCTATTGTCGAGAGGTTAAATTTAGTTGAAGAAGAAAACAATTTCTTGAAGGAAAAAATAAAAAAACTTGAGGAGGAGAAGATGATATTGGAGTTGCATGTTGCGGATGTAAATCGATGATCACAAGATCAAGATGGATGCAATGCGCTTGAAGATGAGAAAGATTAGAAAATATGCCATTCATACCGAGGCTTGGTATCATTATGCCGTTGGATCAGTTGTTACCTTGGTTGCGATTATGATCGTATTTGTTTTCACATTGAAATGTTTTACATAGTTTCAATGTATGGTTTAATTAATTTAGATGCTCTGCAGAGCTTTATGTTGTTAGATGAGAACTATGTATGTACTTTGGTTTTATGTGATGATGAACTTCTATTAATTTGGTCATTTAATTATCTATTCATGATGTTACGTAATGATTTTGACACACTTAATTATATATAATGCACGCAGATGAACCGCAATGGATGTACGGTGGCAGACACACCTCCGAGTACATTAAGGCGTGCATGCTTTTCTCAAGTGGCTGAGGCAAACAAGCAGAATGGTTTTATGTGTTGTCCATGCCCTATATGTGGGAAAACGAAGTCTTACTCGACCGGAAAATCCTTCACACCCACCGCTTTACAAGGGTTTCATGCCACACTATAATGTTTGGACGAGGCACGGAGAAATAGGGGTTATGATGGAAGGCGGCGAGGAAGAAGAGTACGATGACAACTATGTGCCCCATGAATACGGTGATGCTCTTGAACATCAAGTTGCACAGACGATGTGCACGATGGTGCTGCAACGGGCGAAGCTGCTGAAGATCAAGATGAACAGACGATGTGCCCCATGATGATGATCTCCGTCGGGTCATTGTCGATGCAAGGACACAATCACGAAAGTCAAAGGAGAAGCTGAAGTTCGATCGCATGTTAGAGGATCACAAAAAGGGTTGTACCCCAATTGCGAAGATGGCAACACAAAGCTCGATGCAGTACTCGAATTGCTGCGGTGGAAGGCGAGAGAATCTTGTGCTGATAAAGGATTTGAGAAGCTCTGAAAATAATGAAGAAGAAGCTTCCAAAGGATAACGAATTGCCCGACAAGACATACGCAGCAAAGAAGGTCGTATGCCCTCTAGGATTGGAGGTGGAGAAGATACATGCATGCCCTAATGATGCATCCTCTACCGTGGTGCCTACAAGGATCTGAACGCATGCCGGTATGCGGTGCATTGCGGTATAAGATCGACGAGATGACCCTGGTGATGTTGACGGCGAGCCTCCCGGAAGAGGGTTCTGCGAAGGTGATGTGGTATGCTCCTATAATACCACGGTTGAAACGTCTGTTCGAAACGGAGAGCATGCCAAGTTGATGCGATGGCACAGTGAGGACCGTAAGAAAGGCGGAAGTTGAGAGCACCCACGACGGGTCGCAGATGGAGAAAAATCGAGAGAAAGTCTTGGGATGAGTTTGCAAAGGACCCAAGGAACGTATGGTTTGCTTTAAGCGCGGATGGCATTAATCCTTTCGGGAGCGAGCAGCAATCACAGCACTGGCCCGTGACTCTATGTATGTATAACCTTCCTCCTTGGATGTGCATGAAGCGGAAGTTCATTATGATGCCAGTTCTCATCCAAGGCCCTAAGCAACCCGCAACGACATTGATGTGTACCTAAGGCCATTAGTTGAGGAAATTTTACAGCTATGGAATGGAAGCGGTGTACGTCGTGGGATGAGCACAAAAGGAGGAATTTGACCTGAAGGCGTTGCTGTTCGTGACAATCAACGATTGGCCCGCTCTCGATAACCTTCGGAGACAGACAAACAAGGGATACCACGCATGCACGCACTGTTTACTTGACACCGATAGTATATACAGGAAGCTGCGGGAAGAATGTGTACCGGGCCATCGTCGATTTCTTCCGACCAACCATCAATGTCGAAAGAAAGGCAAGCATTTCAAAGGCGAGGCAGATCACCGGAAGAAGCCCGCCATGCGTACCGGTGATCACGTACTTGCTATGGTCAATGATTTACACGTAATCTTTGGAAAGGGTCCCGGCGGACTAGCTGTTCCGAATGACGATGAGAATCACGCACCCATGTGGAAGAAGAAATCTATATTTTGGGACCTACCCTACTGGAAAGACCTAGAGGTCCGCTCTTGATCGACGTGCTGCGTGACGAAGAACCTTTGCGTGAACCTGCTAGGCTTCTTGGGCGTGTATGGGAAGACAAAAGATACACCTGAGGCACGAGAGGACCTGCAACTCTTGCACGAAAAAGAGGGCATGCCTCCGAAGCGGTATGAAGGTCCTGCCAGCTACGCTCTTACGAAAGAAGAGAAAGAAATATTCTTTCAATGCCTGCTCAATATGAAGGTCCCGACGGCTTCTCGTCGAATATAAAGGGAATAATAAATATGTCGAGAGAAAAGTTCCGAACCTAAAGTCTCATGACGCCACGTGATTATGACGCAATCGCTTCGGTTGCATTGAGAGGGCTTCTACCGGAAACGTCCGATTAGCCATTGTGAAGCTATGTGCATTCCTCAATGCAATATCTCGAAGGTGATCGATCCAGAAATCGTATAACGCTAAGGAGTGATGTGGCGCAATGTCTTGTCGGTTTCGAGCTGGTGTTCCCACCATCCTTCTTCAATATCATGGCGCACGTCCTAGTTCATCTAGTCGACGAGATTGTCATTCGGGGCCCGTATTTCTACACAATATGTACCCCTTTGAGAGGTTCATGGAGTCCTAAAGAAATATGTTCAGAATCGTGCTAGGCCGAAGGAAGCATCTCCATGGGCCATCAAGCAGAGGATGTCATCGGGTTTTGTGTTGACTTCATTCCTGGCCTTAATAAGATAGGTCTCCCTAAATCGCGGTATGAGGGGAGACTATTTGGAAAAACACGCTTGGAAGAGACTCAATAATATGCAGGGACGGATATTCTTGGTCTCAAGCACACTACAGTTCTCTGTAACTCTACCTTGGTGACCCGTATGTCGATGAACTCAAGAACAGTCTGCGCCCAAACACCCGGAGCGGTCGACGATTGGATTACATGTGAACACATCGGGACTTTCAGCAGTTGGTTGGAAACACGTCTCGGAGGTGACAAGACTGTTTGTGATGAGTTGTACTTGTTGTCCAGGGACCATCTTCGACTGTAATGATTTGGAAAGGATACGAGATAAATGGGAATACATTTTACACGATTGACCAAGATGAAAAGAGCACCAACCAAAACAGCGGTGTCCGCTTTGATGCAGCAACCGACAAGGAAATGACACATATTATGGTTACATAGTAGACATATGGGAACTTCACTAGGAGTAGATTTTAAGGTCCCTTTGTTTAAGTGCAAGTGGGTCAATCTGTCGGGAGGCGGGTGCAGGTAGACCCACGATGACGGAATGACAACAGTGGATCTGAAAAATCTTGGGTACACTGATGAACCGTTCGTCCTAGCCAATGATGTGGCACAAGTTATCTATGTGAAGGACATGTCTACCGGACCGAGGAAAAGAAAAGATAAGGAAGCGAATACATCATACAATGAGCCAAAGCGCCACATAGTTCTTTCGGGAAAAGGGACATCCCAGGAATGGAGGGCAAGATGACATGTCTCGAAGAGTATGAAAAGTTTCATGAAATTCCCCCTTCAAAGTCAAGGCTGACCCAAGCATCCGATAAACGATGAAGATTATCCATGGTTCTGGCGCAATAAGCAAAGCGACACAAGCGAAGAAAAAGTGAAGACTTTCTCCGCAACTATTATGATGATACCATGCCAACTTTGTAACACACGAGTATGATACCATTGTCTGTTTTGTTCATGAAAATACTATGCCAACTTTGAGAACCTCGCCAACCGAAGGGCGCTCACACCGGTTTATAAGCCCGTCCCTCTGCGCCTTGTTGAGCTCACAAACTTGTGATTCACACAAATTTCAAAGAATTCAAATTTTATAAAACTAATGGCACAAACAGAAAGTTTATAATTGTTCTAAAACAAATGGCACTAACAGAAAGTTTATAATTTTGCTGACCTAAAAGCAAAAAGAATTAAAAAATAAAGCAAAAAACCAAAAGAAAATAAATAATGCAGGAAACAAAACAAAAAAACTTGAAAAAAATAATAATAATAGCAACAATAAGCATTTTGTTGTAAGTAGAAACAAAATAAAATAAATAAAGCAACAAAGAAAACAAAAAAGTGTTTTGAATTTTAAAACTAATGGCACAAACAGAAAGTTTATATTTTTCTAAAACTAAAAGCACTAACAGAAAGTTTATAATTTTGCTGACCTAAAAGCAAAAAGAATTAAAAAATAAAGCAAAAACCAAAAGAAAATAAATAATGCAGAAAACAAAACAAAAAACTTGAAAAAATAAAAATAGCAACAATAAGTATTTTGTTGTAAGTAGAAACAAAATAAAATAAATAAAGCAACAAAGAAAACAAAAAAGTGTTTTCAAATTTTAAAACTAATGGCACTAATAGAAAGTTTATATTTTTCTAAAACTAAAAGCAAAAAGAAATAAAATATAAAGCAAAAAAACTGCCACCTACTAGGCCCCCACGGCCTGAATACGACTAGAAACCCTACATGGGCGAGATTCAGGCCCAGAGGGCTAATAGGCCTGAGCGTAGCATGATTAGGCCAGCTTGCATTTGAGAGGAGCTCGAAGGGGCCACACCAGCGCTTATAAACCAAAGCAGGCGCCCTTCAACTAGCGAGGTGGGACTAAACATTTGGCGCGGGCAGCACAGGCCTTTGGTCCCGGTTGGTGGCACCAACCGAGACTAAAGGGGTTTAGTCGGTTCGTGGCACGACCGGGACTAATGCCTCCTTTAGTCCCGGTTGGTGCCACCAACGGGACCAAAGGTCGCCGCTTCCGCCCTTTGGGCTGCTGAAATTTGGCCTTTGGTCCCGGTTGGTGGCACCAACCGGGACTAAAGGGGCATTAGTCCCGGTCGTGCCTGAACCGGGACCAATGCTCTTTCTATATAAGCAGGACTTGTGAAATTTCAGATTCATCGCCCATTTGCCTCAACCTCCCCGACGCCGCCAGCTGCCCCAATGCCGCCGACGCCGCCGCCGTCGCCCACGCCCGTCGTCACCATCGCCGTCGCCCGCGCCCGTTGTCGCCGCCGCCGCCGCGCCCATCGTCGCCGCCGCTGCCGCGCCGCCGTCGTCGCTGCACCGCATCTGCCCTAACGCCGTCGCCTGCCTCGTCGTCGTCGTCCCGCCCGTCGCCGCGCCCTCGCCGTCGCCGCCCTGCCTCCAGCGACCTCGCCGACCTCGCCGACCTCACCGTCGCCGCCCCTGCCTCCCGACCTCGCCGTCGCCTCCGCCTCCCGACCTCGCCGTCGCCTCCGCCTCCCAGCCGCCCGTCGCGCGACCTCGCCGTCGCCTCCGCCTGATGAGCCCCAGCAGCACCTGCCCTGCCCCCCGCCGCCCGCCATGATTTTTTTTTGCTTATGTGTTGATCTAATGTTTTTTTTCATGTATATATATTGATGTATGGATATATGTATGATGCTTTTTTGCATATGTGTTGATCTAATGTTTTTTTTTCTGCATATATATGTGATGTTTTTATTTTGTTTTCTGCATATATATGTATGATGCTTTTTTATTTTGTTTTCATATGTATGATGCTTTTATTTTGTTCATGAGAGAGGCGGGGACGTCGAGGAAGTTGTACTGTTTAGAGTTAGGGTCGTCGAGGAAGAATGAAAATAAGGAAAAAGAATAAAAGAGGAAGAAGGAAGAAGGAGAAGAAGAGGAGAAAAAAATAAGAATAGGAAGTAGAAGAAAAAAGGAGAAGAAGAAGGAATAGAGGAGAAGAAGAAAAAAATTTCTTCTTCTCCTCTTTTCCTTCTTCTTCTCCTCTCTTTTTTTCTTCTATTTTTTCTTCTTCTTTCTTCTTCTTCTCTTTTTTCTTCTTCTCATTTCTTCTTCTTCTTCTTCTTCTTCTTCTTCTTCTTTTTATCGGGAATGAGGGTGTCGAGGATCGCTGAGGGGTCGACGGTCGGGAACTAGGCTAGAGGGTCGAGAGGGTCACAGAGGGGTCGAGGGTCGTCGAGGCCGGTCGAGGGTCAATGTTTTGAGGGTCGAGGGTCGTCGAGGCCGGTCGAGGTTTCGAGGCACAAGGGTTTGAGGTTCGAGGGTTCTAGGGTCGAGGGTTCGAGGGTTCTAGGGTTCGAGGGTTCTAGGGTCGAGGTTCGAGGGTTCTAGGATCCGAAGGAAGAAGGAAGAAGAAGAAGAAAAGAATGAGAGGAAAAGAAGAAAAGAAGAGGAGAAGAAGAAGGAATAGAGGAGAAGAAGAAAAATAGATTTTTTCTATTTTTCTTCTTCTCTTTTCTTTTTTTTTTCTTCTTCTTATTCCTTCTTCCTTCTTCCTCTTTTATTCCTTTTCCTTATTTTCCTTTCTCGAGGGATAAGAAGAAAAGAAGAGGAGAAGAAGAAAGAAAGGAATAGAGGAGAAAGAAGAAACTTTGACACGAGGGGGGTACGATACCCCTCCCGATAACATTATTTTCCCATGTATATGTATGTTGCGTCGTTGTCGATATAACGAGGGTGTCGAGGATCGCCGAGGGTCGAGGGTCGGGAACTAGGGTAGAGGGTCGAGGTCGTTAAGGGGTCAAGGGTCGAAGGTTTCAGGTCGAGGTCCTATAGTGTCAAAGTATTGAAGAAATCCATGGCTTCATCATTAGCGGAAGTAACCATGGCATGATGGTGCGAAGTCCTCAAAGTTGTTACGGAATGGAGTCCGGATAGGATAATTTGCCTTTTGCTGAACTTTGTACCAAAAGCTAATTATCCTATCTCGACTCCGCTCCAAAACAACTTTGGAGAGCTTGCACCATCATGCACCTACTTTCGCCTAATGATGAAGACATGGTTTTGTTGAATCCTTTGACACTAGGCAACCTCCCGACCCTCGGCGATCTTGACCCTTGACCTCGACCGCTCGGCGATCCACGACCCTCTACCCTACTTGTGGGACATAGATGTACTGTTCAACGCCGACCCCTCCCGATAGCTTCAACACGTGGGGGGGTCGATATACGTACCCCTCCTAGCTTGAAGCGTTCTCAAGGCCACCCCCTAACCCTTGAAGCGTTGTCGAGGCCACCCCAAACCCTAGAGAAGCAGCATCGAGGCCACTAATATGATTCCTTATTGTGATTAGCTAGCTAGTTCTACGTTGGCACTAATATATCCATATCTGTCATGTTTGAATAATAATTGCCATGTTGTAAATATTTGTAGAAACTATGGACACCCCCCGAGACGAAGCACAAGAAGCGTTGTTGAGGGACATAATCGCACACGGAAGTGATGCCGTCTCCTCGATGATGTTTCTCAACGTCGATAACGATGGTCTGGAAGGAGAGGGTGAAGAAGCAGCTGGCTATGATTTACATGGCTCCGATGACCCAATGTCGGTGCAAGAAGTACACCGTGAGGACGGCTCCGGTGATCACCAAACCGAGTCCAGCCAGGTATATATATTAGTTAAGCCTGTGCTGACTAGCTCTCGTCTTTGTTTTGGTATATATATATATGTACACATATTAATTAACTCTCGTCTTTGTTCTTTTTCTAGCCCTCCGGATCGAGCACAACCGGTAAAGAGACGAGGCCGAAGAAAAGTTGAGCTCGGATGAAAAGTTTGAGATCATACAAATCGCAAGGCGACGGCCAACCGATTGAACCCTACCGGACAAAGAAGGCATTTGTTGCTCGGTCGGGGTTACGGTTAGGGACAAGATCCCGATCAGCATCCACCAATGGTATAAGCCTAAGAACGAAGACCCCGAGGTGTCTTATGTCAATGATATGCAGAAAAATGATCTTTGGGTGAGCTGAAGTCAAATTTTACCCTACCGCTAGAGGATGATCCGGAGAAGCCAGTAATAGAGCCATTAATCAAGTCTTTTGCTCTTAAGAAGATGGCAGAACTATTCAGGAATTGGAAGAAAGACCTCAATACGTATGTCGAAAAAAATGAGACACCAGAATTCACGGGCAAATATGAGAAGATCGAGATGATGGCCCGCATTTGTGGCCTACAAGACATCGGAAAAGAGTAAAAGATGTCAGCGACAAACAAGAGAAATGCTGCGAAGAAGAAGCTTCATCATCGCACGGGGTCGGTGGCTACCTCATAGCCCGCCTAAGTGGTCCAAGGCTGAGAATGATCTGCTTGATAAAGGGATCGAACCGAGACAATGAATCGGCGGACCGTTGCGGACTTGGTTCTTGGGGCCGACGGATCCTTGGACCCTATAACGGGAAGTGCATTTGGACGGATGAACAATTGGACATACCAGTCAAGAGGCTTAAGCATTATATCGAAGCAGCGCAGCAAGGGAAGTTCGTTCTGCACGGGGAGAAGGACGAGCTCACAATGGCCCTCGGGAATCCCGAGCACCTGGACGGACACGAGGCACGCCAGCTCCCTTTCGTGGAAGGCTGGATTTCGGACGCAGGGGTTACAAAACCCATGAGAGGAGGAAGAAGCGGAGCAGAGCCTAATGCGGCGCTGGACGAAAGGGTAATGGGGCTAGAGGGCGAGAAGAGGAACGAGAAGCAGCCGATCACAACAAACGACCTGCGAAGCTTCCCGGCTACCCGCCATCTCGGCGGAGAAGCAGCGTGGCTTCCACCGAGCTGCTTCAGCCGAGCAACATGCCTTGACGGCTCTGCCAGCTATCCCGTGGATGCTATCACGGATGCTGAAAGTTGCCACCTTATGGCGCAATGGAGCAATTTAAAGGTCAAGGCGGCTGTTGGCTCTGTTATCCCACTAAACCCGACTCAACTTTTCACCGCCGGCCGATTCCGAAGGATATGCTAAGGTGATGGTCGATGAAATAAGGAGGGATTTGAGGAGCTCGGCTTGACCACCCTACCGGTGAAGGGGAGTATCGGCTGGGTTACGCTCAAGACTCCATGCCTATGGCGGAAGGATCTCATCAACCTTCCGAACTGGACGCCTCCGCCTCCTCCTCCTCCTCCCGTGAGTTAGGGCACTCCGCCTCCTCCGCCTCCTCCTCCTCCTCCGCGAGTCAGGCACTCCGCCTCCTCCCGCCTCCTCCTCCGGCGAGTGACGATCAGGGCACTCGGCCGGCTCCTTCTCCGGCGTGGCGGCACTCCGTCTCCTTCTCCGCTTTGCACCCGGCGCGTCCGGCAGCCAGCCTCCTCCTTCTCCGCCTCGTCAGCAAGGGCGGAAGAGACCCGCCGCCGCTCCGGCTGCTCCGGCGCGTCGTAGTCCTTCTCCTCCGCCTCGTAAGCAAGGAAAGAAGACATCCGCTCCGTCTGCTCTGCCGGCGTCTAGCAATCTTGCCAAAGGCGGGAGGAGATCTGATTCGGTCCTTCTCTCAAGACTCGGAGAAGTTACCGTACGAGAGGAGCGAGGAGGAAAACGCGAAGATCGCGCAGACCGAAGTGGATGACTGGTTTCAAGGGTTGAAAGCAAAGAGACATCCACCTCCGGAGGAGAAGGTAGATCCGGTCAAAGCGAAGCGCACTCGCTGCCCCGACAAAACCACCCAAGTCTCCGCCGAAAGGAAACTATGAGCGCATTATTGGAAAGGCATTTGCGAGGCGGAGAGATCGGGAATCTGTCGATGATCAAAGGATGAAAGAACGACGAGCTGGGAAACAAATTGCCCAGCTCGGCGAACAAGCGAAGGAATCGTGCCCCCGCTCAAGGTGCACTGCTAGCGACATCGTCGATCCGAGGATGGTGCCCGTTATGGCAATCCTGAAGATTACTTGCCCGACGATGTACAATTTGATTTCTTGGAGGTGCAGATACAAAGATACGAGTACGGGAAGCCTCTCGTCAAAGATGAAAGCTCTCTAACAACGATGATGCGAAGATTGCATGATTGGTACATGAAAACCTGCAAAGAGTCGACGGGAGGAATACTTTGTATTTGAGAGTTAAAAAGGAGCATGACCTCCTTGGAATTGAACTGTTGCCTATTCCATTTGAGGAGTTCTATCAGTTTTTCAATCAATTGGCCATCGATAAAGCAATGGTCACCTGCTACTGTCTGTAAGTAGTACTACTTCTGTCATTAAGTATCTCTATATAACTCAGCTCTTTCATTGCATGTATTTATAAATATCCTCACTATATTATGCAGATTGAAGATCGCAGAAATGAAGAAAAAACAAGTGGGTGATATTGGATTCATTAACACATATCTCATCGATGCAAATGAGGTTAAATATCATGCCAAGGAAACCGAGGCCAACTTGCTACGATCGTTGGAAATAAATGAACACAAAAATACAATACTCTTTCCTTACAACTACACGTGAGTGTTACTGTCTTGTGACATATTCGGTTTCCCTTATTTAGTCCAGGTTATAGAAATGTAATATTGATGAGTTATGCATAAATGCAGGTTCCACTATATTCTCCTAGAGATTAAGCTTGAGCAGGAGTAGTAACTGTCTTAGACTCGAGACGAAAAGATCCCAAGGAGTATGCGGAAATGACTGAAATGCTTGAGAAGTAAGTTAAATCGATCATTATCCACCATATCAGCAACTTTGTTCATTTCTGATATCAAGTAATTGTTTTCTTTGTATGGCAGGGCTTGGGGAAAATTCACCAAAAAAGCTCCGGGACTACCGAAGAAGCTGCAATTTAGACACCCGAAAGTAAGTACTATATAGTAGCATATTCCACGCGCATCTCCTAGTGATTCAAGCGCTAGTTTCATCAATACCATTTAGCATGTGCTTGCTATATATAATTATCAGTTTGATTGACCTCTGTTTCTTGTAAAGTGGTTGTGGCAGGAACAAGGGAATGATTTCTGTGGATACTACGTTTGTGAGTCCATCCGCCACACGACCTGTGAGAGGGGCTACTCCGACAAACAATTTGAAGTGCGTAAATAAAAATATTCACAATTTTATTTTATTACCATCATTTGTGTTGAGTTTCATTCATTCATATATATATGTATTGACCCTTTCTTAAAATTAGATGTTTCGCAGCGGATGAACTCCTAGCACCAGATCGCATGCGAGCAATTCAAGAGGAATTGGCGGCATTCTTTCTTGACTATGTGATCGCTGAAGACGGGAATACCATGTGGACCACGCGTCCGTATTGTAAAAGATAATTATTGTATATATGTAGCGGTAGCGTCGGATAGATATACGAGAACTTGTTGTTCGACCAATCTCTCGGAGAAGGAGAGGTGGTCGATATCACTCTCTCTGTATGCATATATATGTTCATGACGATCTTCTGTTTGCTTAATTACTAGCTAGCTAGCATGTCTAGTTAGTCCTCTCTATACGTATGTATAGTACGTAGCGTCGACCAAGCACGGACAAAAGAAATGACATTTTCTCTATTAATTAGCTAGCTATAGCACAATATATGAAACACCTAAATTAACCCCCAAAACCCCCAAACCCTCCCCCCCCTCTTTAAAAAAAACAAAACCAGAGCTAAAGAAATGTGGCGTGGATGCCTATTGGTCCCGGTTGGTGCCACCAACCGGGACCAAAGGCCCTCCTGCCTGGCTCAGCGGACAGGCCACGTGGAGGCCCATCTGCCGATTCTGGATAGAACCGACTAAAGGGTGAGGGTATTAGTACCGACCCTTTAGTCCCGGTTCACGAACTGGGACTAAAGGCCCTTATGAACCGGGACTATAGGCCCTTTTTCTACTAGTGTAAGGATAATTGGTAATATATCTATACACCAGCAGCTGGCCAATCTCTTCACGTGAAGGCTCCATCAATCAGCTAAATCAACAAGTTTATTAATTAGGACATCCATCAAGTCTAGGCCAGTAGGTTAGTTAGAAGATGCATGCAAACAGTAGGGAAATTTAAGCAGTATAAGATGGGAAATCTAAGCCCATTACAAAACTTGCATGCAAGGAAACATTATGTGAGCTGCGCTACAACCATACTGCAGGGAAACATTAAGCAGTCTTAAGTTTTAGAGCTTCTTCATAGTTTCATCTCTGAATTTCATTCGTACTTGTCCAAATCCGCTTTTGGGGAGTCACGAAAAGACATCTAGTACTTCAAAGAAGGAATACTCTTCCAGTCTCCATATTCTGCTACTTACATCAATTACAACTTATATCTGCAAGCACTATCCAGGTTATGTTTCCTGCATTGATATCATGCATCACTCATTTATATTGTATGGATTAAATGCTCAAAGTTGACCTTTATTTGCAAAACTAGACGAACTTGATTGTGAAGTTAACTTAGGATGAAACGTGTATTTGCAGTTCAAGACTAGAAAATTTACTCCTGCACGCTCAGCTTAACTGTTAGTCTAACTAGCCAAACACAAACTTCTTCGGTGGAGACCTATACCTTGGAGACGTGCCAACAGACGAGGGGTTGTAGCAGGGTGCAATGCAACCTCCAGCATGATGGCGCCTAGCTCCTCCACCCGGCTGTTCATCAGGGCATCTCTCCCGACTCTGATCAGATCGAAATTCTATTAGATCAGATCGAATCAACAACAAGAAAGGGAAAGTTAGGAGAACAGAAGAATATGGCCAGCCACGAGATGGCTGACAACGGGGGGAGAATTGATTTTGACCCCCTATGTTCGCTCGCCTTTGCTCTTAGACCCCCTTCTTCGCACGCCTTGCTTTGAACCCCTCAAGTGGCCTGATTTCTTGTTAATTGCCCCCCTGGCGGTATTATCTGTTCAATTAGAGAATAGTCAAAGAAAACTAGCCTTATTACTTTTGGGAACTGACGAATCTGCCGCGTGCAGTTTCCCTCAATGCGACTACGCGAGACAGAGAGGACGGCCTGGACTGACCCGTTCCTTCTTTCCAGGAACTGCCTCAAGCCGCCAGAGCCGCTGCGTCCGCCCTGTCCCCCCTGGCTGCTCCGTCCGCCGCCCTCCATTGCTGCCTCCAGCCGAGCTTCTCCCCCGTCCGCCGCCCTCAATTGCTGCTCCAAGATGGAGGAGGAGTTGTGCATAGTGAGCCAGGACGGGAGGCCGGTGCTCTGCGCCGCCGGCGAGATGGAGGAGCGCGCATGAGGGGAACGATGGGGGTTGCGAGCACGTAGATGCTGGCCCTGCCGTCGCCGCAGTGCAGCACTCGTCGCCTTCCGGCGCGGCGGCTGCGGAGCCAGTGGTGACGAAGAGGAGGATGAGGAGGGCGAAGGCGAGCCGGAGGAGGGAGGCGGCCATGGCGTCGGTTGTTGCGGCGGCAGTTTGCAACCTCTGCCTAAACATGGGCTAAATTTGTTTCTATTTGATGATTATGTACTAACACATTTGTTAACCATGCCAAAGGGGTTATCAGCACCATCTAGCCAGAACTTGGGGGGTTCAGAGCAAGGCATGCGAACAAGGGGGTCTAAGAGCAAAGGCGAGCGAACAGAGGGGGTCAAAATCAATTCTCCCGACAACGGGAGGGGAGGGCGCAGGTAGAGGCGGAGGAGGAGCCCTTATCTCCGGCGAGCCCAGCGGGTCGACCACCACCACCGGGGGCGGCGGCGCGTTTACGTTCCCCCCCTGCACCACCCCGCCAAGAGCCGAGGAGGTGTATGAGGAGAGCGAGTGGATCTCCGAGGAGAGCACTGCGGTGGCGGGAGTGGCAGGAGTTTACCGGAATCGTTGGTCGGCAGCGGCGGCAATTTGAGGATCACGTGGAGACAGAGATAGGCGTTTCGGGATCGTGGGCAGCGGCGGAGTTGACCGCAAGCAGAGGAGATTAGGATTGGACATAATTTTATCCGTGGCGTGTACAAAACTCTAACGCCATAAGTACTCCTCCGTTCCTTTTTAGTCTGCGTATAAGATTTGGTGAAATCAAACTTTGTTAACCTTTGACTAAGTTTATAGAAAAAATTATCAAGATTCACAATATGATATCAATATTGTTAGATGCCTCCTGGACAACTTTCTTCTTTTTAGTGATGACAATTCACAAGCAATTTATAGCAAAGGAAGTAACTTGTATTGAGTGTTAATGTACGGACCGAAATGATGTACATTATGTTTGTGGTTGATATATCTTTGTTTGTAGGACCAAAAATGTATGCATACGTGGTACGCCGAGACACGCCCCAACATCTAGTTGTATATACATTTCCCTCGAATAAAATACTAGCAGCTATAACACTACTCTTGAGAACAAAATTATATATAACAGTAGTACATGATATGTGATGATGTTTAGCTGCAGGCACGATGGAACTCCTGCAAAGTTTTTGCTCTAACAATCTGGGAAGTATTCACGAAAGCTTAATTTACCAAATTGAGTGTTACATGCACGGTACATGAGTTTTCATTCTAGAATACAAAGTGATAACACACCCGTTTAGTTACCTCATGGATACATGTTTTCTTTACAGAAGTAGAATAATACTACAGATGGAGTTATATAAGCGGTATTAAGGGTAAGCACTCACACAATGAAAATTGGGGTATAAAAAATAATCGTGGACCGGATCTAGTCATAGTCCCTCCTCAAGTGACCTGAGAGGGGAAGTTATTTTGGTTGGTCACTCGGAAGCTAGGTGAGGCTCTCGACATACATATGTGGTAGGGGAAATGGCCAGTCTTCTGTTGTGTCCGGTTAGTCATTCTTCGGCTAGGGGTAACCACCGGTTGTGCTAGTCGCCGCCATCTCCGGCTGAGCAGTCTTTGGCGCAGCATAAGTGTCAGCTGTGCTAGCTGCCGGCGTCTCCGGCTGAGCATTCTTCGGTGCAGTGTAACTATCGGATGTGACAGTCGCCGCGGTCGCCTCCTTCTTCGGCTCTTCCTTCTTCGGCTCCTCCTTCTTCGCCTCCTCCTTTGGCTTGGTGTATTTTTCAGGTTTCATAGCCATGACCTCTTCCTTTGGCTTCTCCTTCTTGGGTGTATCTACTTTTTCTTTTGGTTTCTTCTCCACAGCAGTGTATCGAGAGGCGTCATTCTTTCCTTTGGACTTCTTCTCATTTTTACTTTTGGGTTTCTTCTCGATGGTGGAAGGCTGGGAGGGCTCACTCTTTCTTTTGGATTTCTTCTCGGAGGCAACTTCAGATTTCTTCTCCTTAGCAGCCTTGGTGCCACCTTCGGGTTTCTTCTCCTTGCCAGCATAGCCAGAGGCACTTACTGGTTTCTTCTCTGCATCAACATTGTTGGGGCCGACATCAGGTTTCTTCTTAGCTTGTCATAGCCAGCGACGACTTGGGTTTCGTCTCCGCGCTGGAGGAGACGTCTGTTCCGGAGACGGCATCTGGTTTCTTATCCACATCAGTGGAGATGGCTTCGGGTTTCTTCTCAACACTGGCCGAGACAGCTTCGGGTTTCTTCTCAATACCGGCGGTGTATCCGCCGGTAGCTTCAGATTTCTTCACTTCACCGCCATAGTCAAGATCGCCATGGGCCAATGCTAGGGGGCTGGTGGAGGCAACAACGAGGAAGAGCAGAAGGGCTAGAGCGAGCTGGGCCCTCATGATAATCAATCAACCCGACGAACAGTGGTGGTGCGATGAAATGTCTGCAGGAGGAACTCGGGAGGTATTTCAATGGTGAGGGAGAGGGAGCTAGGGAAGGAGAAGAGAGATGGTGCTGGTGGGTCTTGTTCGTTTTTCCTAGAACCGTAGCCGCTATTTTTGTCCTGTAAAACCATGCGCCAGCCGTGAAGAAAGGAGCCAAAAGATAAGCCGGTAACTTTACTAAATAAGGTCTAATCCATGTTTTATTTACATCTATTCTGGGTGATGTTAACAAAATAGACAGCATGCATGCATGCAACTTCCTTTTTCTTTTTCTTTTTTCTTTTTTTGAGAGACTTGGTTTACTCAATAACATGTGGGTGCTCACCCGAGCTATCGACCATGGTAGATGCAAATATGATTACTCATCTAGCAATTCAGACATGTTGGAAAAAGTTGCTTTCATGCATCTAAAAAATTTACCATGTTATAGCCATCTTTGCAATGGACCATAGGATAATTTGGTTAAGCGCAACTGGATAGGATCTATTAGGTGTAGTTTTTGTGATCGGAACGAGACTATCAAGCACCTCTTCTTTGATTGCCCGTTGGCGAGAGTATTGTGGCGCACCGTGCAAATTGCCTTTAACATTACTCCTCCGAATTCAATTAGTACGTTATTTGGAACGTGGCTTGTTAGGATAGAGTTCGAAACAGTTAGACACATTCGTGTAGGAGTATGTGCGTTGTTATGGGCTATCTGGAACTGCTGAAATGATTTGGCTTTTAACAGAACAACAACTATTCATTTTTTGCAGGTTTTATTCCGAGCTACTGCGTTGATCCGTATGTGGTCCTTACTCACTCCGACGGAGGCCAGGGAGCGTTTGGTTACTGGATCTGTCCGCTGGGGGATGGTAGCGCGGGATATCTTCAACCGGTTTGGATGGCGGTCATGTAATAGGATAGACGATTAGTTTACCTATCTTTGTTATGAAAGCCAGTTGTGGCTTTTGGGCCTTCTGTTTTTGGCGTTGTGGCTCTTTGTGAGCTTGCCGTTTCTATTGTTTCCAGACTATAAGACCTTGTTGAACCTCTTTTTATTCATAAATGTGGCCGTATGCATCATTCTGATGCAGAGGCCGGAAAGTCCCCCCTTTTCGAAAAAAAAAGTGATTTTTCGATCTCTTTCTGGTTAGTGCCCAAGCATATGTTCTTTTGTGCGCTACAAGCTGCATGCTGGTGGCCTCTGGCCTGGCAACGATCGATGCTTTTCACTATGCAATGACCCCAGCGCTAGCGATACTTTGCTTTGCATATTGCAAACAAAAGTGGCACCGACAATTTCTCTTCTACTACATGGGATACCAAACCATAAGCCACAAGGCAACAAAGGACTGCTATAAGGCTAATCACATGGCCAAACCAGCATGGCTGTGAGTCAGTATTCATTCACAGTTGAGAACATACTACAGTACATATTGATAGATCATGAAGGAGGAAAGGCCGGGAGAAGTGATCAATTACTATGTCAAGAGCTGGGTGGCCGGACAGAATATTGCAAGCGCTGCCGGCTACGTTGCATTGCTGCTGTCCACCGTTGTGCTTCTCGGCGGCTTCGTTAGCGTCCTAAGCATCAAGGATTTCTGGACTCTCTCGGTGCTGAGCTTCCTCATGGCATCCCAGTATGTTCACTTCTCATCTCTGCTTCTTCTCTGTTTTATATATAAATAAAAGCAACTAGTGTTCTTTTTGGAGACCACTCAAGTAACATTTCAAAGCGAGAAGCAGACGATGATCGTCACCAAATTTATCTCGGGTTGTAGCGATTAGTGATAACATGTTAACAATATTAAGTATTGACATTAGCACAGCCCGTATAGAACGCGAGGGGGGCGCTCCCGGATGAACAATGAATTAAAAAAAATTAAAAAAAATTGTAGATGTTTGTGCTAGTGTCGCAAGCATTCTTGATAAATTTCATGCCAAACGGAGCAGTTGTATTTCGTCGGTGAAAATAAAAATTAGGGTGACACTTGGTCTTCAATTTGTTTTTTGTTTTTTTGGCATAGGCCAAAATAGTTAACCTTTTTGCCTCAAAATTTGCAGGTAGCATTTGGATATGGCTAAGATCACATAAAAAAATTGTCTTGATTTTTTTCAAATTTGAAAAATTAGTTTTGGGCCCGGGAGCCAAATTGAATTTCCGAATACAGTAGGGTATTATATGGGCGCACTCCTAGTCTTTGTGCCTATATATACATCTGTAATCTTATGCCTCGCTAACATAACCAAAAAACAGGATGCTGCTGGAAATGCGCGCCGGTACTATTTGGGATTATGTGGCAGCAGATGTATACATATTACGTTTGACAAAGGGACAAAATCTGATTTATGGACCAAACCGAAGGCGACGACCCTGGATGATTATTTTGTTATTTTTTTTGAAACGGATGATGACTATGTGTATTGTATGCACATGGCTCGCCGTGAAGATAATTGGCATACTCTGTATAGCAACGCCCATCGTTGGGGCTGGGAAATATGTAGCCCTGGCGCTCTCGGTGGCGCGTCTCATACAAGGGGATTACGGCGATGCGGGTGGAGATGCTGCAAACAAAGCAAAACTGAATGCGGCGTTGATCATCTTCTATGTCCTGGCTATCTTTCACAGTTCATATCTCATATACCGGTTATTTGTTAGTACATTTGAGCCGTGGATGTGGGTCGGCAAACAATATGGCTTTGGGGATTGGGGTCCCAAAATTCTTTGGAGATACCATTATAAAACCAGAGTTGAGTATCGCAAGGATGGGTTTTTGCCCAACAACTGGAACTTGATCACATTCAGTGTTGGGTTGCTAGAGTCTGCATCTCCGGACGACCGTCTATGGGGAGCAAGGGTGTTAGACACTTTCACCGGGAAAGCTGTACCGATAAGTATGGAGCTACTATCTTCCAGTCAGGCGATCCAGAATCTGATATACATGATTGGCTTGACAAGAACAGATAACCACGAGACCAGAGAGCGTGCCGCAAGGATTGTAGCAGGTCTAGCCAGCGAGCTCCGTATAACCCAGTTTCCAGAGATACTGAGATGTATATGCTGCCTATTTGAAAGCTGCAATCAGTATAATGATTCAAAAGATGCCCACCCGTCAAAGAATTCTGAGCCAACTCTGGATAAAACGGCCCGCAAGATGTCAGTAGAAACCTTGGAGCATAGTCACCATCAAGAAGATGCCCACTTGTCACTAGCGATCACCGAGAAAACTGACCAGAAGCAATTCATGAGTCTAGCATCAGGCAAGGTACCCAACATAAAAACATTGATCCAGACCCTATGCGTTCAATTGTTGCACAATTGGAAGATATATTATGGAGTCAAGTACCACTACCCCTATGCATCAAAAGGAACAAAAGAACTGATCTCTCAAGGCCTGGTGATTCTTGAGAGGCTCACACAAGACGAAGGCAACTGTATAGAGATAATCAGACACCAAAGGCTCCTCTCTAAGATCACATTACCATTGAGCTACCAGGACCTCCTCAGCCATGGATGGGACCGTACATGGGCTGAGGTGCTAAGCACGTCACTCACAATTGTGAGCAGGCTTATCAGAGCTGGACCTGGGGAGGACACCACAAGACTGCGCCATGATATGTCCCGCAACACGGTAGCTATCCGCAATTTAATGTGTATTTTGGAGGTTGACAGTGAAGGTGCCTTCTCGGAACTACGTGGACAAGCCATAGAGATTCTTGCACGGCTAGCATTCGTTGATTCTTTCAGAAAACTAGCTTTTGATGAATCTACAAGCATGACAGAGATGTTTGTCAAGACGCTGCAGCGCATCTTCCTTGAGGATAGCGAGAACAATGCTATAGTGGAAAAACAAGATGAAGAGAAACATAAGACAGTGATGATAAAAGCAGGGGAAGCATTGGCGAGACTGCTTCGCGTCTCGAGTGGAAGAGATAACACTGATGAACTGACTGCCGCAACAAATGTTAATGCAATTGATCTACTTCCCAAGCGAGACATGATCAATGTGTTGACCTGGGTAACTCTCTACCTCTGCTTCTATCTTAATTTAATCTTATTCCCATTTTTTGTTACGTTTCTTTCCGCTCCTAGGCTTGAGTGATTCTAGGGCGAAAACAGTAGGTAGTTTTAGCAGGATGGTGTTCTGGGTTGCAAATAGTTGTTATTTTAGTTTTTCTACTATGTAATTTTCTTTTAAATATCCGTCTTAATTTTAGGAGTTATTTGATCTAAAGTGAAATCTGTTTTGACAAAAGATCCGGCAATATGCTATTCTTGTTCAGGAGTAATCCTACAGTACGCTATTTTTGTTGATCAATACATTTGCAATGCACTTTCTTGTTTGTTTTTGTGAAAAATGCAGGCTATTATTGTTGCATCGATGTATATCAGAGCCATATATGATATGATTTTCACATTGCTAATAGCCCTTTGTGTTGAAAATATTGTTCCAGGTTGTTAATCAAATATTATCTAGTAAAGTAGAAAAGGTTGAAGATGTGGTGACTTTGGCTGGTTCAAGCAATGGATTTCATGTAGAAATGGTTGTAGAAGGCCAGCCTCCAAACGGTTCTGAATCAAACACAAGCCGGTCTTCCACTCAAGAAACTAAAGAACAGTCCGAGGACAGCAAAATGTTGGTAGCCATGCTATCCCTCACCGTGGCGATATGCAACCAAAATGTGATCGGTACAGATGATTTTATTCGTGCCATCCCTGACGAGGCAACACTCGTGAAGAAGCTCAAGGAGATAGTAGAACTGGAAAAGGATGCCAAAGCTGACGGCTGGAGAATTCTGAAGCTTGTCTGTCAGGTGATTATAGCAGTTGTTCAGCTCAAGCCCAGCTACATCATAGAGTTCAACGAACATAATTTCAAGGAGGCACTATCCAAGGGTCTTGAGACCATGAAGGATGTTGATAACTGCATGATCTTTGCTGGCGATGAACGCGAGGTGCCTGCCAGGTCTCTCACTTCTCTTGTGAAAGAGGCACTGGAACTCTTGGCACGAGCAAGGTGACATCTCTGTCTGATCAAAGAAGAACATCTCTGTATGTTATATTATTCGTTTATGTTTGTTGCAAAAAGTGTGATTGTGGAGCTTCTCTCTGACCAAGTTCTGTGAAATTTTCTTGTATTGCTGATGGTACAATCTTGTTCCAAATGAATTCTTTATCAATGTTAACAATTTCATTGAGAACCTTTAACTTGTTGTTTCTTTTATTTGTTTGAGGTTTAAAAGCCATGATTGTCGGTTTAGAGTATTACTTTTCAGGCATACTGTGTCTGTAGCAACAAAGATAAATGCAAATTAAACACTTGGCTAATCGTACTTGCAAACACTTGCGTGCACAAAATCTACCTGAACGCGCAGCTACAAAATAGGTCAGGTAGAAAGTAAGCTGGGAAAAATGAATAATAATCAAAGGTTTTACCATATACTCCCTCCGTCCGAAAATACTTGTCAGAGAAATGAATATATCTAATACTCGTGTTGAAATAATTGAAGGCTTTACCAAATACTTGTTGAAGAAATGAATGTATCTCAGTACACGTGTTGAAATAATTGAAGGTTTTACCATATTGATGTCCATTTCTCTGACAACTATTTTCTGACGAAGGGAGTACTTGTATTTATTGCCTGATTGTTTTTATGACTTGTGCTCAAGAAAATGTCATCCATCTCTGTACACCTTGAAGCAAAGTCCAGCTTTTCTCTTTCAGCATAAAACTTTTACAACTTCTCCACAGATCATCGAATTGGCTCTGCGATGCGCAAAGTAGTCACAGAAACATGAACATATTTAAGTTTTAGCACAACACAACCAGCCCCGATTCGCTTGCAGACAGCAGATGCTGAAGAAATACACCACCCCAAGGCATCACATCACACCTCCACTCTAGCAGATCTGCAAATTTGAGCCCGATGCTCACATCAGATCTGCAGAGAGGATACTAGACACAAATCACCAATGAATTGCCTTCCCTTCACGCCGTAAGGACAGGCCAATCGAGAGCTATCCGACTGAGTTAAAAAGAGTAACAGCGGCACCAGTCACCTATGACAACTGCTTCAGCAAGAAATTGTAGAGCACACATACGTAGGCCTTCACCGCCACATCGAGATGAAAGAACCTGCAGCAGTGGAAGAGGCAGGCCTCCTTTTCTTGCACGATTTGATTGGCTGAGCAGCGGAATGAACCTCGTCTTCAGGAAAGTTCTGACCACAGACTTCTGGAGAGAAGAAACAAAATGCTTGTCACATGAACAGCAAACAATTATGTATCAAACATGGAAGTTGAACAGATAGCCAATTCAGTTATATCCGCTTTATATAACAAACAATTCCATAGAAACATTTACTGTTTCCTCGTATAATGACAAAATACATGCAGCCTGGCATGCAAAGTTACATCATTCCTTGGATCACATTCATTGGATTTGTCGATTGACAACTCTTGCGACATGATAATTATTCATATTTCTTAATCTATACTTGTGAACTCATATCAGACTTAAGAGTGAGTGAACACTTGCATAACAGTTCTGAACTTGTGTCAAACTGAAGAAAACACATACTGAAGGAAACAATCTGCAAAGAAGATCAAAAGTGTAACAACCTGAGGTTTTGTCAACTAGATTTCCTCCGACGCAACTGTTCACTCCTCTTCCATGCTTCGGAACCGTCGCTTGAACCGTATCAGTACCCGATTCACCATCCTATAAGCACCCACCCCACCACCATGGCCATTCACAATGGAATCTTTGTGCGGCCTGAAACGCGACCGAGGAACATTCTTCTCGGCCCTGAGCTCATTCGAAGCTCCGTCTTGGGCTTGGAGCGCCTTGAGTCCATGGCCAGCCACATGATTCATGTTCCTCTCGGGAGCGTGGTGGTGGTGCATGAAGGTTGCCTCCATGGAGCTGTTGTACATGTTGTGGCTGTCGTTTGTCCACCCGGACGACAACTTAATCACCCTGCCGAAGAAGAAGAAGAAGAAGAAGAAGCAGCAGAAGAGAAGAAGAAGAAGAAGAAGGTTACAGATCATTCCGATTTCCATGCAAAATTACATATGGTCTTTTAGCTTGGCGTGTACTTTTCCGAATCGAATTAACTGCCATGTATGATGATATGCAAGAGCAGGAGCTAATTGCGAGAGAATACTGCAGTTGACCCACTAATCAACAATTTCATTCATTTATCAGATACCAACCAGGAACTGAACATATAATAAGTCAAAGTAATATGCTCCTCCTCGTAGCGAATCAAAAAAACAGTCGGTCGTGAATAGATTAGATTATATTAGAGTAGATTACGTTGGCGACAGTGCCGGGTGGCCGCTGAATCGTCGACACGTCACAACGGGGCAGCTGGACGAAAATTATTTATACCATTAAATGTGCAAAATGTATTTGAAAAATGGTAAGTATGTATTAAAAAATTCAAAACATGTAATTAAAAAAACTGTGTCATCGATTTGCAAAAGGGCACCGTGTGTCAAAAAATATATGATATTTTTTTGACAAATGGTCGATTTTATTAACTCACAAATTAAGCATCAAATAGTTACAAACACAATGAACACATACCCAACGTCTGCATAGGTAGGATGCACACAGACAACAAAGAAAAATGTACAATGTATATTAAAAAAACCGAATGAAAACCGTATTGCTCGTTCCAACGGCCAGCGACGTCAACCAGCGAGACGGCCGGCTAACGACATCATGCCACCCCATCTTCTTGGTTTTTGGGCAATTACAGTGATGAGTCGTGCTCAGTCGTGCTCATCTTCTTGGTTCTTGGACATCATACCACCCCAAGCATATTTTTTGTGCACTACAAGCTGCTGGTGGCCTGGCAAGGATGCTTTTCAATATGCAATGACCCCAGCGCTAGCGGTACTTTGCTTTGCATTGCAAACAAAGGTGGCACCGACAATATCTCTTCTACAAACTCCCTCGTTGCTTTTTACTTTGCTTATATAAGTTTTACTTGAAGTTAACCAACGCAAAGTTTGACCAAATTTATATTAAAAAAATATCAATATCTACAATACAGAAGTTATATAGTACTCCCTCCGTTCCGGTTTACTCGTCGTGGTTTTAGTTCAATTTGAAAGAAAACTAAAACCACGACGAGTAAACCGGAACGGAGGGAGTACAACTAATCTCATGATGCATCTAATGATATTAATTTCATATTGTGAATGTTGATGTTCCTTCCTGTAATGTTGATACTAAAGTGATATGGCATTTTGGGTCAATTTTTAAACATATATTTGACTAGCAAAATTATACTGTTGGATTGGTATTCGAAAGAAGTTTCTCACTGTGCAACTTTTTTGCTGCATATAATTTATATTTTAGTAATCAAATCAAATCTATGGTCAAGATTTAATTCAAAATAGCAGGGAACTAGTAAACCAGGACGACCGCATGCATCGAAGGCGAAACCGTCTCGCCACGCCCACTAGAAGATGAAGATGGGTAGCATGGTGGAGCCGATCGACGCTCCGGGATATAGGACCGGTCCTTGGCCGGCGTACGATCTCAATTCGCAAACCCATTCCTGAGGCTTTGTTCGGTTACACCTCCTCATAGGAGGATTGGGGTGGATTGGAGGAGGTTTTGACTTGGTAGAGGGTGTAATCCCTGACAATCCCTGCTAACCCCCTCCATTTTCCCTGTCAACCGAACAGGCCCTGAAGTATAGCGCTAGTATAGAACCGGCCGGGGTCCTATACTTGTTGTTTCGTGCCAGCCAGCCACACCCACACCCACGTGGTCCGAAAGACAAAGAAGAAGAATATATAAAAGCTAAAGGCCAGCACCAGCCACCACCAGGCAAAGCATGCGATGCGAGCAGTCCCATGAACTTGCCGCGCCCCCACAAATCATCCATAGTGAGGAGCACTAGGCACTAGCTATTTTGAATCGAAAGACAACCACGTAGTCGAGGGACACATATTATATCACTGAAAGAATAGCGCCCTCGAAGAGTCTGAAATAAATCCATAAAATATGCGTGCACCCGTGCCAAACTACAAAGAACCTAGTCATTTTAAGCTATGCTTAGTTTGCATATTATCTACTTATATTATTCACCCTGTAAAATCATTATATAGTGATCAGCTTTTAAACGTATGAAAGCTCTTTACAGTATACAGTGACCCCAGCTAGCGCTACTTTACTTTGGAGGGTGGCATCGACAATATTTTTTGTCCCAACTTAGAAGGAAACTCAAGTGGCATCGGTTAGTCGTCATGCATTAATTCAGCCTCCTTCACTAGAAGCGACCTGGCTCACTTCTTCACAGTTGAGAAGTGTCACAGTACATATCCATATCCATAGATCATGGAGGGAGCGGAGCAGAGGCCCGAAGAACTGATCAATAGCTATGCGAAAGCAGGGGTGGGCGTACGGAAGATTGCAAACGCAATCGGGTTCTTGGCGTTGCTGTGGTCCACTGTTGTGCTCCTCGGCGGCTTCGTTAGCGTCCTAACCATCAAGGATTTCTGGTCTCTCTCGGTGCTCAGCCTTCTAATGGCATCCAAGTACGTACGTACATTTCTCATCTCTAGCTCTTCTCTGGTTTTTGTGAACGCAATCTTCCTTTTTCAAGTGATGTTAATTACGGAGTGAGAAGTAGTAGACGACGATGGAAACTTATCTCGGTTTCTAGCAAGTTTTTATTTAACTTTAGGGTCTGTCTAGGACACATCTGCATCAATCGATGCATATGCATCCTTCGCTTCCTTTCCTTCATCAGGAAATTATTTTTATAGACAAATCGTGACCGTTGCAAACCTTCCTATCAAAGGAGGTAGGACAGGAGGGGATCCATGGCACGGCAGGGTCAGGGGAAGGTAGGAGAAGAGGGGATCCACTGCAAGATCGGAGAGGTAGGAGATGGTGGGCTCACGGAAACATGCATGTGGTTGTGCTCGCTAGCTTCGGCGGTGTTCGGAGCCCACAGTGCACGTGGAAACCAGTGGAGGAGGTGGCCGACGCGTGAGATGTTTTCAGTCGGTCGATTCCCAGTGCTTCCCCAGAATAATCACACCAAAAAATGCCGCCTCCCTGTTTTAACACTCCTAACAGCATGTTTCTACTATCATGATGGTAAATTTTAGCATGCTCCCTCTTGCCTTCCCTTTTCACATTAGAGGTAAGAGTTCATAATAGATCTAAGCGATTGATTTGATTAAGTAGTGGTTAGATTAACTTTTACCTTCTTACCTCCCATGTAAAAAGAAAGGGTAAGAGGAAGCATGTTAAAAGTACTTTTTTTTTCTAAGGGAATGGCAAGCCATCCTCGTCATTAACATTGTCTCTTTCCAGACAGAGAATTTGAGGTCCTCAGGAATTTCCCAGATTGGGGTATACATACAAATTATAGATTAAATGTTTATATATTCTAATTTTAGTCGTCACAGTAGTAGTAAGACACTGTAACAGGCAAGGATGCGTGATAAACTGATAACACATATAATAATATCAAGTATTGGCATAAGTTGGTATAGACTATAGACGAGGGGCGCGCCGCCGGGCAAAGCCCGGTTGGCGTCGGCGGCGGCGGGATCTCTCCTCCCCGCAGCGGCCGGACCTGGCGGGGTGGCGTTCGCGCGCGTTGGTGACGGGCGCGCGGCGAGGGCTCGAGGCGACGGCAGAGCTGCTTCCGGTGGTCGCGTGGGGGCCGTTCGGGCGCGCCTATGGTGGCCGTGGTTGATCTGCTTCAGATCGACCGCGGCGCCTCGGCGGCGCTGGGATCTCGGGCGGCGGCCTCGATCGGTGGCGCGGGGTGCGGCTTGCCTGGCGGGCGGCACTCGCGAGTGCAGATGGGGGGCCCTCCACGGCTGCATGGGCGGCGTGGACGCGGCGGCGCTACGGCGGCTCCTCGATGGTCGCCCGGAGTTCCATGGGAGGCGTCATCTCCGACTCGATCTACTCCGATTTGTGCTGGCTACGGTAGCGACTACGGTCGACGCCAATACTGCCTGGACAGACCTGGCGGGTGGGCATGGATCCGGGAGAAACTCTAGGCCGACGTGGCGGCCGCACTAAAGTCAACGCCCTCGGCGCCGATTACCTTCCTAGAGGCTTCGGTGTGGATCATACGCCCCCCACCTCTGCCATGAGCGCAGGCGAAAGCCTCTATTCCTCTGTTTGGGCGACGATGGCACTTTGTTGTCGTGTTCCTTCCTGAAGGCGTCGGCCGAGGACTGCTCAGGGTGGTGGAGTTGCTGGTAGTTCAGAGTCGACGCGAGATGGCATGTACGTGGAGCGGTGTGGCATCAACAGTATCATCGACGGTGGGTCTCGGCGGCATGGCGTAGTCTAGTCTCGGCGTCCGATGCGTGGAGATGGACTCGCGCAGGAGGAGGAAGTTGTATGGCGTCGTGGTGGCGTCGACGATAGCTAGATCGTGCAAGGTAGATGCAATAGTACAACTCTGAAGATGGATTGGTGGCAAGTGGCTGCGGCGGCCCCATACCCGGCAGGCGTCCTGGTTGAGGAGTGCGCCGGACTGGTAGGTGCCCCATACCCGGCATGCGTCCTGGTTGGGACGTCAGGTCTTAGATGTTTAGGTTTGGCTGAGATGTCTGTTTGGTATTAGGCTCAGACTATCAGCGCCCCTTCATTGATTGGATAGGTGTAGCGACAGTTGTTGATTAGACGGTGGCTTTAGTCTTGATGTTGTATGACTTTGTAAGGTCTTGTGAGAATAATTAATAAAGTGGCCGTATGCATCGCCCAGATGCAGAGGCCGGGGGTCATCCTCCTTTTCTAAAAAAAAATACGGCTTCATATAGGCTAGCCTTTGTGTATATACATATACATATGTAATCTTGTGCCTCGCTAACTTAATATAAAACAGGATGCTGGAATTTCTTGATACCAACAACGGTGGAATTTTCATGGCAGAGAAGCACATATTACGTTTGAGCAAGGGACTAGATCAACTTGAAGAAGCAAACCGAGCTACACATCGGATAATTTTATTCACTCTATCCACAATGAAAGTCGTGAAGCAGATTTCCATAATCATTTTATTGTGCATCTTTGGGTTTCCGTGGCAACTGAGCATAGGACTCTCAGTGGCGCGTCTTGTCCAAGGGGATTACGGCGACGCGGATGGAGATGCTGCAAACAGAGCAAAACTGAATGCGGCACTGATCGTCTTCTATGTTCTCGTTATCTTTCATGGTTTATCTGTGGGTTACTGGGGATTTCTGCAAGTTTTTGAGCCATGGATGTTGCTGAGCAAACAATTTGGATTTGGAGTTTGGGGTCCCAAAATTGTTAAGAGATACAAGACAGAAACCAGAGTCAAGTGTCGTAAGGATGGGGTTTTGCCCAACAACTGGAACTTGATCACATTCAGTGTTGAGTTGCTGGAGTCTGCATCTCCGGATGACCGTCTATGGGGAGCAAGGGTGCTCGATACTTTCATCGGGAAAGGTATATCTATAAGACAAGAGCTACTATCTTCCAGCCAAGCCATTCAGAATCTGATCAACATGATTATTGGTTCCACAAGAACAGATGACCCTGAGACCAGAGAGCGTGGCGCAAGGATTGTAGCGGATCTAGCCAGAGAGCTCCGTATAACCCAATTTCCAGATGTACTACGATGCATATGCTGCCTACTTGAAAGCTGCAAACCATATAATAACCCACAAGTCACCAATCCATTGGCTAAGCAAAAGCTTGATGAAACATCCGACAATGTGTCAGCAGAAACCTCGGAGCGTAGTCACCATCAAAAAGATGCCCACTTGTCATTGGAGATCACCAAGCAAGCTGAGCATAAGAAAGTTGTCAATCTAGCATCAGACGAGATGCCCAAGAGAAGATCCTGGATCCAGATAATGCGCATTCGAACGAAGACAACAAGCTTTAAGGAAGCGCGCGAATGGGATAGATATTTTGGAGATGAGTACCACTACTCCTATGTATCTAAAGGCACCAAAGAGCTGATCTCTCAGGGCCTGGTGATTCTTGAGAGGCTCACACAAGACGAAGAAAACTGTATAGAGATAGTCAGACACGAAAGGCTAGTCCGTAGGATCACATTACCATTGAGCTACCATGACTTCCTCTGCAACGGATGCGACCACACATGGGCTGACAAATCACTCACAATGGTCAGCAGGCTTATCAGTGCTAGACCTGCAGACGACACCACAAGGCTGCGCTGTGATATGTCGGCCAGCGCAGTGACTATCCGCAACTTGATGCGTATTTTGGAGGTTGAAGTTGGTGCCCCAGAACTGCACGAACAGGCAATAGACATTCTTACGGAGCTAGCCTTTGATGATTCTTTCAGAAAACTAGCTTTCGATGAATCCACAAGCATGACAGAAATGCTCAGCAACATGCTACGACACATCTTCCTTGAAGAAAGCAATGCTACAGTGGCAAGAGAGGACGAAGAGAAAGACATGAGAGTGAGGAGAAAAGCAGGGGAAGCACTGGCCAGATTGCTTCGGGTCACAAGTGCAAGAGATAACACTGATGCAGTTACTAGTGTAACAAATGTTAATGCTGGTGATCTACTTCCCAAGCAAGACGTGATCAATCTGTTGACCAAGGTAACTCTCTACCTCTGCACCTACTTAAGTTTCCCGTTATCTCAAATGTTTATTCTCTTTCAAAATCTCAGATGTTTCTTTGCAGTTCAAACATATATAAACAGAATAACATGGGTGGATTGCTTTTGGCTCCTGGGATTTAGGGATTACATTGCAAAAACACTAGGTAGTTTTAGCGAGATGATGTTCTGGGTTGCAAGTACTTGTCATTTTAGTCTCAGTACGTATTCTCCATCTAATACCCTTCTTATTTGTAGGAGTTATTGATTTAATATCCTTCTTACCAATACTGTTGTTTCTTGTTGATGAGTAGCACTACGATAAACTATTCCTGTTGATAACTAATCCTGCAACATGTTATTTTTTGTTGATGAGTAATTCCACAATACATTATTAGGCAGTACTCTGTTCTTGTTTCTGTTTTGTGAAGAATGCACCCTATTCTCACTACATCCATATGTATCAGAGGCATATATGATAGGATGATTAAGCCTCACAAAGAAATGGTATGATTATAACCTTGCTAATAACCCCTTTGTGCTGAAAATATTGTTCCAGGTTGTTGATAAAATATTATCTACTAAAGTAGAAAAGGATGCAGATGTGGTGACACTGGCTGGTTCAAGCAATGGCTGTCATGTAGAAATGGTTGTAGAAAGTCAGCCTCCAAATGGTGCTGACACAAGCGAGTCCTCCACGCAGCCTGAGGAAGGAAAAATGTTGGCGGCCCTGCTAAACCTTACCGTGGCGATATGCACCAAAAATGTGATCAGTGGAGATGAGTTTACTCGTGCCGTCCCTGACAATGCAGCACTCGTAATGAAGCTTAAGGAGATAGTACAAATGGACAAGGGTGCCACAAGTGACGGCTGGAGAATTCAGAAGTTTGTCTGTCAGCTGGTTATAGCAATGGTTCAGCTCAAGCCCAGCTGCATCAGAGAGTTCAACGAATGTAACTTCAAGGAGACACTGTCCAAGGCTCTCGAGACCATGTCGGATGTCGACAACTGCATGATGTTTGCTGGCGATGATCGCGAGGTGCTTTTCAGGTCTCTCGCTTCTCTGGTGAAAGAGGCGCATAAGCTCTTGGCACAAGGGCTGGGTGGCATCCCTGTCTGATCAAGGGAGAACACCAGTAGGGTATAATATTTATCTCTGTTTGTTGCAGAAAGTGTGATTGCGAAGCTTGTCTCGAACAAGTTCTATGAAACATTCTTATTGAGCATTGTTGCTGATGGTACAATCTTGTTCCAACTGAATTCTTCATCAATATTAAAACTTCATTGAGGACCTTTAATTTGTCGTCTTTTGTTTGTCCAAAGTTCAAAAACCATGTTTGTCAGTTTAGAGTACAGCTTACACGTACTATTTCCTAGCAACTAAGGTGATTGCAAATAAAACAGTTAGCATTTTCTATTTGCGATTACAAAGGGATGCACAAAATCTACCTGAACCCGCATTGGTAAAAAAATAGTCAGGCAGAAAGGAAGCTGGGAAAAAAGAAACAATAATTGAAATAAGCTCCAAAAGGTTCAGTTTTCCCAGTATCAATAATACTTGTACTTCTATCACTAACTTGAACTTTCTACGATGAGAATTGAAATGTTATATTTAAAATGATTTGATGTGCCACACACTCAATGCGAAAAGAAAATTGTAATCACAAAAAAGAAAAATTAAACATAGAAGGGAAGTGTGTCCAACTCTGTATACCATGAGTTAGTCAGCCTAGTTCTAACTTTTTATCTCTTTCGGCATCAACTTCAAGACTTCTTACGCAGATCACCAAATTGGCTCTACAATAGGCGAAGGCCTCAGATATATAGATTGAAGGAAAATGCCCTTTACAGGGAAAAAAAAGGCAAAGAACTCACAAAAACACAGCATATTTCAGTTTTTAGCACACCACAACCAGCACTTTGCATAAGAAGAAACAAGTTTATTGCATCCATGTGACATCAACAGTCATGTAGTATAAAGTATAAACTCTCCAACACATTTTTGCCGTGGCAAGCAACCGTTGATTCGCTTGCAGACAGCAGATGCTGAAGAAATACACCACCACAAGGCATCACATCACACCTCCACTCTGGCAGATCTGCAAACTTGAGCCTGATGCTCTGCAGAGAGGATACTAGACACAAATCACCAATGAATTCCCTTCCCTTCACGCCGTAAGGAGAGGCCAATCGAGAGCTATCCGACGAGTTAAAAAGATTAGCAGCCGCACCAGTCACCTATCACAACTGCTTCAGCCGGAATTTCTAGAGCACATATGTAGGCCTTTACCACCGCTTGTCGCCGAGCATCGAGATGAAAGAACCTGCAGCAGTGGAAGAGGCAGGCCTCCTTTTCTTGCACGATTTGCTTGGCTGAGCAGCGGAATGAACCTCGTCTTCAGGAAAGTTCTGACCACAGACTTCTGGAGAGAAGAAACGAAATGCTTGTCAGATTAACAGCAAACATTCAATAACAGTTTCTGAACTTCTGTCAAAGTGAAGTCCCATTTAAAGAGCTACTCTAGACAATTATGCATCAAACATGGAAGTCGACCAGATAGCAAATTCAGTTATAGCCGCTTTATATGACAAATAATTCCATATAATCTTTTACTGTTTCCACACATCTTGACAAATACCTGCAGTCTGGCATGCAAAATTACCTCATTCCTTGGATCACAATTATTAGTTATCGACTTACAACTCTTACGACATGATAATTATGTATCCTTCTTCTTAATCGACACTTCTGAATTCATATCAGACTAACAGACAACACTGCATAACAGTTCTGAACTCCTGCCAAAACTGAACAACATGTACCAAGAAAAATCGACAGTTCTGAATTCATATCAGACTAACAACCAACACTGCATAACAGTTGTGAACTTCTACCAAAACTAAACACAACATGTACCAAAGAAAACTGACGCTTCTGAATTCATATCAGACTAAGAGCCGACACTGCATAACAGTTCTGAACTTGTGCCAAAACTGAACACAACATATACCAAGGAAAATCGACACTTCTGAATTCATATCAGACTAGCAGCCAACATCGCATGACAATTCCAAACTTCTGTCAAACTGAAGAGAACACACACTGAAGGAAACAATCAGCAAACAATATGAAAAGTGTAACAACCTGAGGTTTTGTCAACAGGATTTCCTCCGACGCAAGTGCTTACTCCTCTTCCATGCTTGGGAGCCATCCCTTGAACCGTATCAGTGCCCGATTCACCATCGGAAGCACCAACCCCATCACCGCGGCGATTCATAGCGGAATCGCGCGGCTTGAAACGCCTCGCCCACGGATCCTCAGGCAGGCCTCGTGCACCCGCATCACGCGGGCGAGGCACGTTCTTCTCAGACCCGAGGTTATCGGAGGCTCCCTCTTGGTGTGGCTTGAGCCCATGGCCAACAAGACCCACATGGGTGATGTTCCTGTCGGGGCCGGCGTGCTGGTGGTGCTGCTGCTGGCCACGGAGCTGCTGCATGAAGGACGCCTCCATGGAGCTGATGTACATGTTGTGGGTGTCGTTGGTCCATCCGGCCGACACCAGCTCTCCAACCTGATCACCCTGCTGAAGAAGAAGAAGAAGAAGAAGGTGAAATTCAGATACAGGTGCAAAATCAACTCATCGGACAACTGTCCTGTCCCACTGTAAAACTGGACAGACATCCAGAGATGTCCAGGATGATTATTGTACTACGTACATGATGTGCGTGCTCTGCTTTGCAGTGCTTTTCTGAGCCGAATTAACTGCTATCTACGGCTGGCGATTTGGGAAAGAAGAAAACTAGTGCAGAAGACCATGGTAATCAACAATTTCATTCATTTATCAGAGACATATTCTACATCCCTCTTGAGGCGGATCAAAATAACAGTCGGTCGGTCGCGGATGGATTGGATTGGATTGGAACAGATGATTACCTTGGCGGCAGTGCCGGGCGGGCGTTGAATCGTGGACACGTCCCCCATGGGATCGATCGAACAGATGGACGGGACCCGAGCTCCCTCCTCCGCCCAAGAACTCCCGCCGGACGGCGCCGGAGGTCAATCAAACAAACAGAAGCGTCGATTTTGTCAGCGAAAATCGCAGGTCGATGGAGAAGAGAGGGAAAGATCCGTGGGATTTGGTGGCCCGTCGTCTTCCTCGTGGAGATGGAGGGATAGGGATGAGGAGGAGGCCGAGATGTATACTCTCATCGGAGCAAAAATATCTGCGCCAAAGCCAGCAGAGAGAGAGGGGGGAAGAAGAGAAGGCGAAGAAAAGAAAAGCGCAGGGTGCGTGTGCAGGTGGCCGGAGGCGTACTTTAATTTTCGCTTTGGAGAGAGAGGAGGCGTACTTTTGCGTCGACGTGGCCGCGCGGGGGAGCGCAAAAATATCGGGCGCAGATATTTTTCCGCTCCGCGCGACGGATTTGCCCTCTCTTTTTTTTTTTTTTTGTCGAGGGATTTCCACGCGATGGATTTGCCGACTGGGAGGGCCGAGAGGCCGTGCCGCCTGCCTGACGGGTGGGGCCCCGGGCCGGTTTTAAGGACTGGCTGGGAAAAAGATCTCCGGCTCGGTGACGACGACGACGACGCTCGTGATGATGGATGGGTTGGGTGGCACCGTCCGACCTCTTTGCTGTGTTTCTCACCGTCCAAGCTCCCTTTGTGATGCACTTTTGTGCCTGCTCATGTGTGAAGAATAATAGAGAGTATGCAATTTGATCATACGTAAAGCAGGGTTTGATAGGTGTTTGATGCACACTCATCGCTACGAACGCACATTTGTATCCCTATGAGCACGTCTAAACGACCGAGTTGCACATTTTAACATCAACCAAGTGATCACAAGCGCCTCATGGTCGACGGGAAAACCTTTTCTCACCAGACGAACCTTTGTGCATGTGTGTGTTAATAGAGGTGAATGTACGTGCGTATGTATGAGCGTCTACATCTATACCGTGTTAAAAGAAATAAGTACCACTCCCTGTGTTCACAAATATAAGATGTTTTATATATTCAATATGGGGTACGTACAGACAGACAGATTGAAATGAGTGAACAAACAACTAAAATGCATCATTATACATCCAATTAAGAAGAGAATTAATAACATATTACAACAGTTAATAATAAAGGGAGTAGTATATATATAAACAAGAAGGTGCCTTAGTTTTATCATTCTCACCTTGGTTTTGTTCATCTATATTCTACACCATTCATGGAGCAAGACACGTACAGCCAGCAGGTCGGGCTTATGGCCGATCATTTGGCCTTTTGTGGGATAGGTTTGTATGAGATCTCACATTAGATAAGATCGTGAGATCAACCATAAAAATTCATATTTAGAGATTTCATAAAAATCTGAAATTACTCGACAACATCCATGTCAGTTTGGGATGAATAGTACTTTGGCACTATCCATGTCCAGTTTTGTCTTTTTTTGTTTCTGTTAATGTAGGTTGAATTAGAAGCTGAAGCTTTTGTGATTGTACATGTTTACAACAAAATTAAGAATGTTTGCAAATACAATTTTTTAACAAAGAAACTGATCTCATTTATCTCACGTAATGTGAGATCTCACACAAGTCTTTCCTGTCTTTTTTTATTTTGAAACGCGGTCCCTTAGGGCCCGATTCATTAAATAAGCTAAAAGAGAATTGCACGGTTAATAAACGGAAAACCGAACGAAAATGTCACAACTGGCCCGCAGAAACAAGGCACACAGGCGACCTGGCAACCCACACAAAAACGCACACACGCCGCCGAGCGGAAGTGTCGAGGCTTGCGCCGGCCGATGCCAACCAGTCAACCCACACAAGAACCATCAGCAAACCTGACTCCGCCCGAAGCCGCCATCGTTGCCACAAACAGGAAGCCGCGGAACATCCGCATTGCCAGACGGGCACCTGCTGACCACAATGCCTCGAGGGCTAGGATCCGCCCGTGTCGCCTCAGCCGAGACGACGCGGGGCAGAGAGGCTTTTTTGCGGTTCTGAAATTTGCTGTGTGATTCCCTGTCTTTTGGGCTCGCCAAGGAAATACATCATGTCCTCATGGGTGGCAACTGTCAATCAGCTGGGACGTGCCTGGAACAGACCAGCGTGCAAATTCTTTACGATGCACTTTGTGCTCCCGTCAAAAAAAGAAAAAAAAAAGGATGCACTTTGTGCTCCCGTCAAAAAAAGAAAAGAAAAAAGATGCACTTTGTTTCATGAAAACGGGAAGCAAGTTGTACACTTGTTTGCATGCAAGCCCATTGGGGTCTAGCTAGCGACGTTTAGTTGAGCATTTCGGCAAACTATTATTGTATATACAGGAGCGTGGGCATTTCGGCATTTTAAAATGTCTAACAGACCACCTGTCCAAACTAGTTAGTGGCGTAAGCATGGCCATTTGCACGCCATACATATCCACATGTGGCTCCACCGAAATGTCTCGTACGTCCATCCTCTCCAAATGTCTTGCGACAGATATTTTCAATCAGTTACCGACTGGAGATAACGTGTAGGGGGGCTGGCTGGCTGGCTGGCTGACAGGTGGCCCCCCGGCCCGATTTTGAGGACTTGCCAAAAGGAAAAGATCTTGTGCTTTGGTGACGTCATTCACGAAGATGGGTGGCACCACCCGGCTTCTTTGTGACGCACTTTGTGCTTCCTCGTTTATTCATGAAAATATAGTATGCACTTTGTTCTATGGGAAAGAAAAAAAAATGTCCACTCTTTTACCTGCTCCTTGGAGTAATGACATTTTGTTGAAACTCTGCTCAGTGAAAAAAATCAAGCAACCATAGAAGGTCTGTCTTTTCATTAAGAAGAATAGAGTTGACCAATTAATAAAAAAAAATTGGACTAAAATCGATGCTTGGTAAATAATCATTTTTCATTTTTGTTTTCATTTCATTTCATCACCTTTTTTTTACTCCGAGGTGCTTTAAAAAAGAACTGACCAATGCATGTAGTCGTTCCTGCTAGCGCCGCCCCGGCCGACAAGTGGTGCTTAGGGCGGGTTGTTTGGCTTTGCGGGGCAGGTTCGCCAATTAAGGATATGTGGCTTGGTGACAACATCATGGGTGGCAAGCAAGTTCTTTTAAATGCACTTTATGCTATATATGAAAAACAAAAGGATACACTTTATTTCACGAAAAGCAAAAGAAATGTATACACTTGTTTGCAAGCTTATTAATTGGGGGTCTAGCGACGTTTAGTCGCAACTCTGCTGGGTAAACTATTATATATTGTGGGTATTTTTCACTTTGAAATATCTAACACACCACTGACCGGTCCCAACATCAGAACTGGGCAAGGTGTCCAAACTAGGTGCGTAGATGAGTAGGAGAAATTTTTTTAAGTAACACTCCCTATAATTCATATTGCTTGTCGCAGCTTTACTACAATTGTATTGTACTCTCATGACTTTAGTATAACTTTATACTTCCTCCATCCGGATTTAGTTGGTGCACAACAGATGTATCTAGTACTGAAATACGTTTAAATACATCTGTTTGAGCGACAACTAATTCCCGATGGACGGAGTATTAGTTTGGACCAGTCGACTTTTGAGCCTTTGATTTCTGCTTCAAGATTCATGTTCATGCTCCAAAATAAGTGTTGTAGTTTTAGTTCAAAATTGCACTAATATAAGTTTATTTCATACATATTTAAAATGTGCAAAGTTGTATGCAAGCTTTTTTCTTTCTTCCTAAAGGGTAATACCAATACCCTTTATTATTTTATTATGTTTTAGTTTTTATTTCATGTATTCTCCTCAAAGGTTGATACCGATCGGCCTAATTCATTCCTTCGAAAAAACTTTCTTTTTAATTCCACTATCATGCTTATTTTGCATAATACAGACAAAGCACAATTTGTATGTAAATTCTATGTAAATTTTGTCATTATTTCCTTTACATTTTTTTCTAAATTATCTTTCTTTTAAAGGATAATACCAATGCCACTAACTTATTCTTTCTTAGAAAACTTTATTATTATTTTTGTTTCGCTTTTGCTTCATTTTGTTTTTCTTTAAGGATAATACCAATGGCACTAAATTCGTTTTTTCTTAGATAGATTTATTTAAAATCCCACTATTGTCTGTTTATTCCTGCATATTATAAAAGCTCGTAATTTCTTTGTAAATTGTTTGCAAATTTTGTCATTATTTGTTTTTATTCCTTTCTTGTTAATCAGTAACACCAATGCTACTAATTTATTATTTCTTAGAGAACTTTGTTGTTGTAGTTATAATAATAATAACTATTATTATTATTATTATTATTATTATTATTTCAATTTCATTTTTCCTTTAAGGAAATAGTAATGCCACTAATAAAAAGAAACTTCTTTTTCTAGAATTCCACTATTATATGTTCATTTTTCATATTATAAAATGAGAGTAATTTATGTCTAAATTGTGTGCAATGTTTTCATTATTATTGCATTATCTTTATTCTTAAAGGGTAATATCGTGTCACTAATTCAGACTTTGGAGGAAACTTCTTTTCGATGAAAACTAGTATATCTTATTCTTGCATATTATTAAAAATGTAATTTTATTTAAACTATGTGCAAATTTTTTCAATGTTTGTTCTAGTTTTGTTCATTATTTTCTTAAAGAGTAGTATCAATAACACTAATTCATTCTTACTTGAATCACTTCATTTTTTGTTTTACTTTTGTTCATTTATTCAATACAATGGCACCACCTCAAGTGTTAGAATTGCATGTGAGTGTCCCTTTTTCTTCTTTTGGTTATCAGGCTAACAACTCACAATAATTTATACCATGGTTATTTAAAAAATTGTGATATTTTGAAAATACATGGAATATCAATAGTAAAATGTGAATTCCCCTAATAATTGACAAAAGTAGTATGGTGTTTTCTTAATGAGAGTGTATTCTAATCATTTAAGTTCCCAATAGTATCTCGTGAGGCATGAAGTTAAAATCCTTGGTCCTATAGCAGGCACATATACAGTACAATGACTAGCTTACCTTTAGCTAAAAAACAGTAATTAGTGTGCGCTTTTGCCTAATAATGAAGGCTCAACCTAATTGGGTATCAGTGTACCCCTTCATTCGGGTATCTCCGTCACAGTGGCATGCTCGTCTTGGTCACCCGGCCACACCTATCGTTCGTCATGTTTTGCGTCGTCATGAGCTTCCTAGTGTGTCTAGTAATAAAGATGTAGCAGTGTGTGATGCTTGTCAGCAAGGGAAGAGTCATCAACTTCCTTTTTCGGAGTCTAGTCGTGAGGTGAAACATCCTTTAGAACTTGTGTTTTCAGATGTATGGGGTCCTGCTCAGACTTCTGTCAGTGGTTACAATTATTATATCAGTTTCGTTGATGCTTATAGTCGCTTTACCTGGCTTTTATCTTATTAAACGCAAATCTGATGTGTTTGACATTGTTGTTCAGTTTCAAAAACATGTTGAACGTCTTCTCAAGCACAAAATTGTTCATGTTCAGTCCGACTGGGGGGCGAATATCGCAACCTCAACTCCTTCTTCCAGTCGCTTGGGATAGCTCACCGTTTAGCATGTCCACATACACATCAACAGAATGGTTATGTCGAATGTAAGCATCGTCACATCGTTGAAACTGGTCTTACTCTTTTGGCCCATGCATCGGTTCCGTTTCGGTTCTGGAGTGATGCTCTCACCACTGCATGTTTTCTCATAAACCGTACTCCCACTCGTGTTTTGAATATGAAGACTCCCATTGAGGTTCTCCTTAATGAACAACCTGATTATACCTTTTTAAGGTCTTTGGGTGCGCTTGCTGGCCACATCTCCGCCCGTATAACAAGCGCAAGCTTGAGTTTCGTTCCAAGAAGTGTGTCTTTCTTGGCTATAGCTCTCTTCATAAAGGATACAAATGTCTTCATGTTCCCACCAATCGTGTCTATATATCTCGGGATATCGTGTTTGATGAGCATGTTTTTCCCTTTGCCAAGCTTCCCATGTCCACTGCTGAACCACCATCTTTGCACTCATCCTCTGTTTCAGCTGACCAATTTGATGATGTTGCATACTCTCCTATATTGTTGCCTAACCATGGTGTAGGCACTGGACGTGGGGCTCGTTTGGAAATTTTAGAGGCGCCGTCGCCTCCTTCGTCGGCATCACCAGCGGCTCACGACGATCATGTTGAGCCTTTGCATGGCCTCGGCTCCCGTGCCCATGCACGTTCGGCCGATGCCCCAGCGACGCATGCTTCGTCGCCCATGGCCTCTGGGCCGGTCTCGCCGCTTCGGCCCGCCACGCCTGCCTCGCCAGCGGAGTCTGGACCGGCCTCGCCATGCAGCCCGGCGTTGTCTGGCTCCAGCTCATCGATTCGTTCGGCCCCGCTGGCCTCGGCGCCCCTGGCTCCTGAGTCGGCCTCGCCGCTTTGCTCAGCCCCTTTCGGCCCCGGCGCCCGCGGCTTCTGAGCCGGCCTCATCGCTTCGTTCGGCCACGTCAGCCTCGTCGCCTCCTCGGCCGGCCTCGCCGGTTTCGCCTGGGCCGTCCACGCCTGGGCCGAGCTCACCTGCCTCCGTTGTGCTCTCAAGGGTGCTCTCTGAGGACTCCCCTTCGCTGGCCGAGTCGTCATCGCCATCGCCGCCTTCATCACCTGAGTCCTCTCCGGCTCATGTGCCTACTATGGTCCCTCAACGACCACACACACGGAGTCGCAGTGGTGTTTACCAGCCCAAACAGCGCCATGATGGTACTGTTGCTTGGTTGGCTGCCTGTCTGGCTGCTGCTCGTGCGGATCCTTCCTCTGAGCCTTGTACGTATCAGGCTGCTCTGAGAATACCTCATTGGCGAGAGGCTATGGAGTAGGAGTATCATGCTCTTCTCCGTAACAAGACATGGACTCTTGTTCCGCCACCACCCCGTGTGAACGTCATTGATTCCAAATGGGTTTTCAAAGTGAAGAAGCATTCATATGGTTCTATTGAGCGCTACAAGGCGCGGCTGGTTGCTAGAGGTTTTCGGCAGCGTTATGGTAGATTATGAAGACACCTTCAGTCCAGTGGTTAAACCTACTACTATCAGGCTTCTTCTCTCTCTTGTAGTTATTCGGGGTTGGTTTCTTCGTCAGCTTGATGTGCAGAATGCTTTTCTTCATGGTGTTCTGGAAGAGGAGGTATATATGCGGCAACCTCCAGGGTTCTCTGATCCTGATCGTCCTGATTATCTGTGTCGGCTCACTAAAGCACTCTATGGCCTGAAGCAAGCTCCTCGTGCTTGGCATGCTCGTCTTGCGACGGCCCTTCGTGCTCATGGATTTGCATCATCACCTGCTGACTCCTCGTTATTTCTTCTCCAACGGCCTGCAGTTACCATGTATCTGCTTGTTTATGTGGATGATATTATCCTCGTCAGTTCCTCTCAGTCGGCTGCTGCTGCTCTTGTTCGGTCTCTTGGTGCTGATTTTGCGGTCAAAGATCTTGGGCAGCTTCACTACTTCCTTGGTGTCGAGGTTGCTTCTGTTTCCAGTGGTCTTGTTATGACGCAAAAGAAGTACTCTTTGGATTTGTTGCAGCGGGCTGGGATGCTTAAGTGCAAACCGACTACTACTTCTATGTTTGCTACTGACAGGATTACTGCTGCCGATGGTGACCTCCTGCCTTCTGCTGATGCGACACAGTACAGGAGTATTGTTGGTGGGTTGCAGTACATGACGATCACACGTCCTGATATATCTTTTGCTGTCAACAGAGTATGTCAGTATCTTCAGGCACCTCGTGACACTCATTGGTCAGCGGTGAAGCGCATCTTGCGCTAGATTCGTTTCACGTTGTCCTATGGTTTGCACATTCGACCGAACCCCTCTGGGGTCATCTCGGCGTATTCTGATGTGGATTGGGCTGGCAGTCCGGATGACAGGCGATCCACGGGGGGCTATGTTGTGTTCTTTGGTTCTACCTTGATCGTCTGGAGTGCTCGGAAACAGGCTACTGTTTCGCGTAGCAGTACTGAAGCTGAGTATAAGGCTGTGGCTAATGCAACTGCAGAAATTATCTGGATACATTCTTTGCTTCAGGAGTTGGGAATATCTCAATCACAGCCTCCTATTCTTTGGTGTGATAACATCGGTGCTACATACCTATCTGCTAATCCGGTATTCCATGCCCGAACGAAACACATTGAAGTGGACTATCATTTTATAAGGGAACGGGTATCTCAGAAGCAAATACAGGTCAAGTTCATCTCTTCCAAGGATCAACTTGCAGACATCTTCAGCAAGCCATTACCTCTTCCACAGTTTGAGACTTGTAGGCGCAATCTTACCCTTCTAGATTCTTTAGAAAGTGGCTAAGATTGAGGGAGGGTGTTAGACTGTATAGCTTCTGTAGTTGTATACGTACACATATGTATGATGTAACTTGTACCTCTTCATTATATATATATGAGATAGGCCACCCCTAGAGGGTTGAGCCGGTTCCCCCAATTCTATTGTGTCACAACTGTCACTTAGTTGACCCAAATTTTCTTTTCAGTCAGTTGATCTCTAGCTGGTTGCCTATTTTTATAGTACTCCCTCCGTCCTGAAAAATGGTGCGGTAAGTAATTCAGGATGGAGGGACTATAAGAAAAATAAATCAAATCAAATTCAATGAATGTCTATGTTGGGCTTGCCGTTGACATCTACCAGTCACCACATGCATGTAATCGAACCAAAGCACAGTTTGAATACTCGATAAAGTATTGTTCATCCAGGAAAGTACACTTAAACCAGAACCAGCAGCGCGCAGCCACCCTTATTCAGCTAAGGAAAGTAAACGGATCTGGATTCTGGACCAGTAGGCAGTAGCCGCCCATGCACGACAAATGGTTAATTCATGGCATCTCTCGCATCGCATGGTCAGCGACTCAGCGTCTCGTTTTACGCGACGGCGGGATGCTCTGCTCGTTGCTGAAGTAGTCGGTGGGATCCACGGCCGCCTTCACCGCCGCCAGCCGCCGGTAGTTGCCCACGAAGTAGCGCTCGCCCCACACCTCGCCGCTCTCCGGCGTGCCGTCGTTCTGCCCGATGTCCAGGTCCCGGAAGTTGACGTACGCCCGCCTAGGGTTCTTGCTCACGTGCTGCTCCATGAAGTCGTACAGGCCCCCGATCCAGGCCGTCGCCGCCGCGCCGTCGCCTCCCTGCTGCCAGAACGCGATGTACTGGACGACGTACAGCACGCCGTGCCGGTGCGGGTACGGCGTCGCGGCCGCGGGGACGCTGCCCATGAACCCGCCGTGCGGCTCCAGCAGGATGAACCCGGCGCCGTCCTTGGTGAACCAGGACAAGATCTCCTCCCACGCGGCCTTGGGGATGGCGCGCTGGACGTAGTCGGACTTGATCTTCCCGGCGCCGCTCTGGCCGGCGGTCCTGCTCAGCAGCGCCTCCTCCAGCGTGCCGTTGCTGCCGAAGCTGATGAAGGGCGTCGCCGCCGACTGCAGCCAGGTCATCGGCTGGCAGTCGGCTCTCGTCATGCCCAGCTCCGGGAACTGGTCGCCCATCGTCGCCACCAGCGACCCGCACCCGCCGAGGTACAGCGCCTGGAACATGGCCTGCTGCCCCTGCACGATCACCCTTATGGTGAGGTCGCCGGGGAGCGACGGCGCGACGTGCTGCCATCTGGCGAGGATGTCCACGGCGCCCTCGTCGACCGTCTTGGCGATGTTGAACACCGCCACCGTCGGCGGGACCTGCACGAGCTGGACCTTCCACGAGAGCACGATGCCGAAGTTCCCGCCGCCGCCGCCCCGGATGGCCCAGAAGAGGTCCTCCCCCATGCCGGCCCTGTCCAGGAGGCGGCCGTCGGCGTCGACCAGCCTGGCGTCGAGGACCTTGTCGGCGGAGAGGCCGTGCTTGCGCATCATCATGCCGATGGCGCCGCCGCTGAAGTGGCCGCCCACGCCGATGGTGGCGCACTCGCCGGCCGGGAACGCGATCCGGGAGTCGTTCTTGGCGATGGCGTAGTACAGCTCCCCTATGGTGGCGCCGGAGTCGACCCAGGCCGTGGACTCGAGCCGGTTGACGCGCACGGCCCGGAGGTTGGCGCCGAGGTCGACCACGGCGAACACCTCGGAAGGCCGCACGGACCGGTACGAGAGGCCCTCGTAGTCGTGCCCGCCGCTGCGCACGCGGAGGCGCACGCCCTGGCCGCGGCCGCAGAGCACGGCGGACTGGACGTGGGAGGCGTCCCTCGGCGTGACGATGCAGAGCGGCCTCGCCGTGGCGTTGGTGAGGAACTTGGTGTTCCTGATGGAGGAGGTGAGCACGTCGGTGAAGTTGGTGGAGCTCTGCGTGAACACGAGCTCGCTGGGTATCTTGGCGCTCAGGCACCGGAGGAAGCCATCGGCTGGAGAAGCAACGGAGCACGTGAAGAAGAAGAAGCTCACAGAGAAGGCGAGTGCTAAGCAGCGTCCGACTTTTAGCATGCCCATCTTGTGCTGTGCTTAAAGTTAAACTACCTCTATCAATCACTTATATACTACTCCCTCTCTAATCTGACCGGCAGTCTTTCTCAATTGTTTAGGTCATAGTTGATCAAGGTCAAGTGATATAGCATGTACGCATTCCCTCCATCCCATAATATAAAGCCTACTAGTGTAAAAAGCGCTCTTATTAGGACAGAGTGAGTAAGAAAGAAAAAAAAACTAAAACAAAAAGATTGTACGAATCTCAATGCAAGGTCTCACGAATATTAGACAGTGAATCTGAAGTGTTTCCTTTTTATTTTCTTGAGAGTATAAATTTCATAATATGAATTGGGCGAGGACACTAGCGCGTTAGCTATAACAAAGACACTACGTGATTTATGTGGCTTGATTTTACTCATGTCATCTATGATCATTTTAATAGAGAAAGAAATCAAGTAGCTCATGAACTGGCTAGGATAGCTAGATTTTCTCCTCTACGAACACCGCTTCAGATATGATTATTCCTTTTATTGTAAGCAATGTTACGATCCTTATGAATGAACTAGCTAAACCCGCACGACGACACGCTGCGCTTGTCGATTAATCGTGACTATTTAAGCAATAGATTGATGAATAATCACTTGCTATCTTAAATAGACAGAGCAATACATAAAGAGGTTGAAGGTGGGAAATAACTAAATTCATTATGACCATGCAAATGCATGGATACAAACAGAACGGTTAACACTACACACCTCTAAGCAAATGAATCAGAAATGTTAAAACCCAAGTAGATAAAATAATCCAATGTTCTGGCTCTTGTCTCTTGACATTGGTAACTTGCCATAATATGGAGTCATTTCAGAGAGCCACTCACGTACATCAACTATAGTTTATATCAAACATGCAAGTATTCTCAGTTTTAGTTACAAAAAAGGATGTGAGCAACACTATGCACCTTCAATTTGAGAGCTTGTTCAAAAACCGTCGAAAAGAAGCTCTATTTCAGTACGGCATCTTGGCCATTGCTCTTGGCTGTAACGTGGTCACCTATGCAGGTATTGTTGAGAGGCATGTCCAGCAACACAGCTATGTCAAGGGAGTTGCAAGGGAGATACCTAATTACCTTTTCCTGATAACACAATCTTAATCAAGGTCAAAGAAAGAGAGAACATCTAATGACTAATTTTGATTGCAATTCATGTCTAGATTTACTACATTCACCTTAGAATTTAAAAGTGCAATTGTTAACCAAAGACGACCAAGTTGCTCATGATCGACACATACAGAGTCGGGCTATAGTGATTAATTAGGCGTGTAACTGAACCAAATTTTAGCAAAATGAATTCGTCATGGTGGATCTTGTACCGAAATTGCTCTCCGGCCTCTCCTTCGTCGTGCTGCTCAACGTCTCTGACAACGAACACATAGAAGAAATACCCCAGCACGGGTAGATCAACACGCTGCCCGGACAGTGGCCTATGCTGCGTGTCGGTGCTGCCGTGCAGCAAGCCAGCGACCGGCTGCCAAGAGCAAGCATGTCTGGCCTCTTGGATGCTGCTTCTGGCCGTGGTTGTCACCACCGGGCTAGCATGTGCTGCGTCGATCTGGGGAGATGCAGGGAGGAAGGCACGGATACTGAGCAACCTGCAGGATAACACCGCCAAGGCGGCACACGAACACTGATTACTGAGCGCCTGAGACGACGCAGCCCGCGGCGCCGGCCACGGCGACTGATCGCGGACATGGCTGGGCGGCCTGCTTTCCCGCGCCTGAGATGGTTGCGTACAGGCAGGGGCTACATGACGCGATTCACGGTTGCGATTTCGGCGTCATGGAAACGACCAAGAGCCCTGGGGTGGCGAGGCCTGCAGTGTCACAATTCCCTTCGTCCGCACTTGGGATCCACCCGCCGTCGATGCAGAGGGCCATAGGGGGCGGTCGCGGCCAGGATGAAGGGGCCATAGGGTCCCGGAGTCGAGGGCCATGGTGCTGTTTTGTTACGGGAGCGTGAGGCGGAGACGACGACACCCGACGGCCGTGCTGCAGGTCTTCGAAGCGTCCGCGGCGAAGATGACACCACAACCTCTCATCTGCACCGCCATGTCCCTGCACCCCTTCTGCTTCTACCGGCAGAAACCGGAGGCCCGCAGCTCATCAGGTTGTGTTCATGTGCTGCAAGCCTTCCGAGGATCGTCGATGCCGGTGGTGTCTGGCAACAACAGCCCAATGGAACTCACGTGCCCACACACCATTGTCGCGTTCATGACCGCCGCCATAGTCTGCAATTCTGCATGCACCTCCCTCCGGGCACCTTCTTGTGGGCGGTCTGCCATGGCACAGCCGACGACGGCATGGACGTCGTCGGGGACGGGGTTGCCGACCATGATCTTCCGGAGATCGTCGACCACGGGTGAAGACCATGTGTTCACAAGGCACACTCCAGCGGCGATCAGGGCCTCCGCCCTAGCCAGCATGCGCGCATATGCAATCACCGCGTACCCGACGGCCTCGGTCACTGAGACTCCGATACCTCTGGACGTGGAGCAGGGGATGGAACGGCCAAACCAGACAGAAGATAAAGCGGGGTAGAGGAGAGCGGGTCAAGGTGACGATGGCTAGCATAAGGTCGATCGCAGCAGCCGCGAGCTTGAAGCGCGGACGGGTTGGATGGGCTACCGCTACTCCACGGCGGACCGAGGAATGGCGATGCTGGGAGTAAACAGCAGGGCAGATTTTATAGGGCTCATATGGCGGCGAAAGGGTGGTTCAGTCGGGCACGTCTTTGCTACGACCCTCCAAATTTCTAACATTTGCCATTGAAATCGTGCAAAATAATCTTGGCCACTGAAATCTGCCAAGCTGTCCACATATGTTGTTCACTTCAGTTAGAAGCCAATTTTTTAAAATAAGAAACTTTGCTAGTTGCATGAGCATTAATAATACCTCTCTGTATTCTCACACAAGTGGGCTAGCTGCTGCATTAGTGCTTGTTCATTCACAATATTCAAATAATAACGTAGACAATAAAACATTGCAAATCCAAAGGAATTTTTCAAGGCAAACTCCTTACCAATTAAACAAACAGAATATAAAGCGATCACTAGATCTGGAGTCATAAAAGTAGGCAGGTAGCAAAGGAAAAAAAAGAAGAAATATGAAGAGAACGGAAAATTTCGCTGTGTGGTACTCGTTGCTCCCTGCTGAAGATGAAGACATGAGAACTTAGAGCATCATGGAGAAATTGCAAATCATAAGATTGTAGAATAGTGAGCACTAAACATCAGTTCATGTACAAAAAGGACAATATCCTGCAGTAAAACCAACTGAAAAAGAATCACATCAAAGGGAGAGGAGGGCTGGTTCTGGACTTCAATTACAGATGCAGCAAAGGAGAGGAGGAGGTGCCCACGCCCAAATTTGTAGCAGTTCATGTAAAAAAATACAGACCTCTAATCTATTCATATCATCTCATACCAGTCAGATCTAAACCGATTTAATTTAGAGTATAATCTTCAAATTTACAGTGGAATTTCAAAGAAATTGTGGCAACATGTGAACCCAAAACCTGCATTACTACTCATATGTATCGCTTCTGGCTTCATACAATGTCTTATTCCATAAGAACATATGTTGCAAAGAACAAAAAAAATTGACTTCACCATGCATACAAAATTAACATAAAAGATATTAAAAAAAGTAGCCCAAAAGATGACTTGAACTTGCATCCCAAACAGAGAAGACATGAGTATCACACCAACGTCCAAGTCCACATCTAAAAAATGTATACTTACACCAACCTCCAAGTCCAGATCTAAAAAATGTATCTAAATCCACAATAGTATTTCTTCTACTAAGATCTAAAAACAACCTTGGCTTATCTAATCTGAAAATAGTGAAACTGCCCCTGGGACTAAGCAGTCCCTTACACCTAATAACCATCCTCTTCACTTTGTCTGCTATAACACGAACACTTTCTAAATGGTCATTAGCTGATGTGAAAATGTTCAGTTCTTACAGACATATTAACGAACAGATAGAGATCATGAATTAACAACATAAGTATACTGTATGTGTGTATTTCTATCAAGGTTTCTCTGCATTAAGCTTGACATCACACTGACATTTTATTATAACAAAAAAAACAAATTTCAAATTGATACACCAAATCGGCAAAAGAGAAGCTGCTGCTAGATAAGAGAGAGCCAGTGCCACCTCAGTGTGCACGGTCAGGTGAGAGAGGGAGTTGCTGCAGCCATGGAGAGAGATAGAAGTTAGAACAGCAGCGGTGGCTCAAATTTTTAGTACACGTAACTGGGAGAGAGGGATAGTAGCAGAAGCACCACGTGCAAGAGCATTGACCGCGAGTCCGTCGACGACGATCGCGGATGGGAACGCGGGTGACTGGGTGGCGACGCTAGTCGGTAATAGAGGAGCCCAGCGCGTGGGCGGCGCTTGTTCCTGTGATGGCGACTGGTGACCCACAGGCCACAGGCGTTGAGGGAGGTGGCACCCACGTGTCCGAGCCGCACACATGAAAAGGAGGTTCGGTGGTGCTGGTGCATGCGGCATGGGCGGCGCGCGCACGGAGACCAGGCGGCAGCAGCAGTCCCGGCCATGGACGTTGTAGTCTTGTAGAGCGCCGAGAAGAGATTGGCGAACCCCGCAGGTGACGTTGTCCAGGATGCCAGGGGCAGCAGCGTGGCGACGACGGTGCGAAGCAGCTCCCGGCGACGGCCTTATTCGATGGAGCAGCCAGAACGGTGCAGACGCCTCCTCTTTGGTGGCTGCCGCTCCTTTGCACTCCCGGTGGAGCAGCGTGGCATAGACCGGAGGAAGCTTTGGTGGGGTGGTAATGGCGGTGCTCATGAGCAGCGGTGGCAGCCTCAGTAGGGACGGCGATGCAGTTCCTGGCTCGGCAGAGCATCACCGGCGGCTCGATGCAGTCCTCCCCGGTACTGTCCCCTGGCGGCGGCTCGGTGGAGCACCCCTTCACGGCCACGCCCCCAGCGCTCCCTGATCCCTTCCGCGGCGCCATTGAGTGCGCGCCCAGTGGCCTAGCCTTGACGTTCTCGGCGGCTTCCGGTCCTTGCACAGCTTCCTGGCAAGCAACGGTGACTGGCGGGCCGGCCCGTGGCCGCTGTACAAATCCCACCCGCTTCATCGCCTCTACGCGCTCCTCCCGCCGGCAGTCGCCGATGACCGACTTTCGGCCGATGACTCATGGCTGCGCCACCAATACGGCCGCACAGAGGGCAGACGGGGGCAGCACCGGAAGAGGGTATGGGAGCTCGCTGATGGGATTGGGTAGGGCAGCGAGGAGGCGGGATCGACTGGGAAGAAAGAGCCTCTTTATATAATCAGGCAGAGAGGTTGAGCGGCGGCTCCGGATTCCGCAGGAGCATTCGAGAGAAGGAGTAGACCGTAAAATATCTTAGAAGACCATCGCTGAAAAAAGAAAAAAAACGCATCCCGAACCACTCCGAAGAACGGCCTCCAGAAAATGCGGCAACAGCGGCGCGCCGCAGACTCCGAGTATGCGCACGTGGTAGTCATACATAAGCACACCAAAACAATATCCAACGTGGCAACACCAAAACGGGACAACACCAAAACACAACACGTACCGACGTCGCATGCTTTTTATGGATACTTCCGGAGATGTCGTCTGAGAAAATTAAACAAACCGGCCAACAAGAAAGGAGCATGCACACGGAAAGCGACCTTTTGATACGAATCCTGCATGCAAACCAATAGAAACTGCGGATCCTGCGCGCACATGCAACCAATATCAAACTGAAGTACATTTCTCAACGTCAATTACTAACTGCACGCAAATGTGTACTCCGTCAGGTCCCCCACTAAAGCACATGGCGCTTCCCAATTGGTCGGGTTTTCACTAATAGAAAAAAGTCAAAAAGCCTGGTAAAAGAAACCTGGCTAGGTTTAGTATATTTAGAATAATAAAGGGGGGCATAATTGTCAAAAAGAAAAAAAAGACACACTACACGACTATGCTGGGCTTATCGTTGACATCTGAATGAGCATGTGCACCACATGCATGTCACGATCGAGAACAAAAGCACAGTATAGACTTGGCCGAGGACTAAGCCCTAGCAACCATGCTCCCCGCTCCCAACCACGGCGACGCCACGCCCGCACGCCATTGCTCCTCCCGCAGATCTCGCTGCGCTGCCCCCCTGCTATGCCTCCCCGACGCCGAGTTCTTGGTGGCGGAGAGACGCCCCACTCCCCTTCCCTTCCCCACCCATTTCCCCCACAGGGCAGGAGGCTCTCGCGGAAATGGTGAGACTGATCTCACCTCTACCGCAGGCTGCAGCCATGGCGATGGGGAGTCGGGATTGGACGGAACGGGCGATGAGGATCCGAGATGCCACCGCGTCGTGGATCTGGCGGGTTCAGGAGTGGAAGGCGGCAGATCAGGCGGTGGCGGCGGCGCGGGATCCAGTCACGCGCGCGGCGGCGAGCAGCTATGCCGAATCATGTCGGCTGCGAGCAGAAGAGGAGCAGAGATTGCTAGCGAAGAGGATATTCGACGAGGCCACGTTGGCGGAGAGGCAGAGGATGCCTGCATTTCCGCAATCTCAATCGGAGGGATTCGTGAAGTGGGCGAGGGCAGAGGCGAAATCCGAAGATCCTCGCAGAGCTCTGAGGTGGGAGAGCATGCTCGGAATGATTCCCAGATCGCCGCCACAGGATTTCTCTTCATGGCCGCCGCCGTCGATCCAAAACTGAGCTCGGATAGAGCTCATGTCGAACGCCTCAGTTCCCCACCGGCAGCAAGAGCAACCAGGAGACCGCACAGCCGAAGCCGCCGCCACCGATGCCATTCAGATCACCGGAGAGGCGGGGCGTTGGCCGAAGAGTGACTGCCAGGAGGGCCCTGCAGGTCAGCGAGCTAGTGGCGGACCCCGCCTACCCCGACCCCATCACTTTTGCAAGGAAAGTGGTTGTGCCTCCTCAAAAGGCGCTTCCCCACCCCGATCTGCATCAGGATCCGGGACGGGGGCGTCCTAGGGTTCGTCCTGGCCAGAGCAGATCCAGTTTGTTTTGGGTGAGGAGAGATAAATTCATCTCTGGAGATTTCTCTGCTGCCGATTGCCTCCCAGTTGGAGATTCGGATCGCCTGTTTGCCCCGAAACTCTTCTCCTTCTCCAGAGATTTCTGGGCAAAAAAATCAGGCAAGATCCCGTTCGCTTCAATTGTCAAGATGGCTGGCGGTGGTCGCGATGACAACAATCGGGGAGGAAGGTATGGCTCGGGGAGGGGCCGGAATGGACGCCCTCCTACTCCCACGCCGTCTGGGCGGGAGGGGGCCGCTCCCCCGCCGCTGGTGCCGCCAGCACCCCAAGCTGCCCCGCTGCCACAGATGTCGATTTTCGCCAAGCCTCCCTTGTTTCCAGTAGGCTCAGCCCAAGCTATGATGCCAGGGGGACAGTTGTATGGATACCAGGAGGGTTGGAATCCGCAAGCGCAGCAGATGCAGCAGATGCCGCAGTGGGCTAACCAACAGCAGTTCCCTTTCCAATATTTGCCTCCTCCGTAGGTTTTTCCTCAACAATACGGCCCTCAGATGCAGCAAGCTCAGTTTGGGGGGAGTGGATCATCTGCTGGAGGAAGTGCACAGGTCAGTCAGTCGGATTCTAGTAAAAGCAAAAAGAAGAAAAGCCAGAAGTACAAGCAGACAGTTGCTACTGCTAATAGCGACGATGCCTCCTTCAATGTGGACCCTAAGTTCATCGGGGCGATCTGTTACAACTGCGGGCTCCCAGGACACTTGTGGGTATGTGTCCAATCCCCAAAGTCTGTTTCATTTGCAAGACTCCTGGCCATCACATGGATGCTTGCCCCACTTGGTACAAGCCATACCCTGCTGCAATGTATTGGGGGAGTGCCAATAATGGTTTAGGTTTTTTCCATATTGAAACTGGTGATAAGGAAGATTGTGAATGGCTCAACTTTGGAAATGTTGGTTTGGTATTAATAGAAAAAGGGGAGATCTCTGAGAAGGAGCTGGGGCTGTGTTTCTCTGATATGTGGAAAACCAACTGGCCCTGGCAGATCAGAAAATATGATGAGAAAAAATTCATTGTCAGGTTCCCTCCCAATAAGAAGATAAAAGACCTGGTGGAGTACCCTTCCATCAACCTGAAAAAGGAAGGAGTAACTATCTCTTTTAGTGATTGGAATGGAGAAATGCCAGCTTATGGCATCCTAGAGGAGACTTGGATAGTGATAGAAGGCCTACCTCCAAAGTGGATCTCTTGGTACATAATATCGCAGATATCTACTATACTGGGGGTTCTTGTTAATGTTGATTGGCATACCATATTCAGGAGCTTCTATGAGAAGGTGAGGATTCAGGTGGCTGTTAGAGACCCTGGCAAAATTCCCAGAGACAGGATGGTGGAAATCAACCATGAGCTCTATCTACTGCAATTTTCTGTGGAAGCTGAGGCTGATAGTGGTCAGGGGCCAGATATTCCTCCAGGACCTGATGATAACAACCCTTCGCAGAACAGGCACACTGAAGATGGGTTTGATTCCAGTGATGATGATTTACTTGGAGAAGATATGGATACTGGGAACAATAATCCAAACAGTAATACTGGCAAAAACAAACAGCAACACGCTGGGTCTGGATCTGGGGGCACCAAGAACATACAAAAGTGCTCTACCCCTGCTCCTAGAACCAATGAAGTTAATGCAGGCCCTTCCATCTGTCTGGGTGCTCCTATGACCAAAAGCTACCTTGAGGTAGTGAAGAAAAGACTTAATGATTGCATAGGTTCCCCCCTCCTTAGCAAGTTTGAAGAAGCTGCTGCTATCCCTCAGAAGCACACCAATACTTTGCAAAACTGGGGCCCTGTGGTGGCCTCTAGTGTTAGCACCAGAAACAAGAGGGATGATAGGCCTGCCCTTCAAAAAGCTCAGGAACTGAAACAAATCAAAAACTTGGAAAGACCTACTGTGAAAAAAGGTACTCATAACTCCTTTGCTTGCTTAGATGATGACTTTCTTATTAAAACTGCAGAGTGCTCGGGTATTAATCTAGGTGATAGCAGTGATAATATTAAAGAGAACATCTGTGCTATTAAGCAGATTGAGTTAGATAGACTTGATAAATTCAACTCTGGCAATCCTGAAGTTTTTCTCCCTACTAGTATTGATATTACTGGAGAGGAGTTTGGTTTTTCTGATGATAATCTAGGGAGTAATGCTGGGTCTGAGGAAGGGGCACATATGAATGTGTCCCCTACCTCAGATTCCCTCTGGGTTGAAGTCAAACGAAAATCTGGCTCCTGTAGGGGGAGAAGAAAAATTGATTTTGTAGATAAATGATAGGTTGCTTTTGGAACATCAGAGGGCTGAATGGCCCCATCAAAATCGATAAGCTTAAAGAGCTCATTAGAGCCAATAGCCTTGATTTTGTTTGCATTTCTGAGACTAAGAAAGAAGAATTCACTCTTCTTCAGATTGAAGTCTTTGACCCCAGATCTACTTTTCAGTGGAAATGGCTCCCTGCTAATAACACTGCGGGAGGGATCCTAGTTGGGTGTAAGGTGGATATGTTTGATATAATTCAGTGTGATTTACTTAATTTCAGCATCTCTTGTTTGGTCAAAAACAAACAAGACAACTCCATTTGGAGGCTGGTTGTAGTATATGGCACTGCCTATGAGCAGTTCAAGGCAGATTTCATAAATGAACTTCACTCTCTATTTTCTATCTGGTCAGGACCATCTTTAATTGGAGGTGACTTCAATCTAATTAGAGAGGCCAGTGATAAAAATACTGGTGTTATTAATCAACACTGGGTTGATCTCTTTAATGACTGGATCAATAGTTTTGGCCTGCTGGAGCTTAAGATAAATGGGAGGAAATTCACTTGGGGTAATAACCAGGACAATTTAATTTTGGCTACCTTGGATAGAGTGTTCATGACCACTGACTGGGCTTCTGCTTTCCCTGGTGTAAACCTTAAAGCACTACCTAGACTTGGGAGTGATCATACTCCTCTAATTATTAATACTTGTGCCTTACATATCCCTAGAGACAAGCATTTCAGATTTGAAAAGTGGTGCTTGGAAGTAGATGGTTTTAGAGATGTCGTACATAAAACCTGGACTGCCAAATGCCCTTACAATAAGGCCATAGATGTCTGGCAGTTCAAGATTAGAAACTCCAGAAAAGCCATCAAAGGTTGGATGGCTAATTATGAGGCTGAGCAAAACAGGAACAAACAAGCCTTGGTGGCTGAGTACAATTGTCTGGATATTTTTTCTGAATCCAACCCTCCTTCCCCTAATACTAACAGGAGAATGAAAAAAATTGCAGGGGACCTGGAAGACATCTGGAGAAAGGAAGAAATTAAGGCCAGACAGAGATCTAGGGAGAGAGACATTCTGGAAGGGGACTTGAATGCTGGATATTTCAAAGCTGTAGCTAATCAGAAAAGGAGGAGGAAGCAGATCATGGCGCTGGAAGGTAATGAAGGTATTGTGACTGATCCTGAAGATATTATGAACATTGCTGTGAACTTCTACAAAACTCTTTTTGGCTACCAAGATAAAATAAACATTAACCTGAAAAATGATTTTTGGGGAGATGGAGAGAGGGTGAGTGATGCACATAATTGCATTTTGGATACCCCCTTCTCCGAAAAAGAGATTAAGGATGCTGTATTTGGCTCATATGCTGAAGGAGCTCCTGGGCCAGATGGCTTTTCTTTTTTATTTTATCAACAGTTTTGGGACCTTATTAAAGGTGATATATTTGCTTTATTCGATGCTTGGGAGAAAGGGGAACTAGACCTATATAGACTCAATTTCTCCTTGCTTACTCTAGTTCCTAAAGAGGCTGATGCAACTAGGATGGAAAAGTTTAGGCCTCTTGCTATGATTAATTGTAGCATCAAGATCTTTGCCAAGTGTGCCGCTAATAAGTTTGGCCCTATCTGCAAAGATTTGATTTCTGTAAATCAGACAGCCTTTATAAAAGGCAGGTATATAGCTGAGAGCATTATTGCAGCCCATGAAATTATTCACTCTGTTCACTCCAACAAGCAGTCTGGTTTTGTATTTAAGCTAGACTACGAAAAAGCTTATGACATGATTAACAGAGAGTTCCTGATAGACATGATGTATAAGAGAGGCTTTAGCTCTAACTGGATGAGGAAAGTTAAATCTCTCTTATACAAAGGTTCTGTTGGGGTCACTATTAATAATAAGAATAGTGATTTTTTTATTGCGGGCAAAGGAGTGAGGCAAGGGGACCCCTATTCCCCTTTGCTTTTTAATCTAGTAGCTGATGTGTTTACTAAAATTCTTATTAAAGCCTCCAGAAACAATATTCTGGAAGGCCTCTTCCCTAGTTCCAATCCTGCTGGCATCATTAGTATGCAATATGCGGATGGCACCTTACTTTTCCTCAGCAATAATAAATCCCATGCGAAAAACCTTAAGTGGTTACTTTCCTGTTTTGAACATTTATCTGGCATGTGGATTAATTTTCATAAATGTGACCTGGTTCCCATTAATATTAATGAGGATGATGCCAATATCTTTGCACAAATACTTGGTTGCAAATTGAGTGAGTTTCCTATTAAATATTTAGGTGCTCCTCTCCATCATAGAAAGCTTAAAAAAGTGAACTTCAACCTACTGTTGATAAGATTATCAAGAGAGGGGCTGGGTGGCGGGGGAGACTTTTGTCTTCGGGCAAAAGACTCACTTTAGTGAGGACTTGCCTGTCCACTATCCCTAGCTATCTTATGGGGATTATTAAATTCCCTAAATGGGCTATCAATCTAATAAATTCTCAACTAGCCCACTGTTTTTGGGACGACTATGAGGGACACTTTAAATATCATCTTGCTGCCTGGGGTAATGTAACCCTACTAAAGCAGCATGGGGGTCTGGGCATCCCTAATATTGCTGATATGAATCTATGTCTCTTAGCTTCTTGGATCAGGAGATATTTCCTGGATGAGTGCAAAATTTGGAAACAAATTTTTGACGCCAAGTATAAGATGAAGGAAATATGCCCTAGAGGCAATAATAAAGTTATTATTTATTTCCTTATATCATGATAAATGTTTATTATTCATGCTAGAATTGTATTAACCGGAAACATAATACATGTGTGAATATATAGACAAACAGTATGTCACTAGTATGCCTCTACTTGACTAGCTTGTTAATCAAAGATGGTTATGTTTCCTAACCATGAACAAGGAGTTGTTATTTGATTAACAAGGTCACATCATTAGTTGAATGATCTGATTGACATGACCCATTCCGTTAGCTTAACACTTGATCGTTTAGTATGTTAATGCTTTCTTCATGACCCATACATGTTCCTATAACTATGAGATTATGCAACTCCGTTTACGGAGGAACACTTTGGTACTACCAAACGTCACTGGCGTAATCGGGTGATTATAAAGGAGTACTACAGGTGTCTCCAAAGGTACTTGTTGGGTTGGCGTATTTCGAGATTAGGTTTTGTCACTCCGATCGTCGGAGAGGTATCTCTAGGCCTTCTCGGTAATACACATCACCTAAGCCTTGCAAGCATTACAACTAATGAGTTAGTTGTGAGATGATGTATTACGGAACGAGTAAAGAGACTTACCGGTAACGAGATTGAACTAGGTATTGGATACCGACGATCGAATCTCGGGTAAGTAACATACCGATGACAAAGGGAACAACGTATGTCGTTATGCGGTTTGACCGATAAAGATCTTCGTAGAATATGTAGGAACCAATATGGGCATCCAGGTTCCGCTATTGGTTATTGACCGAGAATGGTTCTAGGTCATGTCTACATAGTTCTCGAACCCGTAGGGTCCGCACGCTTAACGTTTCGATGACAGTTCATAATGAGTTTATAAGTATTGATGCACCGAAGGTTGTTCGGAGTCCCGGATGTGATCACGGACATGACGAGGAGTCTCGAAATGGTCGAGACATAAAGATTGATATATTGGAAGCCTACATTTGGACATCGGAAGTGTTCCGGGTGAAATCGGGATTTTACCGGAGTACCGGGAGGTTACCGGAACCCCCCGGGAAGTCCATGGGCCTTAATGGGCCATGGGAGAAGAGGAAGGGCAGGCCAAGGTGGGCTGCGCGCCCCCCTCCCCCCTCTAGTCCGAATAGGACAAGGAAGGGGGGGGGGGCGGCGCCCCTTCCCTCTTCCCCCTCCTCCAATCCTAGTCCAACTAGGAGAGGGGGAGTCCTACTCCCGGTGGGAGTAGGACTCCTCCTTGGTGCGCCTCCCCCTAGGGCCGGCCACCTCCCCCTTGGCTCCTTTATATACGGGGGCAGGGGGCACCCCAAGACACACAAGTTGATCTACGGATCTTTCCTTAGCCGTGTGCGGTGCCCGCTTCCACCATATTCCACTTCGGTCATATCGTCGGAGCTTAGGCGAAGCCCTGCGCCGGAGAAGTCATATCGTCATGAGCTTAGGCGAAGCCCTGCGTCGGTGGAGCATCAACATCGCCACCACACCGTCGTCTTGTGGAACTCATCCCGACACTTTGCTGGATCGAGTCCGGGATCGTCATCGAGCGAACGTGTGCGAACTCGGAGGTGCCGTCGTTCGGTGCTTGGATCGGTTGGATCGTGAAGACGTCGACTACATCAACAGCGTTGTTATAACGCTTCGCTTTCGGTCTCACGAGGGTGCGTGGGACGAACACTCTCCCTCTCGTTGCTATGCCATCACCATGGTCTTGCGTGTTCGTAGGAAATTTTTGAAATTACTCGTTCCCCAACAAATGGCATCCGAGCCTGTTTTTATGCGTTGATGTCATATGCACGAGTAGAACACAAGTGAGTTGTGGGCGATACAAGTCATACTGCCTACCAGCATGTCATACTTTGGTTCAGCGGTATTGTGAGATGAAGCGGCCCGGACCGACATTACGCCAGACGCTTACGCGAGACTGGTTTCACCGCCCGAGCACTCGTTGCTTAAAGGTGACCGGCGGTGTCTGTCTCTCTCACTTTAGTTGAATCGAGTGTGGCTCGCCCGGTCCTTGAGAAGGTTAAACGGAGTCAATTTGACGAAATATCGTTGTGGTTTTGATGCGAGGTAAGAACGGTTCTTGCTCAGCCCGTAGCAGCCACGTAAAACTTGCAACAACAAAGTAGAAGACGTCTAACTTGTTTTTGCAGGGCATGTTGTGATGTGATATGGTCAAGGCGTGATGCTATACTTTATTGTATGAGATGATCATGTTTTGTAACCGAGTTATCGGCAATCGGCAGGAGCCATATGGTTGTCGCTTTATTGTATGAAATGCAAGCGCCATGTAATTGCTTTACTTTATCACTAAGGAGTAGCGATAGTCGTAGAAGCAATAGTTGGCGAGACGACAACGATGCTACGATGGAGATCAAGGTGTCGCGCGGTGGCGATGGTGATCATGACGGTGCTTGGCGATGGAGATCACAAGCACAAGATGATGATGACCATATCATATCACTTATATTGATTGCATGTGATGTTTATCCTTTATGCATCTTATCTTGCTTTGTTTGACGGTAGCATTATAAGATGATCTCTCACTAAAATTATCAAGAAGTGTTCTCCTGAGTATGCACCGTTGCCAAAGTTAAGTAGTACCGGACACCACGTGATGATCGGGTGTGATAAGTTCTCGTCCATCTACAACGGTGCAAAACAGTTGCACACGCGGAATACTCAGGTTAAACTTGACGAGCCTAGCATATAACAGATATGGCCTCGAACACGGAGACCGAAAGGTCGAACGTGAATCATATAGTAGATATGATCAACATAGTGATGTTCACCATTGAAACTACTCCGTCTCACGTGATGATCGGACATGGTTTAGTTGATTTGGATCACGTGATCACTTAGATGACTAGAGAGATGTCTGTCTAAGTGGGAGTTTTTAATATGATTAATTGAACTTAAATTTATCATGAACTTAGTACTGATAGTATTTTGCTTGTCTATGTTTAATGTAGATAGATGGCTCGTGCTGTTGTTCCGTTGATTTTAATGCGTTCCTTGAGAAAGCAAAGTTGAAAGATGATGGTAGCAATTACACGGACTGGGTCCGTAATTTGAGGATTATCCTCATTGCTGCACAGAAAAATTACGTCTGGAAGCACCGCTGGGTGACAGGCCTGCTGCGAGATCTTGAGAGCGAAGTTATGAGCGTCGGCAAAGCAGAGCTGATGACTACTCTATAGTTCAGTGTGCCATGCTTTACGGCTTAGAACCGGGTCTTCAACGACGTTTTGAGCGTCATGGAGCATATGAGATGTTCCAGGAGTTGAAGTTAATATTTCAAGCAAATGCCGGATTGAGAGATATGAAGTCTCCAATAAGTTCTATAGCTGCAAGATGGAGGAGAATAGTTCATCGGTGAGCACATACTCAAAATGTCCGGGGTATAACAATCACTTAATTCAGCTGGGAGTTAATCTTCCGGATGATAGTGTCATTGATGAATTCTCCAATCACGCCACCAAGCTACAAGAGCTTCGTGATGAACTATAATATGCAAGGGATGACTAAGACAATTCTCGAGCTCTTCGCAATGCTAAAAGCATGGAGGTAGAAATCAAGAAAGAGCATCAAGTGTTGATGGTCAACAAGACCACTAGTTTCAAGAAAAGGGCAAAGGGAAGAAGAAGGAAACTTCAAAAGAACAGCAAGAAAGTTGCTGATCAAGAGAAGAAACCCAAGTCTGGACCTAAGCCTGAAACCGAGTGTTTTACTGCAAGCAGACCGGACCTTTGAAGCGGAACTGCCCCAAGTATTTGGCGGATAAAAGGATGGCAAGGTGAACAAAGGTATATGTGATATACATGTTATTGATGTGTACCTTACTAGAGCTCGTAGTAGCACTGGTATTTGATATCTGGTTACATTGCTAATATTTGCAACTCAAAGCAGGGACTACGGAATAGACGAGCACGGCAAAGGACGAGGTGACGATGGCGTGGGAAATGGTTCCAAAGTCAATGTGATCGCGGTCGGCACGCTACCTCTACATCTACCTTCGGGATTAGTTTTAGACCTAAATAATTGTTATTTGGTGCCAGCGTTGAGCATGAACATTATATCTGGATCTTGTTTAATGCGAGACGGTTATTCATTTAAATCAGAGAATAATGGTTGTTCTATTTATATGAGTAATATCTTTTATGGTCATGCACCCTTGAAGAATGGTCTATTCTTGTTGAATCTCGACAGTAGTGATACACATATTCATAATGTTGAAACCAAAAGATGCAGAGTTCATAATGATAGTGCAACTTATTTGTGGCACTGCCGTTTAGGTCATATCGGTGTAAAACGCATGAAGAAACTCCATACTGATGGGCTTCTGGAATCACTTGATTATGAATCACTTGGTACTTGCGAACCGTGCCTCATGGGCAAGATGACCAAAACGCCGTTCTCGGAACTATGGAGCGAGCAACTGATTTGTTGGAAATCATACATACCGATGTTTGTGGTCCAATGAATGTTGAGGCACGTGGCGGGTATCGTTATTTTCTCACCTTCACAGATGATTTAAGCAGATATGGGTATATCTACTTAATGAAACACAAATCTGAAACATTTGAAAAGTTCAAAGAATTTCAGAGTGAAGTGGAAATCATCGTAACAAGAAAATAAAGTTTCTACGATCTGATCGTGGAGGAGAATATTTGAGTTACAAGTTTGGTTTACATTTGAAACAATGTGGAATAGTTTAGCAACTCACGCCACCCGGAACACCACGGAGAAATGGTGTGTCCGAGCGTCGTGTCGTACTTTACTAGATATGGTGCGATCTATGATGTCTATTTCGATTTACCGCTATCATTTTGGGGTTATGCTTTAGAGGCGGCCGCATTCACGTTGAATAGGACACCGTCAAAATCCGTTGAGACGACGCCTTATGAACTGTGGTTTGGCAAGAAACCAAAGTTGTCGTTTCTTAAAGTTTGGGGCTGCGATGCTTATGTAAAGAAACTTCAACCAGATAAGCTCGAACCCAAATCGGAAAAATGTGTCTTCATAGGATACCCAAAGGAGACTGTTGGGTACACCTTCTATCACAGATCTGAAGGCAAGATTTTCGTTGCTAAATTCGGGTCCTTTCTAGAGAAGGAGTTTCTCTCGAAAGAAGTGAGTGGGAGGAAAGTAGAACTTGATGAGATAATCTGTATCTGCTCCCTTATTGGAAAGTAGTTCATCACAAGAAATGGTTCTGTGACAACTACACCAATTAGTGAGGAAACTAATGATGATGATCATGAAGCTTGAGATCAAGTTGCTCTTGAACCTCGAGGTCAACAGAGTAAAATATGCACCGAGTGGTACGGTAATCTTATTCGGAAGTCATGTTACTTGACCATGGCGAACCTACAAACTATGAAGAAGCGATGGTGAGCCCAGATTCCATAAAATGGCTGGAAGCCATGAAATCTGAGATGGGATCCATGTATGAGAACAAAGTATGGACTTTGGTTGACTTGCCCGATGATCGGCAAGCCATTGAAAATAAATGGATCTTTAAGAAGAAGACTGGCGCCGATGGTAATGTAACTGTCTACAAAGCTCGACTTGTTGCAAAAGGTTTTCGACAAGTTCAAGGAGTTGACTACGATGAGACTTTCTCACCCGTAGCGATGCTTAAGTCTGTCCGAATCATGTTAGCAATTGCCGCATTTTATGATTATGAAATTTGGCAAATGGATGTAAAAACTGCATTCTTGAATGGATTTCTAGAAGAAGAGTTGTATATGATGCAACCAGAAGGTTTTGTCGATCCAAAAGGTGCTAACAAAGTGTGCAAGCTCCAGCGATCAATTTATGGTGCAGTGCAAGCCTCTCGGAGTTGGAATAAGCGCTTTGATAGTGTGATCAAAGCATATGGGTTTGTACAGACTTTTGGAGAAGCCTGTATTTACAAGAAAGTGAGTGGGAGCTCTGTAGCATTTCTAATATTATATGTGGACGACATATTATTGATTGGAAATGATATAGAATTTCTGGATAGCATAAAGGATACTTGAATAAAAGTTTTTCAATGAAAGACCTCGGTGAAGCTGCTTACATATTGGGCATCAAAATCTATAGAGATAGATCAAGGCGCTTGATTGGACTTTCACAAAGCACATACCTTGATAAAGTTTTGAAAAAGTTCAAAATGGATCGAGGCAAAGAAAGGTTTTTGCCTGTGTTACAAGGTGTAAGATTGAGTCGGACTCAATGCCCGACCACAGCAGAAGATAGAGAAAATGAAAGATGTTCCTATGCTTCAGCCATAGGCTCTATCATGTATGCAATGCTGTGTACCAGACACGACGTATGCTTAGCTGTAAGCTTGGCAGGAAGGTACCAAAGTAATCCAGAGTGGATCATGGACAGCGGTCAAGAACATCCTGAAATACGAAAAGGACTAAGGATATGTTTCTCGTATATGGAGGTGACAAAGAGCTAGTCGTAAATGGTTACGTCGATGCAAGCTTTGACACTGATCCGGACGATTCTAAATCGCAAACCGGATCGTGTTTTTATTAAGCGGTGGAGCTGTCGGTTGGTGCAGTTCTAAACAAAGCGTCGTGGCGGGATCTACATGTGAAGCGGAGTACATAGCTGCTTGGAAGCAGCGAATGAAGGAGTCTGGATGAAAGAGTTCATTTCCGATCTAGGTGTCATACCTAGTGCATCGGGACCGATGAAGATCTTTCGTAACAATCTTGGTGCAATTGCCTTGGCAAAGGAATCCAGATTTCACAAGAGGACCAAGCACATCAAGAGGCGCTTCAATTCCATTCGGGACCAAGTCCAAGTGGGAGACATAGAGATTTGCAAAATACATACGGATCTGAATGTAGCAGACCCGTTGACTAAGCCTCTTCCACGAGCAAAACATGATCAGCACCAAGACTCCATGGGTGTAAGGATCATTACTTTGTAATCTAGATTATTGACTCTAGTGCAAGTGGGAGGCTGAAGGAAATATGCCCTAGAGGCAATAATAAAGTTATTATTTATTTCCTTATATCATGATAAATGTTTATTATTCATGCTAGAATTGTATTAACCGGAAACATAATACATGTGTGAATATATAGACAAACAGTATGTCACTAGTATGCCTCTACTTGACTAGCTTGTTAATCAAAGATGGTTATGTTTCCTAACCATGAACAAGGAGTTGTTATTTGATTAACAAGGTCACATCATTAGTTGAATGATCTGATTGACATGACCCATTCCGTTAGCTTAACACTTGATCGTTTAGTATGTTAATGCTTTCTTCATGACCCATACATGTTCCTGTAACTATGAGATTATGCAACTCCGTTTACGGAGGAACACTTTGGTACTACCAAAGCGTCTGGCGAATCGGGTGATTATAAAGGAGTACTACAGGTGTCTCCAAAGGTACTTGTTGGGTTGGCGTATTTGAGATTAGGTTTTGTCACTCCGATCGTCGGAGAGGTATCTCTAGGCCTTCTCGGTAATACACATCACCTAAGCCTTGCAAGCATTACAACTAATGAGTTAGTTGTGAGATGATGTATTACGGAACGAGTAAAGAGACTTACCGTAAGCGAGATTGAACTAGGTATTGGATACCGACGATCGAATCTCGGGTAAGTAACATACCGATGACAAAGGAACAACGTTATGTCGTTATGCGGTTTGACCGATAAAGATCTTCGTAGAATATGTAGGAACCAATATGGGCATCCAGGTTCCGCTATTGGTTATTGACCGAGAATGGTTCTAGGTCATGTCTACATAGTTCTCGAACCCGTAGGGTCCGCACGCTTAACGCTTCGATGACAGTTCATAATGAGTTTATAAGTATTGATGCACGAAGGTTGTTGAGTCCGGATGTGATCACGGACATGACGAGGAGTCTCGAAATGGTCGAGACATAAAGATTGATATATTGGAAGCCTACATTTGGACATCGGAAGTGTTCGGGTGAAATCGGGATTTTCTCGAGTACCGGAGGTTACCGGAACCCCGGAAGTCCATGGGCCTTAATGGGCCATGGGAGAAGAGGAAGGGCAGGCCAAGGTGGGCTGCGCCCCTCCCCTCTAGTCCGAATAGGACAAGGAGGGGGGGCGCCTTCCTCTTCCCCTCCTCCAATCCTAGTCCAACTAGAGGGGGAGTCCTACTCGGTGGGAGTAGGACTCCTCCTTGTCGCCTCCCCTAGGGCCGCCACCTCCCCTTGGCTCCTTTATATCTGGGGCAGGGGCACCCCAAGACACACAAGTTGATCTACGGATCTTTCCTTAGCCGTGTGCGGTGCCCCTTCCACCATATTCCACTTCGGTCATATCGTCGCGAGCTTAGGCGAAGACCTGCGCCGGAGAAGTCATATCGTCGTGGAGCTTAGGCGAAGCCCTGCGTCGGTGGAGCATCAACATCGCTACCACGCCGTCGTCTTGTGGAACTCATCCCGACACTTTGCTGGATCGAGTCCGGGATCGTCATCGAGCGAGCGTGTGCAGAACTCGGAGGTGCCGTGACGTTCGGTGCTTGGATCGGTCGGATCGTGAAGGCGTCGACTACATCAACCGCGTTGTTATAACGCTTCGCTTTCGGTCTACGAGGGTACGTGGACGGACACTCTCCCCTCTCGTTGCTATGCCATCACCATGGTCTTGCGTGTTCGTAGGAAATTTTTTGAAATTACTACGTTCCCCAACATAAGACTCACAGTCCTAATATATTTACTTGCCCTGAAAATGGTGCCTCCCCTTTTTGGAAAGGAATACTACGGGCTGCTAAAGCTGCCAATGTAGGATATTCATGGATAGTGGGGAATGGCAAGAATATTAGATTCTGGGAAGACCAGTGGTTGGGTCATACTACTCTAGCTACCCAGTATTGGGAGCTATACTCTATTGCCAATGACCACAATGTTTCTGTTAGTGAGGTCTGGGATGACACCAATCTAAAGATTACTTTTAGAAGGTGTTTCACCCAGAAACTGCTAGCAGAGTGGGACAATTTGTTCAGCTGCGTAGCTGGTATAATTTTAAATGACGTTGAAGACACCGTTCGCTGGAACTTTGAAGCCAAAGGTGTCTTTACCGTCAAATCCTTTTACAAATTTATTAACTTTAGGGGGATTGATCCGGGCAACCTTACAATTATCTGGAAAATTAACATTCCCCTTAGGATCCAGATCTTTCTCTGGCTTGTGGCCAAAAACAAACTCTTAACAAGAGACAATCTGCAAAAAAGACATCACGTAGATGATCCTACCTGCCTTTTTTGTGGAGAATCTGAATCTATTGATCATTTATTTTTTGGCTGCATTGTTGCGATAGAGCTATGGAGAGGGATTTTTGATATATCCACAAAACAAGTTGGTATGTCCATTGAGTGCATGCTAGCTTGGTGGCTTAAGCACAAAAATCTCTCAGCGGACTGCTTGCTTCATTCTGCTGCCCTTTGGGCTCTGTGGAATCATCGCAATGACATTTGTTTCAATCATGTTCCCTGGCTTGGGATGCAGGAGGAAAACCGCTGCTATTCTAAGCAGCTGGATGATTCGATGCTCAGGTGCTGCAAAAGAAAGAGGGATGCACTTGGTGAGAAAGATGGAGCAGGAAGCACGTGCACCCCCCCTCCTGATGTGGCCAGACCCTGGCTAGGACTCCGAAAGTGCTCGGCGCTGCTGTTCGATTGCGGAATTGCATGAGATCTGAACGAGCGCTATTACAATTTCGCCCTCTCATTGCGAGAGTTAGCTCTCTTGTGTTTTGCTGGAGCTTAGTGTCTATCTCTGGTAGTTGTTCTCTGGCACTTTTATGTGGAAGCTAGAATTTCTATCTTGCTGGGGCAGCGTATGTTGCTGTTTTATCCCCAGCGTGCTTGTAACAGGATGTCTGAATTACTGGGGTTTTCATTTTGGTAATACAAAGTGGGGCCAGGGCCAAAAGCCCTTTTTCTCTAAGAAAAACCATGCGCATTATGACAGAGGAACTATAGTTCATGAGGAAATTAAGTACAATGTATCCACCAGCAGCCAACGATTCATGGTACTCCATTGTTTATTCAGCAAAAGGAAAGTAAGGCTTTTTTTGGTTCATAGGATAGAAATGTTATAGAAATATAAAAATCATATAAAGTGAGATGACATGCATCTTAGTTCTTACAGAGAAATCTAATCTAATAGTTTTTTCTTTAAAATGTGAAGAATTGATTCCTATCCTACATAGGAATAGGAGTCTATTCCTACAAACCAAAGAGCTTCAAAGGAAATTTTTCTTTGCAAATCCTATCTTATAGAAATCATATAAAATTCCTACAAACCAAAGGAGGCATAAATGGATCTCGATCAGTGGGTAGCAGCCGCCCATGAGACGAATGGTAACGGCATCTACACCCGCATACCACGACCTCTCATATATCCACAGAGAGCCTGATCACCTCTTATTTTTCGTCCCTTGCAACCACTTAATTATATTTGACACTCTAAATCCGTACAACATCATGCATCACGAAAAGCTATGTACTACTGCTTGTCATGGAGATGTAAGCGACCTCCGTGTCGGCAGTGTCAGACGGACCGGCCTCTCGATCGTTGGTCGCCATTGATAGCTCCGGCTCCTCATCAGACTACATGTACGTGAAGAGTTCGTTCCGCTCTACCTGCCCCTTGCAGAGGAAGCGGCAGTTGACCTCCACCTCCGCCTCCGATTGGATGGTGTCGAGGATGGACTACTGCCGCGCCGCCTCCTCCGCTTACGTGTCCTCGAACTCTGTTTGTGCATCGCCCATGCCAAATTTGGGAGCCTGAGGTGCCGGATCCACCTCGCCTTCGTCCTCCTCGCCCCCCTCCATGTCCACGTCCGGCGCCTACTCCTTCTCATGCTCCGGAGAGTTCGATGGTAGGCCGGCTGCAATCCGAGTAGCGCGTCGGGCTTGGATCTCCTCTAGGAGCTGCAATCGACACTCCGGAGTGAGCATGCATAGGTGGTGATCTACTTTCGGGCTATGGCTACTAGCGTACGTTGAGCTCTCATAGGCGATCGGATGTGGGTGGAGGCGTTGAGGGGGAGAGAAATGAGACTTTGGCTACAGTAGGGGGTCGTTGTCCGGTTTAAATAGCCGGATTTGGCCCCTCGGGCGGTGTGCCGGAGCGTCGTGTCCTAACCGAACCGCTGGGTAACAATGGGTGTGTGCATGGGTCCATCACGTTAGTCGAGGTGTGGGGGGTGCCGGTCAATCCAGAAATATAGGGACGATTTGAGGAGGCCAAGTAGGTCACGATTTTGTAACCGGCCACTGATCGGACCGTCTGTCTGGATATAGGGGGCGTTTGAGGAGCCAGGCTGTAAATTCTCTTAATTCATGGCATCTCTTGTGTAGCCACCCATTTTGTCTAACGCGACGGCCGGATGCTCTGCTCATTGCTGAAGTAGTCGATGGGATCCACGGCCGCCTTCACCACTGCGAACCTCATGTAGTAGCCGAAGAAGTAGCGCTTTGCCCCGACCTTGCCACCCTCGAACGTGTCGGCATCGTCATCGTTCTGGCCGATGTCCAGGCCCGGGAAGTTGATGTACGCTCGCCTCAGGTTCTTGCTCAGGTGCTGCCACATGAAGTCGCACAAGCCCTCAATCCAGGTCGTCGCCGCCTTGCCGTCACGTCCTTGCTACCAGAACGCGATGTACTGGACGGCATACAACGCGTCGCTCCGGTGCGGGCACGACATTGCGGTGGTGGGGAAGCTACCCATGAACCCGCCGTGGGGCTCCGGCATGATGAACACGACACCGTCCATGGTGAACCAGAGGAGAATGTCCTCCTACGCGTCCTTGGACATGGCACGCCGGACGTAGTCGTACTTGGCCTTGCTCGGGATGCACTGTTTGGCACGCGGTCCTTCCAGGAGTACCCTCCTCCAGCGTGTCGTTGCTGCCAGAACGGATGAAGGACTACAGCCAGGTCATCGCACGCATCGGCTAGCAGCCGGTGCTTGTCATTCCGAGCAAGGTTTTTTATTTCACTAGGATCGCATCCGTGAGGACTTTTAAGGCATAAGGGCATCTTCAAAGGTGACCCGCAAATGTCTCAGGTATATTCCGTTTTTATGTCTAGACGTGGTCCGCGGACATGATACCAAAGTGAGTCATTCAACCTTAATTACAAAGTATCCCGGGTCTTCGTTCCTCGGCGTCGGCTTTTGCTCCACCACCGCCACCACCTCCCGAGCCGGATTAGCTTTTTTAGCTTTATTTGGGGCTTGTCCTGCTGTGCCCCCTGCATGACTTTGTTACTTGTTTGTACTTTGTACTGATGTGTTGGATGCTTGGTTCGTTGCTTTATAATATAAAGCGGGGGGAAACCATTTTTCTTAATTACAAAGTATCCAACTGGGAAGAGAAAAGGCAGGTGGGGACCATGCATAATGTCTGGTTGGAAGGAGAGAAGAGGGGAGGGAGGCCATGCATGTGAAGTGAGAGAGAAAAGATATGAGGGCCACACAAAGGCTTTTGGTTGGTCAAGTGAATGTCTTCCCTCCGGCATAGCTCCCCCACGTTTGTCTCTGTTTTACCGGAAAACAAACATCCAAACTACTTTTCACAGACCAATAAGGGTCCCATCAGATTGCAAAAGTGATCAAAAGTGTCCGATTGAATATATACCGGAGTTTTGAGGGTCTCCTTTGGAGATACCATAAGAAGGGAAGTACAAAATATGGGGTAAAAACAAATAATAACGCCAAATCATGGACATTTCGAAGTTAAAAAGGGCATATGATCAAAGACAAAGGGAAGATGTGCATATGATCGGTTGCCCAATTGAAATGAGGTAAATGATCAAATCCCCAGTCGCGACAACACCCATAATGGCTTAGGCCCAATATTGTGATGGCACAAGAATAATTTCTTTAAAAAAACTTGATGACCAGAGTGTTTTTTTTCAAACTATGACGATTTCAAAGTTAAAATTTCAAAGGTTATTTTATTTCCTTCCTTCTTCTGTTTTCTTTTAAGGGGTTTGTTGTTCTTTATGTTTTCTCTTCTTCCTTTCTTTCTTTTATCCTTTTTCTCCTTTTACATCCATGTTAAAAAAGGCAATACATGAACACTTTTAAGAAACATCATGATTTTTTTTAAAATCCATGCCCATTTTCCCCAAAATTTATGGTTCCTTTGAAAAAATCATGAATAATCTTCAAAATATGTGAACAATTTTTCAGTTTCATCAATATTTTCAAGCTTCTTCAACATTTGTTTAAGATAACACATGTATTTTTTCTGTAATATGAATGCTTTAAAAATTTATTACCAATATTCATAAATCTTTTAAATATATTTGCTTCCGAAATGAGAAAGATTAATAGATATTCTAGGGGTAAAGCCAAGTTTTATTCATTAAAAACAACATAATGTGGAAGACAATTCAAATCATGAAGTTGGCCCAACCAGAGGAGGCGTCCCTGACCTAGAATAAATGGCCATTCACTCTTATGGATACACTATCCATAAGAGTGAATGGCCATTACTTAGAATTTGGTTCGGTTGTGGACACCAATTTCTATGCAAGTTTCTCATTAACGATGGCCCAAGTGCACCTCGATGCAGTGCAGTTTATTAAGGAGTGTTTTCACGAATCCGGTGACCCGCACCTACCGCATAGCGAATTGTCTGACATATGCCTATGAGCCATGACTCGATGGTGGAAAAGTTGTGGCGATAACACATGTGTGACTTTGATGGTGGTGCTGCGAGCACCCGGTCTCGAGCTCCGGGGCGAAAGCCTAGGTCAGACCCAAGTGGCTATACCTGGCATTGACGATGTTTTTTACGGCGTTACCTTGTTGAAGGAATTGCTCGGATATGCTCGGACTAATTCTTCAGGGTGAAAACCTAGATTCCGGCCTTCGGTTGGATCTGGTGACGGCGCCGCCTGAGTGTCGCTCCCTTCCCGAAGGCGTTGTTGTTGAAGAAGCTCGTCGTCCATGTGGCATCATGAAATGGTTGGTGCGGATATGGTAGTTTGTTGTAATTTGCCGATCGCAGATCTGATCGCCTTGGACTTTTTTTTTTCACGCCTGCGCGTAGCTTTGGTCTTATATGACTTTGTTATTTGTCGACGTGTTTTCTTGTCTGTGTGTGTGAGCTGGTGTTAGCGGTGTGCATCCTAGTTATGCGAGGCCAGGTGTGTGTTTATTGTATTTTGTATCTTCTTGATGTTTTCATTTTAAGCTAATAAAATCCACCATTTGTCGATAAAAATGAGCCCTGACAACTTCGGTTGGCAATGAGTGTTTTGAGAGCCTCTGAAGAAACATTCTGGCCTTAGTTGGTACTTGTGTTTTCCACGAGCCTTCGTCGCTGGCCATGCTAGACGAGACTACGTCGAGGTCGCGGCGGCATCGCCTCTGAGGGATAAAGGCCGCAAAATTATACAAATAGGAAGAAAGGGTTAGAAGGCAAAGAAAAAAAAAATTCCAATAGACAAGCAAGATAATCAAGAACAACTTACATTGCTCAGCGTGGAAGGGTCAACCACGACCTCTGTAGTAACCGTGTTCATCTCCATGCCGGGAAGAACGCTGATACGGCGCCAGACCTCGACCGACCCGAGCTCAATGCCGTCCACCTACGTCATGACCGCAAGCTCTAGAGGGATGTGGAAGGGCATCTCAACGGAGAAAAACACAAGGTGGCGGGCCTTGCGGCCGGCTGGCAGAGCCGTTGAGAGCCGGGATACAGGCTGGCTTGAGATACTTGAGAGCACTTTAGCTACATTTCAGTCAGCTGAAATTTTACTTTTGGGTCAGTTGAATTTGTGGCCATTGGATTTTCTCTGAGATTCGTGCTGTGTTTGTTTTCTTAACCTAAGTTGTTTGTTGTGTGGGCCTATTTTTTTGACTGACCCCTTATTTGGGTCAGTCGATTTCCTTATGGGCCGAAGCCCATTCGCTTCTTTGATATTTTTTTTGTTTTTATGCGATTTTGCTTTTGTTTTTCCGCTTCTCTATTTTAGTTGGTTTTAGTTTTATTTTGTGAATATTTTTGGGATGTTAGGTCAGTGTAATGTACAAACATAAATAATTTGCAATATGTGCGAAAATTACACTACTTGCATACTAAAAAACTGTAATTTAAGAGCGAAGTTGTGTGCAAGTTTTGCAAATTTTAATTTTAATTTTTAACCGGTAATAATAATGCTACTAATTCATTCTTCTTTATTTTAATTTATTTGTTAAAATTTTTCTTCTTAAAAGGTAATGAAAATGACACTAATTTATTGTTTATTAAAAACCTTATTATTTTAATTTTTTGTTTCTATTATATTTTTTCTTCATAAAGGGTAATACCATGTTAAAATTCATTCTCCTTAGAAAACCTCATTATTTTGATTGTGTTCTACTTTGTTTCATTTTTTAAAAGAGTAATATATAAGCCACTACTTCATTCTTTCTTAAAATTTTGGTATTCGGTTTTAGTACTTTTTTTTATTCTTTAATGATAATACCAATGCCATAAATTCATTTTTCTCAGAAAACTTTCTTTTGTGATAATTGCACTATCATATTCTTATTCCTGCATATTATAAAATCGCTAACTTCTGTGCTAATTGTTTGCAAAACATTTCATTATTTGTTTTATTATTTTTAATTCCTTTCTTCTTAACGTGAAACCAATGACACTAATTCATTTCTTAGAAAATTTCACTATTTTAATTTTGTTTAAGTTTTTACTTCAGTTTCTTTAGTCATTAAGGGTAATATCAATATCTCTAATTCATTCCTACTTAGGATTTTTTTCTGAAATTTCACTATTTGTGCTTATTCTTCCATATTATATAAAAGCACAATTTCTATTCATACCGCGTGCAAATTTTTCCATCATTTTTTTAGTTTTCTTCCTTCTTAAACGATAATACCAATACCACTAATTCATTTTTTTCATCCGGAGAAGTAGAGACACCATGGATGAAATACCAATGCCACTAATTTATTCTTTCTTTAGATTTTTTGTGAAAAAATCCACTATTATGCGTTTATTCTTGAATATTATAATGAAGCGCAATTTATGTGCAGATTGTGCGCAAATTTTGTCTTTTTTTTTTCATTTTTATATCATTTTCTTTTCTATTTAAGGGTATTTTTGCTTCATTTGTTTTTGTTTCTGTGCTTTTCTTCCCCCCTTTTCTTTCCTTTATTGGTTATTTTTTTGCAGGTTTTTGGCTGAGTGTAATTATATACAAACGAATATTATATAATATGTGCCAGAATTTCATGATTATATGATTATTTTTGCATATTACGATAAATTGCAATTTTATTGCAAAGTTGTGCCCAAGTTTTTTTTTTCTTATCTTTCTTCTTAAAGGAAATACAACATTTCGGTTACACTCTGTGGGAATTATAGTAGAATGTAAAATGCGCTATTTCATGCTTATTCTTTGCATATTTTGAAAAGTGTAATATCAGTGCAAATTGTGTGCTAGTTTTGAAAAATTTCCCTTTTTCATTTTATTTCTTCTTAAAGGGTTTCATTATTTATTTAGTAAACTTCAACTTTTGATTTTGTTTTAGTTTTTGTTAGTGTAATACCTTTGATCGTAATACAATGCCACTAATTCATACTTCCTTAGGAAATTTAAATATTTTATGTTTTTATTTAGTTTTTCTTAAATGGTAATACTAGTAAACATATTTTTGTGAAATTTGAAATTTACTATATGGTTATTCTCGAATATTCTAAAATGCAGCTTTTGTGTAAAATGTGTGAAAATTCTATGTATTTACTTCTCTTGTTTTCACTTCCACTAATTCATTCCTTCTTAGAAAATGTAACTTATTTATTTATGTGTGTAAGTAAATGCAAGTGCTAAATAATATGTGTGTAAATTATATTAGAATTCAAAATTGCAAAATCATATGCTTATTTTTTGCATATTTCAAAAAGCTGTGTGCAAGTTTTGAAAGGTTCTTATTTTTCATTTGCTTTCTTCTTAAAGGGTTCGTTCTTTATTAGAAAACTTCATTATTTTAATTTTGTTTTATTTTTATTTTTCTTTCTTTTGAAAGGGTAATATCAATGCAATGAATTCATTCTTCCATATAGAACTTCATTTTGTTTTTAGTTTTTATTTCATGAAGTTGTGAAAGATAGATATTTCTAATGTAAGGGCAATACATATATTTCTTTTGTAAGGGTAATGCCGATGTCACTAATCCTTTACGTTTTAGATTTTTTTTTGCTTAAATCCCAACATTATATACTTTATTTGCATAGTAGTAATGCATTTTCGATATATACGTGCGTATATGTATTGTATGCATCTATAAAAATATATATACATGTGTGAGACTCCACATATAATCACAAACCATTGCATGCAAATAGATATTACTTTTCAGAACACACCATGCATGAACTTCATCTATCATCGATGAGCTTAGACACTTTCTTATACACCTATAATATACGTACACAGTACTTACCTACTACATGCATGGCCGGAATGCGTTCGTAGGTTACACCGGCACCTCTGGCCGGTCAATCGAAACGATCGACTGACCCAAAACTTATTTCAGTCGATTGACCCGTAGCCAGTCCCGCTTGAAAGATGCCAGATGAACAATCAGGTGGAGATCTGATCTCCAAACATGAGTAGTTTGGAGGAGTGGTCCTCTGCAAAAAGCAGCGACAAAAGGTACTAGGTTGTAGCCCGCGCAATCAAATCACCCCAACCAACGCACTGATCGACGATCGTCGTCCTGCCAAAACAGCCTGGCCCTGGCGACTGCTCCGGCCTCGCTGGTGCGGACGGCGCTCCCCCGCCGGCGGGGAGTGATCGTCGGTGAAGTAGGCCGGTTTCCCTCAGCCGCGCGGGCAACGAGGTCCCGGTGGGCGCAGGTCTTGGCGCTGGGAGGCCCTGGGCTCCCCGTGTCAGATCGGAGGCGATCCTGGTCCGCTCGTGATACATGACCTCCGGCCGGCTTGGATCTCCGGCGTACTCGTGCCTGCGGATGTTGTGGCTGGTTCGGAGGTGGCGGCAGGGTGCTTGGCCGGGGGAAACCCTTGGCCGCCGGTGGCGGTCACGGCGTCGATGGCGTCCCGGACGCCATTCCCTCCTTGGTGGCGGCGCCGAGGCTAAACCTCCCCTGCCTCCCCCCTTCCCCTGCGCCCGGGTGAAAACCCTAGCCCCGGTGGCTAAGCGGCGGCGGCGTCATAGCGTCGTCACCTTCTTGAAGGCGCCGACTTGGGCATGGGGATGTTGGGTGTGCATGGCGAGCTTGTCGGTTCTGGTGGCGGCTCGCTTTGATTTGCTCGCGTCGCAGCTCCGGCGATGTCTCGGGGCTGCGGTGCTTCTCTTCCGCCGTGTCTCCGATGGGGACCTCGCCCTTCCTCACCCTGACATGCCGTGGTGGAGCGGTACTTCATCTCACTCATTGATGGCGGCGAAGATCAGCGGCATGGCGCTGTGGAGGCTCGCCGACCGATGCGTGGAGATGGACTCGCGGGAGGAGGTTCTTGTCTGTCGTCATGGTGGCGTCGATGGCGAGTGGCTGAACAAGGTAGAAGCCTCAATATGATCGAAGACGGACTGTGGAAGATGGTGGCGACGACACACGAGTGCGTCGACGGATTATGCCCCAGACCCGGTATGTGGCTCGGCTGGGGCTTCCGAATATGTTTCGGTTTCCGCCTTCTTGATGTTAGGCTTAGGTGAGTGGTTTGGGTAGTGGCCCAGCTAGCACCCCTTCATCATTTTGGATAGGAGTAGCGGCATGTGTTGCCAAGATGGTGGATTCAGGCTCATTGTTGTAATACTTTGTAAGGTCCTCAAGAATAATCAATAAAGTGGCCGTATGCATCTCCCAGATGCAGAGGCCGGGGTCATCCTCTTTTTCTAAAAAAAGTGATACATGAGCCCAGTAATGCAAATTAAATGTCATCCCTGTGCGGAACCAGTCTATCTATACAAAAGCTAGCATTTTATTTTCTTGTGAGATATTAATTCATCAATATATTTTGACTATTGATTCCATATTAAAAAATTTGAATTCCTAACGACATGCTTTCTAAAACAAGGTTAATATTGAATATATTTTAATTGAGTTTCAATTTCATCAGCATATTTCACTCATTTTTTTAAAACTGATTTGACTCATTTTAAAAGCATATTCCAGTCATGTAAAATAATCATTTATCTCAAAATGTTGACTTCACACATTCCAAACAATGCTTTTACTCATTTGGAACAAACTAATTTTGCTTAATTCAGAAAAACAATTTCACTAATTTCAATAAAATAATTTCACTCAATTTTTATTTGTATTTCACTCATTAAGAATCATTTCAATAACTGATTTAATCATTAAAAATTTCTAAAGGTTGAAATTATAACGTGTTTAGAATCTATCCAAGGTTGATCTTGTTCTAAAGGTCTTGATGCGATGAGTTCAAATATATAAAAACTTCCAAAAAAGGAATTTTGGTTTCAAAGATATAAGATTTTGTAAAGGAAACTAAAAATGATGGATTTTGAGAGGAAGAGAGGAGATGCTGTCAGCCATGCATGTGCCATAGTTTGTGAGCAGAGAGAGAGAAACGCATGCATGGCATTAAGTGGACTGACATGATACAATGCTATATTAATGTGAACGGCATACTCTATACGTATACGTGAAGCATAGTTTGCATGGACTCGGATCTCCAGCATAATGCAGCGATGGATGCATGCACTGGACCTCCCGTGCATGGGAAAATCGCTTTTCTCAGATCCTCCCCGTTTGTTGCATGGCTCATGCAAGTGCATTTTTCACACAAGGGAAAATAGTGGTTGCATTCAAGTTTTTTTTAAACAATTCACGAAGCTTTTATTGACCCGTCACCAAAGTTACAGAGACGAAAGAATGCATTCAAGTTTTGTGCACCCGCGGACCGCGGAATGAATAGTTGTAGAAAATGAGGCTAAAGCGTATGCTGTTAGCAGGGACGCGTGCGTGTTAATATAAGCACAATGCCGAAGGATATACCAGGTTGTTGGGCTGTGGATTGATCTCCAAACACAATCAAGGATAAGATGCAATCTCAACAGCCCAACTACGGTTACAACAAACTACACGCACGCACACGTACATATACGGTTTATAGAAACACCGCATATACATTGTTTAACAATAGCAAAATAATAAATAGATATATTTTTTAAAAAATCTGAAACTTCGTGGCATTGATTATGAGCAAATGTCTTAGAACCTTGCAAAGTTTGGTTGCCAAATAAGATCGAATGATGTCCATATGAAATGAAATACAAACTCTTGCTCTGCACCCACTTTTCAGATTTTATATTTGAGCATAAACTTCTTTTTTTGCACAGAGCTCCTCGGATGTAGAACAGCCACACTCTTCACACAAACATAGATCATATATACTAGAACATAGTTCATGCATGACGTAGAATTCATCACACGGACATACATAAACCTAGAATACGATATTGCTCGATCATCACACAAACAAACCTCGTTCATTACATGAAGTAGTAGGACGTCAGTGGCTCGCCGGAGTCGAGTCGGCGAAGCTAAAACGAGACCCGCGGAGCCCGTCCTCCACAGCCTCGTCCACCATCTTCCCCATCTCCGGCGTCATGTGGCTGCTCCAATCCCCGGCCACCCCCTTCCGGAAGAAGGCGTCAGCCTTGACTCCTGAACCCGTCCGCCCCTTCCTGTTGGCCTCCATGTTCTTGAGCTTCTCCATGCTGCACAGCTCCGCGATGGCGCGGTCCACCCCTCGCTCCTCCTCCTCCGGGGAGAAGGCGCACCCCATGAACTCAGCCATCGCCCTCAGGTTAGCCACGGGGTCGCGGAGCATCTCCTCGTACCAGAGGAACAGACCCTGTGCTCGTTCCGGCGGCCGAGGCTGGCCTCCCAGTGCTCGACGACGTACTGCCACTGCGGGCCGCCGAGGAAGCGCCCCGCGCAGAAGAGCTCCACGGCCTCCCGGAGCGGGAAGGATTCGGCGTCGACGCCCACGTTCTCCGACGCCTTCCTGGTGAAGAGCCAGGAGGAGACGAGCGCGTCCTTGGGGTTCCGGCAGACGTACACGATCCGGCTCCGGCTCCGGATGCGCTCGGGGAGGAGGGAGCAGGGCAGGTGCGTGGCGAGCACGCGCGGGGAAGGGAGCGCCTCCAGCTCGGCCGCCTTGTCGGCGAGCGCAAGGCTGATCTCGAGGAATGGAACGCAGTCATGCGGGCTGCGGTGACGGAGTGGGTGGTCGTTGTCGGACGGTGGGTGCACGGCACGGCGTGCGGTGGCGAAGGCGAGGGCCTTGAGCCAGGTAGTGCCGGACTTGGGGAAGCTGGCGAGGAGCACGTCGTCGGGCCTCGGCGCGAACCGTGTTGTTGCCGTGGCCTTCCTCTTGCCCTCTCCTCGCTCTCTCTCTGCAACTCTCTCTGTTTGGCTCGAACGAAACAAGAAGAAGGAAGAAGAAGGAGACACAGGGCACGGGTGGATTTCCCTGACGCACGTACGCCACTGCCGCACAAACGGCTTTGTTTCCCCAGAGCAGGAACTCTGCACCGGCTACATGGCTGGCTCTCTGACCACTCTACACAGCAGCACCGGGGCCCTTTTAATACACAGACTCACGCACAGCCCAGCCGCCCAGATCGGCCACTAACCCCATGCACTAACTACCTAGCTAGCATGCAAACTCACCGGTCAAGCCACACAACGGCTTGATCCTCTTTTTGCTCTGCACTAACTACAGCACACATGCAGCCCACGACCCAGCGGCACGACGAAACGCCCGCCGAGTCCATCATCCGCACCACGTGAACTAAATGCATGCAGCTAATTTCTAGATCAAGATTATGGCTAACAAACCGGTCGCGCACCGCCGGGAGGCCGCGCGCTAGCACCGTCTCTGGCAGCCAGAAGCCGGCGTACTGGCGCAGCGCGTCTCCAGCGGCAGCTCCGCCTGCTCCGAGGGAGAAGCCATGGTTGACCTCTGTGTGCGCTTGCGCGCTGAGACTAGCCAGCCAGTAGACTATAAAGAAGAGAGATGTCATCTCATCGTGTGCGCTGCATGCGGTTGAGAGTAGTACTATGAGACATGCCACGTGAGGAGAAGATCATGCAGGAACAGTGCCGCGGTTGCACCGAGATGCATCTAGGCGTGCATGCAGGAGCTGCGCACTTAAATTTGTGGCCACGATAAAAGCTTGACAGACTGCGGCGCTTTATGTTTGTGCGATTGGATCATCTGGCCGCTGGCGGCAGATCCGATTCCCGTCTCGACACCACACATAGATAAATTTGGAGCAAAAGCAACAAGAAAATCATGGTGGTGCTGTGGTACCAAAGTCATCAAGGTGCCAGTGTACGTGGCTCAACAAGAAAATCATGGTGGCGCTGGGCGATGCTCTTTGTCCATGTGGCGCAATGCGCTTGCTGGATGCATCTCGATAGGCTTCTATACAAGAGTTTCTAGATGGGTGGTGTGGCTAGGTCTCAGTCGACTGAGATTCAACTAAGTATCAGTCAAGCGACATAATTAACATGTAAGAAGAAAAAAAAAGTTAAAGAAAAATATGGGGCTAGCTACGTGTGGGCCGGTGGATTTTTTAAAAAGATCCGCCACTCGCGAGCCGTTCGATCTGGCTCAATCTAGCGACCGAGCGTCGTGCTCTATTTTTGCAACAAAACTCTCGTTGCAGAACTCTTTACAACCGAGATCTTGTTTCGGAAAGATTTGCAACAGAGGTTGTGTTGCAGAAATTTACTTTTGCAACAGAAGTCTTGTTGTAGAATCCTTTGCAATAGAAATCTTGTTTGAGAAACATTTGAACAGATGCTGAGTTGCAGTTTTTTTTCCAACAGAGATCACGTGGCAAAAAGATCCATATATTTCTTTTTGCAACAGAGGTCAAGTTATAGAAAATTTATGCAACTAAGATAATGTTGCGGGAACACTTCGTGCGGCGCCTGTTGGGAATCGTTGCATGGAAAACAAAAAAAAATCTACACACGCAATGATCTATCCAAGGAGATGCGTAGCAACGAGGGGGAGAGTGTGTCTACATACCCTCGTAGTCCATAAATGGAAGCGTTTAACAACGCGGTTGATGTAGTCGAACTTCTTCGTGTTCAAACCGATCAAGTACCGAACGCACGGCACCTCCGCGTTCTGCACACGTTTAGCTCGGTGACGTCCATCGCCTTCTTGATCCAGCAAGACGTCGAGGTAGTAGAGGAGTTCCGTCAGCACGACGACGCAGAGGTCGTGGTAAAGTGATCTCCGCAGGGCTTTGCCAAAGCACTATGAAAAGGTTTGTAAACGGTGGTGGGGGACGCTGCACACGGCTAGACAATTGTCTGGTGTGTGCTAGGCGCCCCCTCCCTCACATATATAGGTGGGAGGGGGAGGGGAGAGGCCAGGGCGCGCCTAGGGCTGGCCGTCAACCCCCTAGGGGCTTGCCTTGCCCTACGCCCCCCTGCGATGTTTGCTCAAGGGGGAAGGAAAGAGGGGGGGGGGGGGGAGAGGGAAGAAAGTGGGAATCTAATCCACACTTTCCTTTCCCTTTTTCCCTTTCCTTATCCTCCTAGGCCGGCCATATGGGGGGCGCATGTAACGCCCCGAGACCGATTGGCCAGGTGTCTTCCGTTTATTCACCGTTATTGCCATGTCATTCGCTTGCATGTTGCACTTTGCCATGTCATCATATGCATTTCATCTGCAGATTTTTTAAAACTTGCATCCGTTTGGGTTCCTCCGGTTCTCTTCGTTGTCCGTTCTGAGCCCAACCACACTCGCACGCAGCCGTCGCACCTCCCAGATCTTGTTTTGCGAGCCGTAGAAAATGTTCTCATAATGGGCCAAGAGTTGACGAGCGGCCTTGGTACATGACCGGTAGACCGCCTGTCAAATTTCGTTCCATTTTGAGGTTGTTTGATGCCCCAACGGTTAACCACGTTAACCGCCGGACCCCTTTCTCCTTGCAGCCCAGCACCCCTCCACACAGCCCGCTAGCCCATCTAAACCCCCTCCATGCTCTCCGTCATTGGATCACGATCGTGTGGGCGAAAAATGCACCTCATTTGGACTCTCCTAGTTCCCTCTACCTATAAATAGGTCCTCCCCCTCCATTTTTCGCGGACGAAACCCTAGCTCCCACCTCCTCTGCGCCATCGGACACGTCCGCCAAGGGCCGGAGCGTCTGCCGCCGTCCCCTCGGTGAACCAGGAGCCACGGCATCGCCCCACTTCGCCGTCCATCACGCCAGCCCGCCCGAGCCCGTAGCGGGCCCCCTCCGGCCAAGTTGTCACCGCCGCGTGCCTCCCGCGCTCCAACGCCCGTTGCCGTCGCGCTGCTCCTCGCGCCGTCGCAACCACTGGCGCGCCGCCCGACTCCACCTCGCCGCCCGACGCCGGCCGCCACATCGCATTGTCCCGAAGCTTCGCCGCCCGACCTTGCGCCGCTGCACCGGATCCGGCGACCCCAAGTCCGGCGACCTCTTCCCCCCATAGTTCCGGCCACCGTCTCCTTCCTCTCCGGCAACAACTCCGGCGATCCTCGAAGTCCGCGCCGAAACCCTAGATTTGTGGTCGACCCCTCGTTTTTCTCCAAGTCCCGAAATTCTCACATTATGTGCTCACCTTCGACATGTCATATCTCCATGCATATAGCTCCGATTTACGCATATGATCAAAATGTTCATCTCAGAGTGCTCTTCATGATGGACTAGTTTGCTTTCATGTTACTATTCATCTTGATGCCATAGTCATCGTTGCAAAACTGCTAAGTGTTATAAACTGCTGGAATCTGCTGATTGTTAACATCATGTATGCATCTTGTGAGTGGTGTAACATTGTCCGTGTTGATTCTATGGTGATGATCTTAATTAGAAAATGTTCTGCTCTTCATTCTCTACATGTTGGTGCCATGTGCTTACTTGTTTGAGTTCATATAGGCATCTTAATCTCTGTGGCAAAAAGTGCTTGTTGCTGTTAACTGCTGAAAACTGTTATAACTTACCCATTTGTCTTTTTGATATCTTTTCGTGTTATTTTCTTTTGAGCATCATGTCAACATGTTTTAGGAGAATAATCATGTCGTCTTGGCAGTGGTGCAATCCATGTATTTTGATATGCCCTGTAGTGGGTGCATCAAGCTTGTGAAGTAGGCTACTCGCTGTTAATGTTCTGTCAAGTCTGAATCTGTCATATCATGTTGCTATGTTTGCTTGATGCTACCAATTAATCCATGCATACTCTAGAGATGCTTAGTTGACATGTTTTGTTGTCCATATTATGCTCTATCATGTAATGCCTGACCGACAGGTGCTACGCTTTGTCATGTCTGGTCGGCAGGTGCTACGCACGACAGATCTTCCAAGGACTTCAAGCTGTGTCGGCTGGTGATACCTGGCAGCATGGCGCTGAGGTGTATCGATGGCGACGCGACGTGCTCAGCTGTTTTGCGCGAGGAGGAGGTGCCGTTTGGCGCCGTGGTGGCGTCGACGATAGCTAGACCGAGCAAGGTTGATGCATCGAGACGATTACGAAGATGGAGCGGTGGCAGTTGGCGGCGGCGGCATCTGAGTGCACGCCGGACCGGTGAGACCCATGCCCGGCAGGCGTCCTAGATGGGTTCTCAGGTCTTGGATGTTAGGTTTGGCTGCGATGTCTGTTTGGTATTAGGCCCAGGCTATCTGCGCCCCCTTCATCAGCTGGATAGAGGTGCTTAGACGGCGGCTTTAGTCTTACTGTTGTATTACTTCGTGAGGTCTTGTGAGAATAATTAATAAAGTGGCCGTATGCATCTCCTAGATGCAGAGGCCGGGGGTCATCCTCCTTTTCTAAAAATATATGTCCTGTAGCATATGTTTTCGTTGCCATGAACATGCCTACATGATGTTCCAGTTTTCTGTTAACTTCATGATGCCATGTTGTTAGCTTAATATTACTTAGTCTATGACTCTTATGGAGATTCTCCAATTACATGTTTTGAAGTTTCTTTGAGTGATTTGTGCACATTCCATGGCTGTTAATTTTGGATATTGTATGCCTCTGTTTCATGCTTGCGAACATGCTATCATAATGTTGCTGTTTTACACTTGTTGAAACTGTTTCAACATTCAATCTTGTCATGTTGGTTCCCACTAATCCATGAGTCATATGCATATGATGCCATGATGTTATCTGATCTTTGTTATGTTTACTTTGATTCCATGCCCTTGGTTTCCATGTATAGTTGCTGTAGCATCTTTGTTTCATGCCTCCAACATACCATCATATTAACTCTGCTCATGTATATGCTCCAGTGTTACAAAGTTGCATTTTGCATTGCTCATCTTGGTTTAATCTTAATGCCTATAAACCTGAACCTTAATGATATTTGAAGTATGTTATCTGTACATGAAATTAATGTCAAGTTTGTGCTCATATGATGCCTGTAGCGTGTTGTTTTGATGATTGCTAAGTGCATATTTGCTGTTTTGGACAGCTTGTCCTTTAAACTTGTTTGGAGTGTATGTGTTGCACCATTGCTCCGTTTTGAGCATGCTCTATATGGAACTTGCTTAAAATTGCATGTAGTTTCATATTATCATGTTGAATCCTTTTTGTTAGTGTGTTTGCTTGATGTTTGAATGTATTTTGCATCAATGCCATATTTAACTTGTTTTGCTCATATCTTGTAGGCCATAGCTCCGAATTAAATGAACTTCATATGTAACTAGACTAGAATTTCACGTAGATCATCATGGTGCATCGTAAATTGCTGTTTAACAACTTGAACATAAGGTTTATTCAGATCTGGACTAATTTCGAAATTTGCATATGAGGACTTACCGGAATTGTTATATGTTGTTTCCGGCCTCATTTAAACTTGCTATGATGTGTTGTTCCTGTATGCATCATCCCTTGCCATGGGTAGCATCATGTAGCCTTGTCATGCATCATGCTTGGTTGTGCATCATGTCATGTTTATGTGTTGTGTGTTTACCATGTTGTTTGCTTCTTTCCGGTTGTGCTTCTTCCCGATAGTTCCTGTTTCGTTGCGACCCTGAGGATTCGTTCGACTACGCTTGGTTCGTCTTCACCCGTTCATCTTCTTCATGGACTCGTTCTTCTTCCTAGCGGGATTTCAGGCAAGATGACCATTACCCTGGATCTCACTACTATCTTTGTTATGCTAGTTGTCTCGATGCTATCGCTATGTCGCGCTACCTACCACTTGTTTATTAAGCCTCCCAAATTGCCATGACAGCCTCTAACCTGTTTCACCCTTCCCAGCAAAACCGTTGTTTGGCTATGTTACTGCTTTGCACAACCCTTCTTATAGCGTTGCTAGTTGCAGGTTGTTCCATGTTGGAACATGGATATCATGGATATTTTTGGGATATCACAATATCTCTTACTTAATTAATGCATCTATATAATTGGTAAAGGGTGGAAGGCTCGGCCTTGTGCCTGGTGTTTTGTTCCACTCTTGCCGCCCTAGTTTCCGTCATACCGGTGTTATGTTCCTTAATTTTGCGTCCCTAACACGGTGAGGGGTATGGGTGTTGGGGAACGTTGCAGAAAATTAAAATTTTTCCTACGGTTTCACCAAGATCCATCTATGAGTTCATCTAGCAACGAGTATTCAGATTGGATAGCATCTACATACCACTTTGTAGATCGCATAGAAGCGTCGGAGTGAGCGTGCATGAGGTAGTCGTACTTGCCGCGATCCAATTCACCGATGATCTAGTGCCGAGCGGACGGCACCTCCGCGTTCAACACACGTGACGGTCAGCGTAACGTCTCCTTCTTCTTGATCCAGCAAGGTGAAGGAGAGGTTGAGAAGATGGCTCCAGCAGCAGCGACGACGGCGTGGTGATGGTGGAACTTGCAAGATACTCGGCAGGCTTCGCCGTGCACTACGGAGGAGGAGGATGTGTTGGAGAGGGAGAGGAGGCGTCCAGGGCAAAGGTGCTGCTGCCCCTTCCCTCCCCCCTTTATATAGGTGCCAAGGAGGGGAGGGCGCAGCCTGCCCCTCCTCCAAGGGAGGGGTGCGGCCAAGAGGGGAGGTGTCCACCTCCCAAGGCACCTGAGGTGCCTTCCCTTCATGGACTCTCCCTTTTTTCACCCTAGGCGCATGGGCCCCTTGGGGCTGGTTCCCCTTGGCCCATGTGGGCCTAGGCGCACCACCTAGGGCCCATGTGGCCCCCAGGGCTGGTGGCCCCACTTGGTGGACCCAGGACCCCTCCGGTGGTCCCAGTACAATACCGATATCACGAAACTTGTCCCGATGGCAAACAGCACTTCCTATATATAATTCTTTACCTCCGGACCATTCCGGAACTCCTCGTGGCGTCCAGGATCTCATCGGGACTCGAACAACATTCGGGTTACTGCACATACATATTCCTATAACCCTAGCGTTATCAACCTTAAGTGTGTAGACCCTACGGGTTCGGGAGACATGCGAACATGACCGAGGCGGCTCTCGGGCAATAACCAACAGCGGGATCTGGATACCCATGTTGGCTCCCACATGCTCCACGATGATCTCATCGGATGAACCACGATGTCAAGGATTCAATTAATCCCGTATCGATTCCCTTTGTCAATCGGTATTTTACTTGCCCGAGATTCGATCGTCGGTATACCAATACCTCGTTCAATCTCGTTATCGCAAGTCACTTTTCTCGCACCGTAATGCATGATCCCGTGATCAAACACTTTGATCACATTGAGCTCATTGTGATGATGCATTACCGAGAGGGCCCGGTGATACCTCTCCGTCAAGCGGAGTGACAAATCGATCTCGATCCATGTCAACCCGAGACACTTTCGGAGATACCGTAGCATACCTTTATAGTCACCCGATTCGTTGTGACGTTTGGCACACCCAAAGCACTCCTACGGTATCCGGGAGTTACGATCTCATGGTCTAAGGAAAGGATACTTGACATTGGATAACTCTAGCAAGCGAACTATGCGATCTTATGCTATGTTTAGGATTGGGTCTTGTCCATCACATCATTCTCCTAATGATGTGATCCGTTATCGATGACATCCAATGTCCATAGTCGGAAACCATGACTATCTGTCGATCAACGAGCTAGTCAACTAGAGGCTCACTAGGGACATGTTGTTGTCTCGTTATTCACACATGTATTACGATTTCCGGTTAACACAATTATAGCACGAATAAAGACAATTATCATGAATAAGGAAATATAATAATAATGCTTTTATTATTGCCTCTAGGGCATATTTCCAACAGTCTCCCACTTGCACTAGAGTCAATAATCTAGTTACATTGTGATGAATCGAACACCCATAGAGTTACGGTGCTGATCATGTTTTGCCTTAGGGAGAGGTTTAGTCAGCGGATCTGCGACATTCAGATCCGTGTGCACTTTACAAATTTCTATGTCTCCATCTTGAACATTTTCACGAATGGAGTTGAGCGGCGCTTGATGTGCCTAGTCTTCTTGTGAAACCTGGGCTCCTTTGCAAGTGCAATAGCTCCGGTGTTGTCACGAGAAGAGCTTGATTGGCCCCGACGCATTGGGTATGACTCGAGGTCGGTGATGAACTCCTTCACCCAAATTGCTTCATGTGCTGCCTCCGAGGCTGCCATGTACTCCGCTTCACATGTAGATCCCGCCACGACGCTTTGCTTGCAACTGCACCAGCTTCTCGCCCCACCATTCAAAATATACACGTATCCGGTTTGTGACTTAGAGTCATCAGATCGTGTCGAAGCTTAGCGTCGGCGTAACCTTTCTGACGAGCTCTTCGTCACCTCCATAAACGAAACATTTCCTTAGTCCTTTTCGGTACTTCAGGATATTCTTGACCGCTGTCCGGTGTTCCTTGCGGGATTACTTTGGTACCTTCCTACCAAACTTACGGCAAGGTTTACATCAGTCTGGTACACAGCATGGCATACATAATAGAACCTATGGCTGAGGCATAGGGATGACACTCATCTCTTCTATATCTTCTGCCGTGGTGGGACATTGAGCTGAGCTCAATTTCACACCTTGTAACACAGGTAAGAACCCTTCTTAGATTGATCCATATTGAACTTCTTCAATATCTTATCAAGGTATGTGCTTTGTGAAAGACCTATGAGGCGTCTCGATCTATCTCTATAGATCTTGATGCCTAATATATAAGCAGCTTCTCCAAGGTCCTTCATTGAAAAACTCTTATTCAAGTAGGCCTTGATGCTGTCCAAGAGTTCTATATCATTTCCCATCAAAAGTATGTCGTCTACATATAATATGAGAAATGCTACAGAGCTCCCACTCACTTTCTTGTAAACACAGGCTTCTCCATAAGTGCATGTAAACCAAACGCTTTGATCATCTCATCAAAGCGAATGTTCCAACTCCGAGATGCTTGCACCAGCCCATAAATCGAGCGTTGGAGCTTGCACACCTTGTCAGCCTTCTTAGGATCGACAAAACCTTCCGGCTGCATCATATACAATTCTTCCTTAAGGAAACCATTAAGGAATGCCGTTTTGACGTCCATTTGCCATATCTCATAATCATAGTATGCGGCAATCGCTAACATGATTCGGACGGACTTTAACTTCGCTACCGGTGAGAAAGTCTCATCGTAGTCAACCCCTTAAACTTGTCGATAACCCTTAGCGACAAGCCGAGCTTTATAGATGGTCACATTACCATCCGCGTCTGTCTTCTTCTTAAAGATCCATTTATTTTCTATGGCTCGCCGTTCAACGGGCAAGTCAGTCAAAGTCCATACTTCGTTTTCATACATGGATCCTATCTCGGATTTCATGGCTACCAGCCATTTGTCGGAATCCGGGCCCACCATTGCTTCCTCATAGTTCGAAGGTTCACCGTTGTCTAACAACTTGATTTCCAAGACAGGGTTGCCGTACCACTCTGGTGCGGAACGTGTCCTTGTTGACCTTCAATTTCAGTAGGAGCTTGATCAGAAGCATCTTGATCATCATCATTAATTTCCTCTCTAGTCGGTGCAGGCACCTCAGAAACGTTTTCTTGAGTTTCGCCATTTTCCGGTTCAAGAGGTAACACTTCATCAAGTTCTACTTTCCTCCCACTTACTTCTTTCGAGAGAAACTCTTTCTCTAGAAAGGATCCATTCTTGGCAACAAAGATCTTGCCTTCGGATCTGAGGTAGAAGGTATACCCAACAGTTTCTTTAGGGTATCCTATGAAGACACATTTTTCCGACTTGGGTTCGAGCTTTTCAGGTTGAAGTTTCTTCACATAAGCATCGCATCCCCAAACTTTTAGAAACGACAGCTTAGGTTTCTTCCCAAACCATAATTCATACGGTGTCGTCTCAACGGATTTCGACGGAGCCCTATTTAAAGTGAATGCGGCAGTCTCTAAAGCATAGCCCCAAAAAGATAGCGGTAAATCGGTAAGAGACATCATAGATCGCACCATATCTAATAGAGTGCGATTACGACGTTCGGACACACCATTACGCTGAGGTGTTCCAGGCGGCGTGAGTTGTGAAACTATTCCACATTTTCTTAAGTGTGTGCCAAATTCGTGACTCAAGTATTCTCCTCCACGATCTGATCGTAGAAACTTGATCTTTCTATCACGTTGATTTTCAACCTCACTCTGAAATTCCTTGAACTTTTCAAAGGTCTCAGACTTGTGTTTCATTAAGTAGACATACCCATATCTACTCAAGTCATCAGTGAGGGTGAGAACATAACGATAGCCACCAAGAAGCCTCAACACTCATTGGACCCTTTTACATCGGTATGTATGATTTCCAATAAGTTGGTTGCTCGCTCCATTGTTCCGAGAACGGAGTCTTGGTCATTTTACCCATGAGGCATGGTTCGACGTGTCAAATGATTCATAATCAAGAGACTCTAAAAGTCCATCTGTATGGAGCTTCTTCATGCGTTTGACACCTATGTGACCAAGGCGGCAAAGTGCCACAAATATGTGGGACTATTGTTATCAACTTTAACTCTTTTGGTACTCACACTATGAATATGTGTATCATCACGCATTGAGATTCATTAAGAATAAACCATTAACCATCGGAGCATGACCATAAAACATATCTCTCATATAAATGGAACAACCATTATTCTCTGATTTAAATGAGTAGCCATCTCGAATTAAGCGAGATCCAGATACAATGTTCATGCTCAAACTTGGCACTAAATAACAATTATTGAGGTTTAAAACTAATCCGTGAGGTAAATGTAGAGGCAGCGTGTCGACGGCGATCACATCGACCTTGGAACCATTCCCGACGCGCAGATCGTCACCTCGCCCTTCGCCATCTCCGTTTATTCCGCAGCTCCTGCTTTGAGTTACAAATGTGAGCAACTGCACGGTATCAAATACCCAAGAGCTACTACGAGTCTTGGTAAGGTACACATCAATTACATGTATATCACATATACCATTGGTTTTGCCGGCCTTCTTGTCCGCTAAGTATTTGGGGCAGTTCCGCTTCGGTGACCACTTCCTTGCAATAAAAACACTCGGTCTCGGGCTTGGGTCCATTCTTTGGCTTCTTCCGGCAACTTGCTTATCGGCGCGGCAACTTCCTTGCCGTCCTTCTTGAAGTTCTTTTACCCTTACCCTTCTTGAACTTAGTGGTTTTATTCACCATCAACACTTGATGTTCTTTCTTGATTTCTACCTCTGCTGATTTCAGCATAGCATATACCTCGAGAATGGTCTTTACCATCCCCGCATATTGTAGTTCATCACAAAGCTCTTGTAGCTAGGTGGAAGCGGCGGAGGATTCTGTCAATGACCGCTTCATCCGGAGATTAACTTCCAGTTGAGTCAGCGGTTGTGCAACCTGGACATTTTGAGTATGTGCTCACCTTGTGAGCCATTTTCCTCCATCTTACAGCTAAAGAATTTGTCGGAGACTTCATATCTCGACCGGGCATGAGCTTGGAAAACCATTTTCAGCTCTTGAACATCTCATATGCTCCATGTCTCTCAAAACGCTTTTGGAGTCCGGCTCTAAGCTGTAAAGCATGCCGCCTTTGAACGAGGGAGTAATCATCGCAGCGTGACTGCCAAGCATTCATAACGTCTTGTTTCGGGGAGTATAGGTCGTCACCCAGCGGTGCTCTTAGGACATAATCTTTCTTGGCAGCTATGAGGATGATCCTCGGTTCGGACCCAGTCCGTATAGTTGCTACCATCGTCTTTCAGCTTGGTTTTCTCTAGGAACGCGTTGAAGTTGAGGACTACGTTGGCCATTTGATCTACAAGACATATTGTAAAAATTTTAGACTAAGTTCATGATAATAAAGTTCATTTAATCAAATCTAATGAACTCCCACTTAGATAGACATCCCTCTACTAGTCATCTAAGTATTACATGATCCGAGTCAGCTAGGCCGTGTCCGATCATCACGTGAGACGGACTAGTCAACATCGGTGAACATCTTCATGTTGATCGTATCTTCTATCGACTCATGCTCGACCTTTCGGTCTTACGTGTTCGAGGCCATGTCTGTACATGCTAGGCTCGTCAAGTCAACCTAAGTGTTTTGCGTGTGTAAATCTGTCTTACACCCGTTGTATGCGAACGTAAGGACCTATCACACCCGATCATCACGTGGTGCTTCGGAACGACGAACCTTAGCAACGGTGCACAGTTAGGGTGAACACTTTCTTGAAATTATTATGAGGATCATCTTATTTACTACCGTCGTTCTAAGTAAACAAGATGCAAAACATGATAAACATCACATGCAATCAAATAATAAGCGTGACATGATATGGCCAATATCACATAGCTCCTTTGATCTCCATCTTGGGGCTCCATGATCATCTTGTCACCGCTTGACACCATGATCCTCATCATCATGATCTTCATCATCGTGTCTCCATGAAGTTGCTCGCCAACTATTACTTCTACTACTATGGCTAACGCGTTTAGCAATAAAGTAAAGTAATTTACATGGCGATTCTCAATGACACGCAGGTCATACAAAAATAAAGACAACTCCTATGGCTCCTGCCGGTTGTCATACTCATCGACATGCAAGTCGTGATTCCTATTACAATAGCATGAACATCTCATACATCACATATAGATCATTCATCATACATCACAACTTTGGCCATATCATATCACAAAGCACTTGCTGCAAAAACAAGTTAGGCGTCCTCTAATTGTTGTTGCAAGTTTTACGTGGCTGAATTAGGGTTCTAGCAAGAACGTTTTCTTACCTACGTTCAAACCACAACGTGATTTGTCAATCTCTATTTACCCTTCATAAGGACCCTGTTCATCGAATCCGATCCAACTAAAATAGGAGAGACAGACACCGCCAGCCACCTTATGCAACTAGTGCATGTTAGTCGGTGGAACCGGTCTCACGTAAGCGCGTGTAAGGTTGGTCGGGCGCTTCATCCCACAATACCGCTGAATCAAGATTGACTAGTAACGGCAAGAAGAATTGACAACATCTCGCCCACAACAAATTGTGTTCTACTCGCACAAGAAGAACTATGCATAGACCTAGCTCATCATGCCTTTGTTGGGGAGCGTTGCAGAAAATTAAAATTTTTCCTATGGTTTCACCAAGATCCATCTATGAGTTCATCTAGCAACGAGTATTCAGATTGGATAGCATCTACATACCACTTTGTAGATCGCAGCGAGCGTCGGAGTGAGCGTGGATGAGGTAGTCGACTTGCCGCGATCCAATTCACCGATGATCTAGTGCGAGCGGACGGCACCTCCGCGTTCAACACACGTGCGGTCAGCGTAACGTCTCCTTCTTCTTGATCCAGCAAGGTGAAGGAGAGGTTGAGAAGATGGCTCCAGCAGCAGCACGACGGCGTGGTGATGGTGGAACTTGCAAGATACTCGGCAGGGCTTCGCCGTGCACTACGGAGGAGGAGGATGTGTTGGAGAGGGAGAGGAGGCGTCCAGGGCAAAGGTGCTGCTGCCCCTCCCTCCCCCCTTTATATAGGTGCCAAGGAGGGGGGGCGCAGCCTTGCCCCTCCTCCAAGGGAGGGGTGCGGCCAAGAGGGGAGGTGTCCACCTCCCAAGGCACCTCGGAGGTGCCTTCCCTTCATGGACTCTCCCTTTTTTCACCCTAGGCGCATGGGCCCTTGGGGCTGGTTCCCTTGGCCCATGTGGGCCTAGGCGCACCACCTAGGGCCCATGTGGCCCCTCGGGCTGGTGGCCCCACTTGGTGGACCCAGGACCCCTCCGGTGGTCCCATTACAATACCGATATCACCAAACTTGTCCCGATGGCGAAACAGCACTTCCTATATATAATTCTTTACCTCCGGACCATTCCGAACTCCTCGTGACGTCCAGGATCTCATCCGGACTCGAACAACATTCGGGTTACTGCACATACATATTCCTATAACCCTAGCGTTATCGAACCTTAAGTGTGTAGACCCTACGGGTTCGGGAGACATGCGAACATGACCGAGGCGGCTCTCGGGCAATAACCAACAGCGGATCTGGATACCCATGTTGGCTCCCACATGCTCCACGATGATCTCATCGGATGAACCACGATGTCAAGGATTCAATTAATCCGTATACGATTCCCTTTGTCAATCGGTATTTTACTTGCCCGAGATTCGATCGTCGGTATACCAATACCTCGTTCAATCTCGTTACCGCAAGTCACTTTTCTCGCACCGTAATGCATGATCCCGTGATCAAACACTTTGATCACATTGAGCTCATTGTGATGATGCATTACCGAGAGGGCCCGGTGATACCTCTCCGTCAAGCGGAGTGACAAATCGATCTCGATCCATGTCAACCCAACAGACACTTTCGGAGATACCGTAGCATACCTTTATAGTCACCCGATTCGTTGTGACGTTTGGCACACCCAAAGCACTCCTACGGTATCCGGAGTTACACGATCTCATGGTCTAAGGAAAGGATACTTGACATTGGATAACTCTAGCAAGCGAACTATGCGATCTTATGCTATGTTTAGGATTGGGTCTTATCCATCACATCATTCTCCTAATGATGTGATCCCGTTATCGATGACATCCAATGTCCATAGTCAGGAAACCATGACTATCTGTCGATCAACGAGCTAGTCAACTAGAGGCTCACTAGGGACATGTTGTTGTCTGTTATTCACACATGTATTACGATTTCCGGTTAACACAATTATAGCACGAATAAAGACAATTATCATGAATAAGGAAATATAATAATAATGCTTTTATTATTGCCTCTAGGGCATATTTCCAACAATGGGACCCTCTTGGCAGTTCGCTTTGAATAAAACTCTTCCAGCAAGGCCCAACATTGGTTTTTCATTTGCCTAATAACAACTTAAACTTAAATAGGGGATTTTCGCCGGCCCCCTAGTATTTTTAATCAACCCCCGTTCCAATGCTCCTCTGAGTGTTGGTCCAAACTGGGCGATGTCCGGTGCCCCTTGGGCAACCAGGGTCTCAGCCAACCCGACGTCTGGCCCATCCGTTGTGCCCTGAGAACGAGATACGTGCGGCTCCTATCGGGATTTGTCGGCACAGTGGGAGGTCTTGCTGGTTTTATTTTACCATTGTCAAAATGTCTTGTGCACCGAGAACCCGAGTCTGATCGGATGTCCCGTGACGGAGGATTGTCTCCGCGGATCGTGATCTTATAATGGGCTAAGTTGGGACGCCCCTGCAGGGTTTAAACTTTCGAGAGCCATGCCCGCGGTTATGTGGCAGATGGGAGTTTTTAGTATCCGGTTGTAGAGAACTTGACACCAGATTCGAATTAAAATACCCAACCGCGTGTGTAACCGTGATGGTCTCTTTTCGAGTGGGTCGAAAAGAGAACATGGTGGTGTTATGATTGAACGCAAGTAGTTCAGGATCACTTATTGATCATTACTAGTTTGCGACCATTTGCGTAGCTTCTCATCTTATTCTTATATTTGTAAGTTAGACACCATACATGCTTAGTCGCTTGCTGCAACCTCACCACTATCCATTCCTTACCCATTAAGCTTTGCTAGTCTTGATACCCATGGTAATGGGATTGCTGAGTCCTGGTGGCTCACATATTACTACAACAACAGTTGCAGGTACATGTAATGCGATTATCATGACGTGAGAGCGATGCTTGCTTATTTTGAGTTCTTCTTCGTCGTCGTCGTTCAGGGGATAGGTTCCTGGTCGACAGCCTGGGCTGGCAGGGTGGATGTCGTTTGAGTTTCTGGTTGTGTTTCATCCGTAGTCGGATGATGCTCTGATGTATGATGTTGTTATATTCATGTGGCATTGTATGCCTTTTGTATGTATCTCCAACTATTATGTAATGGTACGATGTAATGATATGCACCTTGCAAAAGCGTCTCCAATATGCGCTTCTATCCTTGGTGGGACCTTCGAGTTCCTTTAGGATAGGGTCGCATATTGGGCGTGACAGCGCACCGGCACCTTGTGGCTGGTGCATTTCCCCTCTTGCCCATAAGGCCCATATCTTTTGCCAGGGGTGCCCGAAACCCCTTCCGATGATCCAATAAGTACCCAATACCATCCGAAACACTTCAAGTGTCCGAATACCATCGTCCTATATATATCAATCTTTACCTCTCGACCATTTCGAGACTCCTCGTCATGTTCGTGATCTCATCCGGGACTCCGAACAACATTCGGTCACCAAATCACATAACTCATATAATACTATATCGTCAACGAACGTTAAGCGTGCGGACCCTATGGGTTCGAGAACTATGTAGACATGACTGAGACACCTCTCTGATCAATAACCAATAGCGGAACTTGGATGCCCATATTGGCTCCTACATATTCTATGAAGATCTTTATCGGTCGAACCTTTTATGACAACATACATAATTCCCTTTGTCTATTGGTATGTTACTTGCCCGAGATTCGACCGTCAGTATCTCTATACCTAGTTCAACCTCGTTACTAGCAAGTCTCTTTACTCGTTCCATAATACATCACCTTGTGACCAGCTCCTTAGTCATTTGTTTGGAAGCTTATGATGTGTATTACCAAGAGGGCCCAAAGATACCTCTCCGAAACTCAGAGTGAAAAATCCTAATCTTGATCAATGTCAACTCAACGAACACCTTCAGAGATACCTGTAGAGCATCTTTATGATAACCCTGTTACGTTGTGACATTTGATAGCATATAAGGTATTCCTCTGGTATCTGGGAGTTGCATAATCTCATAGTCGAAGAAATAAGTATTTGACATGAAGAAAGCAATAGCAATGAACTAAACAATCATTATGCTAAGCTAATGGGTGGGTCTTGTCCATCACATCATTCTCCTAATGATGTGATCCCGTTATCAAATGACAACACATGTCCATGGTTAGGAATCCTTAACCATCTTTGATCAACAAGCTAGTCTAGTAGAGGCTTACTAGGGACACGGTATTTGTTTATCTATTCACACATGTATTTAAGTTTCCGATCAATACAATTCTAGCATGAATACACTAGTAGAAAAAGGACCTAATGTGAGACACATTAGTCCCCGTTCGATTTTGGCCCGGTACTAATGGTACCATTAGAGCTGGTTCGAACGGCTATGCATTAATGCCGGTTCGTTTTGAACCTTTAGTACCGGTTCGTGCCACGAACCGGTACTAAAGGGGTGGTGGCAGGCTGGCGTCAGGCTGGGGCCCCGCGATCACCTTTAGTACCGGTTCGTGGCACAAACCGGTACTAAAGGGCATACAGGTTTGTGCCACGAACCGGTACTAAAGGGTTTGACCTATTGTACTAAAGGGCAATTTTCAAACTCTACCCCCGTGTATCGCCATTTCAGTTTTGAAAATACAAAAGAAAATGATAAAAACTCAAAAATAAAATTCTTGAGATGTAGTTATATTACTACATCTACTAGTTAGGAAAATTAAAAACTTAAATTTGGACATGTTTTGCAAAAGTGTAGGGAAAATGTAAAACGGCTATAACTTTTGCATACGATGTCAGAAAAAAACGTATAATATATCAAAAAATTCAGCATGAAAATCCGCATCCGATTTTGTCTGCCTACGGCCTGTTTGCAATTTTTTAGAATCCTTAAATTCCAAAAGGTGAAAAAGATATGCTCAAATTTAAGTTTTTTTAATGTTGGTTAAATCTGGTCAAACTATGGTCAAACTACTTATTCAAGAAGTATTAATGTTACTACATACTTATTCAAGAATATTAGTGTTACTAAATAATTATTTCAATTTTTTGAATTTTGGTCAAATCTGGTCAAACTATGGTCAAACTTATTCAAGAAATATTAGTGTTACTAAATAATTACTGTTTTTTAGAATAATAGTTTCAAACTCAAACGGTGAAATGTGTGACCTAATGCTCAAGCTAAACTGCTGAGGGTTAATAGGATTTACAGCTTACATTTGTCAGGGAAACAACAAGTGCAGACTTGGAAAGTAGGGGGAGTAGAACTCCGAAGTTAAGCGTGCTCAGGCTGGGGGAGTGAGAGGATGGGTGACCGGTCGGGAAGTTAGACGATTTGGAATGAGTGAACCACACTTGAGTAGTTAAGAGGGGTGATTAGAGACTAAATCATCAAATAATTCAGAAAATTGAAAATCGAAAAAAATCAATTTTTTCCCCAAAATTCTCAAAAAATAATTTCAAAAAAAATACCTTTAGTACCGGTTGGTAACACCAACCGGTACTAAAGGTCCCCCATACCACGGCGCGAGCTCACGCCACGTGGTGGGCCTTTAGTGGCGGTTCATGTCGAACCGGTACTAAAGGGGGGGGGGGCTTTAGTCTCCACTCTTTAGTGCCGGTTGCAGAACCGACACTAAAGGCCCTTATGAACATGTATTAAAGCTCCGTTTTCTACTAGTGATAATAAACCTTTGTCATGAATAAGGAAATATAAAATAATAATTTTATTATTGCCTCTAGGGCATATTCCTTCGATCTCCCACTTGCACTAGAGTCAATAATCTAGTTCACATCGCCATGTGATTTAACACAAATAGTTCACATCGTCATGTGATTAACACCCATAGTTCACATCGCCATGTGACCAACACCCAAGGGTATACTAGAGTCAATAATCTAGTTCACATCGTCATGTGATTAACAACCATAGAGTAATGAGGTGTGATCGTTTTTTGCTTGTGAGAAGTTCAGTCAACGGGTCTGCCACATTTAGATATGTATGTATTTTGCAAATTTCTATGTCTACAATGCTTTGCATGGAGCTACTCTAGCTAATTGCTCCCACATTCAATACGTATCCAGATTGAGACTTAGAGTCATCTAGATCAATGTCAAAGCTTGCATCAATGTAACTCTTTACGACGAACTCTTTATCACCTCCATAACCGAGAAACATTTCCTTAGTCCTTTTTAAGGTAACTAAGGATAATTTTGACCGCTGTCTAGTGATCTACTCCTCGATCACTATTGTACCCCCTTGCCAAACTCATGGCAAGGTACACAGCAGGTTTGGTACACAGCATGGCATACTTTATAGAACCCATGGTTGAGGCATAGGGAATGACTTTCATTCTCTCTTTATCTTATGCTATGGTCAGGTTTTGAGTCTTTACTCAACTTCACACCTCAGAGCATCTCCAGCCGCGCCCCCAACAGGCCCTTCCCAGGCGTGTTTTCCGCGTCAGCACCGAAAAACGGCCCAGTCGCGCCCCCAGGACGCCGAATTACGTCGGCTCGGCCCGTTTTCGCGCCCGGCGATCGCAGGCCGAACCCGGCACACTGGGGGGGCGCTCGGGGGCTCCGGCGCAAGGGAAAAGCGCTCCTGGGGCCACATTGTCAGGCGAAAAGTCAAGCCACCCGTCTAGATTTGCCCCCGACCCCCGCGCTCGGCCGCCAACCCCTGCGCTCGACCGCCGATCCCAGCGCTGTCCACCGCCCACCGTAGCTAGGTAGATCATTTCCCGCCGGGAAAAAGAAGGAGTTTCACCGAGGCAGCCTCTTCGCCGCCGTCCGGGCACCTTTTCCGGTGTTCCGACCGCGCAGGGCCTGTACACCGGCGGGTTTGCGCCCACCTCGCCCGCAAGGTGTTCGGTGATTTGCCCGGCCCGACGATGGACTCGGAAGATGAGGAGGCGCTCGCGGCGTTGCTAGAGGAGGAAGCCGAAGCCGACGTCTAGGAGCAGGAGCATCTCATGGTGCTCGCCGCCCTCGCTGTCCTGCTCGCGAGCAGTGAAAAGCCGCGGCGAGGTGGCTCGGCGCCTGGGCGGGTGAAAGCAAAGAACCGGCATCGCCTGGAAGGCTACTGCATGCTCTACTCGGACTACTTCACCGACGCTCCATTGCACGGTGAGAAAAAATTTCGGCGCCATTATCGGATGAGCCGAAAGCTTTTCCTCGGGATTGTGAATTCCATCCGGGAGTTCGACAGCTACTTCAAGTGCAAGATGGATTGCACCGGCACTCTTGGGTTTACCTCAATCCAGAAGTGCACGACAGCTATGAGGATGCTTGCATACGGAGCTCCCGGTGATTCACTTGACGACTATCGGCGCATGGCCGAGTCCACCATCATTGAGTGTTTCTACAAGTTCTGCAGGGCAATGGTGGCAGAGTTTTGACCGCAGTACTTGCGAACACCCAATGCGGAAGACACTGCTCGGATCCTAGCACAGAATGCCGCAAGAGGATTTGCTGGGATGCTTGGAAGCATCGGCTAGATGCATTGGAAATGGAAGAACTGTCCATTTGCTTGGCAGGGGTTGTACAAAGGCGCCAAAGGCAGTTGTAGTGTGGTACTTGAGGCAGTGGCTACACAGGACCTCTGGATTTGGCACTCTTTCTTTGGAATGCCAGGAACTCACAATGACATCAACGTCCTGCAGTACTCCCCAGTCTTTGCCAAGCTTGTTGAAGGTCATTCTCCTCCAGTGAACTTCGAGGTCAATGGGCGGCAGTACAACAAGGGGTACTATCTAGCTGATGGCATCTATCCGAGATGGTCGACATTTGTGAAGGCCATCTTAAACCCTGTGCCAGGAGGCAAGAACGCCTGGTTTGCGATGGTTCAGGAGGCTTGCAGGAAGGATGTCGAGCGGGCATTTGGTGTGCTCCAATCTCGATTTTCTGTTGTCCGGTTCCCTGCTCAGACCTGGTCGAAAGATCAAATGTGGGAGATCATGACTTGCTGTGTCATCTTGCACAACATGATCATTGAGAACGAGCAGGAAGAGCCAGTGTTTGACACAGAACCATATTACAGGCAGGGTCCTCTTGCCCAAGTTGATCACCAGCTACCGACAACCTGGACTGACTACCTCAATATGCGTCAGGAGATCCGAGACCCATAGGTGCATCAAGAACTTCAACACGATCTGGTGGAGCTCCTATGGAGGCTCAAGGGCGAGGCCAGGGCGACGCGGGAATGACATGTGATGAAACTTGAGTTTTTATTTGTTAAACTATATAATTTGTATTGAACTATTTGTTGAACTGTTTGATTTATGTGATGAAACACGCTGAAACACGCCGAACCATGCCGAACTATGTGACGAACTAATTGATTTCTATTTGTATGCGAAAATTCACGACGAAACACGCCGAACCGCGCCGAACATGGGCCGATTCACGCTGATATCGGGCCGTTTTTGGACACAATTGGGCCAAACACTGGGCCGAAATCAGCGCCTGGGGGCGACAGCAGGGTGCCCAACCGCCCCCAGCGCCGAGTTTACCGCCAGCTCACCCCTAGGCCGCTCTTTTTCGGCGCCCTGAGGGGCCGAACGGCTGGAGATGCTCTTACAATATAGGCAAGAACTCCTTCTTTGACTGATCCATTTTAACTCCAAAATCTTGTCAAGGTATGTACTCACTAAAAGTCTTATCAAGCATCTTGATCTATCTCTATAGATCTTGATGCCCAATGTGTAAGCAGCTTCACCTAGGTCTTTCATTAAAAAATTCTTATTCAAGTATCCTTTTATGCTCTCCAGAAATTTTATATCATTTCCAATCAACAATATGTCATCCACGTATAATATCAGAAATTCTACAGAGCTCCCACTCACTTTCTTGTAAATACATGCTTCACCGTAAGTCTGTATAAAACCATATGCTTTGATCACCTCATCAAAACGTATATTCCAACTCCGAGATGCTCGCACAAGTCCATAGATGGATCGCTGGAGCTTGCACACCTTGTTAGCACCTTTAGGATCGACGAAATCTTCTGGTTGTATCCTATACAACTCTTCTTAGAGATATCCATTTAAGGAATGCAATTTTGACATCCATTTGCCAGATTTCATAAAATGTGGCAATTGCTAACATGATTCAGACGGACTTTAAGCATCGCTACGGCTGAGAAAGTCTCATCATAGTTAACCTCTTGAACTTGTCGAAAACATTTTGCGACAAGTCGAGCTTTGTAGACAATAACATTACCATCAGCGTCAGTCTTCTTCTTGAAGATCCATTTATTCTCTATGGCTTGCCGATTATCGGGCAAGTCCACCAAAGTCCACACTTTGTTCTCATATATGGATCCTATCTTAGATTTCATGGCCTCAAGGCATCTGTCAGAATCTGGGCTCATCATAGCTTCGTCATAGTTCGTAGGTTCGCCTTGGTCTAGTAACATGACTTCCAGGATAGGATTACCATACCACTTTGGTGCGGATCATGCTCTAGTCGACCTACGAAATTCCGTAGTAACTTGATCTGAAGTTTCATGATCATCATCATTAGCTTCCTCTCTAGTTGGTGTAGGCATCATGGGAACAGTTTTCTCTGATGTACTACTTTTCAATTTGAGAGAAGGTACATTTACCTCATCAAGTACTACTTTCCTCTCACTCACTTCTTTCGATAGAAACTCCTTCTCTAGAAAGGACCCATTCTCAGCGACAAAGATCTTGCCTTCGGATCTGTGATGGAAGGTGTACCCAATTTTTTCCTTAGGGTACCCTATGAAGATGCACTTCTCTGATTTGGGTTCGAGCTTACCAGGCTGAAGTCTTTTGACATAAGTCTCGCAACCCCAAACTTTAAGAAACGACAACTTAGGTTTCTTGCCAAACCATAGTTCATGCGGTGTCATGTCAACGGATTTAGACGGTGGCCTATTTAACGTGAATGAGGTTATCTCTAATGCATAACCCTTAGAAGATAGTGGTAAATCGGTAAGAGACATGATAGAATGCACCATATCTAATAAAGTACGTTTACGATGTTCGGACACACCATTACGCTGTGGCGTTCTAGGTGGCGTGAGTTGTGAAAAAAATCCACATTGTTTTAAATGAAGTCCAAACTCATAACTCAAATATTCGCTTCTACGATCAGATCGTAGAAACTATATTTTCTTGTTACAATGATTATCCACTTTACTCTGAATTTTTTTGAACTTTTCAAATGTTTCAGACTTGTGTTTCATCAAGTAGATATATATGTACTTAAATCATCAGTGAAGGTGAGAAAATAATGATACCCTCCGCATGCTTCAACTCTCATCAGGCCGCATACATCGGTATGCATTATTTTCAATAATTTATTAGCTCGCTCCATTGTTCCGAAGAACAGAGTTAGTCATCTTTTCCATGAGGCATGGTTCGCAAGTATCAAATGATTCATAATCAAGTGATTCCAAAAGTCCATCCATATGGAGTTTCTTCATGCACTTTACACCAATATGACCTAAACGACAGTGCCACGAGTATGTTGCACTATCATTATCAACATTGCATCTTTTGGCATCAATATTATGAATATGTGTATCACTACGATCGAGATTCAATAAACCATTCACATTGGGTGTATGACCATAGAAGGTTTTATTCATGTAAATAGAATAACAATTATTCTCTGAATTAAATGAATAACCGTATTGCAATAAACATGATCTTGTCATATTCATGCTCAATGCAAACACCAGGTAACATTTATTTAGGTTCAACACTAATCCCGAAGGTAGAGGGAGTGTGCGATGGTGATGGTATCAACCTTGGAATCATTTCCAACACACATCGTCACCTCGCCCTTAACTAGTCTTTGTTTATTCTGCCACTCCTATTTTGAGTTACTAATTTTAGCAACTGAACCAGTATAAAATACCCAGGAGCTACTACGAATACTAGTAAGGTACACATCAATAATATGTATATAAAATATACCTTTGTTTACTTTGCCATCCTTCTTATCCGCCAAGTATTTGGTGCAGTTCTGCTTCTAGTAACCATTCCCTTTGCAGTAGAAGCACTCAATTTCAGGCTTAGGTCCACCTTTGGGCTTCTTCACGAGAGTGAAAACTTGCTTGCAATTATTCTTGAAGTTCCCTTTCTTTTCCTTACCTTTTTCTTGAAACTTGTGGTCTTTGTTAACCATCAACACTTGATGTTCTTTCTTGATTTCTACCTTCGCCGATTTCAGCATCGCGAAAAGCTCAGGAATCGTTTTCGTCATCCCTTGCATATTATAGTTCATCACAAAGTTCTAGTAGCTTGGTTATGGTGACTAGAGAACTCTGTCAATCACTATCTTATCTGGAAGATTAACTCCCACTTGATTCAAGCGATTGTATTACCCAGTGATGTCTACTATGCAACTTTATTCTTGTAGACTTGTGTTCGGCCTCCAAGCGCAGTGTTTTGTAGGACAGTAGCAAATTTTCCTCAAGTGGATGACCTAAGGTTTATCAATCTGTGGGAGGTGTAGGATGAAGATAGTCTCTCTCGAGCAACCCTGCAATCAAATACAAGAAATCTCTTGTGTCCCCAGCACACCCAATACAATGCAAAATTGTATAGGTGCACTAGTTCGGCGTAGAGATGGTGATAAAAGTGTAGTATGGATAGTAGATATGAGTTTTTGTAGTGCAAACAATAAAAAACAGCAAGGTAGTAAATAGTAAAACGGAGCACAAACAGTATTGCAATGATGGAAAATGAGGCCTAGGGTGCATACTTTCACTAGCGCAATCTGTCAACAATGCTAACATAGTTGGATCATATGATTATCCCTCAAAGTGCAATAAAGAATCACTCCCGAGTTCCTATTAACGGAGAACAAAAAATAGAAATTGTTTGTAGGGTACGAAACCACCTCAAAGCTATTCTTTGCAATCAATATATCCTAGAGTTCGTACTAAAATAACATCAAGATATTCTTTCTGATCGATCTAATCAAGAGTTTGTACTAAAATAACACCATATGATGCATATCAACCAACTCTAATGTCACCTAGATACCCCAATGTCACCGCGAGTACCCAGGAGTTAATTATACGATATGTATCAAACAATTTCAGATTCTTAATACTCAATCCACACAAAGAACTACAAGGAGACCCCAAAGTTTCTATCGGAGAAAAGGTAATACAAATGTGCATCAACCCCTATGCATAGATTACCCCAAAGTCACCTCGGGAATCCGCAAGTTGAGTGCCATAACATATATCAACTGAATCAAAATAATACGTGATGTTTGCTAGAACTACATCGGTATTTCCCCAAAGAGGAAGGGATGATGAAGTATAGCGACGGTAGGTATTTCCCTCAGTGATGAGACCAAGGTTATCGAACCAATAGGAGAACCTCCTCACACCACGTAAACATCACCTGCACACATATAAGAAATACTTGCAACCCGACGTGTTAAAGGGGTTGTCAATCCCTTCCGGGTACGGCGCCTCAAGTAGGCAAATAACATGAGGTAAAAAATGGTAGATATGATAAATAGATCGCGGAAAAAATAAATTGCAGCAAGGTATTTTTGTATTTTTGGTTTAATAGATCTGAAAATAAATGCAAGAGAAAATAGATCGCAAAGGAAAATATGATGAAAAGACACCTGGGGGGCGTAGGTTTCACTAGTGGCTTCTGTCGAGAAAAAAATAGCAAACGGTGGGAAAACAGTTACTGTTGGGCAATTCATAGAACTTCAAATAATCATGACGATATCCAGGCAATGATCATTATATAGGCATCACGTCCAAGATTAGTAGACCGACTCCTGCCTGCATCTACTACTATTACTCCACACATCTACCGCTATCCAGCATGCATCTAGTGTATTAAGTTCATGAGAAAACGGCGTAATGCAATAAGAACGATGACATGATGTAGACATCCGTTTATATATTGTGGAAGATATAGATCTCATCCTGTTATCCTTAGTGGCAACAATACATACGTATCGGTTCCCCTTCTGTCACTTGGATCAAGCACCGTAAGATCGAACCCACTACAAAGCACCTCTTCCCATTGCAAGATAAATAGATCAAGTTGACCCAAAAAACCCAAATATCGAAGAAGAAATACGAGGCTATAAGCAATCATGCATATAAGGGATCAAAGAAGACTCAAAAATAAATTTCATGGATAAAAACATAGATCTGATCATAAACTCAAAGTTCATTGGATCCCAACAAACACACCGCCAAAAGACTTACATCATATGGATCTCCAAGAGACCATTGTATGATAATCAAGAGAGAGAGGAAGCCATCTAGCTACTAACTACAGACCCGTAGGTCTACAACGAACTAATCACGCATCATAGGAGAGGCACCAATGGAAGTGGTGAACCCCTCCATGATGGTGTATAGACAGGATCTGGTGGTTCGGGACTCTGCGGTGGCTGGATTAAAATTTCGTCGACTTCCCTAGGGTTTCTAGAATTTTGTGGTATTTATAGAGCAAAGAGGCGGTTCGGGGGGCACCCGAGGTGGGCACAACCCCCCAGGGCGCGCCTGGGCCTCCTTGCACGCCCTGGTTGGTGCTGCTCCCCTCGAGCAGCCCCTCAGGTGCTTCCTTGGCCCATTGGCTTTCTTCTAGCCCAAAACAATTCCTCCAGGAGTTGCGTTGTGTTTGGACTCCGTTTGATATTGATTTCCTGCGATGAAAAACATGCAGAAAACAACAACTAGCACTGGGCACTATGTCAGTAGGTTAGTACCAAAAAAATGATATAAAATGATTGTAAGATATCATGACCAAGGGCTTGCCTACGACGTCATTCGAGGAGTTTCGGTCCAGTCCTTGCATCAGCAATGGCGCCGCTTCGACTGCGGGGGGAAGGGGGGGGGGGGTTGAGTATATGTGCTATGTGCATATTGTGCATTGGGCCCGCCTCCTAGTTACTGAAGGAAATATGCCCTAGAGGCAATAATAAAGTTATTATTTATTTCCTCATATCATGATAAATGTTTATTATTTATGCTATAATTATATTAACCGGAAACATGATACATGTGTGAATACATAGACAAACTTAATGTCACTAGTATGCCTCTACTTGACTAGCTCATTAATCAAAGATGGTTATGTTTCCTAACCATAGACATGTGTTGTCATTTGATTAACGGGATCACATCATTAGGAGAATGCTGTGATTTACTTGACCCATTCCGTTAGCTTAGCACTTGATCGTTTAGTATGTTGCTATTGCTTTCTTCATGACTTATACAAGTTCCTATAACTATGAGATTATGCAACTCCGTCTTCCGGAGGAACACTTTGTGTGCTACCAAGCGTCAGCGTGAATCGGGTGATTATAAAGGAGCTCTACAGGTGTATCCAAAGGTACATGTTGAGTTGGCGTATTTCGAGATTAGGTTTTGTCACTCCGATTGTCGGAGAGGTATCTCTGGGCCCTCTCAATAATGCACATCACTATAAGCCTTGCAAGCAATAGCTAATGAGTTAGTTACGGAATGATGCATTACGTAACGAGTAAAGAGACTTACCGGTAACGAGATTGAACTAGGTATTGGATACCGACGATCGAATCTCGGGCAAGTAACATACCGATGACAAAGGGAACAACGTATGTCGTTATGCGGTTTGACCGATAAAGATCTTCGTAGCATATGTAGGAGCCAATATGAGCATCCAGGTTCCGCTATTGGTTATTGACCGAAAACAGTTCTAGGTCATGTCTACATAGTTCTCGAACCCGTAGGGTCCGCAATCTTAAGGTTTCGATGACAGTTATATTATGAGTTTATGAGTTTTGATGTACCGAAGTTTGTTCGGAGTCCCGGATGAGATTACGGACATGACGAGGAGTCTCGAAATGGTCGAGACATGAAGATTGATATATTGAAAGCCTATATTTGGATATCGGAAGTGTTCCGGGTGAAATCGGGATTTTACCGGAGTACCGGGAGGTTACGAGAACCCCCCGAGGGTTTAATGGGCCTACATGGGCCCTAGTGGAGTGGAGGCAAGGGCTCGGCCGCGCGCCCCTCCCCCGTAGTCCGAATAGGACAAGGAGAGGGGGGCGGCGCCCCCCTTTCCTTCCTCTCTCCCTCCTCCTTCCCCCCTTCTCCTATTCCAACTAGGAAAGAAGGGAGTCCTACTCCTGGTGGGAGTAGGACTCCCCTTGGCGCGCCCCTCCTTGGCCGGCTGCCCCCTCCCCCTTGGCTCCTTTATATACGGGGGCAGGGGGGCACCTCTAGACACAACAATTTATCTCTTGATCTCTTAGCCGTGTGCGGTGCCCCCCTCCACCATAGTCCTCGATAATATTGTAGCGATGCTTAGGCGAAGCCCTGCGACGGTAGAACATCAAGATCGTCACCACGCTGTCGTCTTGTGGAACTCTTCCCGACATTCTGCTGGATCGAGTCCGGGATCGTCATCGAGCTGAGCGTGTGCTAGAACTCGGAGGTGCCGTAGTTTGATTGCTTGATCGGTCGGGCCATGAAGGCGTCGACTACATCAACGCGTTGTTCGCGCTTCGCTTTCGGTCTCACGAGGGTGCGTGGACAACACTCTCCCCCCTCGTTGCTATGCATCACCATGATCTTGCGTGTGCGTAGGAATTTTTTTGAAACTACTACGTTTCCCAACAGTAGCATCCAAGCCAGGTTTTATGCGTAGATGTTATATGCACGAGTAGAACACAAGTGAGTTGTGGGCGATACAGGTCATACTGCTTACCAGCATGTCATACTTTGGTTCGGCGGTATTGTTGGATGAAGCGGCCCGGACCGACATTACGCGTACGCTTATGCGAGACTGGTTCTACCGACGTGCTTTGCACACAGGTGGCTGGCGGGTGTCTGTTTCTCCAACTTTAGTTGAACCGAGTGTGGTTACGCCCGGTCCTTGCGAAGGTTAAAACAACACTAATTTGACGAACTATCGTTGTGGTTTTGATGCGTAGGTAAGAACGGTTCTTGCTCAGCCCGTAGCAGCCATGTAAAATTTGCAACAACAAAGTAGAGCACGTCTAACTTGTTTTTGCAGGGCATGTTGTGATGTGATATGGTCAAGACGTGATGCTATATTTTATTGTATGAGATGATCATGTTTTGTAACCGAGTTATCGACAACTGGCAGGAGCCATATGGTTTTCGCTTTATTGTATGAAATGCAAACGCCCTGTAATTGCTTTACTTTATCACTAAGCGGTAGCGATAGTCGTAGAAGCAATAGATGGCGTAACGACAACGATGCTACGATGAAGATCAAGGTGTCGTGCCGGTGACGATGGTGATCACGACGGTGCTTCGGAGATGGAGATCACAAAGCACAAGATAATGATGGCCATATCATATCACTTATATTGATTGCATGTGATGTTTATCCTTTATGCATCTTATCTTGCTTTGATTGACGGTAGCATTTTAAGATGATCTCTCACTAAATTATTAAGAAGTGTTCTCCCTGAGTATGCACCGTTGCGAAAGTTCTTCATGCTGAGACACCACGTGATGATCGGGTGTGATAGGCTCTACGTTCAAATACAACGGGTGTAAAACAGTTGCACACGCGGAATACTCAGGTTAAACTTGACGAGCCTAGCATATACAGATATGGCCTCGGAACACGGAGACCGAAAGGTCGAACATGAATCATATAGTAGACATGATCAACATAGTGATGTTCACCATTGAAACTACTCCATCTCACGTGATGATCGAACATGGTTTAGTTGATTTGGATCACATGATCACTTAGATGACTAGAGAGATGTCTGTCTAAGTGGGAGTTCTTAAGTAATATGATTAACTTAACTTAAATTTATCATGAACTTAGTACCTGATAGTATTTTGCTTGTCTATGTTTGTTGTAGATAGATGGCTCATGCTGTTGTTCCGTTGAATTTTAATGCGTTCCTTGAGAAAGCTAAGTTGAAAGATGATGGTAGCAATTACACGGACTGGGTCCGTAACTTGAGGATTATCCTCATTGCTGCACAGAAGAATTACTTCCTGGAAGCACCGCTGGGTGCCAGGCCAGCTGCAGATGCAACTGACGACGTTAAGAACGTCTGGCAGAGCAAAGCTGATGACTACTCGATAGTTCAGTGTGCCATGCTTTACGGCTTGGAACCGGGTCTTCAACGACGTTTTGAACGTCATGGAGCATATGAGATGTTCCAGGAGTTGAAGTTAATATTTCAAGCAAATGCCCGGATTGAGAGATATGAAGTCTCCAATAAGTTTTATAGCTGTAAAATGGAGGAGAATAGTTCCGTCAGTGAACATATACTCAAAATGTCTGGGTATAATAATCACTTGATTCAACTGGGAGTTAATCTTCCTGATGATAGTGTCATTGATAGAATTCTTCAATCACTGCCACCAAGCTACAAGAGCTTCGTGATGAACTATAATATGCAAGGGATGGACAAGACTATTCCCGAGCTCTTCGCAATGCTAAAAGCTGCAGAGGTAGAAATCAAGAAGGAGCATCAAGTGTTGATGGTCAATAAGACCACCAGTTTCAAGAAAAAGGGCAAAGGGAAGAAGAAGGAACTTCAAGAAGAACAGCAAACAAGTTGCTGCTCAAGAGAAGAAACCCAAGTCCGGACCTAAGCACGAGGCTGAGTGCTTCTCTGCAAGCAAACTGGACACCGAAGCGGAACTGCCCCAAGTATTTGGCGGATAAGAAGGATGGCAAAGTGAACAAAGGTATATGTGATATACATGTTATTGATGTGTACCTTACTAATGCTCGCATAGCACCTGGGTATTTGATACTGGTTCTGTTGCTAATATTTGCAACTCGTAACAGGGACTACGGATTAAGCGAAGATTGGCTAAGGACGAGGTGACGATGCGCGTGGGAAATGGTTCCAAAGTCGATGTGATCGCGGTCGGCATGCTACCTCTACATATACCATCGGGATTAGTTTTAGACCTGAATAATTGTTATTTGGTGCCAGCGTTGAGCATGAACATTATATCTGGATCTTGTTTGATGTGAGACGGTTATTCATTTAAATCAGAGAATAATGGTTGTTCTATTTATATGAGTAATATCTTTTATGGTCATGCACTCTTGAAGAGTGGTCTATTTTTATTAAATCTCGATAGTAGTGATACACATATTCATAATGTTGAAGCCAAAAGATGCAGAGTTGATAATGATAGTGCAACTTATTTGTGGCACTTCCGTTTGGGTCATATTGGTGTAAAGCGCATGAAGAAACTCCATACTGATGAACTTCTGGAATCACTTGATTATGAATCACTTGGTACTTGCGAACCGTGCCTCATGGGCAAGATGACTAAAACGCCGTTCTCCGGAACTATGGAGCGAGCAACTGATTTGTTAGAAATCATACATACTGATGTATGTGGTCCAATGAATATTGAGGCTCGCAGCGGGTACCGTTATTTTCTCACCTTCACAGATGATTTGAGCAGATATGGGTATATCTACTTGATGAAACACAAGTCTGAAACATTTGAAAAGTTCAAAGAATTTCAGAGTGAAGTGGAAAATCATCGTAACAAGAAAATAAATTTTCTACGATCTGATCGTGGAGGAGAATATTGGAGTTACGAGTTTGGTTTACATTTGAAGCATTGCGGAATAGTTTCGCAACTCACGTCACCCAGAACACCACAACGAAATGGTGTGTCCAAACGTCGTAGTCGTACTTTACTAGATATGGTGCGATCTATGATGTCTCTTACTGATTTACTGCTATCGTTTTGGGGTTATGCTTTAGAGACGGCCGTATTCACGTTAAATAGGGCACCATCAAAATCCGTTGAGACGACGCCTTATGAACTGTGGTTTGGCAAGAAACCAAAGTTGTCATTTCTTAAAGTTTGGGGCTGCGATGCTTATGTGAAGAAACTTCAACCAGATAAGCTCGAACCCAAATCGGAGAAATGTGTCTTCATAGGATACCCAAAAGAGACTATTGGGTACACCTTCTATCACAGATCTGAGGGCAAGATTTTTGTTGCTAAATTCGGATCCTTTCTAGAGAAGGAGTTTCTCTCGAAAGAAGTGAGTGGGAGGAAAGTAGAACTTGATGAGGTAATTGTACCTGCTCCCTTATTGGAAATTAGTTCATCACAAGAACCGGTTCCTGTGACAACTACACCAATCAGCGAGGAAGCTAATGATATTGATCATGAAACTTCAGATCAAGTTACTACCGAACCTCGTAGGTCTACCAGAGTAAGATCCGCACTAGAGTGGTACGGTAATCCTATTCTGGAAGTCATGTTATTTGACCATGGTGAACCTACGAACTACGAGGAAGCGATGATGAGCCCAGATTCCGCAAAATGGCTTGAGGCCATGAAATCTGAGATGGGATCCATGTATGAGAACAAAGTATGGATTTTGGTTGACTTGCCCGATGATCGGCAAGCCATCGAGAATAAATGGATCTTCGAGAAGAAGACTGACGCTGATGGTAATGTAACTGTCTACAAAGCTCGACTTGTTGCGAAAGGTTTTCGACAAGTTGGGGTTGACTACGATGAGACTTTCTCACCCGTAGCGATGCTTAAGTCTGTCCGAATCATGTTAGTAATTGCCGCATTTATGATTATGAAATTTGGCAAATGGATGTCAAAACTGCATTCCTGAATGGATTTCTGGAAGAAGAGTTGTATATGATGCAGCGGAAGGTTTTGTCGATCCAAAAGGTGCTAACAAAGTGTGCAAGCTCCAGCGATCCATTTATGGACTGGTGCAAGCATCTCGGAGTTGGAATAAGCGCTTTGATAGTGTGATCAAAGCATATGGTTTTATCTGAGACTTTTGGAGAAGCTTTGTATTTACAAGAAAGTGAGTGGGAGCTCAGTAGCATTTCTCATATTATATGTAGATGACATATTGTTAATTGGAAATGATATAGAATTTCTGGATAGCATAAAGGGATACTTGAATAAAAGTTTTTCAATGAAAGACCTCGGTGAAGCTGCTTACATATTGGGCATCAAGATCTATAGAGATAGATCAAGACGCTTAATTGGACTTTCACAAAGCACATACCTTGATAAAGTTTTGAAGAAGTTCAAAATGGACCAGGCAAAGAAAGGGTTCTTGCCTGTATTACAAGGTGTGAAGTTGAGTCAGACTCAATGCCCGACCACAGCAGAAGATAGAGAGAAAAATGAAAGATGTTCCCTATGCTTCAGCCATAGGCTCTATCATGTATGCAATGTTGTGTACCGGATCTGATGTATGCTTAGCAATAAGGTTGACAGGGAGGTACCAAAGTAATCTAGGAGTGGATCACTGGACAGCGGTCAAGAATATCCTGAAATACCTGAAAAGGACTATGGATATGTTTCTCATTTATGGACGCGGCAAAGAGCTAGTCGTAAATGGTTACGTTGATGCAAGCTTTGACACTAATCCGGACGATTCTAAATCGCAAACCGGATACGTGTTTATATTGAACGGTGGAGCTATCAGTTGGTGCAGTTCTAAACAAAGCGTCATGGCGGGATCTACATGCGAAGCGGAGTACAAAACTGCTTCGGAAGCAGCAAATGAAGGAGTCTGGATGAAAGAGTTCATTTCCGATCTAGGTGTCATACCTAGTGCATCGGGACCAATGAAGATCTTCTGTGCCAATCTTGGTGCGATTGCCTTGGCAAAGGAATCCAGATTTCACAAGAGGACCAAGCACATCAAGAGACGCTTCAATTCCATCCGGGACCAAGTCCAGGTGGGGGACATAGAGATTTGCAAGATACATACGGATCTGAATATTGCAGACCCGTTGACTAAGCCTCTTCCACGAGCAAAACATGATCAGCACCAAGACTCCATGGGTGTTAGAATCATTACTGTGTAATCTAGATTATTGACTATAGTGCAAGTGGGAGACTGAAGAAAATATGCCCTAGAGGCAATAATAAAGTTATTATTTATTTCCTCATATCATGATAAATGTCTATTATTCATGCTATAATTGTATTAACCGGAAACATGATACATGTGTGAATACATAGACAAACTTAATGTCACTAGTATGCCTCTACTTGACTAGCTCATTAATCAAAGATGGTTATGTTTCCTAACCATAGACATGTGTTGTCATTTGATTAATGGGATCACATCATTAGGAGAATGATGTGATTGACTTACCCATTCCGTTAGCTTAGCACTTGATCGTTTAGTATGTTGCTATTGCTTTCTTCATGACTTATACAAGTTCCTATAACTATGAGATTATGCAACTCCCGTTTTCCAGACGAACATTTTGTGTGCTACCAAACGTCACAACGTAACTGGGTGATTATAAAGGAGCTCTACAGGTGTATCCAAAGGTACATGTTGAGTTGGCGTATTTTGAGATTAGGTTTTGTCACTCGGTATCTCTGGGCCCTCTCGGTAATGCACATCACTATAAGCCTTGCAAGCAATAGCTAATGAGTTAGTTACGGAATGATGCATTACGTAACGAGTAAAGAGACTTACCGGTAACGAGATTGAACTAGGTATTGGATACCGACGATCGAATCTCGGTCAAGTAACATACCGATGACAAAGGGAACAACGTATGTTGTTATGCGGTTTGACCGATAAAGATCTTCGTAGAATATGTAGGAGCCAATATGAGCATCCAGGTTCCGCTATTGGTTATTGACCGAAAACAGTTCTAGGTCATGTCTACATAGTTCTCGAACCCGTAGGGTCCGCAATCTTAAGGTTTCGATGACAGTTATATTATGAGTTTATGAGTTTTGATGTACCGAAGTTTGTTCGGAGTCCCGGATGAGATTACGGACATGATGAGGAGTCTCGAAATGGTCGAGACATGAAGATTGATATATTGAAAGCCTATATTTGGATATCGAAAGTGTTCCGGGTGAAATCGGATTTTACTGGAGTACCGGGAGGTTACCGGAACCCCCCGGGGGTTTAATGGGCCTACATGGGCCCTAGTGGAGAGGAGGAGAGGAGGCAAGGGCTGGGCCGCGCCCCCCTCCCCCCTAGTCCGAATAGGACAAGGAGAGGGGGCGGCGCCCCCCTTTCCTTCCTCTCTCCCTCCTCCTTCCCCCCTTCTCCTATTCCAACTAGGAAAGAAGGGAGTCCTACTCCCGGTGGGAGTAGGACTCCCCTTGGCACGCCCCTCCTTGGCCGGCCGCCCCCTCCCCCTTGGCTCTTTTATATACGGGGGCAGGGGGCACCTCTAGACACAACAATTGATCTCTTGATCTCTTAGCCGTGTGCAGTGCCCCCCTCCACCATAGTCCTCGATAATATTGTAGCGGTGCTTAGGCGAAGCCCTACGACGGTAGAACATCAAGATCGTCACCACGCCGTCGTGCTGACGAAACTCTTCCCCGAGATTCTGCTGGATCAGAGTCCGGGGTTCGTCATCGAGCTGAACGTGTGCTAGAACTCGGAGGTGCCGTAGTTTCGGTGCATGATCGGTCGGGCCGTGAAGACGTACGACCACATCAACCGCGTTGTTCTAAACGCTTCCGCTTTCGGTCTATGAGGATACGTGGACAACACTCTCCCCCCTCCTTGCTATGCATCACCATGATCTTGCGTGTGCGTAGGAAACTTTTTGAAATTACTACGTTTCCCAACAGTTACATGTATAGTCGAGGTCGTGGTCCACCGTTGTACATCATATACACATGCTATTACACCTGATCAATGCATTGTGCAATTCCATCATCCTACACAGAGAGCCTGCACTTGAGTACGCTATAGTAGCAAAAATAGAATGATCTGCAGTGTGGAAAATATCAGGCCCTAAATTTACCACCTTAATTAATTAGAAATAGAAAAAACAAGCAATAAACTTTCACTTTTCTTTTCTCCTCTAGAAGAAATGCCCTTCTCCTCCCGTCGGCGCCGCCACTGGTCCGCTCCATCTCCGATGGCCTCTAGGCCATGGAGGTGCGGAGGATCTCAGCCCCCCGCCGGCGGGAGGGACCCTGTTCTCGTTCTTGTTACATTCAGCGTCTTGGTTGGGGTTGTGTGGCGGCAGTGATGTCCCTTAGCAAGAATAATGTCTCCCATGTTCTATCCCCGTCCCGATGGTGCGTCTAGCATCGTCGGAGGGCGTGTGGAGGTTTGTCTCCATCAGATCTCACGAGATTCGGTTGGTGCTGGTATTTGGTGGATCTATTTGGATCCGGTCATCGTTCCTCTTTGTTTGGGTATTTACATGTTTGACCCTTCTGATCTCCGATTTTCGATGGTTGCTATGCTGGTGCGCTGGTCCTATGGGGCCTTAGCACGACGACTTCCTGACTGTCTACTACAATAAGGTTTGCCCGGCTCCGGTGATGGATGGGTGATGACGGCGGCGTGTCTTCGGCTCGCTCCAGTGCTCGTCATCGTTTGGTGGTCCACGAACATGGTTGTAATTTTTATTACCTCTGTTGTTCTTTGTACTGCTATAATTCAAGATGAATAGACTAGAAGTGTTTCGCAAAATAAAACTTTCACTTTTAAATATAACTTGCGTGTACCGATCAATTACATATTTTATCACTTTAACTTGATTTACCCCTTTTTTTTTGTTTCCTTTTGTTTTTTGATTGGTTTTCTTATTTATTCTCCTGTTTTTGTTTTTATTTTTATCGTTTTGGTTTGTCTTTTATTCATTTCATTGTTTTCATCGGTTTTTCTTTTTACTTGGTTTTCAAAGTTTTTTGTACTTTGTTTCTTCATTATTTTGCCTTTTTCCAGAATTTCTAGCATTTGTTTCTACAGTTTTCTTTTCCTTTTTCTTTTTTCTCTTTGGTTTATTTTTTCTTTTTGAATTTCCATTGTTTTGGTTTCCTTTGGTTCTTTTGATGTCAATTCTACTTTTTCTATAAGTCAACAACAGTTTTGAATACACATTTAACATTTTCCAAGACAAACTTAACATTTTTAATACATGGTCAATATTTTTCTATACACATTTTAAACATTTTTGAAAGCTTAATTAACATGTTTCAGATACAAATTAATTTTTTCAAATACATGGTCATTTTCTATACACACTTTTAAACATTTTCGAATGCTTCATTAACATTTTTCAAATATCGATTAAGATTTTATAATACATGGTCAACATTTTTCTGCGAACATTTAATATTTTCAAAATATTTGATTTACATCTTAAAATGAAATATTATATTTTCAAACACATGATCAAATTTTTTCTAAACATATTTAACATTTTTCAAATGCTTGTTGAATATTTTTCAAATAAATGTTCAACATTGTTTTCAAATCCTTGATTAACATTTTCACATAGATGATCAACATTTTCCCTCATTTTATAATACCGGGTCAGAAAATTTTCTATAAAATTTAACATTTTCGCATGGTTTATTAACATTTCCCAAAATGTTTGTTCAAAAAAGTTCAAATGTTTGATTAATATTTCTTAAATTTAACATTTTCATCATTTTTATTACATGGTCAATATTATTTCTATACACATTTACCATTTTTCAAATGTAATTATCATATTTAAAGTACTTTTTCACCATGTTTTCAAATGCTTATTACAAATATTATATATATGATTATTTTTTTAACATTTTTAATGAATGGTCAACATTTTTCAATACACATTTAACATTACCGAATGCCAGATTAACATTTTTCAAAAAAGTTCAATATTTTTCAAATATTTGATTAATAATTTTTAGTTCATAATAAATTTTTCATACGCATTTGATATTTCTTATACATTATTCTTATATGTGATAAACATTTTTCTATGCACATTTAACCTTTTTTTCAAATGCTTGATGAATAGGTTTGAAATGTTTAACGTAGGATGATTTTTGTAGTATATTTATTCAGAATATTTGGAGTATGAATAAAAGTAAAAGAAGAAAGCAAAAAAACAAAAAAGAACAAAACATGAGAAAAAACAAAACAATAACACGAGAAAAACAAAACAAAAAATGAGGCTGTTGTTTCCGCGCGCATGGGCCGGCCCAACTTCCGCCTTCTTTCAGAGAGGCTTCTTATCGTCTCACTGAATGCGAGATATAGGGGCGCCCGCTTATTAGCGCCAAATCCTATAAACGAAAATGTGTACTGGGCGCATACACCCACGACTAAACGGCCCTTCGCACTTAGGTCTTTATGTGCGAACCAACCTGTGTTGGATGGCTAGGAGGACAGTGGTATTCCCAACCCATCAGGGTTCAAATCCTGGTGCTCGCATTTTGCTGAATTTATTTCAGGATTTCTGGCGATGCGTGTTCAGTGGGAGGAGACATTCCCGTCAAATCACTAATGATATGCCGGCTCAGTCTCTCACCCAGGAGACCCAGTTCGACCCTAGAATCTAGACTTTTTGCTCCCCTTTTCTCTATTAGATAAGATGCCTGATTGGGCCAGCCCAACGCGGCCTACAACACTTATTTTTTCTTACTTTTTTCACTTCTTTTACATTCGCTTTGCATTTTCTTCTTTTGACTTTATTTCAAAATACGATAAATATCTTAATTATAAAAATCACTTATATGCGGACTTTGAAAGAATGTTAATCATGCATTAAACAAATGTCAAGCTTGTATAAAAAATGTTTTCATTATATACAAACAAGGACAGTGTGTATAGAAAAATAATAATATATTTTTCATTCTTTAGTAAATGTTAATCGTACATTTAAAAAAATTAAATGTGCATAGAAAATGTTTATGACGTATATATAATTTTTTATACAAAAACATATACAATGTGTATGGAACAAAGTAGACATAAAAATTATAAGTTTTCAAAAATATTATCATGTATCATGTTGTTAAGCGTGTATGTAAAAATGTTCCTGATGTATACAAAAAGTAGAACGTGTATAAAAGTAGTAGACATAAAAAATAAATAGGTTTTGGAAAATGTTAACCATGAAATTGGAATGTATTAAGCGTGTATATAAAAATGTTTCTGATGTAGAAAAAATGTACAATGTTGCTGATACAAGCTTTACGTAAACCAATGGCCTGACTTTAATTTTCATATTATTTTAAATTGTTTCCATAATTTTTTTCTTAAGAATAATGATGTTGATATGCAACCTTGAACATTTGGTATGCATGCCCTTACAAATTGATTGTTTTCGATGGAGTTGTCTAATATGTTCGCGACCAAATTAATACTTGACTTGGATTACAAAAAAACACATATATCAAGGAGGCAAAAATAATGCTCTTTTGCAAATGCTATTTTCATCGTAATGCAAATATTTGTTGGGCACCACCGAGGAGGAACGACAACAAATGCGTAAAGAGATACTTGCAACTAGATTCCGAGGTGGGCTCAGCTTGGGCCTGCTTTCTTTGTTTCTTCAGAGTTCATACTCTGTCAGCAGACAACTCTAGAGCGCCTAGACTGTCTTGCTCTTGTCCCCCTTACTTCTTATTAAAGAACGGCCTATGGCCCGTCGAGATACTTGCAACAAGATAGATATTTATATTGCCTAAATTAGAAACACCTTGAATACACTTCAAAAATCATCACGTCTTTATGTTTTTGCGCAACATCACTTATCATTTTGTTTTTCATGTGACATCGTTCACGATTTCAAGAGATTTATTGATGTCTCGAGAGTGTGTATGAGAGGTGATTTTTTCGCTCCCGTTGTAACGCACGGGCATGTTTGCTAGTAATTTATAAGATTTTTAAAATACATGGACCTTTTTTTAAGTCATTAATATTTTCCAAATTCAAGACCATTTTTTGTATTCTTGATCATTCATCAAATTCATGAACCTTTTTTAAAATTTACAAAGTTTTTTAAATCTGTATACTTTTTAAAAGTCGTCACCTTTTTTTAAACTCATGAATAGTTTTCCAAATTTTTGCTTTTTAAAATTTTATGAACTTTTTCACAAAGCAAACAGTCAACGGAGGAAGAACCAAAGAACAAGCGATCAGAGAGCTCTTTTTTTAGGGGTGAGCAACTCGAGAGCTGAACGAGGGACATGGCCGGTCTTGAGATTTTAGGGGCCCCTTAATGTAACGTCATTACAATGAAAATATACACAAATTATCATGAACATCATGCATCCATGTCTATCATTAAATGCATCATGAATTTAATTTTCATATTCTATAACTTTAGTATTATAGATGTTGATATTTTTGATATAAATATGGTCAACTTTACGAAGTTTTTCTTCAAACAAACCTTATTTTTTTCGATAAAGGGCGTTTTTATTAACTCATAATGCAGCATCAAGTAGATACAAAACATAATGAGCGACACCCGGCCTCTGCATAGCTAAGATACACACAGCCTTAACGAAGAGTCTAGCAAAATATGTATTAAAAAAACGACAAGTTGACAACAGTAAAGCCATATGAGTCCAAAACTATGCCAATGTCGACGGGGGAGGTGGATCGATCCGGAGATTATGTTGCCACCCATGTTGGGTAAAAACCTCCCTGGCCACCCGCTCCAACCGCATACACACCGCCTTGAACAGCGATTGATACTCCGTTAAGCTGTAGCGTAGACCACATCTGAAGCCGGTCGTATAACGGTAAATAACCTGCATAGAAGAAGAGGTTTTGCCATTAAAAACACAATCGTTTCTACATAGCCAAAGCGACCATAATAAAGCGAGACGCTCCCACCCGTATTAGCGTGCTAAAAGTATTTGGTATTCCATCGAGCGGTGACCATATACATTGGCAACACTTGTTGGTGGATACAAATTGAGCGCTATTTGGATGATCGAGGCATCTCGGCCGCTTCAACAGGCCCCAGCCACTTTTTTGGCGCCGCGCCAAAAACGGCCGATCGCGCCCAGGGACGCGAAAATCGCGGTTCGGACCTTTTTCCGCCCGCGGTCACAGGCGAACCCGCACGCTGGGAGCTGTTGGGGGCTCGGCGCTAGGGAAAAGCACGCTGGCCCACACCGCAGGGGAAAAGTCAAGGTTTTCTTCCCCGACTTGCCTCGCACCCGGCGCCCTCGGCCACCACTAGCCATATCCGGCGGCGGCCGCCGGCGTACTCGCTAGATAGCCATTCCCGCGGAAAATAGCGCCGCGCAGCAGCCCTCCCGCGCAGCGGTGGCGTTTCCGCCGCCGTTTCGATCGCGGGCGCGGTTTAACGGCGGTACCGCCCACCGAGCGCAAGGTGTTGGCGTTTTGATTTGTCTCGGCGATGGACTCGGATGAGGAGGAAGAGCTCGCCGCCCGCTTTGGAGGAAGCCGCGGCCGGCGTCCGTGAAGAAGAGCATCGATGGTGCTCGCCGCCCTCGCCAGTTCTTGGCGAGCAATGAAAAGCAGCGTCGAGGTGGCTCGGCGCGGGCGGTGAAAGCAAAGAACCGGCATCGTCGCAAGGCTCTGCATGCTCTCTCGACTACTTCGCCGATGCTCCACTTCATGGCGAAGAACATTTCAGCGCCGTTATCGGATGAGCAAAGCTCTTCCTCGAGATTGTGAATTCCATCCGGAGTTCGACAACTACTTCAAGTGCAAGATGGATTGCTTTGGCGCTCTTGGATTCACCTCCATCCGAAGTGCACGACAGCGATGAGGATGCTTGCATATGGAGCTCCCAATGATTCACTCGACGACTATGGGCGCATGGCTGAGTCCACCAGCATAGAGTGTTTCTACAAGTTCTGTCGGGCAATGGTGGCAGTGTTCGGGCCACAATACTTGAGAACACCCAATGCGAAGACACCGCCGGATCCTAGCCGAGAATGCAGCAAGAGGATTTCACAGGATTCTTGGAAGCATCGATCGCATGCATTGAAATGGAAGAACTGCCCATTTGGTTGGCGAGGGATGTACAAAGGCACCAAAGGCGGTTGCAGTGTGGTGCTTGAGGCGGTAGTCACACAGGACCTCTGGATTTGGCACTCCTTCTTTGGTATGCTAGGAACTCACAATGACATCAACGTCTTTGCAGTGCTCTCCTGTTTTTGCCAAGCTCGTTGAGGGCCATTCTCCTCCGGTGAACTTCGAGATCAATGGGCACCAATACAACAAGGGTACTATCTAGCCGGCGGCATCTATCCGAGATGGTCGACATTTGTGAAGATGATCTCAAACCACGTGGCAGGAGGCAAAACGCCTGGTTTGCGAAGCTTCGGGAGGCTTGCGGGAAGGATGTCGGCGGGCATTTGGTGTGCTCCAATCTCGATTCATTGTTGTTCGGTACCCGCTCGAGACCTGGTCGAAAGATCAAATGTGGGAGATCATGACTTGCCGTGTCATCTTGCACAACATGATCATCGAGAGCGAGCAAGAAGACCAGTGTTTGACATGAACCATACTACTGAGCAGGGTCCTCTAGCGAAGTTGATCACCAGCTACCGGCAACTTGGACTGCCTATCTCGGTATCGTCGGGAGATCCGAGACCCAGGTGCATCATCAACTGCAGAAAGATCTGATTGAGCACCTATGGAGGCTCAAGGGGACGCCAGCGTGATGAAATCTGAGTTTTATTTGTTGAACTATATAATTTGTATTGAACTATTTGTTGTTGTAGTATTTTGTTGAAGTATTTGATTTTTCTGTGATGAAATATGTGATAAGGAATAATTGTGTTGATAATTGAACGCCGAGACACGGCGAAACCACGCCGAATATGGGCCTATTCTCGCCCATATGGGCCGTTTATTCGCCGAAATTGGGCTGCAAAGTGGGCCAATTTCGGCGCCTGGGGGCGACGACTGGGCGCAAAACCGCCCCCAGCGCCGAGTGTATCACCGGCTCGCCCCCAGGGGGCGATTTATATGCGTCCTGGGGGGGCCAACGGCTGGAGATGCCCTGACCATATAGAATGTGCGAACTTGCATTGAAAGAAGAGGTGTTTAATTGTCTCGTCATGAGTACAAAAGCTACACTTCTTACTTCCTTGCCAGTTGCGTTGAGCGAGGTTGTCTTTTGTTAGCACAACTCCTCTCCGAAGATACCACATGAAAATCTTATTTTTTAGTGGCATCTTTGATTTCCATATTAGTTTATTATTATTCAATGGAGCCTCTAAGTGCGAGAATGCACGGTACATAGAGTCAACTGTAGGACCCAGATGTAGTGAGATTCGGTGAAACACATCCCTCCCTTGTGTCAAGTTAACGAATCCAAGCGGGATAGAAGATGTTGCCATGGACGCAAGGCGGAGGCCAATCAAATCCCTCCTAAATGATACATTCGGCGGGGAGGAGCTGAGCACGTGCGCAAGAGTATCATGCTTATCGCGTACAATTCGGTACAAGGCCGGATACTGTTCCTGAAGAGTGGTGTTTCCTAGCCACCTGTCCTCCCAAAAACGTATCTCAGAGCCGTCCTTTATCGCGAATGATCCAAAGCGGAATAGATGTTTCTTTACCGCCATCAGACCAGACCAAAAATGTGAGTCACCAGGTTTCCAATACGCCCGGGACAACGCTTTTTGGCCTAGATACTTATTGCGCAACAGGGCTTGCCAAACACCATCCTCGGTAAGTAGCTTGAACAGCCATTTACTGAGCAAGGCATCATTCTTAACCTGGAGGTCCTGAACACCTAAACCTCCCTGGTTTTTTGGTCGACAAACCACACTTCATTTGGTTAGCCTATACTTTTTATTTTCACTATCTCTTTGCCAAAAGAATCTGGATCTGAAATAATCCAGTCTTTGCAGAATCCCTTTGGGAATGTGGAAAAATGAGAGCATGTAGAGAACCATGTTTGTGAGAACAGAATTGATCAAAACTAGTCGCCCTCCAACGGATCAAACAAACCTTTATGCAGAGTAAAAAGGATCAGAGAAAGTGCTTTTGCTAAATGTCAAGTCGATTGATTTTCCTACAGAAAAAGGCGAGGTGGCATTGTCTACGGCACCCCGGCGACACCCTCGGTATCTCTAGTGGCCGGGAGTTGAAGGTTGATAGTTGTGGGTGTCGATGGGGTCGCTGATGCCAAAGAAGGGGTCACTAAAGTGATGGCTGCAGAGGTGGCGTCCCGGCGATGGAGGAAGTCGCTTGGGCAGGAAGACGCGGCAGTGCAACACCAATCGAGGGTAGTGGTGGATGGTGGTTCGGCCATTACGAGAGGACAAATCTGACTTCGCGGGATGGCGGAAAGATCGACTCATGCCAAAAAAAAGAGGCAGCTGAATAGCAGGCCAAAAGAATTGCAATAGAAAGGGGTGTGGGGTAGCAGGATCGATCGCCCTCCTATTTTTCTAGAGAAACGAATCGATCAGTCGGGATCGCCCTGCGTGCGAGGTGCCTGCGCTTGCGCAGCGTGAAGCCCATCCATTGATTTTTTTTTTCTGACCGATGGCAGAACCATAAGCCTAAGCCTAACTACATGCCTGGTCGGGGGCCCCTCAACATTGGGGGCCCGGGGCGACCCCTGCCCCCTGTGGAGGGAGTGGGATGGAGGTCTCCTCATTAGCGTTCTTCTCTGAATGCTAATTAGGCCCAGCGGCTAACATTCGCTCTGTGCAACAAGGACGAGATTCAAACTTTGAAGCTCCAGCTTTCTGGCTCTCTCAAACCGCGACTCGTACCCTGCTGCCGCCATTGGTTCTTCTGTTGACGCCATCGACCCCCAAGTACAAGACCACCATCAGCGCCTACACCCGCGTCCTCAGCTTTTGTCTTGGTGATTTTTTTTTTGCTTTCCCTATTGCTCAAGTTGGACATCCGCAAGGTCTTTGACTCTGTCCGTTAGGAGTACATTCTTGACCTTCTTCGTCGATGGGGTTTCCCGGAACGCTTCCGGGATTGGGTGGCGACTCTGTTATCCACCTCTATCTCGCGTGTGCTTCTTAACTGTATTGCTGGGCCTCCAATCACTCATGATCGTGGGCTGAGGCAGGGGCCCCACTCTCGCCCTTGCTCTTTGTCTTCGCCATCGACCCACTCCAACAAGTCCTTGACACGGCCACGAATAAAGGCTTTCTTCGCAAGATTCGCCCCCCCAAGCATGACGTTGAGAACTTTGCTGCTATCCTTCACTCCTTGGTACCTCGATGATATCCTGCACCAACTTTATGAAGAGCTTTGTTGTCCTTATTCGCTGCAGCCATCTCAACCTCGTTGATATCCCGCGTACCATTCTTGTCATTCGAACGTCCTTCCCATCGAAATACATGGGCCTGCCGCTTTCCATATGGCAGCTTAAGAGGCTCGACTTCCAGCACCTCGAGGACAAGGTTGCAGCCAAGTTACCGCCTTGGCAAGGGAGAAACATCACCACCATAGGCCGAGGGGCTTTGGCGAAGTCCGTTCTCACCTCACAAGTCATTTACCACATCACCCCCTCGTGGTTCCGCCTGGAGTGGTTCAGAGTGTTAACAAGATCGAGCGTGCGTTCCTCTTGTCGGCTAAGAGCACCACCACTGGAGCAAAATATAAGGTTAACTGGGACACCGTCTGTCGGCCCACAGACCTTGGTGGGCTTGGGATCCTCCACCTAGGTAAATTTGCGAGGGCCCTTCGTCTCAGGTGGCCGTGGTTGGAATAGAAGGAACCAACCAAGCTGTGGGTCAGGATGGGGAACCCTTTCAATGACATCGACATGGCCATATTATATGCTTCCACCGCTATCACCGCCTGGAACGGAGGAAAGACACCTTCTCCGAAAAAGGTGCGACAGATACGTAGGATTGTCCGCGAAGTAGTCTTGCATCAACATTATGTTCCCGAGAGCCCGGTTTCGAGGGATGCAAAGACGGCTGACGATCAATCCTCGCCGTCTCTTGCGGTTCACATCCTCGATCTCCTTCACTGCTAGGACTGCCACCATCTGCCGCTGATGGCGCTCGAGCATCGACTCTACGTCCGAGTCATCGGGCGAGGACAAATCCTCGAGCAAAAATTCCTCGCAAGGGTTCAAATCCATCTACAAAATCGCACATGAGCTCGCATGAACGGAAATTCATCTACTGCGATCGATCTAGAAGGGGTAGAAAAGGGGGCCCACCGCTTGTGGTCGATCCGGGGGCGGTTCGGCGAATCAGGGCGGCGGCTCGGGGGCGGTCGATCCGGGGCGGCGGCGACCAAGGGGCGGCTCGGCTCGGCAGATCCGGGGCCCCGGCAAAGCAGGTCGGTGGGCCCGGGTCTAGTGCAGCCCGGCGGCATGATTCCGTCAGTGGAAATGGCCGGAATTGCAGGCGGTGGGCGGCGGCAACGGTGCAGGGTGGCGGTGGGATGGGGGTGGGGAACGCGCGCGCTGAAATGTCCCTCCCTGGGAAATTTTTAAGGGTTAGATGCGTTTACGGTGTGTGTTTAGGCCACTTTTTTTGCGTAAAACTGTGAACTAGCGGTTATTTTGTGGGTCGGCGCGATATAAGAGGTTTGCTAGAGATGCTCTTAGGTAGTCTTTAATTTTTTCAGGCCCTCAAATATTATCTGCGTGCTAGCTCCTCTGAAGCACCCGTCGAGTTATTTACTGTCCAGTATCGTAGGAATGCTTTCTCCACTAAAGCATCGTCTAGTTCTGCTTCATACATTTTGGAAAATAGATTTTGCACCAGTTATTCCTTTTTGAACCGGCAGGCTACGTTCTGGATCCCGATTTTATTCCGTTCATTTGGAGACGCAAGAATAATGATGCGGACGATGAAGGCGGTGCCAAGGAAAAAGACGACGAGATGGATACCTTGGACTCAATTGACACGCATATGACTCAACCGGGAATCCCTCCAACCAACCGTCTTCTAGTTCTACTTCTGCAAGTGACACGCATATGACTCAAGTGCAGCGACAGGAACTCTTGAGTATTGTTTCTCATGGTACACCCGGGACTAGTTCTATGCCTTTGGCGGTGACACCTTCTAACTCTTCATCACAGACACCACGAGGACGAGGCATTCCGTGGACTGAGACTAAATCGCAGTTGTCATCGCCTACGCGGATGACAGCTTCGCTGCCCACTGACCCCATGTCGGTGCAGGCCACAGGCGGCGTGGCGGGGCGCCCGGACACGACGCCAGTGCACCAGCTAGCTGGTTCGGTCTCTTAATGTAAGCAACGGGGAGGCTGCACCTCAGGAGGAGGCCCGCCCACGCCACTGCCGGGAGGAGCAAGCAGGCTGCACCCTTGGAGACCTACGCCCAGGTAGAAGCTCAAGTGGAGCACGTCTTGCTTGCTACCAACAAGGTTGGACGTGTTGGTCCTCCCTACCAAGTGCAGACGAAAGCTGCTGCACCATCGGACGATGGTAATATTTATTAATTGCGGAATGTAATAAGAAATACAATTTAGATTTTTTTGGCTATCTCTGAAAAGGGGAGACGTGTTTTCTCAGTAAGTCTGCTAAACCGTATTTCTGGCGAGATAGACTTTACTTGGATTTCACGACCGCCTAGAGGTCATTCTGGGGGCATTCTACTTGGCGTTAATACATGGACTATGGATGTTTTGGCTAGTTCGGGTGGTGAGTTTCGCGTTAAACTAATATTTGTAACAAGGTCGACAACTTCAAATAGACCCTTGTCGCCGTGTACGCATGGGGCAGCCCAGGATGAGTTCAAGGCTGATTTTTTCTGTGGATTCGTTAATCTAGCGAAAGATAATCCCTACCCATTCTTATAGGTGGGGATTTCAATTTTCTTCGATTTCCAAATGAGAAAAGCCGTGGTAGGTTTGATAATCATTGGCATTTCCTTTTCAATGTTGCCATCGACTGTCTAGATCTGGGAGAGGTTTCCATGATTGGAAGACAATTCACTTGGGTGAACAATCTACCGGAACCGACATATGAGAAATTAGATCGTGTTTTAATGGATACGGACGGGGAATTTAAATTTCCTTTGGTGTCTGTTCGTGCTCTACCTCGTATTGAGGCTATATCAGACCACACACTCAATCTCCTAACTACTGGTTTTCCACGACCACAACATAGACGCAGGTTCAAGTTCGAACTTGGGTGGTTACTGCGGGATGGCTTCCATGACATGGTCAAGGAGGTGTGGGAGAAACCGGTGGGCGGGCATACCCCAATTCACAAATGGACTAACAAAATGCGTGCATTACGCAAATTCCTTGGTGGTTGGGCTAGGCATATGGTGGGTATACTCAAAAAGGAAAAGCTTCGTCTTTCATCTATCATTGATGAATTAGAAGCTTTGGCAGAGGTTAGACCTCTAAGCATGAAATTGATATCAAGAGTCATTTGATTGCACAGACAGCTACGCTACTACGTGAAGATGAACTCAAATGGTACCAATTCAAACTACCAATTTATCTTGAAAAGTGATTCAAATAGTAGATATTTCCATGGAGTCGCCAATGGAAGACACCAGAAAAAAATATTCATTCCTTACAACAGGATGAGGGCATGATTGAGGGGCATGAGCAACTTAAATTTTATATCACTAATTATTATAAAAATTTGTTCGGAGCCCCAGAGGAAGGAAACTTCTCGATGGATGAGTCTCGAACAGATGACATCCGGCAGGTCTCTAATCAGGAAAATGGCCTTTAACAGCCCCGCACTCTAAGGAAGAAATTAGAAAGACGGTTTTTTAATGGAGCACAACAAAGCCCCGGGACCTGATGGTTTCCACACTGAGTTCCATCAAAACTTTTGGGAAGTCATCAAACCGGATCTGCTACTTTTGTTTAGTGACCTACATGCTGGCCAACTAGAATTATTTCGCTTAAACTTCGGCGAGATTATTTTATTACCTAAGGTTAATGAGGCTGAAATGATACAACAATATAGACCTATTTGCCTCCTTAATTTTAGTTTTAAAATATTCACGAAGGTTGCGACTATTAGGCTAAATTCGGTTGCTCAACAAGTGACTCGTCCTTCACAGACCGCATTTATGCAAGGCAGACACATCCTAGATGGAGTTGCTATCCTTTATGAACAGTCCATGAATTACATCGGATAAAGTTGAATGAGGTGGTACTCAAAATAGACTCTGAAAAAGCTTACGACAAAGTCAAATGGCCATTTCTTCAACAGACTCTCAGAATGAAAGGATATTCTACAGTGTGGCGCGCTATGATCCATAGCTTTATTTTTGGAGGTAGTGTTGCGACTATGGTCAATGATGATGTTGGACACTATTTTCAAACGAAGAAGGGATTGCGACAAGGTGACTCGGTATCACCCATGCTAATATAGTGGTGGCTATGCTAGCGGTCATGATTGAGCGTGCCATGGTTGATGGCCAATTTGATGGGGTAGTAAATCATTTAGTTGATGGTGGTCTCTTTATACTTCAATATGCCGATGATACAATTCTCTTCATGGATCATGACCTAATTCCCGTTGGGTGGCAGCATGATCTTAGGATTGGTCCATCTCCGCTTTAAGCGTTGTACGGACTCTACATGTTTCTTTGTACTTCGCCTTTTTATTTTTGTTTTGTGTGAGAGGACTTTATTTGGTTGTGTGCATCTTCGTTATGCAGAGCCTGAGTGTAATGCTTAAACCTTTTAAGTAATAAAGCACCCCTTTTAAAAAATCCTTTCTGAATTAATTCCCGTTTTCTAGGGGAGTTGAGCTAGATTCATGTGGACGGCCTCAGTCTTGGTTTGCTGAATTTTACACTGTCATTCCATATGCATTTGCAATGCCCCTTGCAACAAAAATGATTTTTGAGGTTTTGAAATTTCATTAAGTATGTCTGCTGCTGAAGCTCTTCTTATGGTCTCTTCTGCTTCATCTTATCCAGAACCGGGAATAATATATATATATATATATATATATATATATATATATATATATATATATATATATATATATATATATCATACATAACATGCATGAAATAGACAAGTGATTATTATTTTCTGGGATAGTAGATTCTATGCTGTTTCTTTCTGTGAAGTCTGATGTATCTGTAAACTGTAATGTCGTCCCTGTATTGCTTTACTCATGCAAACTTTTACATCACATTCCTCATTGGTGGGTGTCATCTCTTCCTGTTTCTGTGCAGCACGATATTGAAGAGGGTAGTGACAGTCGAAATATGCTTTCAGGGATGATGACAATGAAAGAGATGGCAGACATGGCAGTCCCAGACGAGGCGGTGACAGATACGGCGGTCCGAGATGAGGCGGTGACAGATATGGCAGTCCGAAGAGAGCCGACCAGGGCAGACGTCCCGACGTGCGTTCCTCTAGCCCAAGGTACCGAAGGGATGACAGTCCAGATTACGGTCGCCGTCCACGTAATTCTGGATATGATCGGCGAGATGGAGCACCCTATGGTAGGAGCCGAAGCCCTGTGTGTATGATCGTTATGAAAGAGGCAGGAGCCCTGGCTATGGTCGTTACTAGTGGGTATACAAGAATAATGAGTTTCTGAAAGAAACCATTATTATGTTCCTAAAATCTTAAAAATGCACGCACATCTTTTGGAGAGAACGAGCGGCCGCTCCACTCGCATGCATCGTACTAGGTTGGTCCACTAGTGCATGTGATTGCTGACATTAAATGCTGCCAGATTTTGTCAAATGTGAAGGAAAAAATAGATCTACGTATATTTATTTTTGGTTTTCAAAATTTTAAAAAGTCATATCTTACAAACCACACATCGGAATTCAGATCCGTCTTCACCGTTGGATTCTTTGTGATGAGATCTTTGAAACTAGATCCTGCATGGGTATGTTTCAATGAAATTTTGTTTTTGCCAACTTTGATGCTATATAGTGCAACTTTAGTACTGTATTGTGCAACTTTAGTATTACATCGTGCAATTTTTTTCAAAATCATTTTTTTGGATCTGCATGATTCAACTTTCTGCGAGCTTGCAATCTAGCAACCATGACAATTTTGATGTGCAACTAGTCTACTGCCCCGACCAACTACCTAGTAGTCGATGTGCAACCCTCTTCCCTACTCGTGGATGTGTAGTTTTTCAGTGTTGGCACGCCCTACCCCCCACCCACTGCAAGAGATATGTGCAACTTAGTCGGCCAACTGCCTATTAGTCAGTGTGCAACTCCTTCCCCTCCCTATTTGTGGATATGTATTTTCAGTTGGCAGGGGCAACAAACAGAGTTGCACATTGTCAACTAGGTAGTTGGCCAGGGCAACATACGAAGTTGCACATGTCACAGGTAGGGACATTTGAATGGTGAAAATAAACATTCATGCGGGTAGTGAAAAGTTGCATATAAACAGAGTGCTAAAGTTGCAAATCTCACTAGCAGGGGTGGTTTGGACCCGGGTGCTAGCAGGGAAACTACACATCTATGGGGTACGAGAGAAAGTTGCACATCACTGTTAGACAATTGGCCGTGAGAGTATCAAAAGTTGCACATCCACTGTTTAGGCTGTTGGCCGATGCAGCAAACAGTGAAACACATCCACGGGCAGGAAGAAAGTTGCACATCAACTACTATGCAGTTGGCATGGGTAAGAAACGAAGTTGCACATCTCAATGGAAGGAGGTAGTATGGGGGTGGAGGTACAATCATTGAAAACTGCACGTCCATTGTGTAGGAGAAAAGTTGCACATCCCTCTTAGGTAGTTGCACATCGACTGCAAGTCAGTTGCACAAAAAGGAGACAAAATTGCGCAAAAAAAAGTTTGTCAAAATATATCCATGCGGGATCTAGTTTCGAAGAGCACATCGCGAGGATTTCAACGATGAAAGCGGATCTTAATTTCGATATTTGGTTCAAAAGTTATGGCTTTTTTAAGAAACAAAAATTAAAAAGTAAGCTAGATTATCAATTTCCTTTTGTGTAAGAGGAATCAGGAGGTTGGGGACAGTGGGCGCTCGGAACGACCACCGAGCGCTTAGGCGCTAGCTAGACGCGTCCACTATTATGTTTTACCTTTCTAGCATATCTTTGAAGTGCTTATTCCGTTTGGGGGTGCTACATTTGATTTTCTATCCCATTGATTATCTTTGACCCACACTTGAAAAACCCTTCAGGGTGGATCGATTTCAAATGATCTCGAGGGAGGGAGGAGGATGAGTACACTCTGACCTTTTTCGTCCGTGTGCTAGAAGAGCGAGGGAAGCACAACGTGATGCTACTTTTCTCATATCAACACCTTATGTGCTAGATGAATAGTTCATCCACGGATCAAGCTGATTAAAGCGACTGTTAGTCGAACTGGGTGTAACTGACACGGCTGATGTACGCCTATTGATGGCCCGATATTATCTTTATCCCCATGGATGTTGAAATTTAATAAAAGATGCAGTTTCTAAAAAAAAGTAGTAGGTATCAAATATCAATCACGCAAACGCAAAGGTGGTGGCTACCTTCCTCCCATCTTGGCTCTAGAACTTAGGGCATCTTTAACGACGACCCACAAATTTTCACCCATATTCATCAGCGGACAAGGGACCAGTTCGCGGATACGGATGCCGGAGACGGCCATCCAACGCCGCCCGCATATGTTTCAGTTACTAACCGAACGAAATTCATGCAAGCACGGCCAGATCTATTCAAGTTTGAATATAATTTACATAACGGATGACATTCATGCAAACACATGGGATTTCATTACATTTCAAACATTTAGAAAAAAAAAAGACTAGGGTGGACGCCGGCGTCCAAGCCCTTGTTATTCCCTTCCTGGGACCGCCTCCTCCATCCGCCGTCTCCATGAGCACCACCGATAAGACCCGTGAAGTGATCTCCGACCATGAAGGATAGAATACAGGAGACAGACTGGCCCACATGGGACGCCAGGCACTGCCGCTTCATGTGCCCTACTCATGCTCGGAGGACTCCGTGACCTGTCGCCGTCGGTGGACGTGAGGTCCATGATGGAAATGGTGGCGCCGACATTGTCGTCCTCCCACCGGGCCGCCTGATAGTTTGTCGCCGACACGTAGGAGGTGTGTAACGCCCCGGATTCGATGCGCCAGGTGTCTGCCAGTTATTCGCCGTCCTTGCCATGTCCTTTGTTTGCGTGTTGCACTTTGCCATGTCATCATATGCATTTCATATCATGTCATCATGTACATCGCATTTGCATACGTGTTCGTCTCATGCATCCGAGCATTTTCCCCGTTGTCCGTTTTGCAATCCGGCACTCCTATGTCTCCCGGCGCCCCCTTTTACCTCTTTTCGTGTGCGGGTGTTAAACGGTCTCGGAATGGCCCGAGGTTTGCCAAGCGGCCTCGGTATACCACCGGTAGACCGCCTGTCAAGTTTCGTGCCATTTGGAGGTTGTTTCATACTCCAACGGTTAACCGGGTAACCGCAAAAGCCTCCTTCTCTTTGCAGCCCAACACCCCTTCAAAGTGGCCCAAAACCCAGCAAACTCCCCTCCATGCTCTCGGTCGTTCGATCACGATCGCGTGGCCAAAAACCGCACACCATTTGGAGTCTCCTAACTCCCTCTACCTATAAATATGTGTCTCCCCCTGAAATTCACGGATGATTCCACCCAAACCCTAGCCCCTTCTTCCTCCGCGCGCCGGACACGTCCGCCCGGCGCCGGACGCGTCGCCGCCGCCGCTCCAGCCAACGGGCGGCGCCACGTCGCCAGCAGCTCCTCCGCCGCCTGCCCACCTGCCCAGGCAGGCCCGCCCAGAGCCCGGCCGCCCGCCGCCTCCCCGCCGCGCCCGCCGCCGCGCCGCGCCCGCGCCCGTCGCCGCGCCCTTTGCTCGCAGCCTCCCCCGCCGCCGCCGTGCCGCCCGCCGGCGAAGCGCCGTCGCCGCCGATCGCCGGCCGCGACCCGGCCGCCGCCGCCCGGCCTCTCTCGCCGCCGCGCCTCCTCCTCCATCCCGACCGGATCCGGCCGCGGGAGGGCTAGATCCGGCGAGCCCTCCCTCTCCGGCCGCCGCGCGCCCCCGATCCGGCGAGATCCCGGCGATCCTCGAATTCCATGCTAGGTTGACTCCCCCCCCTCCGAATCCACTAAGTCCCGAATCTGTGAATATTTTCATGCATTTTCATCATCCCATAACTCTGTCATCGTTGCTCCGTTTCGTGCGTGTAATATGTCAAATTGTTCGCCTCGACGAGTACATCATTTCATCTCATTGCATCATTTTCATTTGAGCTCATATTGATGCCCGAAATGCTGTTAGAATAGGGCTATGTGATGTTAGTTTCAGATTCTTAACAGAACATGCACTTTTGTCATTTTTGCCATGATTGATGTGTGCATCCTATGATCTTGAGTCCTACATGTGTTTTGTAATATGCCATGCCATCTTTACAGGGGTGTATGCCATGTATTTTTGTGATCAATGTGGTGACTAGCACAAGCATGCAAACTAGGCTTCATGATGTTGCTGATTTCAGCCCCTGTTTTGCTGATATTTTTATGCCATGTAAACTTGATGCTACCGAGAGATCCATGCTTATTTTGAGATACTTCAGTAAGGATGTTTTGTTATACATGTCTTGCTCTATCCATCCATGCCCTTGTTTGCAATTATGGAGTGTCATAGCTTAAGTCAATCGAGCTCTACTTTTGCTATAAAATGTTTCCTGGCAGATTGTTTACTTGTTATTCAATTTTGCCAAGGTTGTTGTAGTTGATCCGTGTATGCTATGATGTTGTTCTTGCCATTTATATCTTCTATGCCATGTCTTCTTACTGTGAGTTGCCTTGCCATGCCATGTATTGCTCTGTGGTGAGTGGTTCAAGCTCACCAACATGCCTACTTATTGTTGTTCCTGTCATGTTTCAATCTGTAATATAACTTGCCATGTTTACATGGGTGCCATCATATCTTCTGATCCTTTTTGGCTCATGGTCAGTAAAGGACTTTTGTTCTATGCTTTGAGTAGATTCATGCCATGCCTTTGTTTGTCATGTTAAGTTCCTGTAGCATGTTGTTTGATAGCTCTAAACATTGCAACCTGATGTTATTTTCTGCAAAGTCTGAAACTGTTATTATTTGCAATCTTGCCATGTGTGTTTGAGCATGTTCTAGTGATTTCTGGAGATAGCTCAGTGTTCATGTTTTGTAATGCTTTACCTGTACATCATGCCCACGCCTTTTGTTTTTGTATTGTGGTGCTGTAGCTTATTATTTTGATGTTTGCAATATGCCTAGTTGCTGTTTTGGACAGATTGTTGCTATAACTTGTATAGAGTGTATGTGTTGAACCGTTGCTCCGTTTTGGTGTGCTCTATATGAAACTTGCTTAATTTTGCATGTAGTTTCATGTTATCATGTTGCATCCATGTTTTGAGGTGTTTGCTTGATGCTTGTACGCATTTTGCACCAATGCCATGTTTATCTTGTTTTGCTCATATCTTCTAGGCCGTAGCTCCGAATTTAATGAACGTTATATGTAACTTGACTAGAATTTCGTGTAGATCATCGTGGTGCATCTTAACTTGCTGTTTAACAACTTGAACATAAGGTTTATTCAGATCTGGAACAATTTCGAAATTTGCATATGAGGACTTATCGGAATTGTTATATGTTGTTCCCGGCCTCATTTAAACTTGCTTTGATGTGTTGGTCTTGTATGCATCATCTCTTGCCATGAGTAGCCTCATCAAGATTTGTCATGCATCATGCGTTGTTGTGCATCATGTCTTGTTCATGTGTGGTGTGTTTACCATGTTGTGTGCTTCTTCTTGTTAGTTCCCGTTTCGTTGCGATCGTGAGGATTCGTTCGTCTACGCTTGGTTCGGCTTCATCCGTTCGTCTTCTTCATGGATTCGTTCTTCTTCCTAGCGGGATTTCAGGCAAGATGACCGCTACCCTGGATCTCACTACTATCATTGCTATGCTAGTTGCTTCGTTCTATCGCTATGCTGCCTTACCTACCACTTGCTGCTCAAGCCTTCTCAATTGCCATGTCAGCCTCTAACCTTTTGCACCCTTCCTAGCAAACCGTTGTTTGGCTATGTTACCGCTTTGCTCAGCCCCTCTTATAGCGTTGCTAGTTGCAGGTGAAGATGAAGTTTGTTCCTTGTTGGAACATGGAGATGTTGTTCCTTGTTGGAACATGATTACTTGATGGGATATCACAATATATCTTATATTATTAATGCATCTATATACTTGGTAAAGGGTGGAAGGCTCGGCCTTATGCCTGGTGTTTTGTTCCACTCTTGCCGCCCTAGTTTCCGTCATATCGGTGTTATGTTCCCGGATTTTGCGTCCCTAACGCGGTCGGGTGATTTATGGGACCCCTTGACAGTTCGCTTTGAATAAGACTCCTCCAAAGAAGGCCCAACATTGGTTTTACCATTTGCCTCACCTATGCCCTTTTTCCCTTGGGTTTCGGAGCCCGAGGGTCATCTTTATTTTAGCCCCCCGGACCAGTGCTCCTTGAGTGCTGGCCCGAACTAGAGCCCTGTGGCGCCCCTCAATGCAACTTGAGGTCTGGTTTTAGTTATACGGACTGCTCATCCGGTGTGCCCGAGAGCGAGTATCGCGTCGACTCCTATCGGGATTTGTCGGCACATCCGGCGGCTTTGCTGGTCTTGTTATATTGCTGTCGAAATGTCTTGTAGCCGGATTCGAGACTGATCGGGTCTTCCGGGAGAAGGAATATCCTTCGTTGATCGCGAGAGCTTATCATGGGCTAAGTTGGGACACCCCTGCAGGGTATAAACTTTCGAGAGCCGTGCCCGCGGTTATGTGGCAGATGGGAATTTGTTAATATCCGGTTGTAGTAAACTTGAAGTAAACTCTTCTAAAATACACCAACCGTGTGTGTAACCGTGAGTGTCTCTTTTCGGGGTTGATCGAGAGGAGAACACGGTTTCTGGGTTATGTCTAACGTAAGTAGGAGTTCAGGATCACTTCTTGATCATTACTAGCTGACGACCGTTCCTTTGTTTCTCTTCTCGCTCTCATTTGGGTATGTTAGCCACCATATATGCTTAGCCGCTGCTGCAACCTCACCACTTTACCCCTTCCTTTCTCATTAAGCTTTGCTAGTCTTGATACCCATGGTAATGGGATTCTTTGAGTCCTCGTGGCTCATGATTACTACACCAATAGTTGCAGGTACAGGTTTGCGATGATCATGACGCGAGAGCGATGTTTGCTTGTGTTGGAGTTCTTCTTACGCTTCTTCTTCGATTAGGGATAGGTTCGGTCGGCAGCCTGGGCTAGCAGGGTGGATGTCGTTTGAGCTTGTTTATGTTTCATCCGTGGCGGATGTTGATCTTGTATATGATGTTGATGTATTCTTGTGGCATTTGTGCCTTATGTATGTATCCCCATCTATTATGTAATGTTGAGGTAATGATATCCACCTTGCAAAAGCGTCTTCAAGATGCGCTTCTATCCTTGGTGGGACCTTCGAGTTCCTTTTGGATAGGGTCGCATCTTGGGCGTGACAAGGTGCAGCTGGCATTGTTCCCCACCGCGATCGCATGGAGCTGCGCCTCAACAATGGCCGCTTCATGGCGAGCAGCGGCTTGACCGCGTACGGCCTCGTAGATCGGACGCTTCTCCGCCACGAAGTTGGGGTTCGCCGTGGCCATGGCCGCCACGGCCTCCTCGCTCGCGCGCTCGCCGTCGGTCTGGCCCTCCGCCAGCCAGTGTTGCTCCAGTTGGAGCAGGTTTTACCATTGTTCCTCCTATGCCTACTGAAAGGCCGACATAGGCGCAAGCCTGCACCTCGGCCATGGCGGGGTTGTAGTGCGCCTGCGCCTGCTTCATGGTGAAGATGACGTGCATAGGCACGGGCTCCGGTGCGGTGTCATCGGAGCCTGTCTCCATCATGGGGTCGTCCTTGTCGTTGTAGAGCTCGGGCGAGCTGGTCGTCAAGCCCGCCTCTGTCCTCGTGGCACGGCGGCTCGCTAGGCGACCGCAAAGGCAGCCATCTCATGCTTCATCTACGTCGATCGTTAGATTAATTTGTTGACATGGTCTTTTGAAGTTGCTCACTGATTAGAGTCTGCGTCCGTGTATTTGCAAGGGATATTATTCGCGTGTGTGTGTATCTAAACGTGTACTCATATCCAACTAGCATGCTTTGAACGTTGAATGGTTCTGTTCCTTGACGCGGCAGAAAAGTAGAGCAAGCAAACAACATCAAAAGACAAATTTCCAAGTTGACGGACTTCAAAGTTACGAGGTAAGCGAGCTGTGCTGGGAGCCTGGGTCCACACATCGAGACAAATAAATTAGCGAGCCATCGTGGTCCACCGATCGACCGCGACATCACATGAGCAGACGGCCGAGCGTTGGGCACTACGGATACAAGTGGCTCGAGAGACAAGTCACGATTTGTCCTGGTTACTTGACTGACTGTGACTACAAGATATTCTAACAGATCTGCTATACGTACAATTAATTTGATACAGTGGCTGGTGCGACCGCATTACAATGCGAATTTTGCAAAAATAAAAATAAAAAATCATGTCCTGAGACCTGTTGGCTCCGGTACCATATTAAATTTATACTTCAGTCAACTGACCCAAAAGTCCCAATTGATGAAAATAGGCGGGCATATACTTTAACAGAGGGACGCCGCATGGCGAAGCTCGTGCGCCCGACGGTGGTGACAGGGTGAATCTTCGGGACCCCCTTTGGTTCTCGGGCGGTGGATCCCGGCAGGAACCAGCGGTAGTCCGGGCGACGCGGCGGTGGTTTTCAGTGGATGGTGGCAGGTGGCGACGGATGGGTACGACTGTGCACGCATTGTGCTGTTCTACTGCTTGGCTATTTCGTGTTGCGGTATCCAACTTCTTGGCAACAGTGCTATGCCGTCCATGTGAAGTAGTGGGGTGGGCATGTCCATGGGAGCCATGTGTGTGGCGGCCTGATGAGCCCCCGCGAACGTCGCGTGCTCGTGGAAGTGGCGTTCCAGTGCACTGGGCGGCGTCTTCTTTGGCGGGTGTGAGGCGGGCATCACGCGTGTGGCGACTGTGCAAACCTATCGTGAATCTGGTTGGGTGACTTAGGCCTAGCGCGGCGGCACTGCTCGTGGTTGCCTGAGTGGCGATGGGGTGGGTTGGCGCGGCGCAACTGCTGTGTTTCGGCGGCAGTGCGATCCGGGCCCCTGGTGTCTTTGGTGGGTGGCACTGATCTGGTTTATCATGGTGGAGGATGATATGTCTTCAACTTATCTATATTTTTTGATTGTTTCATGGTATTATATTATCAATCTTTGATATTTTATATGTAATTATATGTTGTTTTATATCATTTTTTGTTACTAACCTATTAAACCAGTGCCAAGTGTCGGTTCATGTTTTTAGCTTATTTTTGGTTTTCGGAAAAACAGTACCAAACAAAGTCCAAACACTAGAAAATTTTACGGAGCTTATTTTTGGACTAGGAAAGACCCTAAAGTTTCGGGAGGTAGCCAGAAGATATACAAGAGCACCACAAGCTGAGATGACGTGCCCTGGGATAGGGCGCGCCCTTGAGCTTGTGAGGCCCTTGCATTTCCGTTTGACCAAATTCCAAGCTATATATTCTAGATTATGCCCAAAAAAACAAATATGGTGTGCATGGGCTGGCCCTGGTTGTGGTGGTGGTGAGGGCTCTTCTTGGCGGTGTAGGCGACTTTCCGAGTGAGAGCTTCGCGTTTCTAGCACCAGCGATGGCAGTGCCCCTAGGTGCTGCTTGTTTCCTGAAGATGCCGTTGTGGGTCTCGTACATGTGCCAGGGCTCCAGGTGAAAATCTTTGTCTGTTTGTTTGGACTCTGGCGGCGATGCTTCGCATCATCACCCTCTTGGGGGTGTTGTCATGGAGCTCAGGTGTCTTAGGTCGGGCCTCGACGAGGCGATAGGCTTGTTTAGGCTCATGTTGTATATTTCTTTCGGTTTTGTAAGAGGACCTCCTTGCCATATTGTATTATTCGGCCGTATATTTTGGCGTATCACTTTATATATAAAGTGTGACGAAAACTTGTCTCAAAATGATTGGTATGACCAGGCGGACATTGTAGGCCCTAACAAAGTAAACGACACCACCCTCTTACTCTCTCCGTTCCTAAATATAAGGTGTATTATTATTTTTTTCAAAAGCCAAACTTCTCTAACTTTGGTCAAGTTTATAGACAAAAATAGCAACGTCTAGAGTACCATATAATCTTCAGTAGATTCACCATGAAATATATTTTTATATTTTACTTATTTAGTCTTGTAAATTTTTATACATTTTTCTATGAAGTTGATCAAGCATAGACCATGTTTGACTTCTTAAAAATCTAATACATCTTATATTGTACACAAATCGTATATTAAAAGTTCGTATGTAAGGTAATTCCGGTATTTCCAATGGATTCACATCTGGCCTAGCGGCATCTATTTTTCTAGACCTCTAGTAAGTTCGTTTGTCATATGTGGTGAGAGACTTGGACTGAGACTGGCGCGTGCATCTGGAAGGAGTGCGACGTGCATGGTTATGTATCAATTGACTTGATCATTGCGCGTCGTTGTGGGCTTGTGGCTAATTAAGGAGTAGGGGACGCATATATACAGCTGAGCTGATGGACCCATTGAGTGCCATCTCTGGCCATTGGTGAAGATGGCGAAGAAGGTTAACTCTAAGTGGGCGGTGGAGATAGAGATGATGAAATGTGCACCCTCGACGTCGGCCGGAAAGGCGGCGCAGCAGTCCATCTACCGGGTGCCGGAGTGGCTGAAGAACACCAACAACACGAAGGCCTACCAGCCGCAGGTGATGGCGCTGGGGCCATTCCACCACGGCGCCCCCAACCTGGTGCCCATGGAGGAGCACAAGGACCGGGCGGTGGTCCGCCGCCTTACAAAGACCCGGAAAACGGCGCAGGCTTACAAGGACGCCATTAACGGGGTGGAATGGGTCCGCCCGCTTGGGCACCACCCCCTCCACCTTTACCACTCAAGTCTCACCTATGGAAGCCCTGGAGAGCCTGAGGGACAGGGTTCTATGGAGGAGATCATGCCCTCCGCGGTGGAGATACACGAGGCGGGAGTCCATTTCCACAAGAGCGAAACGGACAGCCTTCTGGATGTCCATTTCAAGCACGGCGGCATGCTCTCCATGCCGGCGCTCATGGTGGATGACACCTTTGAGGGCATTTTCCTCAACCTTCTGGCATTTGAGCATCTACATGCCCCCGCCGGCAACGCCGTCACGGCCTACGTCTTCTTTATGGACAACATCATCGACACGGCCGAGGAGGTAAGCCTACTCAAAGCCAAGGGAATCTTCAACAACTATTTGGGCAGTGACGACGCGCTGGCCAAGCTCATCAATGATACTCTATCCAAGGGGGTAGTGATGAGCCCCTGCAGTGTCATCAACAAAGTACAACATGAGGTGAAGAAGCACTGCAAGAAGCCATGGAACAAGTGGCGGGCCAACTTTATGCACACCTACTTGAGGAACCCCTGGGTGTTTATCTCACTCGTCGCCGCCTCCATTCTGCTCTTGGCCACTGTCCTGCAGACTGGCTACACCGTCGCGGCCTTCTACCAGGCGTCAGCTACTCGTTCACCAGACATCAACTAGTCGGTCACCAGCCAACTTGTTATTACACTGTTTCGGGTATATTCTTGTCCGGTCTCTCGCTAGGTTTTTTTGCCCCATAGAGCTCTTGTGACGCCCAGAGTCACTCTCGGTGGGTTTTTCCTAGCACTAATTTGTGGAGGTTTTCGTTTGCTTTTATATGTTTCTCTCAATTATGTATTCAAGGAAAATGAGGATGTGTTGTAATACTTAGTTGGTATTCTGGGTGTGTACATGTTGTATTCAGTTAGGAGTTGTTGTAATCTTGTTCAGGCCATCGTGCAGATTTGATCTATCTCGTGAATAGCTATCGTAGGGATCAAGTAATTGCACAAGCTAAGACACTAAGCGTCTCACCCAAGACAACTTCCTCGCACATCGTAGACATGTGATCGTCTTTCTCCTCTGCCTCAAATTCTTTTGGCCAGTAAGACACTAAGCGTCTCACCCAAGACAACTTCCTTCTCTGCAAAGTTGTGGTTCTCCCGCAGATCAAAGGGGCACGCTTCATTGGCTACATCGCTAGAACCATTGTCGCTCCTACATGATTCCATGAGGTCCAGAAGGCAGACAAGAGCGCGGGTTACATCACTTCATCGACACCTCTAAAGAAGGCAATCACGGAGATGTTTTCCTCGTAGTCTCTTGCCTAGGCAATCCAACTCCGTACCCAGCTCACGCATACGAAGAAAGGGGAGATGACGACATCATCATACTTCACCAAGATGAATACAATCGTAGATGAGATGGCCGTCATAGGAAAAAGGTTGATGAGGATGACATGATCTTGCAGATTCTTGCTGGATTGGATAGTGACTTTAACCCTTTGTTTCTGCAATTTCTGCATTAACTAGCCATGTTTATCAGCTGCCCCCCTCCCTCGATGACTTTTATGGCCGACTGCTAGCAGCAGGGAGACGCCTCAAAGCACAAAATCTAGGCTACACCACTAAGCTCACCAGCAAGGGTGGTCGAGGATTTTCTAGTCGTAGTGGTGGTGACTATGATGGTCGCAGCAGCGGTGGATCCAAAGGAGGATGCGGTGCTCACCAAGGAGGCAGTGGCTATCATCCTAATCGGTAGAGCCAACATCAGCAAGGCGTCCGCATGGTTGCTAACAGGGTGGTGGTGGCAGATACCAAGGCAGCTACCAGCGTGGTGGTGGCTATCAAGGAGGTGGCGGTGGTATGGCGTGAGAGGAAAGATGCCAAATCTGTCACCGCAAAGGTCATGAGGTGTATCACTGCTGGAAGAGGCATGACAACCGCTTTGCACACCTTCGGCAATAGCAAAGAAGATGGTGAACACAGTGGTAAATTCCTATGGTGTGGATACCAATTGGTATGCCGTCACCAAGGCTACCGACCACATCACTGGAGATCAAGTTCATACGACAAGTGGAGCATATATATTCATGGAAACATAATAGGTTCAGATTTGAAATCATGGCACTCGAGCCCTAGTGAGAAGCATTAAGCATAGCAAAGTTGTAGCAACATCAATCTCAGAACATAGTGGATACTAGGGATCAAGACCTAAAAAAATTACTCTATTAGATGACAAATCTCATCTATCTTCATCTACCTCCAGTATGCCTATGATGAAATTGTGAACATTATGAGGTCATTGATGACGATGGCGACGAATTCCCCTCTCCGCAGCCCTGAACGGATTCCAGATCCTTCCTCCTGGAGAAGAACAGGAGATGGCGTCGGCTTCGTATCGTAAAACGCGATGAAACATTCCCTCTGTTTTTTTCTCAAAAAAATGATACCGATCGACCTGGTTTAGGGTAAATGGTGGCATGTGGGTCCCACAAGCTCAGCCGGCGCGCACTAGGGAGGCAACCCTTAGGTCGTGGCCCTATGGTGGCCCCCTTCGGTAGTTCTTCGCGCCAATATTTTTATATATTTCAAAACAATTCTCCATAAATTTTCGTCTGATTGCAAGAACATTTTATTTCTGCAAAAAAAACATCAAGGTTGTTATGCTAAAAATAGCGTCAGTCCGGGTTAGTCTAATTCAAATCATTTAAATTAGAGGCCAAAAGAAGAGCAAAAGTGTTTGGAAAAGTAGATACGTTTGAGAGGTATCTACTCCCCCAAAGCTTAACTCATTGCTTGTCCTCAAGCAGTTCAGTTGACCAACCGAATGTGACTATGAAAAAAACTTTTACAAACTCTTTTGTTTCTGTTGCCGTATCTAAGCTTAACTCGCAACCAAGTTTTTAGCAAAGATAATGAACTAACCACATCTATGATAACACTTAGAACTCACATTTACTCATGTCAATGGCATAATCAACTAGCGAGCAATAATAATATATCTTAAATGCCAACAATTTATCAAAACAAGTATCTATCTAGCGCATTCTGAGACCGCAAAACATAAATGCAGAGCATCTCCAAAGTTCAAGAAGTGATTAAACATTGTAATTCATGGCAGAAGACATCCAGTCGTGCTCACATCCAACACTTATTAGACCCAATGCATGTTAAAAGAATGACAATAACGCTCTCAGGATTGTTGCTTGAATGAGAAGATGATGACTCAACAGTAAAAATAGATAACATAAAAGTAAAAGAAGATCCCTTCACAGAGGGAAGTAGGGATTTGGAGGCGTGCCAGAGCTCATAGCTTTAAGACATAGATGAATACATTTTAAGTGGTGTGCTTTTCCTGTCAACGCCACGACAAAGGTTTCAATATCTTCCATACTAAACACGTTAATAACGATTCCCGAAAGACATGTTGGGGAACGTAGTAATTTCAAAAAAATTCCTACGCACACGCAAGATCATGGTGATGGCATAGCAACGAGAGGGAGAGTGTATGTCCACGTACCCTCGTGAGACCGAAGCGAAGCGTTATGACAACGCGGTTGATGTAGTCGACGTCTTCACGATCCGACAGATCCAAGTACCGAGCGCACGGCACCTCCGAGTTCAGACACGTTCAGCTCGATGGCGATCCGCGGACTCGATCCAGCAAAGTGTCAGGATGAGTTCCGTCGACGACGGCGTGGTGGCGATGATGATGCTTCACATCGCGAGGCTTCGCCTAAACTCATGACGATATGACCGAGGTGGAATATGGTGGAGGGGCACCGCGCACGGCTAAGGAGCGATCCGTAGATCAACTTGTGTGTCATGAGGTGCCCCCTGCCCCGTATATAAGGAGGGAGGGGGAGGTGCGGCCGGCCCTCCTAGGGTGCGCTGGAGAGTCCTACTCCCACGGGAGTAGGACTCCCCTCTTGCCTTGTTGGAGAAGGAAAGGGGAGGGAAAGAGGAAGGGCGCGCCCCCTCTCCCTGTCCTATTCGGACTAGGGGGGGGCGGCGGCCTTCCCGGCCGCCCTCCTCTTCTCCCTTATGGCCCATTAAGGCCCAACATCCCCGGAGGGTTCCAGTAACCCCGGTGTTCCGGAAAATTTCGATTTCATCCGGAACCATTCCGATATCAAATATAGGCTTCCAATATATCAATCTTTATGTCTCGAACATTTGAGACTCCTCGTCATGTCCGTGATCACATCCGGGACTCGAACAAACTTCGTACATCAAAACTTATAAACTCATAATAAATCGTCATCGTAACGTTAAGCGTGCGGACCCTACGGGTTCGAGAACTATGTAGACATGACCTAGAACTATTCTCGGTCAATAACCAATAAGCGGAACCTGGATGCCCATATTGGTTCCTACATATTCTTGAAGATCTTTATCGGTCAAACCGCATAACGACATACGTTGTTCCTTTGTCATCGGTATGTTACTTACCCGAGATTCGATCGTCGGTATCCAATACCTAGTTCAATCTCGTTACTGGTAAGTCTCTTTACTCGTTCCGTAATACATCATCTTACAACTAACTCATTAGTTGTAATGCTTGCAAGGCTTAAGTGATGTGTATTACCGAGAAGGCCTAGAGATACCTCTCCGACAATCGGAGTGACAAAACCTAATCTCGAAATCGCCAACCCAACATATACCTTTGGAGACACCTGTAGTACTCCTTTATAATCACCCGATTCACGTTGTGACGTTTGGTAGCACCAAAGTGTTCCTCCGTAAGCGGGAGTTGCATAATCTCATAGTTAGAGGAACATGTATAAGTCATGAAGAAAGCAATAGCAATATACTAAGCGATCAAGTGCTAGGCTAACGGAATGGGTCATGTCAATCACACCATTCTCCTAATGATGTGATCCCATTAATCAAATGACAACACATGTCTATGGTTAGGAAACATAACCATCTTTGATTAATGAGCTAGTCAAGTAGAGGCATACTAGTGACTATATGTTTGTCTATGTATTCACACATGTATTATGTTTCGGTTAATACAATTCTAGCATGAATAATAAACATTTATCATGATATAAGGAAATAAATAATAACTTTATTATTGCCTCTAGGGCATATTTCCTTGAGTCTCCCACTTGCACTAGAGTCAATAATCTAGATTACAGTAATGATTCTAACACCCATGGAGTCTTGGTGCTGATCATGTTTTGCTCGTGGAAGAGGCTTAGTCAACGGGTCTGCAACATTCAGATCCGTATGTATCTTGCAAATCTCTATGTCTCCCACTTGGACTTGGTCCCGAATGGAATTGAAGCGTCTCTTGATATGCTTGGTCCTCTTGTGAAATCTGGATTCCTTTGCCAAGGCAATTGCACGATATTGTCACAGAAGATCTTCATTGGTCCCGATGCACTAGGTATGACACCTAGATCGGAAATGAACTCTTTCATCCAGACTCCTTCATTTGCTGCTTCCGAAGCAGCTATGTACTCCGCTTCACATGTAGATCCCGCCACGACGCTTTGTTTAGAACTGCACCAACTGACAGCTCCACCGTTTAATAAAAACACGTATCCGGTTTGCGATTTAGAATCGTCCGGATCAGTGTCAAAGCTTGCATCGACGTAACCATTTACGACTAGCTCTTTGTCACCCCATATCGAGAAACATATCCTTAGTCCTTTTCAGGTATTTCAGGATGTTCTTGACCGCTGTCGAGTGATCCACTCCTGGATTACTTTGGTACCTTCCTGCCAAGCTTATTGCTAAGAATACGTCAGGTCTGGTACACAACATTGCATACATGATAGAGCCTATGGCTGAAGCATAGGAACATCTTTCATTTCTCTCTATCTTCTGCTGTGGTCGGGCATTGAGTCGACTCAATTTCACACCTTGTAATACAGGTAAAAAACCTTTCTTTGCCTGATCCATTTTGAACTTTTCAAAACTTTATCAAGGTATGTGCTTTGTGAAAGTCCAATTAAGCGTCTTGATCTATCTCTATAGATCTTGATGCCCAATATGTAAGCAGCTTCACGAGGTCTTTCATTGAAAACTTTTATTCAAGTATCCTTTTATGCTATCCAGAAATTCTATATCATTTCCAATCAATAATATGTCGTCCACATATAATATCAGAAATGCTACAGAGCTCCCACTCACTTTCTTGTAAATACAGGCTTCTCCAAAAGTCTGTATAAAACCATATGCTTTGATCACACTATCAAAGCGTTTATTCCAACTCCGAGAGGCTTGCACCAGACCATAAATTGATCGCTGGAGCTTGCACACTTTGTTAGCACCCTTTGGATCAACAAAACCTTCTGGTTGCATCATATACAACTCTTCTTCTAATATTAATGCCAATGCTAAACACATAATTAATACTCAAATAATATCCTACCTAATATTTACATGTAATTAATATATTACCTAATATCAACGTGCATTGCACGTACACATTTACTAGTATAACCAAGGGCGATAAGAGGGTGTGGAAACGATTGATCTGCATCACACAAGGAAGGGATTGGCATCACCTCACATAATCAAGGAAGGTGAAATGGTGAGAATATGGGCAGGATGGATATGCGCCACATAATTAAGGCATCTGCAACCAAATTATGGTAGGCAGCATGCATTGATGAAACTCGAATTGTTTTCTTAATGGGATCCTGAATCTTGTTTAATGAACAAGAACTTGCAGATTTTAGTGTTCCTAGAACCCTAATGCATGCTACCCAGGCAACTATATACTGCGGCCGCTGTGGACGAGACCCTAATGCTCTATGAAGAGATGTAGTACAAGCTTAAAATAGTTACTCCCGCCTTAATGGCCAACAAAACTAAAAATAAGTAAATACTCCTAGATTACTTTGATTAATCTCTAGCCACTAGCCTGCTTATGCAATCTACGTAATTACTAGAATAAAATAATCACAAGTCTATGTATTGCAGCTGATCTAACCACAAGTCTAACTGCGACGCAGGATATACCTTTGGGCCGGCGCAGGGATACAAATACTTAGCCTTGAGCCGTGGCGTCGTCAAGTAGATTAGGATAAGACGGTGATCGGCGATTTTGACTGACGGCTGGAAGATACTGCTAGCGGCGATAATATGTATGGCGATTTGATTAATCCAGTCCAACAGTTGGAGACGGAAAAGGAGGAGCGGGCATTAATAACTCGCTCTCTAGGTCAATGCAATACGTGTTCGACAATACATCATCCAACGACTTGCTAATTCTCGTGGTGGCCTAGTTGTTTGGATATTACTCCTTCCGTAAACTAATATAAAAGCGTTTAGATTACTACTTTAGTGATCTAAACGCTCTTATATTAGTTTACAGAGGGAGTAGTTGTTTTGGTCACACCCTAGTTTTGTTTTGGGCTTCTCTGGCACAGCACGTTAGGGAAAAGAAAGCCTGATACTAATTAAGATTGAGGGCGCGCTACGCGTCGGCTGGCTGACACGCGGAATTGGATCGGCTGACTCCAGACTCGCTGGATCCATCGCGCGATAGCCGTCCAATCTAGCCCACGTCAGCCTACTTACGAGTGTTTGCAACATAAGCCTTGTTGAGCTTGGATAACAATCCACCTTCTTCCCAAAAGGAGATTTTAGTAAATAATCAAATATAACACTGGGACCGAGGGTCATATTAGTAAAAGAAAATCTTACATTCCCCAGCCCGGGTATCATAGACAACACCGTCAAAATAAAGAGGCACTCGCATTTGCCAACACTAATCGTTGTTTGACTGTTTGCAACATGCCCTATGTTACCATCGCAAACAAAGTAAGGGCAAAAGAGTTGTGTGGATGGTTACCTGACTGAGGAGAGAAGGCCGCCGCTGTAGATCACCGCCGATCTACTCGCTCGTTGTTGCGTTGTCATCACGTTGTGGGATCTGGCTGCCATGGCTCTCCCTCCACCTGGCCGGTCTGCATCACACCCCATAATGTGATGGGCTGTTTGCAACACGGCCCATGTTGCAAGCGTGTCCATGTGGTAGGAGGGTGTTGCAAGCCACACGATCAAATGTTGATCTGACGGTCGCGGAAGTGACCGACACACGACCAGCTATCAGTCGGTTGAGCGGGTGTGTTTTCCTTAGGATTGAGCGATAAAGAGGAAAACCTAGGAAACTACCTCTCAAGCGATTCTGATAACGGCGACCAAGGGCTGCTTGAATTTTCTCGATCTAATCCCTTGTTTGGCCTGACTCCAGGGCTCCTGACAACTAAACCTTACATTCAGAATTCATTGGGGACGACAATGAAATTCGCTTGGGTGATGATGCGTGAGATTCAATTCAAGGCCATGGAAGAAAATGTTGAAAATATGCCCTAGAGGCAATAATAAAAGCATTATTATTATATTTCCTTGTTCATGATAATTGTCTTTTATTCATGCTATAATTGTATTATCCGGAAATCGTAATACATGTGCGAATACATAGACCACAATATGTCCCTAGTGAGCCTCTAGTTCACTAGCTCGTTTGGTCAATAGATAGTCATGGTTTCCTGACTATGGACATTAGATGTCATTGACAACGGGATCACGTCATTACGAGAATGACGTGATGGACAAGACCCAATCCTAAGCATAGCACAAGATCGTGTAGTTCGTTTTGCTAGAGCTTTCTCAATGTCAAGTATCTATTCCTTAGACCATGAGATCGTGTAACTCCCGGATACCGTAGGAGTGCTTTGGGTGTACCAAGCGTCACAACTTAAGCTGGGTGACTATAAAGGTGCATTACGGTATCTCGAAAGTGTCATTGGGTTGACACGTGTCGAGACGGATTTGTCACTCCGTATTACGGAGAGGTATCACTGGGCCCACTCGGTAGTGCATCATTATAATGAGCTCAAAGTGACCAAGTGTGCAGTCACGGGATCATGCATTCTGATCGAGTAAAGTGACTTGCCGATGCGAGACTGAGCGAGGTATTGGGATACCGACGATCGAGTCTCGGGCAAGTAACATACCGTCTGACAAAGGGAATGGTATACGGGGTTGCTTGAATCCTCGACATCGTGGTTCATCCGATGACATCATCGAGGAGCATGTGGGAGCCAACATGGGTATCCAGATCCGCTGTTGGTTATTGACACGAGCGTCCGGTCATGTCGCATGTCTCCCAAACCCGTAGGGTCTACACATAAGGTTCGGTGGCGCTAGGGTTATTAGGAAGACTTGTATGTGATTACGAATGTTGTTGAGTCCGGATGAGATCCCGGACGTCACGAGGAGTTCTGGAAGGGTCCGGAGGTAAAGATTTATATATGGGAAGTTGTCAAGCGGACACGAAAAAGTTTGGGGCATATCGGTGTTGTCTGGGGTCACCGGAAGGGTTCGGAGGTCCACGGGAGGGCCACCTCCCGGGGCCACTGGGCTGCGTGGGAAGGGCCAGCCCCTGGTGGGCTGGGCGCACCCTCCCTTGGGCCCTTGCGCCTAGGGTTGAGGGGGAACCCTAGAGGGCGCCCCTTGCTGGGGGGGGCAAGTCCCCTCCCTTGGCCGCCCCCCTCTAGATGCATCTAGGGGGCGGCCCTTCTCCCTTCCCCTATAAATAGAGGGGTGAGGGGGCAGCCGACCCAAGCCAAGGCACAGCCCTCCCCCCAACACCTCTCCTCCTCCGTTGTGTGCTCGTGAAGCCCAGCCGAGATCTGCCTCTCCACCATCATCACGCCGTCGTGCTGCCGGTGGAGCTGTCTTCCTCAACCTCTCCTTCCTCCTTGCTGGATCAAGACGGAGGAGACGTTGCCCGTACCGTACGTGTGTTGAACGCGGAGGTGCTGTCCGTTCAGCACTTGGTCATCGGTGATCTGAGTGCGACTCCATCATCACCATCCCCTTGAGCGCTTCGCTTTTCGATCTACAAGTGGTATGTAGATGCAAACTCACTGCCTTGACTCGTTGCTTAGATGAACTCATAGATGGATCTTGGTGAAACCGTAGGAAATTTTTTAATTTTCTGCAACGTTCCCCAAAAGTGGCATCATGAGCTAGGTCTATGCGTAGTTCTCTATTGCACGAGTAGAACACAATTTAGTTGTGGGCGTAGATCTTGTCAACTTGTTTGCCGCTACTAGTCTTATATTGCTTCCGCGGTATTGTGGGATGAAGCGGCCCGGACCAACCTTACACGTACGCTTACGTGAGACCGGTTCCATCGACTAACATGCACTAGTTGCATAAGGTGGCTGGCGGGTGTCTGTCTCTCCCACTTTAGTTGGAGCGGATTCGATGAAAAGGGTCCTTATGAAGGGTAAATAGAAGTTGACAAAATCACGTTGTGGTTATTCGTAGGTAAGAAAACGTTCTTGCTAGAACCCAATTGCAGCCACGTAAAGATGCAACAACAATTAGAGGGCGTCTAACTTGTTTTTGCAGCAATTGTCATGTGATGTGATATGGCCAAGTTGTGATGAATGATGAATGACATATTGTGATGTATGAGATCATGTTCTTGTAATAGGAATCACGACTTGCATGTCGATGAGTATGACAACGGCAGGAGCCATAGGAGTTGTCTTTATTTTTGTATGACCTGCGTGTCATTGAAGAACGCCATGTAAACTACTTTACTTTATTGCTAAACGCGTTAGTCATAGAAGTAGAAGTAGTCGTTGGCGTGACAACTTCATGAAGACACGATGATGGAGATCATGATGATGGAGATCATGGTGTCATGCCGGTGACAAGATGATCATGGAGCCCCGAAGATGAAGATCAAAGGAGCTATATGATATTGGTCCTATCATGTCACTACTTTATATAATTGCATGTGATGTTTATTATGTTTTATGCATCTTGTTTACTTAGAACGACGGTAGTAAATAAGATGATCCCTTACAACAATTTCAAGAAGTGTTCTCCCCTAACTGTGCACCGTTGCTAAAGTTCGTCGTTTCGAAGCACCACGTGATGATCTGGTGTGATAGATCCTTACGTTCACATACAACGGGTGTAAGACAGTTTTACACATGCAGCACACTTAGGGTTAACTTGACGAGCCTAGCATGTACAGACATGGCCTCGGAACACGGAGACCGAAAGGTCGAACACGAGTCGTATAGAAGATACGATCAACATGAGAATGTTCACCGACGATGACTAGTCCGTCTCACGTAATGATCGGACACGGCCTAGTCGACTCGGATCGTGTAACACTTAGATGACTAGAGGATGTCAAATCTGGTGGGAGTTCATTCAATAATTTGATTAAGATGAACTTAATTATCATAAACTTAGTCTAAAACTTTTGAAAAATATGTCTTGTAGATCAAATGGCCAGCGCTCATGTCAACATGAACTTCAACGTGTTCCTAGAAAACCAAGCTGAAAGATGATGGCAGCAACTATACGGACTGGGTCCGAACACGAGATCATCCTCATAGCTGCCAAGAAGGCATATGTCCTAGAAGCACCGTTAGGTGACCCACCTGCTCTCCCAGCACTGCAAGACGATTTGAACGTTTGGCAGACACGTACTGATGATTACTCCTTCGTTCAGTGCGGCATGCTTTACATCTTAGAACCGGGGCTTCAAAAGCGTTTTGAGAAACACGGAGCATATGAGATGTTCGAAGAGCTGAAACTAGTTTTCCAAGCTCATGCCCGGGTCGAGAGATATGAAGTCTCCGACAAGTTCTATAGTTGTAAGATGGAGGAAAACAGATCTGTCAGTGAGCACATACTCAAAATGTCTGGGTTGGACAGCCGCCTGTCCCAGCTGAAAATTAACCTGCCGGACGAGGCGGTCATTGACAGAATCCTTCAGTCGCTCCCACCAAGCTACAAGAGCTTCGTGATGAACTACAATATGCAGGGGATGGTGAAAACCATTCCTGAAGTATTTTCAATGCTGAAGTCAGCAGAGGTTGAAATCAAGAAAGAACATCAAGTGTTGATGGTCAATAAGACCACTAAGTTTAAGAAGGGCAAGGGTAAGAAGAACTTCAAGAAGGACGTCAAGGAGGTTGCCGCGCCCGGTAAGCAAGTTGCCGGGAAGAAGTCAAAGAATGGACCCAAGCCCGAGACTGAGTGCTTTTATTGCAAGGGGAAGGGTCACTGGAAGCGGAACTGCCCCAAATACTTAGCGGATAAGAAGGCCGGCAACACTAAAGGTATATTTGATATACATGTAATTGATGTGTAACTTACCAGTACTCGTAGTAACTCCTGGGTATTTGATACCGGTGTCGTTGCTCATATTTGTAACTCACAGCAGGAGCTGCGGAGATTGGCGAAGGACGAGGTGACGATGCGCGTCGGGAATGGTTCCAGAGTCGATGTGATCGCCGTCGGCACGCTACCTCTACATTTACCTACGGGATTAGTTTTGAACCTTAATAATTGTTATTTGGTGCCAAGTTTGAGCATGAACATTGTATCTGGATCTCGTTTAATGCGAGATGGCTACTCATTTAAATCCGAGAATAATGGTTGTTCTATTTATATGAGAGATATGTTTTATGGTCATGCTCCAATGGTCAATGGTTTATTCTTAATGAATCTCGGCGTAATGTTACACATATTCATAGCGTGAATACCAAAAGATGTAAAGTTGATAACGATAGTTCCACATACTTGTGGCACTTTGCCGCCTTGGTCACATTGGTGTCAAGCGCATGAAGAAGCTCCATGCTGATGGACTTTTGGAGTCTCTAGATTATGAATCATTTGACACATGCGAACCATGCCTCATGGGCAAGATGACCAAGACTCCGTTCTCCGGAACAATGGGCGAGCAACCAACTTGTTGGAAATCATACATACCGATGTATGCGGTCCAATGGCGTTGAGGCTCATGGAGGATATCGTTATGGTCTCACTCTCACAGATGATTTGAGTAGATATGGGTATGTCTACTTGATGAAACACAAGTCTGAGACCTTTGAAAAGTTTAAGGAATTTCAGAATGAAGTAGAGAATCAACGTGACCAAAAGATAAAATTCTTACGATCGGATCATGGAGGAGAATATTTAAGTCACGAATTTAGTACACACTTAAGAAAATGTGGAATCGTTTCACAACTCACGCCGCCTGGAACACCTCAGCATAACGGTGTGTCGAGCGTCGTGTCGCACTCTATTAGATATGGTGCGGTCTATGATGTCTCTTACCGATTTACGCTATCATTTTGGGGATCGCTCTAGAGACAGCTACATTCACTTTAAATAGGGCACCGTCTAAATCCGTTGAGGCGACACCGTATGAATTATGGTTTGGGAAGAAACCTAAGATGTCGTTTCTAAAAGTTTGGGGATGCGATGCTTATGTCAAGAAACTTCAACCTGAAAAGCTCGAACACAAGTCGGAAAAATCGTCTTCATAGGATACCCTAAGGAAACCATTGGGTATACCTTCTACTTAAGATCCGAGGGCAAGATTTTTGTTGCCAAGAACGGATCCTTTACGGAAAAGAGTTTCTCTCGAAAGAAGTAAGTGGGAGGAAAGTAGAACTCGATGAAGTACTACCTCTTGAGCGGGAAAGTAGTGCAGCTCAGGAAAATGTTCTGTGATGCCTACACCAACTGAAGAGGAAAATAATGATAATGATCAAGGTACTTCGGATCAAGTTGCTACTGAACTTCGTAGGTCCACAAGGACACGTTCCGCACCAGATTGGTACGGCAACCCTGTCCTGGAAATCATGTTGTTAGATAACGGTGAACCTTCGAACTATGAAGAAGCAATGGCGGGCCCAGATTCCAACAAATGGCTAGAAGCCATGAAATCCGAGATAGAATCCATGTATGAAAACAAAGTATGGACTTTGACTGACTTGCCCGATGATCGGCGAGCGATAGAAAACAAATGGATCTTTAAGAAGAAGACGGACGCGGATGGTAATATTACCATCTATAAAGCTCGACTTGTCGCTAAGGGTTATCGGCAAGTTCAAGGTATTGACTAGGACGAGACATTCTCTCCCGTAGCGAAGCTTAAGTCCGTCCGAATCATGTTAGCAATTGCCGCATACTATGATTATGAGATATGGCAGATGGACGTCAAAACGGCATTCCTTAACGGTTATCTTAAGGAAGAGCTGTATATGATGCAGCCGGAAGGTTTTGTCGATCCTAAGAACGCTAACAAAGTATGCAAGCTCCAGCGATCCATTTATGGGCTGGTGCAAGCATCTCGGAGTTGGAACATTCGCTTTGATGAGATGATCAAAGCGTTTGGGTTATATGAGACTTATGGAGAAGCCTGCGTTTACAAGAAAGTGAGTGGGAGCTCAGAGCATTTCTCATATTATATGTAGATGACATATTTTTGATGGAAAATGATATAGAATTCTTGGACAACATTAAGGCCTACTTGAATAAGTGTTTTTCAATGAAGGACCTTGGAGAAGCTGCTTATATATTAGGCATCAAGATCTATAGAAATAGATCGAGACGCCTCATAGGTCTTTCACAAAGCACATACCTTGATAAGATTTTGAAGAAGTTTAAAATGGATCAGTCCAAGAAAGGGTTCTTGCCTGTAATGCAAGGTGTGAGATTGAGCTCGGCCCAATGCCCGACCACGGCAAAAGATAAAGAAGAGATGAGTGTCATCCCCTATGCTTCAGCCATAGGATCTATTATGTATGCCATGCTGTGTACCAGACCTGATGTAAACCTTGCCGTAAGTTTGGTAGGAAGGTACCAAAGTAATCCCGGCAAGGAACACTGGACAGCGGTCAAGAATATCCTAAAGTACCTGAAAAGGATAAAGGACATGTTTCTCGTTTATGGAGGTGACGAAGAGCTCGTCGTAAAGGGTTACGTCGATGCTAGCTTCGACACAGATCTGGATGACTCTAAGTCACAAACCGGATACGTGTATATGTTGAATGGTGGAGCGATGGCTGGTGCAGCTGCAAGCGAAGCGTCGTGGCGGGATCTACATGTGAAGCGGAGTACATGGCAGCCTCGGAGGCAGCGCATGAAGCAATTTGGGTGAAGGAGTTCATCACCGACCTAGGAGTCATACTCAATGCGTCGGGGCCGAGCAAACTCTTCTGTGACAACACTGGAGCTATTGCACTTGCCAAGGAGCCCAGGTTTCACAAGAAGACCAGGCACATCAAGCGTCGCTTCAACTCCATCCGTGAAAATGTTCAGGATGGAGACATAGAAATTTGTAAAGTGCATACGGATCTGAATGTCGCAGATCCGTTGACTAAACCTCTTCTGCGGGCAAAACATGGTCAACACCAGAACTCTATGGGTGTTCGATTCATCACAATGTGGGAGACTGTTGGAAATATGCCCTAGAGGCAATAATAAAAACATTATTATTATATTTCCTTGTTCATGATAATTGTCTTTTATTCATGCTATAATTGTATTATCCGGAAATCGTAATACATGTGTGAATACATAGACCACAATACGTCCCTAGTGAGCCTCTAGTTGACTAGCTCGTTTGGTCAATAGATAGTCATGGTTTCCTGGCTATAGACATTAGATGTCATTGACAACGGGATCACGTCATTACGAGAATGACGTGATGGACAAGACCCAATCCTAAGCATATCACAAGATCGTGTAGTTTGTTTTGCTAGAGCTTTCTCAATGTCAAGTATCTATTCCTTAGACCATGAGATCGTGTAACTCCGGATACCGTAGGAGTTCTTTGGGTGTACCAAGCGTCTGGCGTAATCTGGGTGACTATAAAGGTGCATTACGGTATCTCGAAAGTGTCATTGGGTTGACACGGATCGAGGCGGATTTGTCTCTCCGTATTACGGAGAGGTATCACTGGGCCCACTCGATAGTGCATCATCATAATGAGCTCAAAGTGACCAAGTGTCGGTCACGGGATCATGCATTACTGATGCAGTAAAGTGACTTGCGTAACGAGACTGAGCGAGGTATTGGGATACCGACGATCGAGTCTCGGGCAAGTAACATACCGTCGACAAAGGGAATGGTATCTGGGGTTGCTTGAATCCTCGACATCGTGGTTCATCCGATGACATCGTCGAGGAGCATGTGGGAGCCAACATGGGTATCCAGATCCGCTGTTGGTTATTGACCGAGAGCGCCCTGGTCATATGCGCATGTCTCCCGAACCCGTAGGGTCTACACATAAGGTTCGGTGGCGCTAGGGTTATTAGGAAGACTTGTATGTGATTACGAATGTTGTTTGGAGTCCGGATGAGATCCGGGGCGTCACGAGGAGTTCGGAAGGGTCGGAGGTAAAGATTTATATATGGGAAGTTGTCAAGCGGACACGGAAAAGTTTGGGGCATATCGGTATTATGCATGGGGTCACGGAAGGGTTCGGAGGTCCACGGGAGGGGCCACCCTCCCGGGGCCACTGGGCTGCGTGGGAAGGGCCAGCCCCTGGTGGGCTGGGCGCACCCCTCCTTGGGCCCTTGCGCCTAGGGTTGAGGGGGAACCCTAGAGGCGCCCCCTGCTTGGGGGGCAAGTCCCCCCCCTTGCCGCCGCCCCCTCTAGATGCATCTAGAGGGCCGGCCCCTCTCCTTCCCTTATAAATAGAGGGGTGAGGGAGGCAGCCGACCCCAAGCCAAGCGCAGCCCTCCCTGCCCAACACTCTCCTCCTCCGTTGTGTGCTCGGGAAGCCACAGCCGAATCTTGCCTCTCCACTATCATCACGCCCGTTGTGCTGCGGTGGAGCTGTCTTCCTCAACCTCTCCTTCCTCCTTGCTGGATCAAGGCGGAGGAGACGCGTTGCCCGTGCGTCGTGTGTTGAACGCGGAGGTGCTGTCCGTTCAGCACTTGGTCATCGGTGATCCGAGTGCGACTCCATCATCACCATCCCTTGAGCGCTTCCGCTTTCGATCTACAAGTGGTATGTAGATGCAAACTCACTGCCTTGACTCGTTGCTTAGATGAACTCATAGATGGATTTTGGTGAAACCGTAGGAAAATTTTTAATTTTCTGTAACGTTCCCCAACCGAAAATCATGTCGTTGTGTAAGCAAACTGCGTTGGCAGTTGGAACCGTGTCATGGAAGAGGGACAGTGGATCGTCCGTGGCTATGGTTGATTTTATCCTAATATGAAGGTATGGCTAAGATCGTCGATGTTCCGCTCAACAAGATTCATGCATGGGGTGCAAATCCACAACATTTCGGATCTCTATCTCAAGGGGGGTTTGGTGAAGCGGATGGCAGGAAAGAAAGGCACTCTTATCCTGGTGGACATTAATCCTGTGAGTAAGTTGGTTCGTATGGGAGTGTTGATGGATGTCGGTATGTCACTAGAGAGATAACCTATTTGGTTGGGATTCATCCAGATGGAGAAGTTAAGCTAGGTTGCGAGGTGTGAGGATTCATGTGTCATATCCACATGGAATGCGACACGGGGGAGCATATAGTACTCATATTTTGAGTCATGTGCAGGCTGGTTTGGCAACTGACTGTTCATCGGTACACAGTGGAACATAGGGGATGGAAGAAGAACTGCTCGGGGAGCAGGTAGAGCCTTTGGATGACTCTGTGATCTCGTACATCGTCACCAGGAGAAAACTGAAGCTCGCCAGAGAACTTCTCAGTGTACCACTGGGACCAATGAGTACCCTATGCTATAACTACCATGGGATTGGCTATGAAGCGATCTTGAAAGAGCTTCGTGATTTGGTGAGACAGTTTGCCCAGGTTCGGGCTCTCACGAAGAGGTAAAAACCTACTTCCTGCTTGATTATATTGATGATGGAGTATCAAACAGGTTTATCTACCTCGAGATCGTATGTTGTATTCTAATCCCTAAGGTTGTTAATTGTGATTGTGCCTCTACCGACTAAACCCTCCGGCTTATATAGGCACTAGGGGTATCTAGGGTTACACATGGTCGGTTACCAACTAGGAATAAACACGTCGACATCTGGAGTTGCCTTGAGGTATACGCCAAGTGTTCGATAGTGTCCATCTTGATCACGAATGGGTTCGAGGCTTCCGGAGTCCTTCTTTGTTGAGATCGGTGGGCCACAAGGTCGGCCCAGGGACTGTGGGTCACCTAGGTGGGGACCCCCTAGTCCAGGACAACACTACTAGTTATGGAGTCGGTAGTGATGAACATAGTGATGGCATATGGTTGTACTGGAATAATGATGATATGTCAATTTAAGCCTTATTCAGCGAAAGTGCTCTTTTGATCCCGAGCTCATATGCTCCTGGATGAACAGTAAAATTGAAAAGAATAGTAAAAAAATTCAAAAAAAATTGAATTTTTTATGAACATTGCTGAATGTTCTAACTGCGTGCAAAATTTCAGATCAAAATGACATTTGTGGAGGTCTGGGCAAAAATAACAAAATCGATGCTCCAAAATGCTTCCAACAATAGTCTTTTTGGATCATCAATTTTTTTATTTTTTGCCCAGACCTCCATGAATGTTATTTCAGCCTGAAATTTTGCATGTAGTTAGAAATTTTATCAATGTTAATCACAAAAAAATTCAGATTTTTTAAATTTTTTTACTATTTTTTTGGATTTTACTGTTCATGCTGGAGCATATGAGCTCGGGATCAAATACTCCCTATCCCTTAGTACTTGCAGTATCATGTGGACATGAAAGTTACAGTTGAACCTTGGCCCTTGACTTGAGTGTATGGTGAAGCAAATAGGCAAATCCCACAGATACATGTGGGACTTGCTAAAAATTCACCAACGATGATATGTGGTTTCATGAGGTGGTGGATGTACGCATCCTATGTGGCATCGGTTTCACAAGGCGGGACTGGACATGCAAGAAAAAGGTACGAGGTGACACTTATACGCTGGTGAGACTTGGACGAGGCCGCTACTCCGGTGAAACACAAACTGGCTGCAAGAAACTGGGACAATTAATTGGCTGAAAAGTAAATCTACTTGCAAGAAAACAAGATCAACATGTCACAGTTTCAAAGGCTCTTTTCATATGACCATCCTAATTAACTTCCTTGCTCTGCCTACTCGCGAGATGGTAGCCTTCAGCCTGATTACATAAAGCATAGCACTTCTGATCGATTTGAATATTCCATTCCCTGTTTCCTTGGGAGCAGGATTGCACTGTCAAAGGACAACATAACAGAGTTACATCAAAATATGGATTGAAATGGAAAACACTACTGTATAAAACCAACCAACAGCCATCCCGGTGAAGAAACAACTTCACATTGGACATGGTTTATTTTTGTCACCACGGGCACAATGAACCAGGAAAGGGAAAACATCATATTCACGAAAGTATCCTTTTAAACACATCAGAAAGCGGGTTGGAATGAGCAGACCCTCGCGTCCGTGTACACCTTCCCTGGGAGGCAGTAGTAGCCCTCCTCCGGTGCACAGTGTGAGTCGTCTGAGCAGATGCAAAGCCCCTCAATGGCGCAACGCTTCTCAAGATGACAGGGCTCCCATTGATGCCGAGAACTTGGTCGCTCCACTCACTGGAGAAGATCCCATCAGGGTCTTACCTACGCTTCACCTCAAGGAACTTGCCCGCCTTGGGGTGCTTGTCCATTGCGCCTTCAAAGGCAAAGTTGCGGTTCTTTCCCCAGTGCGGGATGGCGTTGTACTTGCACAGCGCCATCTGCTGGAGCTCGTCGAGCACCTCATAGTGCGGGTTGGGCTCGCCCTTGGTGTAACTTCGGTAGTAGGCTATATCAAAGTCGATCGAGTCCTCTGGCTTGCCGAGGTAGGCAGAGGATGCCTTGACGTAGCGGATGAGCATACCGCCACTGGTGTCGATTCCACAGAAGGATAGCGGACAACGGTCACGGAGCTCTTGCATGTCGGCGATGAACGCTGGCACCTTCGAGAGCGCGATGCTATATGCATTGGTGTAGAAGAAGGTTCCCCGAATGCGTGGGTCCCATGCGCATGAGGTGAGGAGCGCGTCTTCTTGGCTACCAATACATGCGCCAGACGCTTGGATCTTGTGTTGGAACCCCACCACTGGGTACCCAGTGAACAAGCTACCATTGTTTGTGAAGCCATATGCTGCCGTCTCAAACAACGATACCGTCGCATTTGCCGCATTGCACCGGGCGACGGCATTGATGTTCTTCTCGAGAAGCTCCATGGTGACTCTGCTGCTGATGAGCGGGGCTGTCGGGTTGGAGCGGAATCCTAGGTGGTCATTGAGGCCGTCGCCCACCGTCTTGATGGCCACACGGTCATCCTCGCGGTAAATGACCTTGTGGAGCTGTGGTAGCCACGCCATATCGCCGAATTCGTGGAGGTCGCCCCACATTGCCGCCTTTTCTGCCATGTCTGAGTCATCACGTGTCACAAATGTCACCGACCGCTTGAACATAGGCTGCAATGCCAGTGTAACCTGCATATATGCATTGTTAAGAAAACTCTAGAAGAAATGATCGATTAATTAATTTGTTACATAGACTCCATAAATTAGCATAACTACTTATTTGGACTTCTAATTTCTTTAGTAGTACTGCAAGAATTAACCTTGGGCCTTAGGCGCATCAACTCCTAATAACTCATGCTGAGATGAGTTGGACCTTGAGAGCAGGCTAATAGGGAAACCTTCTTTTCCTCCTTCCTCCCTCACGTGAAACACTAGGAGCTAGATCCACGACGTCGATCTACCTACTCTCCAATGAGATCACGCCCCCTCCATTCGTTCGGCACGTCGGCAGCTCGTTCAGGCGGCAGTAGTGGTTGTTCGGTGGTCTCGAAATCTCGATGTAATTTTTATTATGTTTGAAATGCTCTGTACTTCCGATGAACTTTTATAATACTAGATCTGATCCTTTGGCAAAAAAATAATATAATCACTCATATCTCTCAAAAAAATGGATTTGCTAATTCCCAGTCGCCTAAGAAATACTTAGGAGACGTGAGGACTATCTGATCTCCATGTTACAATGCATGTGAGACAGAACGGACTATATCCAGCATTTTTCTTCATGTTCTGAGCCTTTTCAGTTTTCTTGTTTTTTGAGCAACTACCTAGGGTAGGGGGTTTATATATAAGCTGTTCCTATCAAAAAAGATGATGTGGCTTTTTCACCTTTTATATTTATATTTTATTTCTTGCTTTTGAATACTTTTTTTATTTTTCTTGCTATTATTACTAGATAATGCCCCGCGCGTTTCTGCAGAATTTATAGCAATAGATAGTGAAAATAATTTGTTACTTAGCAAAATAAAAATAAATATTGATGATGTGGAGGACTTGCATGTGCTTGATGATGTCAAGTCTTTGCATGTGTTGGAAAATTGACAGTGGAGGCCTTACATGTGCTTGATGATGTGCTTGAATAATAATAGGTAGTGGGTTGCAATTATTTAAAAATATAGGATTAATTTGCACACTTAGAGACACTAAAGCTCCATTCTTATGAAAAATTAATTGTTATTGCATGTTCTTCTTTGCTCTTGTTTTTTTTCTTCACGTTTCCACTTTTTTGATACACTGGAGTTGCACATATTTGTGTTTTGCTTAGTTCCATTGAAGAATCTTCCAACAATATTTCCAACTATTATTGATTTTTTTGTTCTAGTTATATTATAAATATATCACATGGGAATTTAATTTGCTATTTTTTATGCTATTTGCACTTTTGTAATGTTGAATCAGGACGCTAATGAAATATGCAATTGGTTACACATTCAAATGTGCAACTCGGTTGACGTGAAGAACTTTTTGTAATGCTAAAGTTGCACTCTTTTTTTCCTTAAAATGTGCAACTACTATATTTAAAAAGTGCAACTGGGTTGTTATATGTACTACTTCCTCCGTTCCGATTTACTCGTCGTTGTTTTAGTTCAAATTATTATGCACGACGAGTAAATCAGAATGGAGGGAGTACTATTTACCCCGATTATTATGCATAAGTTGTAATTTCCAGGTTTCATCATTGTAAAAATACGTACTACTTTTCGAAAAGTGCAACCGGTTTGGTATGCCTATATCCCCCCTATAAGCGGTTGCACTTTTCACGTACCTGGGAAACGACCCCAAGGACGCCGAGGGAGACCTTGGCTGCGTCGAGGTCGGGATGGTCGGCGCAGAGCTCCCGTACCACCGCGAACCCTTTGCTTGCCGGCGCCGGCGTGACGATCCTCATCCCGACCACGTACTCGTGCACAGCGCCGCCCTTGCCCTTGAGCGAACTGCCGTGCGCGCCCGTGGCCAGCAGGCCCCCGATGGTGAGCCCCGACCAGTAGGGCGAGTGCGGCAGCGCCAGCCCTTTCGCAGCGGCCGCCTGGATGAGGTCCCGGAGCACCATGCCGCTTTCCACCGTCATAAGCCCCTTGGCGACGTCGACGCTTACCACCCGGTTGAGCCGCCCCGTGCTTATGATGGTGCCATCGCTGCCGCCGGGGCAGGCCAGCTTGGGGAAGCTGTGGGAGTGCTTGGTGGCCACCTTCACCTTGCGCTTGGCCGCCGCCGCGGCTGCCACGGCCGCGACCAGCTCCTTCTCGGTGCGCGGGAAGGTGGCGTTGGCCGCGCGGCAGACGCTGCGGTCCAGGAAGGAGCCGAACGCGTTGGAGACAGTGCAGTCCGCCATTCCGCGGGCACAGACCACAGGCTCCGGCGGAGGGCTCGAGCCAGCGAGGCCGGCCAGGAGCACCAGGAAGAGAGCTGTAAGCACCATTGTTAAGGTATAATTAACCAAGGCTTTCAGTGCTAGGCTGCTAGCTATATAGCTTGGTCAAGCTCACGGCACGGCCGGTGTGCAGCATATTTTCCCCGCTTATTAAACAAGCTAGGCACGTTCGTTCAAAGTCAATGCAAAACCCACATGATTAGATTTATGAAGGTTATCTGTCGTACCTACGAGCAAACGGCCAACTGGCCGGGTTTTTACCGGACACAAAATGTTTTTACCCAACATTGATGCCTCTATGAAGTGTTTGACACCACATCTCATGTTCTTGCATGCACGACGGAAACACCAACATCACCGTCTCAAGGAGACAGTAGGACTCTATGCCGGAGTTTCGTTCTTGACAGACAAACTCAACAAAGCCCAAAAAACCAACTCAAAAATGAAGTGCCGCCATCCACCACAGCGGAGAGGCAGCGGAACGCCCCTCCTTTGTCGCTGGTCGCCAGAGTAGCATGCAGAGGGGAGGAGAGTCCACGTGCTCACTGACAGAGCGTAGAGAGAACAAAGTATCGCCCTCGGTCACGGGAGGGGAAGGAATAAATCGATTCTTCTACATGGACCCCTTTCCATTAATTTGCATAACGAAAATATGAAGTTCCAGTAACCAAAAAACAGGTGACATGAAAGAGAGAGTAGTGTGTTCGGAGGAACGGCACAGTAAACCCACTGCTCATGCCTACAATCAAGACATGAACCATGGGGCAAAAACCCATCATCGTAGAGCTAAGCCTATCCTAACATTACATGAGATGAGAAAAAAAACTTCAGATAAAACGCAACGCAACCAACAGACTGGAGTACAAAAAGAGCCACTGATATGTTTACGGTATTATTATTCCTTAGATTAGAGGAATCCTAGCTGCGACCAATCGATCAGATGACTCCGGCACCCCGCGAAGACTACACGAGCTTCTTTGAATACAAAAGCAAGCCGCCCATGCACGGAGTATAATAACAGTGACGAAAAGTTTATCAATTCTCCCTATGTTTATACCTTTAGACCAATTATTCTTTACCGTTTCACGGGCAATAATGTGATGACTTACAAAAAGATGTGCCCACAAGTCAACTTGCAGGCGGCTATAGCATCAATTTTTGCTTGAATAGTTGGGTTGTCGTCACCAAGCGTGGATTAAAAACCTCCTTTGTTTTGGGTTGTTGTTTAACATTCGTTGTCACTGGAACACGGAAACACCTCCAACTACTTTTTACCAAAAACTTTGGACCAAAGATGCAATACTTCATCTATGACCTCATCAGGTTTGAGGGATTTTTGAAGAATTCCAACGGCATTCGTTCCATATAAATAAAGTTACTAGATTCTTTAGGACCGTGTCCATACATGAGTGTGTATTCATACTGTTAAAACCCACAAATGTACTGCATGCTTATATAACATGATCTTGACCTATGTCATAATTTGAAAGGATGTTTTGATTGATCAACTAGACATGTCTATACTTATATTTATGTGTCTCCGCTTAATGTGAAATACAATTAGTGAACCTACGAACCCGGTCCAATTCCCTTATAATGAAAATCACCAAATCAATTTTATATATGCATTTTTATTTGCACTCATTATTTGTTTCGAAAATACAAAATACGTTATACCAAATTCTATATCTATTACTCCCTCCGTTCGGAATTACTTGTCATAAAAAGGAATGTATCCACAACTAAAATACATCTAGATACATTCATTTTTTGGACGAGTAATTCCGAATGGAGGGAGTATTTCTTACAATTAACAAAGCTAGTGAGATTGACAATTAAGTTTTTAATTTATTGTTGTGTTTCTTGACGGAGAGTGTTATCTCTATGGGTTGGTACTTGGCTTCTCAACTGAGAGAATAACAGCCCACCGCTAAAAACCTTTGCATTTGGGGACCCAACAGTTACCGATCAAATTATTGGAGCAAGTAAGTTTTTTTTTCTGATACCATTCTCGAGGAGGTAACATTAAGTTCTCTAAGGGAATATTGTGAATTAATTTTACTTTCTTGTTATTTACTTCATTTAATTATATTTTTCATAACTATAACTAATTCTTCCTTGAGTCACACCCCATTCTATGTGGAAAAATTGCCAAGATTAAAAAACGTCAACAAAATTCTAAACTAATAATCGTCATGAAGTCAATGGAGAAAAGCAAGTAAAAAGATGAAGTGAAAGGGAATATGAAGGACAAAGTCAACAAGGCAAGAAGTAAAGAGGCCCAAGTCTAGAAGTGGCGGAAGCGGCCAAAACCCATCATGGTGGAGGAATGAGAGAGATTGGTACACCAAAGGCTACAAAATTGCTCCCTCTCCTAGCCCACCATGGACCACTTTTATACCTTTTACGTATCATTTCAAGGGCCCGAGTGTAACAACTCTACTTGGGACGTGGAGTATGTGAGCTTAAGCTCACATGATCTCGGATGAATAGTAAAATATGAAAAAATCTTCAAAAAAAAAACTGATTTTTTTCTAGCAGGAAACATTGATGTTTTTTTCTATAGACATGCAAATTTTCATGATGAAATCACATTTGTGAAGGTGTGGGCAAAAAATAAATGGATGCTCCAAAAAGAGTGTTTTTGAAGCATTTTGGAGTATCAGTTTTGTCTTATTGCCCAGATCTCCACAAATGTGATTCCATTGTGAATTTTTTTCATGCATGTAGGTAAAACATCAATGTTTCTTGCCAAAAAAGTCAGATTTTTTTACTAATTCGGATTTTACTGAGCTCGAGCTCACAATAGAACATTCGCTCTACTTCTTCTATGAGATTGTACCAAGATAATGTTACAATTGATAAGTACAAATATGCCTTCAATGAGTTGAGTTCTATGTAGACGACTATATTAGAGTATGATGGTGTAAAAAACTGCCAGATCCCTCGTTAGGGGTCCAAGCGCAGTTGGAAGCCACCGATCAGATGTCACATGAGGGTTTTACCCAGGTTCCGGCCTCCGGAGAGTAAGACCCTACAAACTACTTGTTCTTGTTATTCATGATGAAGAGATACCTCTTGCGTAGTGTTATAGTGGTGTATGAGATTTCTACTGAAAGTTTCTATCTGAGAGCAGATGGGGATGAGAGCCCTCTAGCCTCCTCTTATATAGATGGTGGAGGCTAGGGTTTTATAGATGGGCAAATGCGATCTGGGGCGCCGTAGCAAGGTGTCCTATGGCTTTTATCTTCTCCTTGGAACGTCGGCGTTGGGGTGGTGCTCTCATTGGGCGATGACTCTGAGCACGTTGCTACCAATGAAGATGGCACCCCGGAGCTGGATGAGGTCGGTGAAGCCTCCCATGGTCCTGTTGCTCCTGTTGGTGGTTGGCCAAGGTCTGAGGCGGCATTGTGGCTGATAACTGTTGGAAATATGCCCTAGAGGCAATAATAAATTAATTATTATCATATTTCATGTTCATGATAAATGTTTATTATTCATGCTAGAATTGTATTGACCAGAAACTTGAATACTTGTGTGAATACATAAACTACACCGTGTCCCTAGTAAGTCTCTACTAGACTAGCTCGTTGATCGTCAAAGATGGTTAAGGTTTCCTAATCATAGACATGAGTTGCCATTTGATAATGGGATCAAATCATTAGGAGAATGATGTGATGGACAGACCAAACCATAAGCATAGCATCAGATCATTTAGTTATTTGCTATAGCTTTCTTCATATCGAGTATCAGTTCCTTAGACCATGAGATCATGCCACTCCCGGACACCGGCTGGGGAATACTTTGTGTGTTATCAAACGTCACTTCATAACTGGGTGATCATAAAGGTACTCTACTGGTATCTCTGAAGGTGTCTGTTGGGTTGCATGGATCGAGACTGGGATTTGTCACTCCGAGTGACGGAGACATATCTCTGGGCCCTCTCGGTAATACAACATCTCACAAGAAGCTTCATGTGCCTAATGAGCTTAGTCATGGGATCTTGTATTACGATACGAGTAAAGAGACTTGCCAGTAACGAGATTGAACTAGGTATGGAGATACCAACGATCGAATCTTGGGCAAATAACATATCGCTGGATAAAGAGAATTGCATATGGGATTAACTGAATCCTCGACATCGTGGTTCAACCGATAAGGATCTTCGTTGAATATGTAGGAACCAATATGGGCATCCAGGTCCCGCTATTGGCTATTGACCGAGAGGAGTTTTGGTCATGTCTGCATGTTCGATAGTGCTAGGGTACTAATGAGATATTAATAGCGGAAAGTCCGAAGGTTGTTCGGAGTCCGAGATGGGATCCGGGATATCACGAGGAGCTCCGAAATGGTCCGGAGGTAAAGATTTATATATGGGAAGTCATATTTTGGGTTCCTGAAAAAGTTTGGTTTTTTTGGTATTGTACCAGGAAGGTTCTAGAAGGTTCTGGCAGTTCCACCATGGGGCCCAACTACCCGGGAAGGGCCCATATGGACCGATGGGTGGGGCTATATCCCACATAGGCTGGCCGCACCATTCCCCAAGGCACATATTGTTTAAACCTGGAGATAAGGTCTTATCTCCAAGTTTAAAGCGATTTCTCCCATGTGGCCGGCCCTAGGAGGGTTTTGGACGCCCTCCCCTTCCCCCTAGCCTATATATAGAAAGGGGAAGCACATGGGGGCAGCCACCCCTTCACCCTTGCACATTGCCTCTCCCAACTCCTCACACGTTCCTCCGATACGCGCTTGGAGAAGCCCTGCCAGAATTCCACTTCTGCCACCACCACCATACTGCCTTGCCAGTTTTGATATCATCTACCTCCTCTCTTTCTCTTGCTAGATCAAGAAAGAGAGGACGCCATCAATCTAAACGTGTGCTAATCTTGGAGGTGCCCGTTTGTTCGGCACTAGATCAGATTGGATCGCGATTGGATCATGAAGTGTACGACTACATCAACCGCGTTACGTCATTAACACTTTCGGTCTACAAGGGTATGTAGACACACTCCCCTCTTGTTGCTATACATTTCCTAGATTAAATCTTGGGTGTTCGTAGGATTTTTCTTTCATGCTTCATTCCCCATCAGTGGCATCATGAGCTAGGTCTATGCGAAGATGTATATGCACGAGTAGAACACAAAGTTGTTGTGGGCGTTGATGTTCAGATTGCTTACTTCCCATGTCTTATTTGGATTCGGTGGTATTGTGGGATGAAGCGGCTTGGACCAACCTGATATGTCCTCGCACATGAGACCGGTTTCACTGTTTGACATGCAACTTGTATTGCATAAAAGTGGCTTTGCGGGTATCTGTCTCTCCTACTTTAGTTGAATCTAACTTGACGAGGGTGGTTCTTGTAGAAGGTTAAAAGGCAACCATCATATCACCGTTCTGGTTTTGCGTAGATAAGAACAATTCTTACAGTTTGCCTCAGCAGCCACATAAAAATTGCAACAACAAAGTAGAGGACGTCTAACTTGTTTATGCAGGGCATGTTGTGATGTGGTATGGCCAAAATGTGATGTGATATATGTTGATGTCTGGGATGATCATGTTTTATAATAGGTTTACAACTTGCATGTCGATGAGTACGGCAACCGGCAGGAGCCATAGTGTTGTCTTTAATTTATTGTATGACATGCGTGTCAATCATTAAACATCATGTAATTGCTTTACTTTATCGCTATGCATTAGCAATAGTTATAGAAGAAGTAGTTGGTGGACAACCACGATGACGACACAATGATGGAGATCATGATGATGGAGATCATGGTGTCATGCTAGTGAAGATGGAGATCATGTCGGTGCTTCGAGATGGAGATCAAAAGCCCAAGATGATAATGGCCATATCATGTCACATATTGATTGCATGAGATGTTTATCCTTTTATGCATCTTATTTTGCTTAGCACGATGGTAGCATTAAAGTATGCACTTGAAAACATACATAATTCCCTTTGTCCATCGGTATGTTACTTGCCTGAGATTCGATCGTTGGTATCTTCATACCTAGTTCAATCTGTTGGGGAACGTAGTAATTTCAAAAAATTTCCTACGAACACGCAAGACCATGGTGATGGCATAGCAACGAGAGGGGAGAGTATCCGTCCACGTACCCTCGTAGACCGAAAGCGGAAGCGTTATATCAACGCGGTTGATGTAGTCGTACGTCTTCACGATCCAACCGATCCAAGCACCGTTACTCCGGCACCTCCGAGTTCTTGGCACACGTTCAGCTCGATGACGATCCCCGGGCTCCGATCCAGCAAAGCGTCGGGGAGGAGTTCCGTCAGCACGACGGCGTGGTGACGATCTTGATGTTCTACCGTCGCAGGGCTTCGCCTAAGCACCGCTACAATATGACCGAGGTGGAATATGGTGGAGGGGCACCGCACAGCTAAGGAACGATCACGAAGATCAACTTGTGTGTCCTAGGGTGCCCCTGCCCCGTATATAAAGGAGCAAGGGGAGGGCGGCCGGCCCTAGGAGGCGCGCCAAGGGAGGGGGAGTCCTCCTCCTAGTAGGAGTAGGACTCCCTTTCCTAGTCCTACTAGGAAGAAGGAAAGGGAAGGAAAGAGAGGGAGAGGAGAGGGAAGGGGGCGCGCCCCTCCTTGTCCAGTCGGACTCCCCATGGGGGCGCGCCACCTCCTGGTGCAGCCCTCTCTCTCCCTCTTGGCCCAATAAGGCCCATTACTTCCCGGGGTTCGGTAACCCCTCGGCACTCCGGTTTTCTCCGAAACTTCCGGAACCTTTCCGTGTCCGAATATAGCCGCCCAATATATCAATCTTTATGTCTCGACCATTTGAGACTCCTCGTCATGTCCGTGATCACATCCGGGACTCCGAACTCCTTGGTACATCAAAATACATAAACTCATAATATAACCGTCATCGAAACCTTAAGCGTGCGGACCCTACGGTTCGAGAACAATGTAGACATGGCGAGACACATCTCGGTCAATAACCAATAGCGGGACACGGATGCCCATATTGGCTCCTACATATTCTGCGAAGATCTTTATCGGTCGGACCGCATAACAACATACGTTGTTCCTTTGTCATCGGTATGTTACTTGCCCGAGATTCGATCGTCGGTATCCAATACCTAGTTCAATCTCGTTATTGGCAAGTCTCTTTACTCGTTCCGTAATACATCATCTCACAGCTAACTCATTAGCTGTAATGCTTGCAAGGCTTAGTGATGTGCATTACCGAGAGGGCCCAGAGATACCTCTCCGACAATCGGAGTGACAAATCCTAATCTCGAAATACGCCAACCCAACATCTGCCTTTGGAGACACCTGTAGTACTCCTTTATAATCACCCGATTCGTTGTGACGTTTGGTAGTACCAAAGTGTTCCTCCGTAAACGGAGTTGCATAATCTCATAGTTATAGGAACATGTATAAGTCATGGATAAAAGCAATAGCAACATACTAAACGATCGGATGCTAAGCTAATGGAATGGGTCATGTCAATCAGATCATTCAACTAATGATGTGACCTTGTTAATCAAATGACAACTCCTTTGCCTATGTTAGGAAACTTAACCATCTTTGATTAACAAGCTAGTCTAGTAGAGGCATACTAGTGACACTCTGTTTGTCTATGTATTCACACATGTATTATGTTTCCGGTTAATACAATTCTAGCATGAATAATAAACATTTATCATGAAATAAGGAAATAAATAATAACTTTATTATTGCTTCTAGGGCATATTTCCTTCAGTCTCCCACTTGCACTAGAGTCAATAATCTAGATTACAAAGTAATGATTCTAACACCCATGGAGTCTTGGTGTTGATCATGTTTTGCTCATGGAAGAGGCTTAGTCAACGGGTCTGCTACATTCAGATCCGTATGTATCTTGCAAATCTCTATGTCTCCCACCGGACTAAGTCCGGATGGAATTGAAGCGTCTCTTGATGTGTTTGGTTCTCTTGTGAAATCTGGATTCCTTTGCTAAAGCAATTGCTCCGGTATTGTCACAAAAGATTTTCATTGGACCCGATGCACTAGGTATGACACCTAGATCGGATATGAACTCCTTCATCCAGACTCCTTCATTAGCTGCTTCCGAAGCTGCTATGTATTCCGCTTCACATGTAGATCCCGCCTTCGACGCTTTGTTTAGAACTGCACCAACCGACAGCTCCTCCGTTTAGTGTAAATCACGTATCCGGTTTGCGATTTAGAATCGTCCGGATCAGTGTGAAAGCTTGCATCAACGTAACCGCCACGATGAGCTCTTTGTCACCTCCATATCGAGAAACATATCCTTAGTCCTTTTCGTATTTCAGGATGTTTTTGACCGCTGTCCGATGATCCACTCTGGATTACTTTGGTACCTCCTGCTAAGCTTATAGCAAGGCACACATCAGGTCTGGTACACAGCATTGCATACATGATAGAGCCTATGGCTGAGGCATAGGAACATCTTTCATTTCTCTCTATCTTCTGCGGTGGTCGGGCATTGAGTCTTACTCAACTTCACACCTTGTAACACAGGCAAGAACCCTTTCTTTGCTTGATCCATTTTGAACTTCTTCAAAATTTTGTCAAGGTATGTGCTTTGTGAAAGTCCAATTAAGCGCCTTGATCTATCTCTATAGATTTTGATGCCCAATATGTAAGCAGCTTCACCGAGGTCTTTCATCGAAAAACTCTTATTCAAGTATCCTTTATGCTATCCAGAAATTCTATATCATTTCCGATTAGTAATATGTCATCTACATATAATATCGAAATGCTACAGAGCTCCACTCACTTTCTTGTAAATACAGGCTTCTCCAAAAGTCTCAGATAAACCCAAATGCTTTGATCACACTATCAAAGCGTTTATTCCAACTCCGAGATGCTTGCACTAGTCCATAAATGGATCGCTGGAGCTTGCACACTTTGTTAGCTCCTTTGGATCGATAAAACCTTCTGGTTGCATCATATACAACTCTTCTTCCGAAATCCATTCAGAATGCAGTCTTTACATCCATTTGCCAAATTTCATAATCATAAAATGCGGCAATTGCTAACATGATTCGGACAGACTTAAGCATCGCTACGGGTGAGAAGGTCTCATCGTAGTCAATCCCTTGAACTTGTCGAAAACCCTTTGCGACAAGTCGAGCTTTGTAGACGATAATATTACCGTCGCGTCGGTCTTCTTCTTGAAGATCCACTTGTTTTCTATTGCTTGCCGACCCTCGGGCAAGTCAACCAAAGTCCACACTTTGTTTTCATACATGGATCCCATCTCAGATTTCATGGCCTCAAGCCATTTTGTGGAATCTGGGCTCACCATCGCTTCTTCATAGTTCGTAGGTTCATCATGATCTAGTAGCATGACTTCCAGAACAGGATTACCGTACCACTCTAGTGCGGTTCTTACTCTGGTTGATCTACGAGGTTCTGTAGTAACTTGATCTGAAGTTTCATGATCAACATCATCGACTTCCTCACTATTTGGTGTAGATGTCGCAGAAACCTGCGAAACTGGTTTCTGTGATAAACTACTTTCAAATAAGGGAGAAGGTACAGTTACCTCATCAAGTTCTACTTTCCTCCCACTCACTTCTTTCGAGAGAAACTCCTTCTCTAGAAAGGATCCATTTTTAGCAACAAATGTCTTGCCTTCGGATCTGTGATAGAAGGTGTACCCAACTGTCTCCTTTGGGTATCCTATGAAGACACATTTCTCCGATTTAGGTTCGAGCTTATCAGGTTGAAGTTTTTCACATAAGCATCGCACCCCAAACTTTAAGAAACGACAACTTTGGTTTCTTGCTAAACCATAGTTCATAAGGTGTCGTCTTAACGGATTTTGATGGTGTTCTATTCAGCGTGAATGCGGCCGCCTCAAGAGCATAACCCCAAAACGATAGCGGTAAATCTGTAAGAGACATCATAGATCGCACCATATCTAGTAAAGTGCGACACGACGTTCGGACACACCATTGCGCTGTGGTGTTCCGGTGGCGTGAGTTGCTAAACTATTCCGCATTGTTTCAAATGTAGACCAAACTCGTAACTCAAATATTCGCCTCCACGATCAGATCGTAGAAACTTTAATTTCTTATTACGATGATTTTCAACTTCACTCTGAAATTCTTTGAACTTTTCAAATGTTTCAGACTTATGTTTCATTAAGTAGATATACCCATATCTGCTTAAATCATCTGTGAAGGTGAGAAAATAACGATATCCGCCACGAGCCTCAACATTCATTGGACCACATACATCAGTATGTATGATTTCCAACAAATCTGTTGCTCTCTCCATAGTACCGGAGAACGGGTTTTAGTCATCTTGCCCATGAGGCACGGTTCGCAAGTGCCAAGTGATTCATAATCAAGTGACTCCAAAAGTCCATCAAGATGGAGTTTCTTCATGCGCTTTATACCGATATGACCTAAACGGCAAGTGCCACAAATAAGTTGCACTATCATTATCAACTCTGCATCTTTTGGTTTCAACATTATGAATATGTGTATCACTACTATCGAGATTCATTAAAATAGACCACTCTTCAAGGGTGCATGACCATAAAAGATATTATTCATATAAATAGAACAACCATTATTCTCTCGATTTAAATGAATAACCGTCTCGCATCAAACAAGATCCAGATATAATGTTCATGCTCAACGCCGGCACCAAATAACAATTATTTAGGTCTAAAACTAATCCCGAAGGTAGATGTAGAGGTAGCGTGCCGATTGCGATCACATCGACTTTGGAACCATTTCCACGCGCATCGTCACCTCGTCCTTTGCTAGTGTTAAGCTTAATCCGTAGTTCCTGTTTGAGTTGCAAATATTAGCAATGAACCAGTATCAAATACCGGTACTACTGCGAGCTCTAGTAAGGTACACATCAATAACATGTATATCACATATACCTTTGTTCATCTTGCCATCCTTCTTATCCGCCAAATACTTGGGGCAGTTCCGCTTCAAAGTGACTAGATCGCTTGCGGAGAAGCACTCGGTTTCAGGTTTAGGTCCAGACTTGGGTTTCTTCTCCGATCAGCAACTTGTTTGCTGTTCTTCTTGAAGTTCCCTTCTTCTTCCCTTTGCCTTTCTTCTTGAAACTAGTGGTCTTATTGACCATCAACACTTGATGCTCCTTCTTGATTTCTACCTCCGCAGCCTTTAGCATTGCGAAAAGCTCATGCATAGTCTTTACTAACCCTTGCATATTATAGTTCATCACGAAGCCTTTGTAGCTTGGTGGCAGTGATTGAAGAATTCTGTCAATGACACAATCATCCGGAAGATTTACTCCCAGCTGAGTCAAGTGATTGTAATACCCAGACATTCTGAGTATGTGCTCACTGACAGATCCATTCTCTTCCATCTTGCAGCTATAGAATTTATTGGAGACTTCATATCTCTCAATCCGGGCATTCTGTTGAAATATCAATTTCAACTCCTGGAACATCTCATATGCTCCATAACGTTCAAAACGTCGTTGAAGACCCGGTTCTAAGCCGTAAAGCATGGCACACTGAACTATAGAGTAGTCATCGCTTTGCTCGCCAGACGTTCTTAACGTCGTCGCCAGCATCAAGAAGCGCACTGGCACCTAGCGGTGCATCCAGACGTAACTTTTACGTGCAGCAATGAGGATAATCCTCGAGTTACGGACCCGATCCGTGTAATTGCTACCATCATCTTTCAACTTTGCTTTCTCAAGGAACGCATTAAAATTCAACGGAACAACAAAGACGAGCCATCTATCTACAGTAAACATAGACAAGCAAAATACTATCGGTACTAAGTTCATGATAAATTTAAGTTCAATTAATCATATTACTTAAGAACTCCCACTTAGACAGACATCTCTCTAGTTATCTAAGTGATCACGTGATCCAAATCAACTAAACCATAACCGATCATCACGTGAGATGGAGTAGTTTTCAATGGTGAACATCTTATGTTGATCATATCTACTATATGATTCACGCCGACCTTTCGGTCTCCGTGTTCGAGGCCATATCTGCATATGCTAGGCTCGTCAAGTATAACCTGAGTATTCTCTGCGTGCAAAACTGGCTTGCACCCGTTGTAGATGGACGAGAGCTTATCACACCCGATCATCACGTGGTGTCTCGGCACGACGAACTTTGGCAACGGTGCATACTCGTGGAGAACACTACTTGATAATTTTAGTGAGAGATCATCTTATAATGCTACCGTCAATCAAAGCAAGATAAGATGCATACAGGATAAACATCACATGCAATCAATATAAGTGATATGATATGGCCATCATCATCTTGTGCTTGTGATCTCCATCTCGAAGCAATCGTCATGATCACCATCGTCACCGCGACACCTTGATCTCCATCGTAGCATCGTTGTCGTCTCGCCAACTATTGCTTCTACGACTATCGCTACCGCTTAGTGATAAAGTAAAGCAATTACATGGCGTTTGCATTTCATACAATAAAGCGACAACCATATGGCTCCTGCCAGTTGCCGATAACTCGGTTACAAAACATGATCATCTCATACAATAAAATATAGCATCACGTCTTGACCATATCACATCACAACATTGTTGGGGAACGTAGCAGAAATTCAAAAATTTTCCTACGTGTCACCAAGATCTATCTATGGAGAAACTAGCAACGAGGGAAGGAGAGTGCATCTACATACCCTTGTAGATCGCTAAGCGGAAGCGTTCAAGTGAACGGGGTTGATGGAGTCGTACTCGTCGTGATTCAGATCACCGATGATCAAGTGCCGAACGGACGGCACCTCCGCGTTCAACACACGTACAGCCCGGTGACGTCTCCCACGCCTTGATCCAGCAAGGAGAGAGGGAGAGGTTGAGGAAGACTCCATCCAGCAGCAGCACAACGGCATGGTGGTGATGGAGGCGTGGCAATCCCAGCAGGCTTCGCCAAGCACCGGGGAGAGGAGGAGGAGGAGAGGCAGGGCTGCGCCTGGAGAGGAGGCTCGTGTGTTATGGGCAGCCCCCAGGGCCTCATATATATAGGGGAAGGGGAGGGCTGCGCCCCCTCTAGGGTTTCCACCCCCTAGGGGGGCGGCCAGCCCTAGATGGGATCAAGGGAGGCGGCCAAGAGGGGAGGGAGAGGGAGGCGCCCACTAGATGGGCCTTAGGGCCCATCTGGACTAGGGTTTGCCCCCTCCCACCCATCCTTGCGCTTGGGCCCTTGTGGAAGCACCAGCCCCTTGGGGCTGGTTCCCCCACACTTGGCCCACGCAACCTTCCGGGCAGGTGGCCCCACTTGGTGGACCCAGGACCCTCCGGTGGTCCCAGTACATTACCGATATCGCCCAAACCTTTCCGGTTACCAAAACAGGACTTCCATATATAAATCTTTACCTCCGGACCATTCCGGAACTCCTCGTGACGTCCGGGATCTCATCCGGACTCGAACAACATTCGGTAACCACATACAAACTTCCTTTATAACCCTAGCGCCATCGAACCTTAAGTGTGTAGACCCTACGGGTTCGGGAATCATGCGACATGACCGAGAGGCGTTCTCGGTCAATAACCAACAGCGGGATCTGGATACCCATGTTGGCTCCTACATGTTCCACGATGATCTCATCGGATGAACCACGATGTCAAGGACTCAATCGATCCGTATACAATTCCCTTTGTCTAGCGGTATTGTACTTGCCCGAGATTCGATCGTCGGTATCCCGATACCTTGTTCAATCTCGTTACGGCAAGTCTCTTTACTCGTTCCGTAACACATCATCCCGTGATCAACCCCTTGGTCACATTGTGCACATTATGATGATGTCCTACCGAGTGGGCCAGAGATACCTCTCCGCTCTACCGGAGTGACAAATCCGATCTCGATCCGTGTCAACCCAATGGTCACTTTCGAGATACCTGTAGTGCACCTTTATAGTCACCCGATTACGTTGTGACGTTTGATACACCCAAAGCACTCCTACGGTATCCGGAATTGCACGATCTCATGGTCTAAGGAAAAGATACTTGACATTAGAAAAGCTTTAGCATCTGAACTACGATCTTTGTGCTAGGCTTAGGATTGGGTCTTGTCCATCACATCATTCTCCTAATGATGTGATCCGTTATCAATGACATCCAATGTCCATGGTCAGAAACCGTAACCATCTATTGATCAACGAGCTAGTTAACTAGAGGCTTACTAGGGACATGGTGTTGTCTATGTATCCACACATGTATCGCTGTTTCGGTCAATACAATTATAGCATGAATAATAAACGATTATCATGAACAAGGAAATATAATAATAACTAATTTATTATTGCCTCTAGGGCATATTTCCAACAGTCTCCCACTTGCACTAGAGTCAATAATCTAGTTCACATCGCCATGTGATTAACATCGATAAGTCACATCACCATGTGACCAACATCCAAAGAGTTTACTAGTGTCTTAAACTAGTTCACATCACCATGTGATTAAGTCTCAATGAGTTTCGGGGTTTGATCATGTTTTGCTTGTGAGAGAGGTTTTAGTCAACGGTGCGAACCTTTCAGATCCGTGTGTACTTCGCAATTCTCTATGTCATATTGTAAATGCTGCTTCCACGCTCCACTTGGAGCTATTCCAAATGGTTGCTCCACTATACGTATCCAGTTTGCTACTCAGAGTCACTCGGATAGGTGTTAAAGCTTGCATCGACGTAACCCTTTACGCCGAACTCTTTATCACCTCCATAATCGAGAAACATGTCCTTATTCCTCTAAGGATAATTTTGACCGCTATCCGGTGATCCACTCCTTGATCACCTTTGTACTCTCTTGCCGATATGTAGCAAGGCACACATCAAAAAGACACAAAGATAGCATACTATAGAGCCTACGTCTGAAGCATAGGGGACGACCTTCGTCCATTTCTCTCTTTTCTCGCCGTGGTCGAGCTTTAACTCTTAACTTCATACCTTACACTCAGGCAAGAACTCCTTCTTTGGTGATCCATCTTGAACACTTTCAAGATTATGTCAAGGTATGTGCTCATTTGAAAGTATCATTAAGCGGTTTTGATCTATCCTATAGATCTTGATGCTCAATGTTCAAATAGCTTAATCCAGGTTTTCTATTGAAAACATTTTCAAATAACCCTATATGCTTTCCAGAAATTCTACATCATTTTCGATCATCCATATGTCAACAACATATACTCATCGAAATTCTATAGTGCTCCCACTCACTTCTTTGGAAATACAAGTTTCTCATAAACTTTGTATAAACCCAAAATCTTTGATCATCTCATCAAAGTGCACATTCCAACTCCGAGATGCTTACTCCGGTCCTTAGAAGGATCATTGGAGCTAGCATACCTTTTAGCATCCTTAGGATCGACAAAACTTTTCTCGATTGTATCACATACAACCTTTCCTTACGTAAAGGTAAGGAAACTCGCCTTGACATCCATCTCGCCAGATTTCATAAATGCAGCTTGTGCTAACATGATTCGACGGACTTAAGCATCGCTACGGATGAGAAAATCTCATCGTAGTCAACTCCTTGAACTTGTGAAAACTCTTTGCCACAAGTCGAGCTTCATAGAAGGTGACATTACCGTCCATGTCCGTCTTCTTCTTAAAGACCCATTTATTTCAATGGCTTGCCGATCATCGGGCAAGTCCACCAAAGTCCATGCTTTGTTATGATACATGGATCCTACCTCGGATTTCATGGTTTCTAACCATTTGTCGGAATTTGGGCCCACCATTGCTTCTCCATAGCTCGTAGGTTCATTGTTGTCTAGCAACATGACCTTCAAGACAGGATTGCGTACCACTCTGAAGTAGTACGCATCCTTGTCACCCTACGAGGTACAGTAGTGACTTGATCCGAAACTTCATGATCACTATCATAAGCTTCTACTTCAATTGGTGTATGTGCCACGGGAGCAACTTCTTGTGCCCTGCTACACGCTAGTTGAAGTGACGGTTCAATAACCTTATCAAGTCTCCACCATCCTCCCACTCAACTTTTCGAGACAAACTTTTCCTCGAGAAAGGACCCGATTAGAGAAACAATCCCTATTGCTTTCGGATCTGAATTAGGAGGTATACCCAACTGTTTCGGGTGTCCTATGAAGATGTATTTTATCCGCTTTTGGGTTCGAGCTTATCAACCTGAAACTTTTCACATAAGCGCCGCAGCCCCAAACTTTTAAGAAATGACAACTTAGGTTTCTCTAAACCATAGTTCATACGGTGTCATCTCAACGGAATTACGTGGTGCCCTATTAAAGTGAGTGCGGTTGTCTCTAATGCTTAACCCATGAACGATAGTGGTAATTCGATAAGAGACATCATGGTATGCACCATATCCAATAGGTTGCAACTATGATGTTCGGACACACCATCACACTATGGTGTTCAGCGGTATTAATTGTGAAACAATTTGCACAATGTCTTAATTGTGTGCCAAAACTCGTAACTCAGATATTCATCTCTATGATCATATCATAGACATTCTATCCTCTTGTCACGATGATCTTCAACTTCACTCTGAAATTACTTGAACCATTCAATAATTCAGACTTGTGTTTCATCAAGTAAATATACTCAATATCTACTCGAATCATCGTGAAGTCGAACATAACGATATTCATCAGATGCCTCAAGACTCATTGGACTGCACACATCAAAATGTGTTACTTCCAACAAGTTGCTATCTTGTTCCATCTTATTGAAACCGAGGCTTTTAGGTCATCTTGCCCATGTGGTATGTTTTGCATATCTCAAGTGATTCAAAATCAAGTGAGTCCAAACGATCCATCTGCATGGAGTTTCTTCATGCGATACACCAATAGACATGGTTCACATGTCTCAAACTTTTCAAAATGAGTGAGTCCAAAGATCCATCAACATGGAGCTTCTTCATGCTTTTATGCCAATATGACTTACATGGCAGTGCCACAAGTAAGTGGTACTATCATTACTATCTTATACTTTTGGCATGAAAATGTGTATCACTACGATCGAGATTCAATAAACCATTTTTAGGTGCATGACCATTGAAGGTATTATTCAAATAAATAGAGTAACCATTATTCTCCTTAAATGAATAACCAGATTGCGATAGACATAATCCAATCAAGTCTATGCTCAACGCAAACACCAAATGATAATTATTCTGGTTTAATACTAATCTTGATGGTAGAGGGAGCGTGCGATGTTTGATCATATCAACCTTGGAAACAATTCCAACACATATCGTCACTCACCTTTAGCTAGTCTCCTTTATTCCGTAGCTTTTATTTCGAGTTACTAACATTTAGCAACCGAACGGTATCTAATACCCTGGTGCTACTAGGAGTACTAGTAAAGTACACATTAACATAATGTATATCAAATATACTTCTATCGACCTTGCCCGCCTTCTTATCTACCAAGTATCTAGGGTAATTCTACTCCGTGGCTGTTCCCTTATTACGAAGCACTTAGTCTCGGGTTTGGGTTCAACCTTGGGTTTCTTCTTTGGAGCAACAACTGATTTGTCGTTTCATGAAGTGTCCCTTCTTGCCCTTGCCCTTCTTGAAACTAGTGGTTTCACCAACCATCAACAATTGATGCTCCTTCTTGATTTCTACTTTCATGTGTCAAACATCGCGAATACTTCAAGGATCATCATATTTATCCCTGATATGTTATAGTTCATCACGAAGCTCTAGCAGCTTGGTGGCAATGACTATGGAGAAACATCACTATCTCATCCGGAAGATCAACTCCACTTGATTCAAGTGATTGTTGCACTCAGACAATCTGAGCACAAGCTCAACGATTGAGCTTTTCTCCTTAGTTTGCAGGCTAAGAAAATCGTCGGAGGTCTCATACCTTTTGACGTGGGCACGAGCTTGAAATCCTAATTTCAGCCCTCAAACATCTCATATGTTCCATGACGTTTCAAATCGTCTTTGGTGCCTCAACTCTAAACCGCTTAACCGAACTATCATGTAGTTATCAAAAGCGTGTATGTCCGATGTTCGCAACATCCACAAACGACGTTTGGGGTTCAGCAAACTGAGCGGTGCATTAAGGACATAAGCTTTCTACCGTCCGCATAATCGCTACTTTCAACTTTCAACTATATTTTCTCTAGGAACATATCTAAATAATGGAACTAAAGCGAGCCATTTACATAATTTGCAAAAGGTCTTTTGACTATGTTCAGGATAATTGAGTTCATCTTATGAACTCCCACTCGATAAACATCCTCCTGGTTATCTAAGTGATTACATGATCCGAATCAACTAGGCCGTGTCCGATCAACACGTGAGACGGACTAGTCATCATCGGTGAACATCTTCATGTTGATCGTATCTACCATACGACTCATGCTCGACCTTTCGGTCTCCGTGTTCCGAGGCCATGTCTTCACATGCTAGGCTCGTCAAGTTAACCCTAAGTGTTTCTGCGGTGTAAATCTTGCTTACACCCGTTGTATGTGAACGTAAGAATCCATCACACCCGATTAACACGTGGTGCTTAGAAGCGATTTAACTGTAGCAACGGTGCACAGTTAGGGGAGAACACTTCTTGAAATTTGTGTAAGGGATCATCTTATTTACTACCGTCGTTCTAAGTAAACAAGATGCATAAACATAATAAACATCACATGCAATTATATAGTAGTGACATGATATGGCCAATATCATATTGCTCCTTTTGATCTCCATCTTCGGGGCTCCATGATCATCATTATCACCGGCATGACACCATGATCTCCATCATCATGATCTCCATCATCGTGTCTTCATGAAGTTGTCTCGCCAACTATTACTTCTACTACTATGGCTACCGTTAGCAATAAAGTAAAGTAATTACATGGCGTTGTTTAATGACACGCAGGTCATACAATAAATAAAGACAACTCCTATGGCTCCTGCCGGTTGTCATACTCATCGACATGCAAGTCGTGAATCCTATTACAAGAACATGATCAATCTCATACATCACATATATTCATCACATTCTTTTGGCCATATCACATCACATAGCATACCCCGCAAAAACAAGTTAGACGTCCTCTAATTGTTGTTTGCATGTTTTACGTGGCTGCTATGGGTTTCTAGCAAGAACGTTTCTTACCTACGCAAAACCACAACGTGATATGCCAATTGCTATTTACCCTTCATAAGGACCCTTTTCATCGAATCCGTTCCGACTAAAGTGGAGAGGCGGCACCGCTAGCCACCTTATGCACCAAGTGCATGTCGGTCGGTGGAACTCGTCTCACGAAGAGTACGTAAGGTCGGTCCGGCCGCTTCATCCCACAATACCGTCAAACAAGATTGGACTAGTAACGGTAAGCATATTGAACAACATCAACGCCCACAAATACTTTGTGTTCTACTCGTGCAAAGAATCTACGAATAGACCTAGCTCATGATGCCTTTGTTGGGGAACGTGAGCAGAAATTCAAAATTTTCCCACGTGTCACCAAGATCTATCTATGGAGAAACTAGCAACGAGGGAAGGAGAGTGCATCTACATACCCTTGTAGATCGCTAAGCGGAAGCGCTCAAGTGAACGGGGTTGATGGAGTCGTACTCGTCGTGATTCAGATCACCGATGATCAAGTGCGAACGGACGGCACCTCCGCGCTCAACACACGACAGCCGGTGACGCCTCCCACGCCTTGATCCAGCAAGGAGAGAGGAGAGGTTGAGGAAGACTCCATCCAGCAGCAGCACAACGGCATGGTGGTGATGGAGGAGCGTGGCATCCCAAGCAGGCTTCGCCAAGCACCAGGGGGAGAGGAGGAGGAGGGAGGCAGGCTGCGCTGGAGAGGGAGGCTCGTGTGTTATGGGCAGCCCCTGTGGCCTCATATATATAGGGGAAGGAGGGCTGCGCCCCTCTAGGGTTTCCACCCCTAGGGGGCGGCCAGCCCTAGATGGGATCAAGGAGGCGGCCAAGAGGGAGGGAGAGGAGGCGCCACCAGATGGGCCTTAGGCCCATCTCGACTAGGGTTTGCCCTCCCACCCATCCTGCGCTTGGGCCCTTTGGGGCGCACCAGCCCCTTGGGGCTGGTTCCTCCCACACTTGGCCCACGCAACCTTCCGGGGCAGGTGGCCCCACTTGGTGGACCCTCGACCCTCCCGGTGGTCGATGACATTACCGATATCGCCAAACCTTTCCTGCTACCAAAACAGGACTTCCATATATAAATCTTTACCTCCGGACCATTCCGAACTCCTCGTGACGTCCGGGATCTCATCCGGACTCAACAACATTCGTAACCACATACAAACTTCCTTTATAACCCTAGCGCCATCGAACCTTAGTGTGTAGACCCTACGGGTTCGGGAATCATGCGACATGACCGAGACGTTCTCCGGTCAATAACCAACAGCGGATCTGGATACCCATGTTGGCTCCTACATGTTCCACGATGATCTCATCGGATGAACCACGATGTCAAGGACTCAATCGATCCCGTATACAATTCCCTTTGTCTAGCGGTATTGTACTTGCCCGAGATTCGATCGTCGGTATCCCGATACCTTGTTCAATCTCGCTATCGGCAAGTCTCTTTACTCGTTCCGTAACACATCATCCCGTGATCAACCCCTTGGTCACATTGTGCACATTATGATGATGTCCTACCGAGTGGGCCCAGAGATACCTCTCCGTCTACGGAGTGACAAATCCCGCCTCGATCCGTGTCAACCCAATGGTCACTTTCGGAGATACCTGTAGTGCACCTTTATAGTCACCCGATTACGTTGTGACGTTTGATACACCCAAAGCACTCCTACGGTATCCGGAATTGCACGATCTCATGGTCTAAGGAAAAGATACTTGACATTAGAAAAGCTTTAGCATACTGAACTACACGATCTTTGTGCTAGGCTTAGGATTGTCTTGTCCATCACATCATTCTCCTAATGATGTGATCCCGTTATCAATGACATCCAATGTCCATGGTCAGGAAACCGTAACCATCTATTGATCAACGAGCTAGTTAACTAGAGGCTTACTAGGGACATGGTGTTGTCTATGTATCCACACATGTATCGCTGTTTCCGGTCAATACAATTATAGCATGAATAATAAACGATTATCATGAACAAGGAAATATAATAATAACTAATTTATTATTGCCTCTAGGGCATATTTCCAACAAACATGCCCTGCAAAAACAAGTTAGACGTCCTCTACTTTGTTGTTGCAAGTTTTACGTGGCTGCTACGGGCTGAGCAAGAACCGTTCTTACCTACGCATTAAAACCACAACGATAGTTTGTCAAGTTGGTGTTGTTTTAACCTTCGCAAGGACCGGGCGTAGCCACACTCGGTTCAACTAAAGTGAGAGAGACAGACACCCGCGGTCACCTTTAAGCAACTAGTGCTCGTGCAGCGGTGAAACCAGTCTCGAAGTAAGCGACGCAGTAATGTCGGTCCGGGCCGCTTCATCTCACAATACCGCCAACCAAAGTATGACATGCTGGTAAGCAGTATGACTTATATCGCCCACAACTCACTTGTGTTCTACTCGTGCATATGACATCAACGATAAAACCTGGCTCGGATGCCTTTGTTGGGGAACGAGTAATTTCAAAAATTTCCTACGAACACGCAAGACCATGGTGATGGCATAGCAACGAGAGGGGAGAGTATCCGTCCACGTACCCTCGTAGACCGAAAGCGGAAGCGTTATATTAATGCGGTTGATGTAGTAGTACGTCTTCACGATCCAACCGATCCAAGCACCGTTACTCCGGCACCTCCGAGTTCTTGGCACACGCTCAGCTCGATGACGATCCCGGGCCCGATCCAGCAAAGCGTCGGGGAGGAGTTCCACAAGACGACGCGTGGTGGACGATCTTGATGTTCTACCGTCGCGCAGGCTTCGCCTAAGCACCGCTACAATATGACCGAGGTGGAATATGGTGGAGGGGGCACCGCACACTGCCTAAGGAACGATCACGAAGATCAACTTGTGTGTCCTAGGGTGCCCCCTGCCCCGTGATATAAAGGAGCAAGGGGAGGGCCGGCCGGCCCTAGGAGGCGCGGCGCCAGGGGGGGAGTCCTCCTCCTAGTAGGAGTAGGACTCCCTTTCCTAGTCCTACTAGGAAGAAGGAAAGGGAAGGAAGAGAGGAGAGGAGAGGAAAGGGGCGCCCCCCCCCCTCCTTGTCCAATTCGGACTCCCCATGGGGGGCGCGCCACCACCTGGTGCAGCCCTCTCTCTCCCCACTTGGCCCAATAAGGCCCATTACTTCCCGGGGTTCCGTAACCCTCCCAAGACTCCGGTTTTCTCCGGAAACTTCCGGAACCTTTCCGGTGTCCGAATATAGCCGTCCAATATATCAATCTTTATGTCTCGACCATTTCGAGACTCCTCGTCATGTCCGTGATCACATCCGGGACTCCGAACTCCTTCGGTACATCAAAATACATAAACTCATAATATAACCGTCATCGAAACCTTAAGCGTGCGGACCCTACGGTTCGAGAACAATGTAGACATGGCCGAGACACGTCTCCGGTCAATAACCAATAGCGGGACCTGGATGCTCATATTGGCTCCTACATATTCTGCGAAGATCTTTATCGGTCAGACCGCATAACAACATACGTTGTTCCCTTTGTCATCGGTATGTTACTTGCCCGAGATTCGATCGTCGGTATCCAATACCTAGTTCAATCTCGCATCGGCAAGTCTCTTTACTCGTTCCGTAATACATCATCTCACAGCTAACTCATTAGCTGTAATGCTTGCAAGGCTTAGTGATGTGCATTACCGAGAGGGCCCAGAGATACCTCTCCGAGCAATCGGAGTGACAAATCCTAATCTCAAATACGCCAACCCAACATCTGCCTTTGGAGACACCTGTAGTACTCCTTTATAATCACCCAGTTACATTGTGACGTTTGGTAGTACCCAAAGTGTTCCTCCGGTAAACGGGAGTTGCATAATCTCATAGTTATAGGAACATGTATAAGTCATGGATAAAAGCAATAGCAACATACTAAACGATCGGATGCTAAGCTAATGGAATGGGTCATGTCAATCAGATCATTCAACTAATGATGTGACCTTGTTAATCAAATGACAACTCCTTTGTCTATGGTTAGGAAACTTAACCATCTTTGATTAACAAGCTAGTCTAGTAGAGGCATACTAGTGACACTCTGTTTGTCTATGTATTCACACATGTATTATGTTTCCGGTTAATACAATTCTAGCATGAATAATAAACATTTATCATGAAATAAGGAAATAAATAATTGTTGGGGAACGTAGTAATTTCAAAAAATTTCCTACGAACACGCAAGACCATGGTGATGGCATAGCAACGAGAGGGGAGAGTGTCCGCCCACGCACTCGTGAGACCGAAAGCGAAGCGTTATAACAACGCTGTTGATGTAGTCGACGTCTTCACGATCCGACCGATCCAAGCACCGAACGACGGCACCTCCGAGTTCTGCACACGCTCAGCTCGATGACGATCCACGACTCCGATCCAGCAAAGTGTCGGGATGAGTTCCACAAGACGACGGCGTGCAGGACGATGATGATGCTCCACCGACGCAGGGCTTCGCTTAAGCTCCATGACGATATGACTTCTCCGGCGCAGGCTTCGCTAAGCTCATGACGATATGACCAAGTGGAATATGGTGGAGGGGGCACCGACACGGCTAAGGAACGATCCGTAGATCAACTTGTGTTTTATGGGGTGCCCCCTGCCCCGTGATATAAAGGAGCAAGGAGGAGGTGGCGGCCCAAGGAGGAGGCGACAGGGGGAGTCCTACTCCCACCGGGAGTAGGACTCCTCCTTTCCTAGTAGGAGTAGGAGAAAAGGAAGGAAGAGAGAAGAAGGTGCGGCCCCTCCCTAGTCCAATTCGGACTAGGCCTTTGGGCGCGCGCCTGCCCTAGGCAGCCCCTCTCTTTCCTGCAGGGCCCAATAAGGCCCAATACTTCTCCCCGCGAATTCCGTAACTCTCCCACTTCAAAAATACCCAATCATTCGAACCTTTCCGAACTCGAATATAGTCGTCCAATATATCGATCTTTACGTGTCGACCATTTCGAGACTCCTCGTCATGTCCCCGATCTCATCCGGGACTCCGAACTCCTTCGGTACATCAAAACTCATAAACTCATAATATAACCGTCATCGAAACCTTAAGCGTGCGGACCCTACGGGTTCGAGAACTATGTAGACATGACCTAGAACTATTCTTGGTCAATAACCAATAGCGGAACCTGGATGCCCATATTGGTTCCTACATATTCTACGAAGATCTTTATCGGTCAAACCGCATAACAACATACTTTGTTCCCTTTGTCATCGGTATGTTACTTGCCCGAGATTCGATCGTCGGTATCCAATACCTAGTTCAATCTCGTTACGCAAGTCTCTTTACTCGTTCCGTAATACATCATCTCATAACTAACTCATTAGTTACAATGCTTGCAAGGCTTAGGTGATGAGTATTACCGAGAAGGCCTAGAGATACCTCTCCGACAATCGGAGTGACAAAACCTAATCTCAAAATACGCCAACCCAACATGTACCTTTGGAGACACCTGTAGTACTCCTTTATAATCACCCAGTTACGTTGTGACGTTTGGTAGTACCCAAAGTGTTCCTCCGGTAAACGGGAGTTGCATAATCTCATAGTTACAGGAACATGTATAAGTCATGAAGAAAGCAATAGCAACATACTAAACGATCAAGTGCTAGGCTAACGGAATGGGTCATGTCAATCAGATCATTCTCCTAATGATGTGATCCCGTTAATCAAATGACAACTCATGTCTATGGTTAGGAAACATAACCATCTTTGATTAACGAGCTAGTCAAGTAGAGGCATACTAGTGACACTCTGTTTGTCTATGTATTCACACATGTATTATGTTTCCGGTTAATACAATTCTAGCATGAATAATAAACATTTATCATGATATAAGGAAATAAATAATAACTTTATTATTGCCTCTAGGGCATATTTCCTTCAGTCTCCCACTTGCACTAGAGTCAATAATCTAGTTCACATCATCATGTGATTCAACACTAATATTCACATCTGTATGTGATTAACACCCATAGTTCACATCGTCATGTGACCAACACCCAAAGGGTTTACTAAGGGATGATCATGTTTTGCTCGTGAGAGAAGTTTAGTCAACGGGTCTGTCACATTCAGAGCCGTATGTATTTTGCAAATATTCTATGTCTACAATGCTCGCACGGGCTACTCTAGCTAATTGCTCCCACTTTCAATATGTATCCAGATTGAGACTTAGAGTCATCCGGATCAGTGTAAAAGCTTGCATCGATGTAACTCTTTACGACGGGCTCTTTTATCACCTCCATAATCGAGAAATATTTCCTTAGTCTTCACTAAGGATGTTCTTGACCAATGTCCAAGGATCTACTCCTAGATCACTATTGTACTCCTTGCCAAATTCAGAGCAAGGTATACAATAGGTCCGGTACATAGCATAGCATACTTTATAGAACCTATGACTGAGGTATAGGAATGACTTTCATTCTCTTTTCTATTTTCTGCTGTGGTCGGGGATTGAGTCTTACTCAATTTCACACCTTTTGCAACACAGGCAAGAACTTTTCTTTGACTGTTCCATTTTGAATTTCTTCAAAATTTTGACAAGGTATGTACTTATTGAAAAACTTATCAAGCGCCTTGATCTATCTCAATAGATCTTGATGCTCAATATGTAAGTAGCTTTACCGAGGTCCTTTCTTTGAAAAAACTCCTTTCAAATACTCCTTTATGCTTTGCAGAATAATTCTACATTATTTCCGATCAACAATATGTCATTCACATATACTTATCAGAAATGCTGTAGTGCTCCCACTCACTTTCTTGTAAATACAGGCTTCACCGTAAGTCTCAGATAAAACTATATGCTTTGATCAACTTATCAAAGCGTGTATTCCAACTCCGAGATGCTTGCTCCAGTCCATAGATGGATCGCTGAAGCTTGCACATTTTGTTAGCATCTTTAGGATTGACAAAACCTTCTGGTTGCATCATATACAACTCTTCTTTAATAAATCCATTAAAGAATGTAGTTTTGACATCCATTTGCCAGATTTCATAAAATGTGGCAATTGCTAACATGATTCGGACAGACTTAAGCATCGCTACAGTTGAGAAAATCTTCATTGTAGTCAACACTTTGAACTTGTCAAAAAAAAACCTTTTTGCGACAAGTTGAGCTTTGTAGATAGTAACACTACTATCAACATCTGTCTTCCTCTTGAAGATCCATTTATATAATATGGCTTGCCGATCATCGGGCAACTCCATCAAAGTCCACACTTTTGTTCTCATACATGGATCCATTTCATGGTCTTAAACCATTTTGCGGAATCTGGGCTCATCATCGCTTCCTCATAGTCCGTAGGTTCATCATGGTCTAGTAACATGACTTCTAGAATAGGATTACCGTACCACTCTGGTGCGGATCTTACTCGAAGACCTACGAGGTTTGGTAGCAACTTGATCTGAAGTTTCATGATCATCATCATTAACTTCCTCACTAATTGGTGTAGGAATCATCGAACTGATTCTGTGATGAACTACTTTCCAATAAGGGAGAAGGTACAATTACCTCATCAAGTTCTACTTTCCTCCCACTCACTTCTTTCGAGAGAAACTTCTTCTCTAGAAAGGATCCATCTTAGCAACAAATATCTTGCTTTCGGATCTGTGATAGAAGGTGTACCCAATAGTTACCTTTGGGTATTCTATGAAGACGCATTTCTCCGATTTGGGTTCGAGCTTATCGGTGAAAACTTTTTCACATAAGCATCACAACTCCAAACTTTAAGAAACGACACTTAGGTTTATCGCTAAACCATAGTTCATACGGTGTCATCTCAACGGATTTAGATGGTGCCCTATTAAACGTGAATGCAGCTGTCTCTAATACATAACCCCAAAACGATAGTGGTAAATCGGTAAGATACATCATAGATCGCACCATATCAAAATAAAGTACGGTTACGACGTTTGGACACACCATAACGTTGTGGTGTTCCAGGTGGCGTGAGCTGTGAAACTATTCCACATTGTTTTCATTGAAGACCAAACTCAGAACTCAAATATTCATCTCCACGATCAGATCGCAGAAATTTTATTTTCTTGTTGCGATGATTTTCCACTTCACTCTGAAATTCTTTGAACCTTTCAACTATTTCAGACTTATGTTTCATCAAGTAGATATACCCATATCTACTCAAATCATCTTGTGAAGGTCGAAAATAATGATACTTGCCACGAGCATCAACACTCATTGGATCGCATACATCGGTATATATGTATTATTTCCAACAAGTCAAGAGCTTGTTCCATTGTTCCGAGAACGGAGTTTTAGTCATCTTGCCCAAAAGGCACGGTTCGCAAGCATCAAATGATTCATAATCAAGTGATTCCAAAAGTCCATCAAGATGGAGTTTTCTTCATGCGCTTTACACCAATATGACCTAAACGGCAGTGCCACAAATAAGTTGCACTATCATTATTAACTTTGCATCTTTTGGTTTCAATATTATGAATATGTGTATCACTATGATCGAGATCCAATGAACCATTTTCATTGGGTGTGTAACCACATAAGGTTTTATTCATGTAAACAGAACAACAATTTATTTTCTTACTTAAATGAATAATCAGTATTGCAATAAACATGATCAAATCATATTTATGCTCAACACCAAATAACACTTATTTAGGTTCCACACTAATCCCGAAAGTATAGGGAGTGTGCGATGATGATCATATCAATCTTGGAACTACTTCCAACATTCATCGTCACTTCCCTTCAACTAGTCTCTGCTTATTCAGAACTCCTGTTTGAGTTACTAATCTTAGCAATCGAACAGTATCAAATACTCAGGGGCTACTATAAACACTAGTAAGGCACACATCAATAACCTGTATATCAAATATAACCTTGTTCACTTTGCCATCCTTCTTATCCACCAAATATTCAGGGGTAGTTTCGCTTCAAAGGACCAGTTCCATTGCAGCAAAAGTACTCGGTCTCGTGCTTAGGTCTAGACTTGGGCTTCTTCACCGAGCAGCAACTTGCTTGCCGTTCCTTTTGAAGTTCCCTTCTTCCCTTTGCCATTTTCCTTGAGACTAGTGGTCTTGTCAACCATCAACACTTGATGTTTTTCTTGATTTCTACCTTCACGATTTTAGCATCGCAAGAGCTCGAGAATCTTTTTCGTCATCCCTTGCATACTATAGTTCATCACGAAGTTCTACTAACTTAGTGATGGTGACTAGAGAATTCTGTCAATCACTATCTTATCCGGAAGATTAACTCCCACTTGATTCAAGCGATTGAAGTACTCGGATAATCTGAGCACATGCTCACTAGTTGAGCGATTCTCCTCCATCTTTTAGCTATAGAACTTGTTGGAGACTTCATATCTCTCAACTCGGTATTTGCTTGAAATATTAACTTCAATTCCTGGAACATCTCATATGGTCCATGACGCTCAAAACGCCTTTGAAGTCCCGATTCTAAGCCGTTAAGCATGGTGCACTAAACTATCAAGTAGTCATCATATTGAGCTAGCCAAACGCTCATAACGTCAGATCGCTCATATTGAGCTAGCCAAACGCTCATAACGTCTGATCCGCTCCTGCAATAGGTCTGTCACCTAGCGGTGCATTAAGGACATAATTCTTCTCGCAGCAATGAGGATAAACCTCAGATCACGGATCCAATCCGCATCATTGCTACTAACATCTTTCAATACAATTTTCTAGGAACACATATGAAAACATAGGGAAGCAACAACGCGAGCTATTGATCTACAACATAATTTGCAAAATACTACCAGGACTAAGTTCATGATAAATTAAAGTTCAATTAATCATATTACTTAAGAACTCCCACTTAGATAGACATCTCTCTAGTCATCTAAGTGATTACGTGATCCAAATCAACTAAACCATGTCCGATCATCACGTGAGATGGAGTAGTTTCAATGGTGAACATCACTATGTTGATCATATCTACTATATGATTCACGTTCGACCTTTCGGTCTCCGTGTTCCGAGGCCATATCTGTTATATGCTAGGCTTGCCAAGTTTAACCTGAGTATTCCGCGTGTGCAACTGTTTTGCACCCGTTGTATTTGAACGTAGAGCCTATCACACCCGATCATCACGTGGTGTCTCAGCACGAAGAACTTTCGCAACGGTGCATACTCAGGGAGAACACTTCTTGATAATTTTAGTGAGAGATCATCTTATAATGCTACCGTCAAACAAAGCAAGATAAGATGCATAAAGGATAAACATCACATGCAATCATTATAAGTGATATGATATGGTCATCATCATCTTGTGCTTGTGATCTCCATCGCAAGCACCGTCATGATCACCATCGCCACCGCGCGACACCTTGATCTCCATCGTAGCATCGTTGTCGTCTTGCCAACTATTGCTTCTACGACTATCGCTACTCCTTAGTGATAAAGTAAAGCAATTACATGGCGTTTGCATTTCATACAATAAAGCGACAACCATATGGCTCCTGCCAGTGTCCGATAACTCGGTTACAAAACATGATCATCTCATACAATATAGCATCACGCCTTGACCATATCACATCACAACATGCCCTGCAAAAACAAGTTAGACGTCCTCTACTTTGTTGTTGCAAGTTTTACGTGGCTGCTACGGGCTGAGCAAGAACCGTTTTACCTACGCATCAAAACCACAACGATAGTTTGTCAAATAGACTCGTTTTAACCTTCTCAAGGACCGGGCGTAGTCATACTCGGTTCAACTAAAGTGAGAGACAGACACCGCCGTCACCTTTAAGCAACGAGTGCTCGGAGCGGTGAAACCAGTCTCGCGTAAGCGCACGCGCGTAATGTCGGTCCGGCCGCTTCATCTCACAATACCGCTGAACCAAAGTATGACATGCTGGTAGGCAGTATGACTTGTATCGCCCACAACTCACTTGTGTTCTACTCATGCATATGACATCAACGCATAAAACCAGGCTCGATACCACTGTTGGGGAACGAGTAATTTCAAAAATTTTCCTACGAACACGCAAGACCATGGTGATGGCATAGCAACGAGAGGGGAGAGTGTCCGTCCACGCACCCTCGTGAGACCGAAAGCGAAGCGTTATAACAACGCTGTTGATGTAGTCGACGCCTTCACGATCCGACCGATCCAAGCACCGAACGACGGCACCTCCGAAGTTCTCGCACACGCTCAGCTCGATGACGATCCACGGACTCCGATCCAGCAAAGTGTCGGGATGAGTTCCACAAGACGACGGCGTGGGACGATGATGATGCTCCACCGACGCAGGGCTTCGCCTTAAGCTCCGCGACGATATGACTTCTCCGCGCAGGGCTTCGCCTAAGCTCATGACGATATGACCAAGTGGAATATGGTGGAGGGGGCACCGCACACGGCTAAGGAACGATCCGTAGATCAACTTGTGTTTTATGGGGTGCCCCCTGCCCTCAGATATAAAGGAGCAAGGAGGAGGTGGCGGCCCAAGGAGGAGGCGACCAGGGGAGTCCTACTCCCACCGGGAGTAGGACTCCTCCTTTCCTAGTAGGAGTAGGAGAAAAGGAAGGGGGAAGAGAAGGGGTGCGGCCCCTCCCTAGTCCACCCGGACTAGGCCTTGGGCGCGCGCCTGCCCTAGGCAGCCCTCTCTTTCTGCAGGGCCCAATAAGGCCCAATACTTCTCCCGGCGAATTCCGTAACTCTCGGCACTCGAAAAATACCGAATCATTCGAACCTTTCCGAACTCCGAATATAGTCGTCCAATATATCGATCTTTACGCCTCGACCATTTCGAGACTCCTCGTCATGTCCCCGATCTCATCCGGGACTCGAACTCCTTCGGTACATCAAAACTCATAAACTCATAATATAACATCATCGAAACCTTGCGTGCGGACCCTACGGGTTCGAGAACTATGTAGACATGACCTAGAACTATTCTTGGTCAATAACCAATAGCGGAACCTGGATGCCCATATTGGTTCCTACATATTCTACGAAGATCTTTATCGGTCAAACCGCATAACAACATACTTTGTTCCTTTGTCATCGGTATGTTACTTGCCCGAGATTCGATCGTCGGTATCCAATACCTAGTTCAATCTGCGTTATCGCAAGTCTCTTTACTCGTTCCGTAATACATCATCTCATAACTAACTCATTAGTTACAATGCTTGCAAGGCTTAGGTGATGAGTATTACCGAGAAGGCCCAGAGATACCTCTCCGACAATCGGAGTGACAAAACCTAATCTCAAATACGCCAACCCAACATGTACCTTTGGAGACACCTGTAGTACTCCTTTATAATCACCCGATACGTTGTGGACGTTTGGTAGTACCAAAGTGTTCCTCCGTAAACGGAGTTGCATAATCTCATAGTTACAGGAACATGTATAAGTCATGAAGAAAGCAATAGCAACATACTAAACGATCAAGTGCTAGGCTAACGGAATGGGTCATGTCAATCAGATCATTCTCCTAATGATGTGATCCCGTTAATCAAATGACAACTCATGTCTATGGTTAGGAAACATAACCATCTTTGATTAACGAGCTAGTCAAGTAGAGGCATACTAGTGACACTCTGTTTGTCTATGTATTCACACATGTATTATGTTTCCGGTTAATACAATTCTAGCATGAATAATAAACATTTATCATGATATAAGGAAATAAATAATAACTTTATTATTGCCTCTAGGGCATATTTCCTTCAATAATAACTTTATTATTGCCTCTAGGGCATATTTCCTTCACAATCTCGTTACCGGCAAGTCTCTTTACTCGTTCTGTAATACATCACCCGTGACTAACTCCTTAGTCGTTTGCTTGCAAGCTTGTGATGTGTATTACCAAGAGGCCCCAGAGATACCTCTCCGATACTCGGAGTGACAAATCCTAATCTCGATCGATGACAACTCAACAAACACCTTTGGAGATACATGTAGAGCATCTTTATAATCATCCAGTTACGTTGTGACATTTGGTAGCACACAAGGCATTCCTCCGGTATCCGGGAGTTGCATAATCTCATAGTCGAAGGAATATGTATTTGACATGAAGAACGCAATACCAATAAAGCTGAACGATCATTATGCTAAGCCAACGAATGAGTCTTGTCCATCACATCATTCTCCTAATGATATGATCCCGTTATCAAAGGACAACTCATGTCCATGGTTAGGAAACCTTAACCATCTTTGATCAACGAGCTAGTCTAGTAGAGGCTCACTAGGGAGATGTTATTTGTTTATGTATTCACACATGTATTAAGGTTTCCGATCAACACAATTCTAGCATGAATAATAAACCGTTATCTTGAATAAGAAAATATAAAATAACAACTTTATTATTGCCTCTTGGGCATATTTCCTTGAGATCCGAAGGCCAGATTTTTGTTGCTAGGAATAGGTCCTTTCTAGAGAAGGAGATTCTCTCGAAAGAAGTGAGTGGGAGGAAAATAAAACTTGATGAGGTAGTCGCACCTTCTCTCGAACTAGAGAGTAGCACATCACAGAAATTAAGTTCCCGTGATGCCTACACCAGCCGGAGAGGAAGCTAATGATGATGATCATGAAACTTTGAACCAAATTACTACTGAACTTCATAGGTCAACCAGAGTACGTTCCGCACGAGAGAGGTATGGTATAATCTTGTCCTCAAAAGTCATGGTATTAGACAATGATGAACCTATGAACTATTAAGAAGCACTGATGAGCCCGGATTCTAAGAAATGGCTAGAGGCCATGAAATCCAAGATAGGGTCCATGTGTGAGAACAAAGTATGAACTTTGGTGGACCTGCCCGATGACCGGCAGGCCATTGAGACCAAATGGATCTTTAAGAAGAAGACATACATAGATGGAAATGTCACCGTCTATAAAGCTCAGAGACAGTAAAGGTGACGAGGACGACGACTTGACCTCGATCTGGATCGGCTACACGTGGTTCTGCTCGTGGACATGGTCGGTTGAAAGTTCAATATTTTACCCTGGACCATTATGCCCTTCTCGGATTACACAAATTAGAATTAATCCCCCACCAGATCGGACGGCTAATAAAATTCGGAGGGGCAAGTACTGGGCAGTACTCCCAATACTACACCAATCACCAAAAGGAGCTCTACAATGCCTAGAATAATAGAAAAGTAGTCCCTCTGTCTCATAATATAAGAGCTTTTTTGACACTAGTGTGGGATGGAGAGAGTACATAACATTACTTTTGATTAATCCCAAGCCTTGTGCAATCCCTTGTTAATATGACATAAGCGTCTTAAATTACAATGGATCTAACAAAACAAATTCTTACTCTAACTGCAATGTCAAACCATGCATATAGTATGGTCAAACCATGCATATAACATTTACTAGTATTATATAGGGGCCGCGATACATCATACGTGGCGACTGTTCTGTTTTTAAGCCACTAGTAGATGAGCACGTGCAACGCACATGTAATCTTAATCCGGCTTGAAGATATACCTGAATTTTCTTTAAGAAAGCATCACAGGAAATAGTGTGTGTAAGCACCACCAGCGGCAGGTCAATCTCTTGCTTCAAATGGGTTGAAATTATACTAATCCAACGTAGTTAATGGTATATGCAAGTGACCAGGTGAGGGGGCACATACCTTGTCCTCAGGCCGCTAAAAGAGACATCCAAAAATCTAAGTACAATCCATTCAAATCAGCACAATTGATCCACTACCCAGCTGCTACCAGAAGTTCCATATCACTGTATAACCTAGTTGTTTCACGACGCATGTTGGTAATGAAGCTTAATAACTGTTGAATTTATGCACATAAGTCTGCTTTTCTTTCAGTTTTACCAAGCCTGATTTGAGTTCAATTTTTAGTGCATACATGCTACTTTTCTGTTCAGTGAAATGTGAATCAATCTTCTGTCGCGTGTCCCCTGATGGCAGCGCTAACGACCTAGGCCAGGCAGCGTCTCCCTGACAGCCCGACGGAGAAGGACGGGCAGGCGGTTCAGGTAGTGTCCCTGATGGTCCGATGACCCGATGCCAACGGACAGCCAGGCAGTGTCCATGACAGTCCGACAACGATGCACGACTAGGCGGTCCAGGCAGCGCCTCCGACGTGCCCCCGCCGGTCGGCCAGGTGGTCTAGACGGCGTCCCCGATAGCCGGCGTCCTTGAAGTTGAGGTGGCGTTGCTACGGATGAGGCCACACAAAGGCGATGGGTAGGGTCGGCACAAAGATGTGTGGGGCGGTGTCCTTGAAGCTGTTGCGTCGCCGAAGCGAGGTGATGGTGCGGCATCGTGGGGCGGTTCGCTGTGGCAGTTTCCTATCGTGTGAAAGATGGAACCAGATCCTCTAACATTGAGAAGGGAAGCCACTGTGCTATAATGCTAGTCTAGTATAAATAGAAGAAGAGAAGTTAGGAACAGTTAGTAGGTAGTTAGTAGGTTATTTACTGTTGATATTTATTGTAGATATAAATAATTTAAAATTAATTTTATTTCACCATTAATGAATTTGTATGTAATTACTATAAATGTACACAATAGATCATCAATTTATAAATTAATTTAAGTGATTTTAGCCTTAATCATGTGGATAGAAAGAAGGAAAGTTAGGGTATTATAGCTTCTCTAACTTTCCTTCTCAATGTTAGAGGATCTAGTTCCGTGAAAGGGTACGCACGAAAGTGGATCGGGGAGAGAAAGGATTGATTAGCAGTAAATACTAGCACCTAAACATGTTTAGTTGCTCACCACTAGAACAATAAGATTGTTGGATTAATGCTAATGGATGGCCGAGATCTGTTGGATCTGCCTCACCGGTATAGATAGATACCAACAACCCCATCCTCCCCTCCAATTACAAGCATGCATGCATTAGAATAAATTCCTCTCCCTTCATGTGCAATCCTCTCTCTAATACGTAGTTTGCATGTCCTAGTTACCGGTGATTTTCTGATAATGAACTGATCCACCTCTCTAGCCAGTACCACACACCACTGGTTCAGCTGGCAAATGTCCTTGGAGATGCTCTGATCGTGATGACACGAGACAAGATACGCTGGCACTTTGATGAGTGTGGTACCGTACCACAACGCCACCAATATCTTCCTGCTGCTTTTGCTCCAAATTAATGTGTGCGGACGTCTCCATAATCACACGGACGTACCATACCATGACGAGATGAGATATATCTGCCATGCCATCGACCCGCGCTCTCAAGATCTCAGCGCCATGGATTCTGCTCATGGCGACGGCTTTGCGCCGGAGATGGCGGAGCTGCCGCTGGAGACGCGGTGCCCGCCGTTCGCGCTGCGCCATTACGCCGGCTTCTGGCTGCCGGAGGTGACGCTGGCGCGCGGCCTCCCGGCGGCGCGCGACCGGTTCGCGCCGAGGCCGGACGACGTGCTCCTCGCCAGCTTCCCCAAGTCCGGCACCACGTGGCTCAAGGCGCTCGCCTACGCCACCGTGCACCGCGCCGCGCACCCACCGTCCGCCCACGACCACCCGCTCGGCCGCCGCAGCCCGCACGACTGCGTCCCGTTCCTCGAGATCAGCCTCGCGCGCGCCGACGACGTGGGCGCCGCGGCGGCCGAGCTCGAAGCGCTCCCTTCCCCGCGCGTGCTCGCCACGCACCTGCCCTTCTCCCTCCTTCCCGAGCGCATCCGGAGCCGGAGCCGGATCGTGTACGTCTGCCGGAACCCCAAGGACGCGCTCGTCTCCTCCTGGCTCTTCACCAGGAAGGCATCGGAGGCCGTGGGCGTCGACGCCGAGTCCTTCCCGCTCCAGGATGCCGTGGAGCTCTACTGCGCGGGGCGCTGCCTCGGCGGCCCACAGTGGCGGCACGTGGTCGAGTACTGGGAGGCCAGCCTCAGCCGCCGGAACGAGCACCCGGACAGGGTCCTGTTCCTCAGGTACGAGGAGATGCTCCGCGACCCCGTGGGGAGCCTGAGGACGATGGCGGAGTTCATGGAGTGCGCCTTCTCCCGGGAGGAGGAGGAGCGAGGGGTGGACCGCGCCATCGTGGAGCTGTGCAGCATGGGGAAGCTCAAGAGCGTGGACGCCAACATGAAGGGGCGGACGGGTTCGGGCGTCAAGGCCGACGCCTTCTTCCGGAAGGGGGTGGCCGGGGATTGGAGCAACTACATGACGCCGGAGATGGGGAAGATGGTGGACGAGGCTGTGGAGGACGGGCTCCGCGGGTCTCGTTTTAGCTTCGCCGACTCGACTCCGCCCAACCCTCAACTTTGCCCAAATGAGAAATGACTTACGAGTCGAAGCCAACCCAGATCGAATCGATCTCCCCCGGCACTAGCTAAGCTCTTGGGCGACCAGGCTCTTGGGTTTCTTTTATTGTTTCCCCCCTTTTGTTCAATAATGCATGCTTGTGGGAAGCGGATTTTGTCTAACCTATTGCGCGCAATCCATATCTAGTCCACTCATCATGCACGTCAAATCAACTATCGCACATGCACATCAAGTCAACAGGCTGCATGTATCTCTCTCTTCTTTCTTCCAAACAAACCCATCATTTTACCACCCCTTTATAAACTTAAACCATTTATATCTTCTAAACCATTATTTAAATTCTATTTTATTTTATATATTTGAACCTCTGGCGCAAAGACCTTTAGAACAAGATCAATGTTGAATATATTTGAACTAGTTTGAATTTTTTTTATTTAAATTTACCACAAATACATTTTCTAGCAACATTCTTTAATTTGTACATGGCTCAAACAAGTTCCATCAACATTTCATCAAAGTTCAGGAAAGATGTTTATAAAGTTCTCCAACTTCAAATACATTTTCTAGCAAAGTTCTTTAATATTTCTAACAAAGTGCAAACCCATTGTTCAGAAAGTTCTTCAACTTCTGATTTCATTTATTTAGCACTTTACAATAAAAATGAGAAGTTCTTCACAGTTTGCAGAAAAATGCAAACCCACTATTCAGAAAGTTCTTCACTATTTCAAACAAAAATGTGTTTCAAATGTATCCAAGACTAATCTTGCTTTAAAGGGCTTGGCATCACGAGTTCAAATATGCAAAAAGTTTCAAAAACGCAATTTTGGTTTTAAAGATATGAGCCATCTAAAATTGTCAAAAAAAATTAAAAGTGATGGAGTTAGAGGAGAGGGAAGATAAAGTAAGCATTGATGTGTTGATGTAAGACATGCATGTGTCAGTGTGTGCACAGGAAGAGAGAGAGAGAGAGAGAGAGAGAGAGAGAGAGAGTGTGTCATGCACATGCAAGGGCTCACATCCACATGAAGGGGCAATGGCAGGGATTGGAGTTGCGCGCGTAACCAGTTGGGCATAGACATATTCAATGCTTGTGTTGTTGTTTTTGAGTCCTCTGAGGTGATGCGCTCGATTGGCTCCTCTCTCCACACCGTCCGATCGAGGGTCAACGGACAGATCTGCGTGAACAGTACCCTCGAGCTACAATAACTCGTCTACAGGAGATTATTCACAGTGCCCTGGTCTACAGTGTCAGCTACAGTGTTTTGCGCTGCAACACTCAATCTGAACCGTCCCCCTGCATCCAACGATTTCCCGCCCGCCAGTTACGCCGTGCCTTGCTGTGGGCAAGGCACTGGATCTTTGTCCGTGCGTCTGTGCTTTCACACCATTGAACTGAACCGATATGCTACAACTATGTCTCCAGCCATAATTGTTACTGATATATTGGTATAACATGATGCATTTTCACAGCCTCCATAATTGTTACTGATATACGTGGCTGGTTTTTTTCCGTCCATTTTTTGGGTGGGACGTGAGTATTGGGCGTGGATTGCGTGGAGGCATCCCACCAGGTGGTTGGTTCGACGGGAATAAAGTGAGGTGGGAGGAGGTACGAGAAAAAACAGCAAAAGGTGGGACAAAAATAAACCGTGAAACGGAGACTACCAACTCGTCCCTTAGAAGTAGAGACTACTACAATATTTTCCTAAAAAAAACTAAACTAAGATCTAGCAGCATTTTTTTTAAGCAATCATATATTTCATTAGACAAACTGTTTACAAAGATTACACATATGGTCACGATATGAGACACAAATGCTTGTCAAGCAACTTTGCACAAAGAATTTCACAAGATGTGAAACTACTATTTACCCTTGCAGAAACTCGTGCCTCGCCGAAACATAGTCCACAAACATCCTCCGCCGCCATCATGGCAACGCCGGAAAAAGATGAGAACAGCCGCCATACCAAGATCTAGGAGAGCACCATCACATACAAAGATGCTTTTTGAGCCGCTGAAGTGGGTCGCCGCAAGCGACGAGACCGAGTCTTTGTGGCACGTAGGCCGGGGATCTTCCCTGTGGTCACTAGATCTCGACGCCGCCAACTTCATCCGATGTAGTCGAAGAAGAGGAACGTCGCCGCCTGCCATCATCCACACACCCAACTGCAAGACAGTAAATACAACTACAGCAGCCGACACAACCGTCACCCGCGAGAGCGCCATCGGCCGACCACCAGACACGAACCTCGCCGGATCCAGAGATCGGCAAGACGACTGGGCCACCTGCCCCCCGACGCCACCAGTTGCAGCAACGACGAGATGGAGAAGAGCAGAGGCAAATTATTTCGACGCGGGGCCACCTCCTCCATGAAAACAACGCCTTAAGGAAACACAAGGCCAAGCCTAACTACAGACCTATGCCGAAGCAACAGGGTCCCCACCCCCTCCGGCCGCCTGAGCGGCGAAAGGATGAGGCAGGGACCGGCGGCAGCGGCTTGGAGGCCGGTGTGGTTAGAGGCAGATGCGTCGCCTCCTGATCTCTTGTCTCGAACGGTTCCAGGAGCGAACCGCTACGCCCGGGGGAACGTACAAGATCTAGCAGCGTTAGGCGTGACTGCAACATCAACACTTTCAGTATTTGATTTTCAAAAAAAAAAAACACATTCAGTATTTGAGATGAATATAATTTATATGGACTATGATACATGGCGACTGTTCCGTTTTTAAGCGATAGATATATATGAACACTTCCTTCCTTTTCTCCCCTCCATTACATGCATGCATGCATTAGAATAAATTCCTCTCCCTTCACGAGCAACAAGAAACACCCACAACGCCGGCTCACCACCGACTCCACAGATGTCCCACAAAAAACCCCATCCGTCTCATCGTTCCGAAATCCTAACTCACTCACTCTCCTCTCGCTCCCTCCTCTCCTTTCCCCGCAGCGATTCCGATCGGATCCAGTGCAATGTCGAGCTTCGGCAGCCGCTCCGACTCCGAGCTGGATCTGGACTATGATCTTGCCCTCTGCATCGCCTTGGAGCGGTCCAAGGTGGAGACCGGGGGCAGCTCCGGATCTGCAGCCTCGCCGCAGCCGCAGCTTCCCAGTCGGCGCAGTTCAGACGCCGGCGCTGGCCCCTCCCGGCCCAGGCGCAGCTCCGACAGGCGGCCTGCGCAATCCGCGTCTCTCTACGCCGTCCCCTGCCCCTGCCGGCTGCTGCTCCCCCACGTGGGCAGCGGTGGGTGCTTGTACCCACCCCGGCCCGGACGCGCACGCCAGTGCACGTCGCGAGCGGCAGCGGGAAAGGGAGTGTTGCTATCAATGAGGCCTATCAATTTAACTTGTCGTGGTGCGAGCGGATGAGTCGATAAGGGGTAATCTACAACAAGCCAAGACTGGAGAAGCATGGAAGACAAAGAGTCAAGATTAGGGAGAGATTGTTAGTAATAATCTTGGGTTAGCAGTTTTGTTAATTAGCTTAATCCAGCTGGCTTGCATGTCACGTGCCGGTAGTAGTAGTTTCCATGTAGCATACTCCCTCCGTCCTTTGAAGAGTGTACTTCCAAGTTTGTTGGAGAGTCAAACTATCTCAAAGTTTGACCGAGTTTGTGCAAAAATATATCAATGTTTATGAAACCAAATAGGTATATGATGAAAGTATATTTTATCATGAAGCTAATGCTACTAATTTGATGGCACAAATGTTGATGTAACATTATATAAATATGGTCAAACATAAAAATGTTTGACTTTCCAACAAAGTTGGAAGTACACTCTTTAAAGGACGGAGGGAGTACGTCTGTAGGCATGTACTAGCCCGGTTAAAGCTAGGCAATACTATATTCCTATGTTATTAGGATTTGGCGTCCGTGGCATACTAGGTTAGCTAGTTTAGGCTGAGTATGATTTGCAGTTCAAGTTTGGCTACGAATAGGTTTAGGATGTTTGGGTCGGCTGCTGGGATACATAAGCAGAGGCAGCTGCGTAGGATTTTGTAACAGACGTGGAGAAAAACCAGAAAAGAAATAAAGAGAACAAGGAGCACGACAAGGGCCCTTGGCTAAAAGTGTTTTTCGTGTGCGTGTTCATCGTGATTTGATGTAATCGATTCTGTGGGCGAGTTCCAACAGGGAGAAGATGGAGGCGGAGCAGTCCATGCGCCGCCGCTGCGGGATGCAGGCGGAGCCCGACGAGGACGCGCGGCTCCTCGAATGGTTCTACCACCGGTTGCTTAAGACCACGGAGTCGGATGCGCGGCGGCTCAGGCGGAAGAACGCCAAGGCGCTCCAGATTGCCATTGAGCAATCCGAGCGCGAGGCGGCGAAGGTAGCGGCGGATGCGGGTCGGCTCGCGAAGCTAAAGCGGCAGTAGGACATGGAGGTCTGGCGGCTAAAAGGGCTTGTCACCCTCTACGATTCCAACAACGACGACTCGGACGGCTCCTCCGACGACGACTCGGACAATCCGTCACCAGTCGCCGACGCCTACAGCTGCGCCGGCGACCGGAAGGGCAAAGGGCCGGCGAGGAAGTGATGAATCCCCGCCGTCTCCGTCTCTAGTTTCCAGTTTTTAGTAATGCAGTTTAAGTTTATGTGATTATGTGAACTTTGGTGATTTTTTGGACATCCATCGGTGATCTTCTGATGATCAGAATGTGCATTGCGCTGTCCGATTCTATGTTTGTGTGATGATCTACGTTCGTTTTTTCTATGTTGCATGCTAATATGGATATGGGGGACCGGATATGAGATCTGCGGATGTGGACGACAGGATTTGAGGTTGCCCGGTTAGTGTCGTGAACACGCCCCGTCGATTCGTAGGCGTTTGAGGACCGGATTGCAAAATCCGGCTGTACACGCTCTTAGAGGTTCCGGTTCGTGATATGTTCACGGACATATGGGGGCTCAAATTACGCAAATGCCCTGAGAGATGATACGCTGGCACTTTGATGAATGTGGTACCACAACGCCATCAATATTTACCTGCTGCTTTTTTGCTCCAAATTAATGTGTGCGTATGGCATGTCTCATCTCAACAAGCAAGCGCACATGACGAGATGAGATATATCTGCCATCGACCCGCTTTCTCAAGCTCTCAGTGCCATGGATTCTGCTCATGACGATGGCTTTGCGCCGGAGATGGCGGAGCTGCCGCTGGAGACGCGGTGCCCGCCGTTCGCGCTGCGCCAGTACGCCGGCTTCTGGCTGCCGGAGACAGTGCTGGCGCGCGGTCTCCCGGCAGCGCGCGACCGGTTCGCGCCGAGGCCCACCGACGTGCTCCTCGCCAGCTTCCCCACACTACCGGAATCGCGGTCTATGCCTACGGCCGAGGGCCGTCGGCATAGGCCCCTAGGCCGTCGGCATAGATCTATGCCTACGGCTGCCGTCGGCATAGAGCCGTCGGCATAGATATCGTCAGCGTAGTCTTGTCAGACCGTCGGCATAGTATAGCCGTCGGCATAGGGTCCTATGCCGACGGTTATGCGTCAGCCGTCGGCATAGATTAGCCGTCGGCAGTGTTTTCCGTCTGACGGCAACGCACGGCGCCGTCAAAAGCGCTAACGAATCACGCAATGGCACGTGGCGTAGATATGCCGATGGTTTGGCTGTCGGCATAGATATATCTATGCCGACGGCTTTGCCGTAGGCATAGATACATCTATGCCGACGGCTTTGCTGTAGGCATAGCTGTGCCACGTGTCGCCCCTGGTTCCTCCTGGCGACAGGTCTATGCCTACGGCATAGCCGTCGGCATAGGTATTCATCTATGCCTACGGCAAAGCCGTCGGCATAGATCTGCAACGTGGCGGCCCCTGGTAGCTCCTAGGTTTATATATGCCGACGGCTTTGCCGTAGGCATAGTTTTTTTTTTTTTTCCTTTTCCAATTCATTTGACAGCATTTCAAAGCAGAATAATATGGAATAATGCAGAAATATGACAGTTCATCATCTAAACATACTCAAGTTCATCTAAACATACTCGAGTTCATCATCATCATCTAAACATACTCAAGTTCATCATCATCATCTAAACATACTCAAGTTCATCATCATCACCGCCGGAAGTTCATGAACATAAAAGTAGTGCAAGACATGGAACATCGTAAAAGTAGGAACATGAAAGGCATGGCACGACGGCCACATGCACGGAATCATCATCGACATCAGGCAAGACCACCTCCGCCAAGACCACCTCCGCCAAAACCACCACCGCCAAGATCACCTCCACCAAAACCGCCATCATGACCAAAGATCACTCTGCCAGATCGGAGTGACTGGGGTCGACGAAGCAGGAGTCGAGCCACTGGTCCCCTACATGTTTCAGAGACGATTCTAACGGTAAATATGATATGATAGTGTTGAATGAACGAGAACTAGTTTGCTAGTAGTTAGGCAAATGTACTAACCGGACTATTACCGCCTAGTGCCACCCATTCATCGAACGTGGGCACGTGTGGGGGGTCTCCTGCAGGTGGTGGTGGGGGTCCCATTTGTGGTGGATCCGCGGTTACTCCAAGACGCCAACATAGCCTGGATGTTAGTTAAACAAGCAAACTAGAAGGTCAGAAGGAATGAAACTACAAAAATGTAGCTTGGTTTTAAGAGGGCAAAACTAACCGTCATCATCTGACGGTTGTAATCATCGTTTGCCTTCACTGCTTCAAGTACTCCCGCACCTCGAGATTCCTAAGCTCGACAAACTCCTTATATGCCTACATAAATTAGGTTGTTTCTAAGTGAGCAATGCTGAAAATAAACCGAGAATGCTAGAGAGAAAAGATAAAGGGAAGTACTTACAAGATGTCAAGGGCTAAGGAGTCTGTGAACGCCTGCATCTCTAACTGCTCGAGTGTAGCCCAAGCTGTGTGTACGAGATCAAGGAGTGATCAACCCATCGAAACACGGATACCGCCATGTGACTTCCTCGATGGCCACCACCGCCGTGTCGCCGATCCGAGACTTGGCGATCTCAAAGAACAGAACATCCGGATGCAACTCCCGATAGTGATGAGTGTAAGACCCTGTGCTTCTCGGTCTTGCCGTAGTACTTGCTCTCGCCTCCTTGGGATGACTCCGCCACGGGCCATCATCCACGACTCCATGTCCGAGAGCGGCCTCTTCAACTTGTCCTCCCGCAACGCCAAATGTGGTTAGCCATACATAAGAACATGACGGTAAAGAAGAACAAAATGCATCATGCACATAGATATACCTTCATGGCCCCAAGCCCCAAAGTGGTTCCTGTTTCTTGGCCGTGTGTCCCGCCGATTCCACGGTTATTCCGGCCTGGATGCTCTTGGCAACAAACTCGCATCGTCGCCGAGCCACCTATCCACCAAACTCGCCCATCCATCATGCCTTCCATAGCACCAACGAGGAACAACCTATGCAAATTTTGGAAGCATGACATGTGAGCACGAAACATATAGTTCACTGCTTGAAACAATGAAAAGTTAATAATAGTTACCATCATGAACTGCTCCCTGTTCAAGGTAAGTCGTTGCTTCTGTGCTTCAGTTTTGGTCATCTTTTGGTGCGGTAGATGTGGTAGTATCATGAGACGGCAACCCAGCGCACCTCGACTTTGATCGCAAGAATCGACGAGCTTTCTTCTTCGCAGCCGCAAGCAAGACCACGTCGGCTCTGGCCTTGTGCTCGCCAAGAACTCTATAGAGTTGCTGCAATCATGCATAAACCGAAGCAAACAAGGCATGAGTTGAGTGATTAAATGATAAACCATGAACGGAATCAAGAGAAGTGATTCAAGAGAACCTACCCAAAATTTGGTGATCACGGCCTTAGCGGCCGTCCCATACTCAGCGTTCTGCAAGCCTCGTAGTGGGCCCAGCTCATGGCCAAAACCCGCTGCTGCGGGTCCTTGTCCGTCAGCGGGCAAAATAGGCCAGGCCAAAACTCCTTCAACAGAGGCGGTGAGAAGGCCGTTCGGTTTACGGCCCTTTCCGCGAAGGATCCAGTTTCTGCAAAAGAATCAAAGGATTGCCATGTGTACAATAAGAAAATATTGTCATGTGTTGAAAATATGATTGAGAGGCACTTACTCTGTCCCCACAGGTTGAATGAGCCACTTGTGCTCCTCGATAGAAGGTGGTGTAGGTAGTCCGGCATTACCACGCAGCCACCCCTGCGGAGCACCCGGTGGCAAGTCACCCCACAACGCAGGATCAACCTCCTCCACCTCCCTCCACCTCCCTCCACCTCCTCACCCTCCTCCTCGGCCTCCTCCTCGGCCTCCTCCTCGGCCTCCTCCTCCTCCTCCTCCTCGGCCTCCTCCTCCTCGCCATCAGGAACATACTCCTCCTCCTCAGACTCGAAGGTGCTCAGATAGGAGGGCATCAAGAAGACCCTCCTATTTCAGACACGGACCGGAGTTTTTGCACCGTTGCCTGTCCCCCACCTCCTCCTCCTCTAGGGGCTCTCCCCCACCGCCTCCTCCTCTAGGGTCTCCTCCCCGACCCCTCCACCTCCCCTGTGAGGTGTCATCCTCGCAGTAGTCGGGAGGGAACCTTGTGGGCTCGCCCACCCGAGTAAGTCCTTTAAATTTATCGAGGAAACTAGCGCCACTGGACTTGCCCATGATTAGCAAACCTGCATTAAGAAGAGAATAAACAATTAGTAAGGATATCAATTAAACAAGCATACAGGAAAAACATTAATACCGAAGAGCACATTAAGCATACTATTGTAATGATCATTAAAAGAACTTACATTTTCTAGAACCCATATGAATCATCACTATTGTAATCTATTTGTGGACCGGTCTCATCATCACTATCACGCATATCTTCTTCGTTGTCCGACGGAGGTGGAGGCTCTTCCTCATCGTCGCGTGTTCATTTAACTTTTCAAGCATAATTATGTCTCTTTGATTCACAACTGCCTCACCATCAATCCGCAAGGCCGTCATCGTTTGGTTCAGTCAACATAACCCAAGTCATCATCCTCGTTGTTTGGACCACGCCATCATGTTCCTCTTGATAGAACACTCCATCGTATGTCATGGGGTTTATGTTGTAGTAATCATCATCGTTCGGGTCCGGTAGCTTACCATGCGGCGACACCTTGAACACAACTTCCCAACCCTTTAGGTAGCTTACCATGTAGCTTACCATGCGTGCGAAGGTGCTTAGTCATCTCACTCTTATCTCTGCGGTGACGCCTCTTACACTTGGCACACGGGCATTCTGGCACCATCCTCATTGGACTACGGAATATCTCTTTCAAAAACACATCAGTTTTCTCGACCCACTCTGTTGTTACTTGATTCCGACGGAAAAACCCACTATACATCCACTGATTATCTGCCATCTCTGCTTTATTGGAAGCCACACAACAAAATTAAGGATTCATTTAAATTACTCACATCAATATTTTATTTTTTACAAGGTTGACGAGAAATGACATTTAATCCACCTACATCTCTAATAGGTAAAGATGGGTCCTAATCCCACCCGAGAATGTGTAGATTGAGTACGTTGTCCATGCTCTACCCCATTCCGAGACAAAATTTGGCAGATTTTCCCGCTGTTCTCCAATACACGCCTCGCAAAATGCCGAGAGAATGTGCATCCGGAGAACAACAGGAGGCGCCACCAAATCCTGTCTCGAACGGGTAGAGCATGAACAACGCATCTAATCTACACATCCTCGGCTGTCCGTGGAAAGCGCTGGACAATCCGAAGAGCTGCGGTGATAAATATGCAATTGAATGCATATTTATCGATGCAACTCTTTCGGACGGGAGACCTAGGTTACGCGACTTGATGTGAAAATTCAATCTAGTGACATGGGAAAAAGTGGACGAGGTCATGGAATTGCTGCTCACCCTCCGATGTAGAGGATGTAGTCGATCAAAGGAGGGACGATCGTGGACAAACACCTCCAACGTGGACGATCACTCCACGAAGATGGAACACCACAAATCCTGTTAATTCCACCGAGTGATAAAAAATTAGGTCATCACCTCACATTAAGCATTGGCACAACATTATGAATGAACATGAAACAACATGTCAAATTGTAAAAAAACAAACTCTAAACTCACATTACTCCATTCCTCTCCCCCATTCTTTCTCTCTTATAAAAAACAAACGGAGCTCGTTCATACTCCATTATCTTCCTCGCTCATCTCTTTACATGCACATATTGAAAAACTTGACCAATATCCAAATTGAGCAATATCTAAGTGTCCAAATTCACAAAATTGAGCAATATCCATCAATGCATCCATCTATCACAAACTTCACCATCAATCAGTACATGCATGCATATATCCATTCATCACATATCAATCTATGCAAAAAACAGTAACAAAATGCAAAAAATAAAAAATTTTCACCTTGGCAGCGTGCCGGTGCAGTGGCAGCAGGGAGGCCGGGGCAGCCGCCCGGGAAGGGTGGACCAGGGCTGGGCGCAGAGGGGGCCGACGGAGGGGCGAGCAGGCAGGAGGTGGACGGGCCGGTCGGTGCAGCTGGACAGGAGGGTGAGGGGTCGGGACGGGTGTGGACGGCGACAGGTAGAGGTGGAGGGAGGGGGGGGTGGTGGGGTGAGGGTCGGAGAGGAGGGAGGTGGCGGCGCTGGAGAAGAGTGGCGATGGCGTGGTGGTGGCGGTGCAAGAAGGAGGCGGGATGTAGGCGGGGGGGAGGGGCGAGGGAAGGTGGCACGGTGGAGCGGGCGGCGGCCGGCAAGGGGAGCGACGCGGGCGACGGGGGAGCTGCTGTGGCTGGTCGAGCTGGCGGCGGCGGTTGGGTCACGGTGGAGCGGCGCAGCGTGGCGGGTGGGGGAGGGGGCGCGATGTGGAATGAGTGGAGGGGTTCGCCCATGGTGGATAAGGCTGCCTATGCCGACGGCTAAGCCGTCGGCATACGTGAGGAGGCCACGTGGCACCTATGCCGACGGCTTAGCCGTAGGCATACTTTTTATTTTTTTTATTTTTTTATTACCCACGCCATCGATCCGCGTAAGGCCTACCAGATGGTCAAGAGCTATATGCCGACAACTTTGCCGTCCGCATAGTTTTATTTTCATTTTTATTTTATATAAATTTTTAATGTTTTCTTATAGTTATATATTTATTTTTTATTTTTATAGATTTTTAAATTTTTTATAGTTATAATTTTCCTTTTTATGTATTATTATTTCATATATATTTTTATTTTTTTAACTGGCTCAGCCCTCTCCTCTCCGGAACCACATAAAGGGAGGGAGGGAGGGAGGCGCCTTGGTCGAAAGCAGCTGCCTCGCCAAGGCCGTGGCCTGGTCGTGGGTATGGGGCGCCATGGTCGCCTCGATCGCGTGCTCGATCTAGAGCTTAGTTAAATCACGTGAGTGAAGGGGAGGGGTCGTCGATGGTGAGGTGGGTTTGGGGCGGGGTAGCTTAGTTCGTCGGAGTAAGTGAAGGGGAGGGGTCATCGGCGAGGGACACTGGGAGCAACATCCGGCCAAACCCATCTGCTACATATCCACACTGTAGACCCGACACGTCTGCTTCAACCCTCCGGCTGGCGTGGCGGCGCCGTCTGCTAGGGAGCCACACCGGAAGATGTGTGCCGCTTAGGACATGCCACAACACCACCTTGCTTGTATGAGGGCCCGGTACGACGCTCCGGTGGCATTGCTACACCCTAGGGACCCCGTCCCGCCTAACCCTAGAGCGGTTGACCACGAGATCTAGCCCTTTGAGTTCCTATGCACGAGCTTTGACTAGTGGACCTCTCCACCCGATTGTGTCAGGTCGGCCTAGAGGGACACCTGGGAGCAACATCCGGGCGAAACCCACAGCTACATCCACTCCGTGTAGACCCGACGCGTCCGTTTCCCCCCTCCCGGTGCCGGCGGTGGCGCCGTCAGTGAGGGGTGCCACACCCCAAGACGCATGCCGCCTCTTAGGACATGCCACAACACCACCCGGCATGTATGAGGGCCCTGACGACGCTCCGGTGCATTGCTACCGCCAGGCCCCCGTCCGCCTAACCTTGAGCGGTTGACCACGCGATCTAGCCCTTTGACTTCCCACGGACGGGCTTTGACAATGGACCTCTCCACCGGTTGTGTCGGTCGGCCCATAGGGACACCGGGAGCAACATCCGGCCAAAACCACAGCTAAATCCACTCGGTGTAGAACCGACGCGGCGCTTCTCGAGGTGCCGGGCGGCGGACCGTCTGCGGAGGGAGGCCACGCACGGAGACGCGTGCCGCCTCTTGGACATGCCACAACACCACCCCGCATGTATGAGGGCCCCATGACGACGCTCCGGTGGCATTGCTACCCCAGGGCCCCGTCCGCCTAACCCCGAGCGGTTGACCACGAGATCTAGCCCTTTGACTTCCCTCTGACGGGCTTTGACCGGTGGACCTTCCACCCGGTTGTGATAGGTCGGCACATCAGACACCCGGGCCAAAACCACAGCTACATCCACTCCGTGTAGACCCGACGCGTCTGCTTCCCCCTCGAGGTATGCCGCGGGCGGCGCCGTCCGTGAGGGAGGCCACGCGACCGTGACGCGGCCGCCTTCTTCGGACATGCCACAACACCACCCCGCATGTATGAGGGCCCGTGACGACGCCCGGTGGCGTTGCTACCCCAGGGCCCCGTCCCCGCCTAACCTCGAGCGGTTGACCACGAGATCTAGCCTTTGACTTCCCACGGACGGGCTTTGACTAGTGGACCTCTCCACCCGGTTGTGTCAGTCGGCACATCGGGACACCCGGAGCAACATCCGGGCCAAAACCACAGCTACATCCACTCCGTGGAGACCCGACGCGTCTGCTTCTCGAGGTGCCGGGCGGCGCTTCCGCTTGGGAGGCCACGCATCAAGACGCGTGCCACCTCTTGGACATGCCACAACACCACCCCGCATGTATGAGGGCCCAGACGACGCTCCGGTGCATTGCTACCCCAGTGGCCCCGTCCGCCTAACCTTGGAGCGGTTGACCACGCGATCTAGCCTTTGACTTCCCACGGACGGGCTTTGACCGGTGGACCTCTCCACCCGGTTGTGTCGTCGGCCCATAGGGACACCGGGAGCAACATCCGGGCCAAAACCACAGCTAAATCCACTCGGTGTAGAACCGACGCGGCAGCTTCTCGAGGTGCCGGCGGCAGACCGTCTGTGAGGGAGGCCACGACCGGAGACGCGTGCCGCCTCTTCGGACATGCCACAACACCACCCCGCATGTATGAGGGCCCCAGACGACGCCTCCGGTGGCATTGCTACCCCTGTGGCCCCGTCCCCGCCTAACCCCGAGCGGTTGACCACGAGATCTAGCCTTTGACTTCCCTCGGACGGGCTTTGACCAGTGGACCTCTCCACCCGGTTGTGATAGGTCGGCACATCAGACACCCCGGCCAAAACCACAGCTACATCCACTCGTGTAGACCCGACGCGTCTGCTTCTCGAGGTACCGCCGTGGCGGCGCCGTCTGTGAGGGAGGCCACGACCGGTGACGCGTGCCGCCTCTTCGGACATGCCACAACACCACCCCGCATGTATGAGGGCCGGTGACGACGCTCCGGTGGCGTTGCTGCCCCCTGTGGCCCCCCGCCCCGCCTAACCACGAGCGGTTGACCACGAGATCTAGCCCTTGACTTCCCACGGACGGGCTTTGACTAGTGGACCTCTCCACCGGTTGTGTCAGTCGGCACATCGGGACACCCGGAGCAACATCCGGGCCAAAACCACAGCTACATCCACTCCGTGGAGACCCGACGTCTGCCCCTCGAGGTGCGGCGGTGGGCTTTCCGCTTGGGAGGCCACGACCAAGACGCGTGCCACCTCTTGGACATGCCACAACACCACCCCGCATGTATGAGGGCGATGACGACGCCCGGTGGCATTGCTACCCCAGGGCCCTGGCCCCGCCTAACCTTGAGTGGTTGACCACGCGATCTAGCCTTTGACTTCCCACGGACGGGCTTTGACGGTGGACCTCTCCACCCGGTTGTGTCGTCGGCCCATAGGGACACCGGGAGCAACATCCGGGCCAAAACTACAGCTAAATCCACTCGGTGTAGAACCGACGCGGCGCTTCCCCCTCGAGAAAGCGGGCATGCAGACCGTCTGTGAGGGAGGCCACGACGGAGACGCGCGCCGCCTCTTCGGACATGCCACAACACCACCCCGCATGTATGAGGGCCCCAGACGACGCCCGGTGGCATTGCTACCCCCTGGGCCCCCGTCCCCGCCTAACCTCGAGCGGTTGACCACGAGATCTAGCCCTTGACTTCCCTCGGACGGGCTTTGACGGTGGACCTCTCCACCCGGTTGTGTCAGTCGGCCCATAGGGACACCGGGAGCAACATCCGGGCCAAAACTACAGCTAAATCCACTCGGTGTAGAACCGACGCGGTAGCCCCTCGAGGTGCATGGTGGCTTGCCGTCCGTGAGGGAGGCCACGCGACCGGAGACGCGTGCCGCCTCTTGGACATGCCACAACACCACCCCGCATGTATGAGGGCCCGTGACGACGCCCGGTGGCATTGTTACCCCAGGGCCCCGTCCGCCTAACCCGAGCGGTTGACCACGAGATCTAGCCCTTTGACTTCCCTCGGACGGGCTTTGACCGGTGGACCTTCCACCGGTTGTGATAGGTCGGCACATCAGACACCCGGAGCAACATCCGGCCAAAACCACAGCTACATCCACTCCGTAGACCCGACATGTTGTGGCTCGTCTGAAGAGGCGTGACGCGTGTCCGGTGTGCCCCCCTCACGGACGGCGTCGCCCGCAAGACTGGAGGGGGGAAACGGACGCGGGGGTAAAAATAATGTTCGCATGTAAAAAAAGTATAAGAAAACATTAAAATATTTATAAAAAATAAGAAAACATTACAAAATTTATAAAAATAAATAAGAAAAGTATGCCTACGGCTAAGCCGTCGGCATAGATACTGATTCGTGTCGCGGATCGGTGACGTGGAGCCTATGCCGACGGCGGCCGTCATAGCATAGCCGCGCCGCGGATCGGTGACGTGGCATGCGGAGATATGCCGACGGCCGCCGTCAGCATATGCTTGACGGCGTTAGCCGCTGGTCACTGGCGGGTCATTGGGCCCACCAGATGCCGACGGTGACCTAAGCCGGATTGCTTTGTCGGCGTGTCCGCAGCTAGATCGACGGCCGATCTATGCCGACGGCTGCCGCCGGCTTAGATCTGGTAGCCCGACGGCCGTTGTAAGTCGACGGCCCGCATGTGGCTGTCGGCATAGTTCCATTGAGGCCGACGGCAGCCGCCGGCATTGTTTCGCCGTCGGTTGGCTGCGAGGATTTTGTAATGACGTGGAGAAAAACCGAAAAGAAATAAAGAGAACAAGGAGCACGACAAGGGCCCTTGGCTAAAAGTGTTTTCGTCGTGCGTGTTCATCGTGATTTGATGTAATCGATTACGTGGGCGAGTTCCAACAGGAGAAGATGGAGGCGGAGCAGTCCATGCGCCGCCGCTGCGGATGCAAAGGAGTTCGACGAGGACGCGCGGCTCCTCGAATGGTTCTACCACCGGTTGCTTAAGACCACGGAGTCGGATGCGCGGCGGCTCAGGCGGAAGAACGCCAAGGCGCTCCAGATTGCCATTGAGCAATCCGAGCGCGAGGCGGCGAAGGTAGCGGCGGATGCGGGTCGGCTCGCGAAGCTAAAGCGGCAGTAGGACATGGAGGTCTGGCGGCTAAAAGGGCTTGTCACCCTCTACGATTCCAACAACGACGACTCGGACGGCTCCTCCGACGACGACTCGGACAATCCGTCACCATCGCCGACGCCACAACTGCGCTTGGCGACCGGAAGCAAAGGGCGGCGAGGAAGTGATGAATCTCGCCGTCTCCGTCTCTAGTTTCCAGTTTTTAGTAATGCAGTTTAAGTTTATGTGATTATGTGAACTTTGGTGATTTTTTGGACATCCATCGGTGATCTTCTGATGATCAGAATGTGCATTGCGCTGTCCGATTCTATGTTTGTGTGATGATCTACGTTCGTTTTTTCTATGTTGCATGCTAATATGGATATGGGGGACCGGATATGAGATACGCGGATGTGGACGACAGGATTTGAGGGTTGCCCCGGTTAGTGTCAGCGAACACGTCCAGTCGCATTCGTAGGCGTTTGAGGGACCGGATTTGCAAAATCCGGCTGTACACGCTCTTAGAGGTTCCGGTTCGTGATATGTTCACGGACATATGGGGGCTCAAATTACGCAAATGCCCTGAGAGATGATACGCTGGCACTTTGATGAATGTGGTACCACAACGCCATCAATATTTACCTGCTGCTTTTTTGCTCCAAATTAATGTGTGCGTATGGCATGTCTCATCTCAACAAGCAAGCGCACATGACGAGATGAGATATATCTGCCATCGACCCGCTTTCTCAAGCTCTCAGTGCCATGGATTCTGCTCATGACGATGGCTTTGCGCCGGAGATGGCGGAGCTGCCGCTGGAGACGCGGTGCCCGCCGTTCGCGCTGCGCCAGTACGCCGGCTTCTGGCTGCCGGAGACAGTGCTGGCGCGCGGTCTCCCGGCAGCGCGCGACCGGTTCGCGCCGAGGCCCACCGACGTGCTCCTCGCCAGCTTCCCCAAGTCCGGCACCACCTGGCTCAAGGCACTCGCCTTCGCCACCGCGCGCCGCACCACGCACCCGTTGTCCGACCACGACCACCCGCTGCGGCGGCCCAACCCGCACGACTGCGTCCCGTTCCTCGACATCAGCTTTGCGCTTGACAACGACGTCGACGCCGTGGCGGCCGAGCGCGAGGCGCTCCCTTCCCCGCGCCTGCTCGCCACGCACCTGCCCTTCTCCCTCCTCCCCACTGGTCGGAGTCGGGTCGTGTACGTCTGCCGGGACCCCAAGGACGTGCTTGTCTCCTCCTGGCTCTTCACTAGGAAGGCGTCGGAGAGCGTGGGCGTCGACGCGGATTCCTTCTCGCTCCGGGAGGCCATGGAGCTCTTCTGTGCGGGACGCTGCATGTACGGCCCGCAATCGCTGCACGTCGCCGAGTACTGGGAGGCGAGTCGCCGGGCCGCCGGTGAGGTGCTGTTCCTCAGGTACGCGGAGATGCTCCGCGACCCTGTGGCTAACCTGAGGGCGATGGCGGAGTTCATGGGTGCGCCTTCTCCCCGGAGGAGGAGGAGCGCGGGTCGCGGGGTCGCGCTCGCCATAGTGGAGCTGTGTAGCCTGGACAAGCTCAAGAAAGTGGAGGCCAACAGGAAGAAGCGGACGGCAGCAGGCATCAAGGGCGACGCCTTCTTCCGGAAGGGGGTGGCCGGGGATTGGAGCAGCTACATGACGCCGGAGATGGGGAAGATGGTGGACCAGGCTGTGGAGGACGGGCTCCGAGGGTCTGGTTTTATCTTCACCGACTCAACTCCGGCCAACCCTGAATTTTGTCCAAATGCATGATAAATGACGAGTCGAGGCCAACAAACCCAGATCGTCCCCAACATGCACCAGCTCTTGGGCGATGTCCAGGCTGTGAAGGATCGTTTTTTTTCCTTTTCCTTTTGGTTCAGTAATGCTTGTGTCCTTGTGTTTGTGTGCTTGAGTGAGGTCATTCTTCCTTGTATTCCACAACCATATGCTAGAACCTTATTTCATCGAGTAGATGAACCCTAGTTCATGTGGATTCAGAATGCAAGGAACGTTCCTCGGGTACGAGGAGATGCTCCGTGACCCTGTGGGGACCCTGAGGACGATGGCAGAGTTCATTGGGTGCGCCTTTTCCCCGGAGGAGGAGGTGCGAGGGGTGGACCGCGCCATCACGGAGCTGTGCAGCATGAAGAAGCTCAAGAAAGTGGAGGCCAACCGGAAGGGGCGGACGGGTTCGGGCGTCAAGGCCGACACCTTCTTCAGAAGGGGGTGGCGAGGGACTGGAGCAGCCACATGACGCCAGAGATGGGGAAGATGGTGGAGGAGGCTGTGGAGGATGGGCTCCGCGGGTCTGGTTTTAGCTTCACCGACTCGACTCCGGCGAGCCACTGACGTCCTACTACCTCCGGTGGAACGCGCACCTTTGCATTATGTGATGAACGAGGTTTGTTTGTGTGATGATCGAACTATATCGTATTCTAGGTTTATGTATGTCCGTGTGATGAAGTTTTTCTTATGCATGAACTATGTCCTATATATGATCTATGTTTGTGTGGAAAATGCCCATGCATGAATGACCCATGCAACAAACGTAGAGGATCTCGCTGGGCACACATCTCTTTTGACGGACAAATGATCGGTGCCCATATGCACATGAATAGTTTACACCAATTTTCACCTAGCAACGGTTTGCTGGGAATCCCTACTACACATACTAGCCCACCGCGGTTTCCCTACAAGACGGTGTAGCTGGGTTGAAAAATCTGCTCACCACAAGCAAAAATGTTGTCCTTCTAAATGGCTGTCCTATACCGGCGGAGCTATGTGTTAGGAAAATGGGCCATGGTGAGAGTTGACTGAGTCATCTCCATCTCCATCTCCACTACTATTAAACAATCAAACAAGAATTTTTTTAAGTGCACCCCGCAAAACGTCCACAGACACATCACCACCATAGGATGAAGCCCACACGACCCAATCTAACAGCCGTGATTAATTTATTTGAGATCTGGTGTGCGCTTAGCAGTTTATATAGACTGACCGTACTCCACCGGATGAACCATCCCACCTCCGCAGCCCCACAAATCACGCTAATCTAACCATGTAATCAATTCGAAAAAAAAGGAAACTGAATCTAATCGTGTCCCTCGCCCCTCTCCCTGCCTTTCCTCGCCACCGCTCGAGACGAATCTCAGCACCCCCGTCGCCTCCTTGCACGGCGGCCTCAATCCGTGCATCGCATCGTCGCCTCCTGGATGGTTCCTCGCGGCCCTGCACCGCATCGACGCCTCCCTGCCGGGCTCCTCGCGGCCCTGCACCGCATCGACGCCTCCCTGCCGGGCTCCCTCGCCGCCCTGCAGCGCACCCTCGAGTGAGCTGCTGCTCCTCTTCACCTACAATTAAATATTTACAGATCGGTCAGGCTACAACCAGATTATTATGCAGGAATCTGCCTTAGTTTTGAAGCAGGAGGCATCACCATCAGATCGGTCAGGTATGATTAATTTCCATGGCCAATGGAAACCCACCTGGTCGCCCAATCAGATTTGCCTGAGTCGTGGGTGCCATGCGCGATGACGGCAACTTTGTGTTGTTCCGCGCTGACGACACAGTCGTATGGCGGACGTCGAGTACCCGACGGATACCTAGTCGCTGGGAAGGACTTCGTGCCCGTGGCGCAACTCTTCTCCAGCGTTTCCGATTCCAACAAGGCTGACGGAAGTACCTGCTCGCCAACCAACAACAGGTCGACAAACCTGGTGGCGCGAGGGCGGAACCTGTTCCGCTGCTCCTAGGGGCGTTCAAGGGCGTCGAGCAGATCGGTGTCATCGGATATGGTCTCCAGGTTCAGTCCCAGCTTCGCTTTGCTCCCTCACTGCACAATTTCTCTCCTCTTTGTCGAGATTTACCATGCCTCTCTACTCTACTGCTATTCTACTAAATACTATCCTTGGATAAACACATCAATCGGTGTGGTTAGATGGAGTGATCGATTTCACAAAAATTGCCATGTTCTGCTACTTGGGTTCACAGTCTACATGTGTGCTGGCTCTAACAGAGTTATCTCATGGTGTTTTGTTTTCTCATGGTGTTTTTGTACAGTCCGGTGGCCCAGAACCTGAGAGACTTTTCGGTTAACCCTACTGTGTGGAGCAGTGAACTGGGCGCTGCCGCAGACGGGGTGGCCTGATGTCTCAAAGCTACAGCTCTGCAGATACTCAGTTGTGTGATGTGGGCAACCTGGTATGTCAGCTCAACTATGAGAAAATATGTCAGGTGTTTTCTTCTTCTGGTTGCTTGGATAGTTGGACGAAACTAAGCGCTACAACTACCTGGACTATTTTGATTATATTTATATTTGCACTCTTTGATGATTGAAGTGTATCCTGATTGATGGGTAGTTCTTATGCCCATGCCCAGAATTTATTGCTTTCATTTTCATCTTCCATTTGCACATATATTTAAGGAGAAAGATGACTGTGACCATAAGATGGAGAGAGCTTGTGAAATTTTATTTACTGCTTCTGATTAGCCCTAATCGTACCCATAGGACATCCATTTCTGATTTTTCTTTGTAAGGGTTCAGTTTTTTATTGTAGTTGTGGGTTTAATGTTATTGTTGCGCAGGACTAATATTCTTGTGTGTTCTTGACTAGCATCTATTCAGTTTTATGTACTTCTGCTCCTAGAAGACACATCTGAATGATGATAAAGTGGCCAGTAGTAACTTCAAAAGCTGAGTTGGGTAAATTTTTTTGCTTACATCGGGCTTGCTTGATTTCTATGGAGATACATGGTTAATGCTCTGCCGAAGTGCACGCAAGGTACTATTTTGGATTGATTGGCATTTTGCGGCAACCTTCAGATGTTGATGCAAAAGACAAGCGACATGTTACTGTTTTTATATGGTCTATTTAATTAGCTTTTGTCCGATGTGGTCATGGTACAGGGCGTAATTCTGCCAAATGTATTGCTTGATACAGGTATGGAACACAAACACATCTACATGAGCTATTTCATGCTTTGCTTTGCTAACTATTGCTATATTAGTAACTTCCAATAGCATATGACATGAAATATTCATTGCATTTTATTTTGCACCCTGATCCACTCACCCAAAAAGGGGCAACTATCCGTGAGTAGAATCTTGGATTAACTTGTATCATTCTTGTTTTTGTAAGGATCGCAATGAAGCAAAGTAGAATCGCAAGAAGACACAAAAAAAGTTGTGTTTTAGTAGAACGTGCCATAGTCTCTTCTTCGATAGTAATATGCAATACATTTTTCTATGTTTAATATTAGTAGCACTTTCCTTGTAATTGATCTACAGTGATGGTGGCAACACTAAACTAGAACCTAGGATTGACTCATTCGGCGTGGGCATGCTGCTAGATATGCATGCATGTCCATGCCTGTTTTATATGGAGCTTCATGATGTACATTGACCATGATGATCCTTTCCAACTATCTAAATCAAAACTTAAGGATTCACTGACTAATGCTTGTGGCTTTCGATTTTCTCACTGAAACTACAAGGCTTCACTGAAGGGATGACACGACTTAAGTTCAAGTAATTGAGGGAGTGATAATTCTTATGTGGGTTTCAAAAATATGAAAGTCTGATAATAAACAAAAGGGCTCGTCGCTCAACTTATTTGTATATTTTTATGAACTGTATTATTGGTGATACTTCTGTGGTCAAAGATATAAATTTGTCTTATGTGGATGAATTGAGTTATGAAATTTCATTCCAGGCTTGAGCTTGACAATGATATTTACTTTTATTGGGGTTTGTAATGGGCTTTCATTGAATTATATGAGTAGAGATGCACAATGTGTGTATAAGATTGCTACACTATTATCTTAGCCCTGTTTTGCATAGGTACAGTTTTGTATACCATGTTGAAGGCTACTTCCAGTTCTCCTATTTTATTATCATATTATTTTGTTAATGTATCTTTTTCCTACCTTACTAGGACTTGTGATGATTCGTGGGTTGTAGGGCATGGGAGCTTCATGATTTTTTTTCTATGCTGAATGTATCAAAAGATTGTTGTGGTTACACAAAGCCATGGTAGCACAAGTTGTATCTATAGATTGTGATGCATCTTTGTGAGGTTAATTGTGTGCCCCATTTATAGATGCTTCTACGGTTTCTGATTTAATGGTTTACACTGAAGGTGCATAGCATCAATATGATTAGACTTAAGATATAAGGAGAAATAATGGCTAAATATGGAAGTTAAATACACACGGTTTGTCGTTTCCGTAAAGGATGTAGTTATGATAATAGATGAAATATGCTCAAAGTCTAACTTTCAATTTTGTTGTATATGGATCCAGATTTGATGACGAAGATGTTGTCTATGTGTCTTACTTAAGTGTCAATCTCTAGGACAAAATTGACTAACATACCATTGTATGTAACATGTTCTTGTTAAGTGTGTATGGTTGAGAAGTCCATTTGCAAAACTATATTTGCAAAAGCATAATTTCATACAAATTAAGATTGGAAATAATTCTTTCCTAACTAAGATAACTGGAGAAATTTCTTTCTATGATTATACGTGCGTTGCACGTGCACGCTTACTAGTGTGGGTGAAATAGTTGGTCTTCCTTTGTACCGTCCATCCAACTTTTCTTGTGTAGCTCCACTAGTGCTATCCTGGACCTTGGATTGACTGCAAACAAGAACTTCGCCAAGGTGAGCCCCTCTCTCCATACGTTTTCATCATTGTTACTGATCTCCTCCAACGTTTGATTGACAAGACATCAAATGAACAACAACTTCTCAGCCCATTAAGCCACAACTTAACTTGTCCTGTTTTTCAATATGCTGCTGACACGCTTATTCTGCTCCGTGCAATGCCCTCTCTAGCTAAAAATGTTGTCCCTTTCTAGCTAAAACAATGAAAAAAAATCCTAGATGATTTTGTGCTAGCGAGACTGGATTGCAAATCAATTTCCACGAAACAATGTTTCATACCCTCAATGCTGGTCTTGCCAGAACTCTTGCTTGCTTCCCCCAAACTTACCTAGGCCTACCGCTCTCACCAATCAAGCTACCAATCTCGGAGTTCCAACTGATCATTGACACTTTGATTGATTCCTATCTGGCTGGCAAACCTTACTTCTCACCAAAGGCGGACGACTGATATTGCTCTATGTTGACTCTCTCCCTACTAATTTCATGGGATCTTTCATCTTTCCCAAAATTCTCATTGAAAGGCTCGATAAATGACGGTGTTCCCTTTTCTGCCCAGACAAGGACATTTGCTCTAGGGCACAATGCCTTGTAGAGTCGGACAAAATTTGCAGTTCCAAATAAAAAGGGGGCCTAGAGGCTAAATCCATTCATGCAAAAAAAATTGCCTCAATGTTGAAATTTTCTTAGACATTCTTGCATTCGAAAGGCCTAACCCTGCTGAAGAAATCAGTTCTGCCCAGCATGATAGGCTAACCCTGCTGTTGCCGATGAACTTTCTGTGCTTTGTGCTTTACTGCAGGGACCATCTACAACACCACAACTGCTCCGGACCTACAGCTCATTTGGACCTCTCGGGCTCCAAACAAGGTGATAATCTTTGACTGGCTGTTCCATAATGATCGACATAACACGCACAACATGCGCCCTACGTGCCAAGTGCAACCGAGACTCGAGCCAATCTCTTCTTCCACTACCGGTCTGCAAGGGCAATTTGGTGAGCCACCGGTGTCAATCCTTCTATGGTTGCACTCCCCAAAATTTGGTCCTCTACACCGCATGCAGCTATGCCTCCCCCGGTCGTCGCCTTCATGATGATGTTGATCTTATGCATGGTCTGGGATGCACAAAATTTGATGGTAGAGGCAGGTTCGGCTGCTGGTAAATGTTATAATCTCTAACATTCTTGACGACCTCACTCTATGGTCCAATTTAGACTAAAAACACCCGAGCTTAGAGGCCATGGTGGTCTGTGTGGCGTGATTTCACTTTTTTTATGGTAATGCGCGATTGTTCCCAAAACTTTCTCATGCAATGAAAATCAAAACTGCCATGCGTACGATGATTTTCCGTACGATTTTGTACGACAAGACACAGGCACGTTTTCTCGAGGTTTGGGCCCACACCGCCAGATGAGTCTGGTCGTACAAAAATCGTATGGATTTCTGCCGTACGTATAGCAACTCTCAATGAAAATTCAGGTGGGGAACTCCCTTGATTTTTTTTAAAAAAAATTGCCATTGTGGAAGTCACTGAATAGCAATGCTTCTTCCGTTCCATATATTCATCCTAATATGTATAGTCTTGGGTCTACATTTTTTTCGTCGGGAGACCAGCATGAGTCTGTTGCATATTACACCGCACACTTTTTCTAATCCACCACCAGAGAAACCTAGACCATTCGTTGAGAGTCTTGAGACCCTAAACGCTTTCCTTGCCGAATTCGAGCAACTAAACATGAAGAATGTAGCTGAGTCAAAGGACATGCATGGCAAACTAAATGACACGGTTGCTGGGCATGAATTGCGGCATAGTCGGGCTACTACAACAGGCTCAGAGATTCCGCGGATGAATCTGCCCAATGGCTAGGAGCAGCTCCTACCAAGGCCACACACATGCTGGAGAGGATGAGGGGCGGGCCCCGGCCAAGAGGAGGTCACCTGAGGCAGGGCCGGTCCTGAGATTTTTGGCTAGAAAAATTGAAATCGCAAGATTTTGCTGCTGTGTCACGAACAAAAGTCCAAGTTTCTGTTTTCTAATCCCAATCAATACAAGAAACTCCCCTGCAAAAAAAATCAATACAAGAAACTGAAGGGTGAGAAAGAGAGATGTACGAGGATAATCTTCAGGAGACGAACGATCTAACAAGAATAGAAAGAAAAAATTTGCGTTGAAGAGAAGATTGATGGGAATCTGGAAAACCGCATTAGCTTCTTCCACTAATGGCGCCTAGCAGCCAAAAATTATAATTAGACGAGTGGGCGGGGCGCCGTCATTCATGGCATGGCTGATTTGTTGCCAATTGGGGAGGAAGAGTATTAAGACGAGAAGACTACACGGCGTGCTAATCTATCAATTAATTTTTGTTTCCTTTTGGAGAATCAATCATCAATCGACCTGTTAGAGACTAAACAATCACACGTATATAGGGAAACCAATCAATCGGGGGCCCCTTCCTACTCGGGGGCCCGGGGCGCCCCCCCCCCCCTCCCCCCCTCTAGGCTGGTTATAGTGGGGAGTAACTTAGACTAAGAACATCGTATATTCTTAGTACATATCTCTACCTCAGTAATCAAGATAAGATCGTAGATTAGATCATGGGTGGTCTCATTTATTGTCATGCATGCATGACACATAGTAGCATCACATTTATTATGTTACGGTATCTACCTATGTTACTATAACCATCTCTTTCTTCTTTAATCGCTCGCCACATAAAGACGTTTCATGCAGCCCCAAGCCAGCATAATACTACTTATGTTACTCCCACTATGGCCAGCCTGAGGAGGACATGATACAGTGTCTCGAGAGGATGGTTGTGATTGTTCTCAATCATTGGCTGGGTTCCACTTTCATCAGAGACAAGGGAACACAAATTAACAGCATCCCAGTGCAATGAAAGGAAAAGACCAGTATATATATCTACCCCAACTTGCTTCCTTGCATCTTCTACCCTCTGCTTTGCTTTTGCATCCATGCATGATTCCCTCTTGCATCAATTAACTACAGTAGTGATTTGTTCGACCATAGTGTATAAGTAGTGTCCTGACACTCTTCTCTTCATGAAACAATTCCTTAATCAACACATCCAACAAAAACTATTGGGTCTGGGTGGGCCCCCTTTGCAATCCTGGCTGGCTAGCTAGATGGGACAAAACGGGTGGATGGATCCCAACTGGCCATCGATAATCAACTTCCTTCCTTGATCAAAACAAAGATCACATGACATGACACCCAGTCCGTCCAAATCAACACAGTACTTTATTAGGGGGTTAGTTACTTACAGGAATCTTGAAGCAGCGTGAAACGTAGCACCTCCAAACGACTAGACTAAACAAACACTCTGACAAGGTAGTTCAACCTAGGATGCGCTGCCAGCTCCTCTGGTCACCAGCGAGTCGGATACACCCTAGGAGACAGTCAGCCTAGATCCACCGTCTCAAATCTCCAATCCGGGTCTTTGAGCTGGGGGCCTGGGGCGTCCTCCAAACCAATTCACCGATTTCGCTCCCCTGCAAGCTGATCGGCCGGTATGTTGGACTACTTCATCCTAAATGTTTTTCTGCAGTTAATTGTTGTAGTGTTCAAGAAAGCGTTTTTAAGCGATGGCCAAAATTGTGAGTGTTGATGACCGACACGTAAATGCACCCTGGGTTCGTTAATCGTGGAAATCAGTCCGGGACCCCAAAACAGTGACTAATAGTCCATGAAACGGACCAGAATCGGCCAAAATTGTGATTGTTGATGACCAACATGTAAGCGCACCTTGGGGTTCAACTACTATGGAAATCGCTTCGCGACCCCAAAACGGTGAGTACGAAAAGGGTCAAAATTGGCCAAAACTGTGAGTGTTGACGAAGGACACGTAAACGCACCCCGGGTATCGTCAATCGTGGAAATCTGGGACCCTAAAACGGTGAGTAATATCCACAAAATGGACCGGAATCGTCCAAAATTGTGAGTGTTGTTGACCGACACGTAAACGCACCCCAGGGTTTGCCTCTCGTGGAAATCACTCCGGGAACCCAAAATTAATTAATAGTCCAAGAAACGGGCCAGAATCGGCCCAAACTGCATTTGTTGATGACCGACACGTAAGCGCACCTTGGGGTTCAACAATTATGGAAATCGCTTCCAGGCCCCAAAACGATGAGTAATAGTCCAAAAAACGGGTCAGAATTGATAACTGACATGGAAGCGCACTTTCGGGTTCAACTACTATGGAAATCGCTCCGGGACCCAGAACGGTGAGTTTTACAAAATGGGCCATAATTGGCCAAAATTGTGAGTGTTGATGATGGACATGTAAACGCACCACGAGGATCGTCAATCGTGGAAATTGCTCCAGGACCCCATAACCGTGAGTAATAGTCTATGAAACGGGCCAGAATCAGCCAAAATTGTGAGTGTTGAGGACCGACAAGTATACGCACCAATGGGTTCGTCAATCGTGGAAATCACTTCGGGACCCAAAGCTGAGTAATAGTCCAAGAAACGGACCAGAATCGGCCCAAACTGCAAGTCTTCATAACCAACACGTAAGCACACCTTGGGGTTAGACAACCATGGAAATTGCTTTGGGACCCCAATACGATGAGTAATAGTCCATGAAAGAGCCCAGGATCGGACAAACCTAGAATTATTGATGAATGATACATAAACACACCCCTAGGTTCGTCAATCATTGAAATCGCTCACAGACCCCAAATCAGTGAGTAATAATCCTTGAAATGGGCCAGAATAGGCCAAAACTGCGATTGTTGATGACCGTCACGTAAGCGAAGCTTGTTCAACAACCATGGAAATCGCTTTGGGACCACAAAACGATGAGTAATAGTCCACGAAACAGGTCAGAATCGAGAAAAACTGCGAGTGTTAATGACCTACACGTAAACGCTCCCCGGGGTTCATTAATCGTGAAAATCACTCCGGTACCCCAAAACAATGAGTAATAGTCCATGAAACAGGCTAGAATTGGACAAAACTGTGAGTGTTGACGACCAACACGTAAACGCACCACATAATTCGTTAATCATGGAAATCACTCCGGGACCCCAAAACAGTAAGTAATAGTCCATGAAACGGACCAGAATCGGCCAAAATTATGAGTGTTGATGACCGACATGTAAGCGCACCTTGGGGTTCAACAACTATGGAAATCGCTTCGGGATCCCTAAACGGTGAGTACGAAATGGCTCAGAATTGGCCAAAACTGTGAGTGTTGACAACGAACACGTAAACGCAGCCCGGTGATCGTCAACTGAGGAAATCACTCTGGGCCCTAGAACGGCGAGTAATAGTGCATGAAATGAACAAGAATCGGCCAAAATTGTGAGTGTTTTTGACCGACACGTAAACGCACCCCGGGTTTCGTCAATCGTGGAAATCACTCCGGGACCCGAAAACTGATTAATGGTCCAAGGAACGGGCCAGAATCGGCCGAAACTGCGATTGTTGATGACCAACACGTAAGCCCATCTTAGGGTTCAACAACTATGGAAATTGCTTCGGTACCCCAAAACGGTGAGTAATAGTCCACAAAACTGGTCAGAATTGGCCAAAACTGTGAGTGTTGATGATGGACACGTAAATGCACCCCAGGGATTGTCAATCGTGGAAACCGCTCTGGGACCCCAAAACGGTGAGTACGAAACGGGTCAGAATTGGCCAAAACTGTGAGTGTTGACGACGGACACGTAAACACATCCCGGGGATCGTCAATCGAGGAAATCGGTCGTTGATCCCAAAATGGTGAGTATATTGCATGAAACGGATCAGAATCGATCAAAACTGCGAGTGTTGATGACCAACACGTAAGCTTGCCTTGGGATACAACAACTATGGAAATCGCTTCGGGGCCCTAAAACGGTGAGTAATAGTCCATGAAACGGGTCAGGATTGGCGAAAATTGTGAGTGTTGATGATGGACACGTAAACGCACCCTGGGGATTGTCAATCATGTAAACCGCTCTAGGACCCCTAAACAGTGAGTAATAGTACATGAAACGGACCAGAATCGGCCAAAACTGCGAGTGTTGATGACCGGCACGTAAGCACACCTTGGGGTTCAACTACTATGGAAATCGCTTCGGGACCCCAAAACGGTGAGTAATAGTCCACAAAATGGGTTAGAATCGGACAAAACTGTGAGTGTTGGTGACGGACATGTAAACGCACCCTCGGAATCGTCAATCATAGAAATCGCTCAGGGACCCCATAATGGTGAGTAATAGTCCATGAAACAGGCCAGAATCGCCTAAAATTGTGAGTGTTGATGACCGACACGTATACGCACCCCGGGGTTCGTCAATCATGGAAATCACTTCGGGACACCAAACTGAGTAATAGTCCAAGAAACGGGCCAGAATCGGCCCAAACTGCGAGTCTTTATAACCAGCACGTAAGCACACATTGGGGTTAGACAACCATGGAAATTGCTTTGGGACCCCAATTGTCACGCCCAATATGCGACCCTATCCAAAAGGAACTCGAAGGTCCCACCAAGGATAGACCCGCATGTTGAAACGCTTTTGCAAGGTGGATATCATTACATCAACATTACATAATAGTGGGGATACATACATAAGGCACAAATGCCACAAGAATACATCAACATCATGTACAAGAGATCAACATCCGACTGCGGATGGAACATAAACAGAAGCTCAAACGACATCCACCCTGCTAGCCCAGGCTGCCGACCTGGAACCTATCCCCTGATCGAAGAAGAAGCAGAAGAAGAACTCCAACACAAGCAAGCATCGCTCTCGCGTCATGATCATCGCAAACCTGCACCTGCAACTGGTGGTGCAGTAAACTGTGAGCCACGAGGACTCAGCAAGCCCATTACCATGGGTATCAAGACTAGCAAAGCTTAATGGGAAAGGAAGGGATAAAGTGGTGAGGTTGCAGCAGCGACTAAGCATATATGGTGGCTAACATACGCAAATGAGAGTGAGAAGAGAAACAAAGGAACGGTCGTCCACTAGTAATGATCAAGAAGTGATCCTGAACTCCTGCTTACGTCAGACATAACCCAGAAACCGTGTTCTCCTCTCGATCAACCCCGAAAAGAGACACTCACGGTTACGCACACGGTTGGTGTATTTTAGGAGAGTTTGCTTCAAGTTTACTACAACCGGATATTAACAAATTCCCATCTGCCACATAACCGCGGGCACGGCTCTCGAAAGTTTATACCCTGCAGGGGTGTCCCAACTTAGCCCATGATAAGCTCTCGCGATCAACGAAGGATATTCCTTCTCCCGGAAGACCCGATTAGTCTCGGAATCCGGCTACAAGACATTTCGACAGCAATAAAACAAGACCAGCAAAGCCGCCGGATGTGCGAAAAATCCCGATAGGAGTCGACGTACCTCGTTCTCGTGGCACACCGGATGAGCAGTCCGTACAACTAAAACCAGACCTCAAGTTTCCTTGAGGGGCGCTGCAGGGCTCTAGTTCGGGCCAGCACTCGAAGGAGCACTGGTCCGGGGCTAAAATAAAGATGACCCTCGGGCTCCGGAAACCCAAGGGAAAAAAGGGCATAGGTGAGGCAAATGGTAAAACCAATGTTGGGCCTTGCTGGAGGAGTCTTATTCAAAGCGAACTGTCAAGGGGGCCCCATAAATCACCCTACCGCGTTAGGGACGCAAAATCCGGGAACATAACACCGATATGACAGAAACTAGGGCGGCAAGAGTGGAACAAAACACCAGGCATAAGGCCGAGCCTTCCACCCTTTACCAAGTATATAGATGCATTAATAAAATAAGATATATTGTGATATCCCAACAAGTAAACATGTTCCAACAAGGAACAACATCTCCATGTTCCAACAAGGAACAAACTTCATCTTCACCTGCAACTAGCAACATTATAAGAGGGGCTGAGCAAAGCGGTAACATAGCCAAACAACGGTTTGCTAGGAAGGGTGCAAAAGGTTATCGGCTGACATGGCAATTTGGGAGGCTTGAGCAGCAAGTGATAGGTAACGCAGCACAGCGAAAGAACGAAGCAACTAGCATAGCAATGATAGTAGTGAGATCCAGGGTAGCGGTCATCTTGCCTGAAATCCCGCAAGGAAGAAGAACGAGTCCATGAAGAAGATGAAGCCACGAAGACGAACCAAGCGTAGACGAACGAATCCTCACGATCGCAACGCAACAAGAACTAACAAGAAGAAGCACACAACATAGTAAACACACCACACATAGACAAGACATGATGCACAACCAAGCATGATGCATGACAAATCTAGATGAGGCTACTCATGGCAAGAGATGATGCAAACCAGAGCAACACATCAAGGCAAGTTTAAATGAGGCCGGAAGCAACATAGAACAATTCCGGTAAGTCCTCATATGCATATTTTGAAATTGTTCCAGATCTGAATAAACCTTATGTTCAAGTTGTTAAACAGCAAGTTAAGATGCACCACGATGATCTACACGAAATTCTAGTCAAGTTACATATAAAGTTCATTAGATTCGGAGCTACGGCCTAGAAGATATGAGCAAAACAAGTTAAACATGGCATTGATGCAAAATGCATACAAACATCAAGAAAACACCTCAAAACAAGGATGCAACATGATAATATGAAGCTACATGCAAAATCACGCAAGTTTCATATAGAGCACACTCAAAACGGAGCAACGGTGTAACACATACACCCTATACAAGTCATGACAACAATCTGTCCAAAACAGCAACTAGGCATATTGCAATCATCAAAACAATAAGCTACAGCATCCCAACGTAATAACAAAAGGCATGCGCATGATGTACAGGTAAAGCATGACAAAACATGAACACAGAGCTATCTCCAGAAATCACTAGAACATGCTCAAACACACATGGCATGATTGCAAATAATAACAGTTTCAGGCTTTAGCAGAAATAACATCAGGTTGCAATGTTTAGAGCTATCAAACGACATGCTACAGGAAATTATCATGGCAAACAAAGGCATGGTATTAATATACTAATTGCATATAACAAAAGTCCTTTACTGACCATGAGCCAAAAGGGATCAGAAAATAAGATAGCACCCATGTAAACATGGCAAGTTATATTACAGATTCATACATGGCAGAAACAACGATAAGTAGGCATGTTGGTGAGCTTGAACCACTCACCACAGAGCAATACATGGCATGGCAAGGCAACCAACAGTAATAAGACATGGCATAGAAGCTATACATGGCAAGAACAACATCATAGCATACAAGGATCAACTACAACAACCTTGGCAAAATTGAATAACATGTAAACAACCTGCCAGGAAACATTTTATAGCAAAAGTAGAGCTCGATTGACTCAAGCTATGGCACTCCATAATTTCAAACAAGGGCATGGATGGATAGAGCAAGACATGTAGAACAAAACATCCTTAGTGAAGTATCTCAAAATAAGCATGGATCTCTCGGTAGCATCAAGTTTACATGGCATAAAAATATCAGCAAAACAGGGCTGAAATCAGCAACATCATGAAGCCTAGTTTGCATGCTTGTGCTAGTCACCACAGACATCACAAAAATACATAGCAAGCACCACTATAAAGATGGCATGGCATATTACAAAACACATGTAGGACTCAAGTTCATAGGGTGCACACATCAATCATGGCAAAAATGACAAAAGTGCATGATCTGATAAGAATCTGAAACTAACATCACATAGCACTCTTCTAACAGCATTTCGGGCATCCAGATGAGCTCAAATGAAAATGATGCAATGAGATGAAATGATATACTCTTCGAGGCGAACAATTTGACATATTACATGCACGAAACGGAGCAATATACAGAGAGTTATGACATGATGAATATGGCAACATAATGCAAAATCCTGGGACTTAGAGATATTTGGAGGGGGGAAAGAAAGTCAACCGGCGGGATCCGGGCGCGAACCGAGGCGGATCGGGCTCCTCGATCCGCTGCGGCGACGGACGCGGTGGAGGAGGAGGGCCGGCAGGGGCGGCGCTGGCCGGGGCTCAGAGGCGGCATGGCGGGCGGCCGCCGCGCGGGAGGAGGCGACGCGGCCACGGGCGCTGGAGGGCGGCGGCGGCGCCGGCCGGGCGAGGCGGCGGGCTGCCGGAGGGCGCGGCCGGGCCGGGCGGCCGAGGCGACGGCGAGAGGCCGGGCGACGGAGCTGCTGGGCGGCGCCTCGGCCCGGACGCGGGCTGGCTGGCGGCGGGCCGGGCCCTGGCTGACTGACTCGGGCCCATGGGCTCGGGCGGCGGAGGAGAGAGAGAGGGGGCCGGCGGCGGGACAGGTGGCAGCGGCTGATAGGGCGGGGGCGGCGGCGCGGACATGTCCGGCGGGGTCCGGATGTGTCCGGCTGCGGGAGGAGGACGAAGGCTAGGGTTAGGGGCGAATTCATCCGCGAATTTCGGAGGGGGAGATGTATTTATAGGTAGAGGGAGCTAGGAGAGTCCAAATGAGGTGCGGTTTTCGTCCACACGATCGTGATCGAACGACCGAGAGCATGGAGAGGAGTTTGGTGGGTTTTGGGCCACTTTGGAAGGGGTGTTGGGCTGCACACAAAAGAGGCCTTTGCGGTTACCCGGTTAACCGTTGGAGTACCAAACGACCTCCAAATGATCCGAAACTTGACAGGCGGTCTTCCGGTGCTATACCAAGGCCGCTTGACAAACCTCGGCCCATTCCGAGACCGTTTAACACCCGCACACGAAAAGAGGTAAAAGAGGGCGCCGGGAGACATAGGAGTGCCGGATTGCAAAACGGACAACGGGGAAAATGCTCGGATGCATGAAACAAACACGTATGCAAAATGAAATGCACATGACGACATGATATGCAATGCAGATGATGACATGGCAAAGTGCAACACACAAGCACATGACATGGCAACGACGGCGAATAACTGGCGGACACCTGGCGCATCGAATCCGGGGTGTTACAACACTCCTCCACTAACAAGAGATCTCGTCCCGAGATCTTAGGACCGAGACGGAAGGGAAAAGGGATGAGGTGAAACAAGAACTCAAGAGAAGAAGCAAAGAACCGAGAGCACACGAGAAGAAGAGAGAAATGACGAGAATGACGAGAATCAAAAGCTCACGGAATCAGATAGACTATGAAGCGACTCGTTCTAACCGGAGTGGTTAGAATGAGAAAATAAACGGATAAGACTGAAAGAATTTAGGTAGCACTCCGGCTGAAACATGGAAGGAATAGAATCTGAACTTGACAGGATGGAATGATACTTGCTGAAGACATGACACAAAACCTCCGGAAAGAATTGAAAAAGTTGAATGAAAAGAACGGATAAGAATATGACAACTTGTGCCACGAATGAAATAGAAAGCATCTTACAAGAAAGGATTGAACGGAGTTGTTGGAAATTCAACAACAAAAGAATATGCTTGTTGTGGACTTATGGATAACATCTCAGAAATTATGAGGTGATAACCAACCACAAACGGAAATGATTGGATAGCTGAGAAGAACGAAGAAATGCAAAACTCCACTTCAGAAGAATACGGAGAATTAATTGCACTTCGAGATGAGAAGAAAAGATACTTGAATTCCATCACCAAAATCTTGATGAACTCTTGAAGAATGAATTAGAACATGAATAACCACCGTGAAGAACTCCGGTAAGAAAAGGGACGATGAGATAAAATTGAAGGATGAAAGAATAAGATGAGCATTGCGATGATTTAGATGGGGGTTCCGACGAAATGGCCGAGGGCATTTGAACTCCGGAAAAGATGAAAACACTTGGAACTAGAATTTATTCCTCAAGAACAAACTCCGAAGAAAGGGATTACTCACTTTGAGGAAATAAGAATAAGATTTATTGTATGCTTATCCTTTCATCAAATTAAATTGATGACAAGCAATGGATTTTGCATACTACTTATTCTTCTTGAAAAAGAATTAAAGGAAATATGGCGCAAAACTTGAGAAAGTCTTCATGAACCACCGGTAGGATTGGAAGGAACGAATGAATTAATATGATAATCAAATAAAAGAATATGAAAGAACCACCGTTAGAATTCGGAAATAACTGATGAAAGAGAGAAAGAATCACCGGGAAGAATTAGAAAAGCACGAAGATACTTGAGGGAATTTAGAGAAAAGAGATCGAAGAGATCGCGAACTGATTAACAAATGCTTGAACGCAGCACCGGAAGAATATTGAGACGAACGAAGGGGCACGGATATAGAATAATTGGAGAACGACTTTGAAAACTTAGAATGAAGAAATCGTCCGAAAAGATGGCCTCCGGATGATCGAGAGAGAAAGCAACTCCTGAAATGCTCCGGATGGATGAAAAGAATTTGCATGACTAGAAACAATTAGATATGATAACATCGAGCTAGCACCATGAATCTCCGGGGGAATGGGCAAGATTTAGAGGAAAAATTCTCTTCAATCTTCAAATGATGAGGAGAAAACACCACCAAAATTAATGAGATACTCCGGAAGAATGATAAGCGAAGAGGTTGAGCCAACAATGAAATGATTTGAAATTGATCTTGGAAAAGATCTGACTGATGAAATTCATTCTTACGTCAAACTTCGAAAAGAATTAGGAATGGCTCCGGAATAATTAGAAGAGTCAGGTAAGATCCTGGGAAAAGACCTGTGGGTTAGGGCCCACTAAAAGAAAACACCGTTGGAAAGGATTATTGAACAGATAGATGATGCACCGGAACACTTGAAAATTTTGAATGAGGTGACAACCTCGGATTAATTGGAACACAGACGAATCTCCTGAGAAGTCTTGAGAACTCCGGAAGGATAAACTGGCGAGAGGCGAACGAGCAAAGAGAACACTTGATCCAAGGAAAGAATATGATCAACACCGAAAAACTTGAATTGAGTCCACCGGAAAAAGAAAGGGATGAAGAATGACGAACAAGACGAGAATTCACCGGTTGAAATAATTGAGGGAAGACTGAAGAGGCTCCACACGAATGAAATAGCTGGTCGAGAGAGAGTCAGATTCCAGGAAGAAAAAGGGTGGGAGGGCGGGAAAAGACAGGCAACTTGGAAGGGGAAACCGACGAATATCTTGAAGAGAAAAACACCGGTTGAAATCATTGAGGAAAGAAAACAAAGACTTCACACGAGTAGGATGGATACTCGATTACAGACTCCGGATTCGAGAAAATGAAGGGAGGGTGGGTGGGAAAAGAAAACAACTAGGGATTGAACTTGACAACGATGAAGAGGCTCGAGTCAACTTGACGAGAAATGCACCGGACAAAAGAGGATGGACAACTCCCGAAACTAACCACGTGATCCTAAAGAAAAATTTGAAAGGGAAGAGGAGTAGTTCAAAACACCTACGTCCAGATTTCTCACCAGAGCGACGAAGGGGCAGAGGAGTAAAAAGAATTCCTACTCTCCGATATAACTAGACTCCGAAAATCAGTTTTCTTCTATGCTCAACGACGGCCAAACTACACGATCAATCAAGGGGGCTCCTAAGGTCGGTCGAGGCTCTGATACCAACTTGTCACGCCCAATATGCGACCCTATCCAAAAGGAACTCGAAGGTCCCACCAAGGATAGACTCGCATATTGAAACGCTTTTGCAAGGTGGATATCATTACATCAACATTACATAATAGTGGGGATACATACATAAGGCACAAATGCCACAAGAATACATCAACATCATGTACAAGAGATCAACATCCGATTGCGGATGGAACATAAACAAGCTCAAACGACATCCACCCCTGCTAGCCTAGGCTGCCGACCTGGAACCTATCCCCGATCAAGCGAAGCGTAAGAAGAACTCCAACACAAGCAAGCATCGCTCTCGCGTCATGATCATCACAAACCTGCACCTGCAACTGGTGGTGCAGTAAACTGTGAGCCACGAGGACTCAGCAATCCCATTACCATGGGTATCAAGACTAGCAAAGCTTAATGGGAAAGGAAGGGATAAAGTGGTGAGGTTGCAGCAGCGACTAAGCATATATGGTGGCTAACATACGCAAATGAGAGCGAGAAGAGAAACAAAGGAACGGTCGTCCACTAGTAATGATCAAGAAGTGATCCTGAACTCCTGCTTACGTCAGACATAACCCAGAAACCGTGTTCTCCTCTCGATCAACCCCGAAAAGAGACACTCACGGTTACGCACACGGTTGGTGTATTTTACGAGAGTTTGCTTCAAGTTTACTACAACCGGATATTAACAAATTCCCATCTGCCACATAACCATGGCACGGCTCTCGAAAGTTTATACCCTGCAGGGTGTCCCAACTTAGCCCATGATAATCTCTCGCGATCAACGAAGGATATTCCTTCTCCCGGAAGACCCGATCAGTCTCGAATCCGGCTACAAGACATTTCGACAACAATAAAACAAGACCAGCAAAGCCGCCCGGATGTGCATACAAATCCCGATAGGAGTCGACGTACCTCGTTCTCGTGGCACACCGGATGAGCAGTCCGTATAACTAAAACTAGACCTCAAGTTTCCTTGAGGGGCTACCTGCAGGGCTCTAGTTCGGGCCAGCACTCGAAGGAGCACTGGTCCGGGAGGGGGGTTAAAATAAAGATGACCCTCGGGCTCCGGAAACCCAAGGGAAAAAAGGGCATAGGTGAGGCAAATGGTAAAACCAATGTTGGGCCTTGCTGGAGGAGTCTTATTCAAAGCGAACTGTCAAGGGGGTCCCATAAATCACCCGACCGCGTTAGGGACGCAAAATCCGGGAACATAACACCGATATGACGGAAACTAGTGCGGCAAGAGTGGAACAAAACACCAAGCATAAGGCCGAGCCTTCCACCCTTTACCAAGTATATAGATGCATTAATAAAATAAGATATATTGTGATATCCCAACAAGTAAACATGTTCCAACAAGGAACAACATCTCCATGTTCCAACAAGGAACAAACTTCATCTTCACCTGCAACTAGCAACGCTATAAGAGGGGCTGAGCAAAGCGGTAACATAGCCAAACAATGGTTTGCTAGGAAGAGTGCAAAAGGTTAGAGGCTGACATGGCAATTTGGGAGGCTTGAGCAGCAAGTGATAGGTAACGCAGCATAGCGAAAGAACGAAGCAACTAGCATAGCAATGATAGTAGTGAGATCCAGGGTAGCGGTCATCTTGCCTGAAATCCCGCAAGGAAGAAGAACGAGTCCATGAAGAAGATGAAGCCACGAAGACGAACCAAGCGTAGACGAACGAATCCTCACGATCGCAACGCAACAGGAACTAACAAGAAGAAGCACACAACATAGTAAACACACCACACATAGACAAGACATGATGCACAACCAAGCATGATGCATGACAAATCTATATGAGGCTACTCATGGCAAGAGATGATGCAAACAAGAGCAACACATCAAGGCAAGTTTAAATGAGGCCGGAAGCAACATAGAACAATTCCGGTAAGTCCTCATATGCATATTTCGAAATTGTTCCAGATCTGAATAAACCTTATGTTCAAGTTGTTAAACAGCAAGTTAAGATGCACCACGATGATCTACACGAAATCTAGTCAAGTTACATATAAAGTTCATTAGATTCGGAGCTACGGCCTAGAAGATATGAGCAAAACAAGTTAAACATGGCATTGATGCAAAATGCATACAAACATCAAGCAAACACCTCAAAACAAGGATGCAACATGATAATATGAAGCTACATGCAAAATCACGCAAGTTTCATATAGAGCACACTCAAAACGGAGCAACGGTGTAACACATACACCCTATACAAGTCATGACAACAATCTGTCCAAAACAGCAACTAGGCATATTGCAAGCATCAAAACAACAAGCTACAGCATCCCAACGTAATAACAAAAGGCATGGGCATGATGTACAGGTAAAGCATGACAAAACATGAACACTGAGCTATTTCCAGAAATCACTAGAACATGCTCAAACATACATGGCAAGATTGCAAATAATAACTTTTTCAGGCTTTAGCAGAAATAACATCAGGTTGCAATGTTTAGAGCTATCAAACGACATGCTACAGGAACTTATCATGGCAAACAAAGGCATGGCATTAATCTACTAATTACGTAGAACAAAAGTCCTTTACTGATCATGAGCCAAAAGGGATCAGAAAATATGATAGCACCCATGTAAACATGGCAAGTTATATTACAGATTCATACATGGCAGAAACAACGATAAGTAGGCATGTTGGTGAGCTTGAACCACTCACCGCAGAGCAATACATGGCATGGCAAGGCAACCAACAGTATTAAGACATGGCATAGAAGCTATACATGGCAAGAACAACATCATAGCATACAAGGATTAACTACAATAACCTTGGCAAAATTGAATAACATGTAAACAACCTACCAGGAAACATTTTATAGCAAAAGTAGAGCTCGATTAACTCAAGCTATGGCACTCCATAATTGCAAACAAGGGCATGGATGGATAGACCAAGACATGTAGAACAAAACATCCTTAGTGAAGTATCTCAAAATAAGCATGGATCTCTCGGTAGCATCAAATTTACATGGCATAAAAATATCAGCAAAACAGGGCTGAAATCAGCAACATCATGAAGCCTAGTTTGCATGCTTGTGCTAGTCACCCCAGAGATCACAAAAATACATAGCAAGCACCACTGTAAAGATGGCATGGCATACTACAAAACACATGTAGGACTCAAGTTCATAGGGTGCACACATCAATCATGGCAAAAATGACAAAAGTGCATGATCTGATAAGAATCTGAAACTAACATCACATAGCACTCTTCTAACAGCATTTCGGGCATCAAGATGAGCTCAAATGAAAATGATGCAATGAGATGAAATGATATACTCTTCGTGACGAACAATTTGACATATTACACGCACGAAACCTAGCAATATACAGAGAGTTATGACATGATGAATATGACAACATAATGCAAAATCCTGGGACTTAGAGATATTTGGAGGGGGGAAAGAAAGTCAACCGGCGGGATCCGGGCGCGCGAACCGAGGCCGGATCGGGCTCCTCCAGATCCGCTGCAGCGACGGACGCGGTGGAGGAGGAGGGCCGGCGAGGGCGGCGCTGGCGGGCGGGCTCGGGCGGGCGGCGGCGGACGGGCGCCGGCGGGCGCGGGAGGCGACGCGGGCCACGAGGCGCTGGAGGGCGGGCGCTGCTGTTGCCGGCGAGGCGGCGGGCGGCCGGAGGGCGGCGGGCCGGGCGGCCGAGGCGACCGGGCGAGGGTCGGGCGACGAGCGCTGCAGGGCGGCGGCGCCGAGCCCGGACGCTGGCTGCGGCGGCGGGCGGCTTCAGCCCCGCTGCCCGGGCGCGCGGAGAGAGAGAGAGGGGGCCGGGCGGGACAGGTGGCAGCGGCTGATAGGGCGGGGGCGGCGGCGCGGACATGTCCGGCGGGGTTCGGACGTGTCCGGCTGCGGGAGGAGGACGAAGGCTAGGGTTAGGGGCGAATTCATCCGCGAATTTCGGAGGGGGAGATGTATTTATAGGTAGAGGGAGCTAGGAGAGTCCAAATGAGGTGCGGTTTTCGCCCACATGATCGTGATCGAATGACCGAGAGCATGGAGAGGAGTTTGGTGGGTTTTGGGCCACTTTGGAAGGTGTGTTGGGCTGCACATAAAAGAGGCCTTTGCGGTTACCCGGTTAACCGTTGGAGTACCAAACGACCTCCAAATGATCCGAAACTTGACAGGCGGTCTTCCGGTGCTATACCAAGGCCGCTTGACAAACCTCGGCCCATTCCGAGACCGTTTAACACCCGCACACGAAAAGAGGTAAAAGAGGGCGCCGGGAGACATAGGAGTGCCGGATTGCAAAACGGACAACGGGGAAAATGCTCGGATGCATGAAACAAACACGTATGCAAAATGAAATGCACATGACGACATGATATGCAATGCAGATGATGACATGGAAAAGTGCAACACACAAGCACATGACATGGCAACGACGGCGAATAACTGGCGGACACCTGGCGCATCGAATCCGGGGCGTTACACCAATACGGCGAGTAATAATCCATGAAAGAGCCTAGAATCGGACAAACCTAGGATTATTGATGAACAATACATAAACGCACCCCGATGTTCGTCAATCATGGAAATCGCTCACGGACCCCAAATCAATGAGGAATAGTCCTTGAAATGGGCCTGAATCGGCCGAAACTGCGATTGCTGATAGCCGACACATAAGCGCACCTTGGGGTTCAACAACCATGGAAATCGCTTTGGGACCCCAAAACAGCGAGTGTTGATGACCGACACGTAAACGCACGATGGGGTTCACTAATCGTGGAAATCACTCCGGGACCCCAAAACAATGAGTAATAGTCCATGAAACGGGCCAGAATTGGCCAAAATTATGAGTGTTGATGACCGACACGTAAACGCACCCTGGGGTTCGTTAATCGTGGAAATCTCCTGACCCCAAAACAGTGAGTAATAGTCCATGAAAGGACCAGAATCAGCCAAATCTGTGATTGTTGATGACCGACATGTAAGCGCACCTTGGGGTTCAACAACTATGGAAATCGCTTCGGGGCCCCCAAAACGGTGAGTAATAGTCCATGAAACGGGTCAGGATTGGCGAAAATTGTGAGTGTTGATGATGGACACGTAAACGGACCCCGTGAATTGTCAATCATGTAAACCGCTCTAGGACCCTAAACAGTGAGTAATAGTGCATGAAACGGACCAGAATCGGCCAAAACTGCGAGTGTTGATGACCGACACGTAAGCACACCTTGGGGTTCAACTACTATGGAAATCGCTTCGGGACCCCAAAACGGTGAGTAATAGTCCACAAAATGGGTTAGAATCGGCCAAAACTATGAGTGTTGATGACGGACATGTAAACGCACCCTCGGAATCGTCAATCATAGAAATCGCTCAGGGACCCCATAATGGTGAGTAATAGTCCATGAAACAGGCCAGAACCGCCCAAAATTGTGAGTGTTGATGACCGACACGTATACGCACACCGGGGTTCGTCAATCATGGAAATCACTTCGGGACACCAAACTGAGTAATAGTCCAAGAAACGGGCCAGAATCGGCCCAAACTGCGAGTCTTGATAACCAGCACGTAAGCACACATTGGGGTTAGACAACCATGGAAATTGCTTTGGGACCCCAATACGGCGAGTAATAATCCATGAAAGAGCCTAGAATCGGACAAACCTAGGATTATTGATGAACAATACATAAACGCACCCCGATGTTCGTCAATCAAGGAAATCGCTCACGGACCTCAAATCAATGAGGAATAGTCCTTGAAATGGGCCTGAATCGGCCGAAACTGCAATTGTTGATGACCGACACTTAAGCGCACCTTGGGGTTCAACAACCATGGAAATCGCTTTGGGACCCCAAAACGGCGAGTGTTGATGACCGACACGTAAACGCACGATGGGGTTCACTAATCGTGGAAATCACTCCGGGACCCCAAAACAATGAGTAATAGTCCATGAAACGGGCCAGAATTGGCCAAAATTATGAGTGTTGATGACCGACACGTAAACGCACCCTGGGGTTCGTTAATCGTGGAAATCACTCCTGGACCCCAAAACAGTGAGTAATGGTCCATGAAACGGACCAGAATCAGCCAAAACTGTGATTTTTGATGACCGACATGTAAGCGCACCTTAGGGTTCAACAACTATGGAAATCGCTTCGGGACCCCAAAACGGTGAGTACGAAACGGGTCAAAATTGGCCAAAACTGTGAGTGTTGACGACGGACACGTAAACGCACCCCGGGGATCGTCAATCATGGAAATCTGGGACCCTAAAACGATGAGTAATAGTCCATGAAATGGGCCAGAATCGGCCAAAATTGTGAGTGTTGTTGACCGACACGTAAACGCACCCCGGGGTTCGCCAATCGTGGAAATCACTCCGGGACCCCAAAACTGACTAATAGTCCAAGAAACAGGCCAGAATCGGCCCAAAATGCGATTGTTGATGACCGACACATAAGCGCACCTTAGGGTTCAACAACTATGGAAATCACTTCGGGACCCCAAAATGGTTAGTAATAGTCCACAAAACGGTCAGAATTGGCCAAAAGTGTGAGTGTTGATGATGGGCACGTACACGCACCCCGGGGATCGTCAATCCTGGAAACCGCTCTGGGACCCCAAAACGGTGAGTATGAAACGGGTCAGAATTGGCCAAAACTGTGAGTGTTGACGACAGACACGTAAACACACCCCGGGGATCGTCAATCGTGGAAATCGCTTTTTGATCCCAAAATGGTGAGTATAGTGCATGAAACAGATCAGAATCGATCAAAACTGCGAGTGTTGATGATCGACACAGCGTGCCTTGGGATACAACAACTATGGAAATCGCCGGAGCCCAAAAGCGTGAGTAATAGTCCACTAAGCGGTCAGGATTGGCGAAAATGTGAATGTTGATGATGGACACGTAAACACACCCCGGGATTGTCTATTGTGGAAACAGCTCTAGGACCCTAAGCGGTGAGTAATAGTGCATGAAAGCGGACCAGACTCGGCCAAAACTGTGAGTGTTGATGACCGACACGTCGGCGCACCTTGGGGTTCAACTACTATGGAAATCGATTCGGGACCCCAAAGCGGTGAGAATAGTCCATTAAATGGGGTGAATTGGCCAAAACTGTGAGTGTTGATGGCGGAGATGTAAGCGCATTCGGGAATCGTCAATCCTGAAATCGCTCAGGACCCCATAACGGTGAGTAATAGTCCATGAAGCGGGCGAGAATCGGCCAAAATTGTGAGTGTTGATGACCGACACGTATCGCACCCGGGGTTAAATCAATCGTGGAAATCACTTGGGACCCCAAACTGAGTAAGATCCAAGAAACGGGCCAGAATCGGCCCAAACTGTGAGTGTTGACAACCAACATATAAGCACACCTTGGGGTTAGACAACCATGGAAATCGCTTTGAGACCCCAATACAGCAAGTAATAGTCCATGAAAGAGTGCAGAATCGTACAAACCTAGGATTGTTGATGAACGATATATAAATGCGCCCCGAGGTTCGTAAATCATGGAAATCGCTCACGGACCCCAAATAAGTGAGTAATAGTCCTTGAAATGGGCCAGAATCGGCAAAAACTGCAATTGTTGATGATCGACACTTAAGCGCACCTTGGGGTTCAACAAACATGGAAATTGCTTTGAGACCCCAACACAGTGAGTAATAGTCCATGAAACGGGTCAGAATCAAGAAAAACCGGGATTGTTGATGACCGACAGTAAACGCTCCCCGGAGTTCATTAATCGTGAAAATCACTCCGAGACCCCAAAACAATGAGTAATAGTCCACGAAACGGGCCAGAATCAGCCCAAACTGCGAGTCTTCATAACCAACACGTAAGCACACCTTGGGGTTAGACAACCAAGGAAATTGCTTTGGGACCCCAATACGGCGAGTAATAGTCCATGAAAGAACCCAGAATCGGACAAACCTAGAATTATTGATGAATGATACATAAACGCACACCGAGGTTCGTTAATCATGGAAGTCGCTCACAGACCCCAAATCAGTGAGTAATAATCCTTGAAATGGGTCAGAATAGGCCAAAACTGCGATTGTTGATGACCGTCACGTAAGCGCAGCTTGTTCAACAACCATGGAAATCGCTTTGGGACCCCAAAACGGTGAGTAATAGTCCACGAAACAGGTCAGAATCGAGAAAAATTGCGAGTGTTGATGACCGACACGTAAACGCTCCATGGGGTTCATTAATCGTGGAAATCACTCCGGTACCCCAAAACAATGAGGACCCCAAAACAGTGACTAATAGTCCATGAAACGGACCAGAATCGGCCAAAATTGTGATTGTTGATGACCGACATGTAAGCGCACCTTGGGGTTCAACTACTATGGAAATCACTTCGCGACCCCAAAACGGTGAGTACGAAATGGGTCAAAATTGGCCAAAACTGTGAATGTTGACGAAGGACACGTAAATGCACCCCGGGGATTGTCAATCGTGGAAATCTGGGACCCTAAAATGGTGAGTAATATCCACGAAATGGACCAGAATCGTCCAAAATTGTGAGTGTTGTTGACCGACACGTAAACGCACCCCAGGGTTTGCCTCTCGTGGAAATCACTCCGGGACCCCAAAATTGATTAATAGTCCAAGAAACGGGCCAGAATCGGCCCAAACTGCGTTTGTTGATGACCGACACGTAAGCGCACCTTGGGGTTCAACAACTATGGAAATCGCTTCGGGGCCCAAAAACGGTGAGTAATAGTCCAAAAAACGGGTCAGAATTGACCAAAACTGTGAGTGTTGATGATGGACACGTAAACGCACCCCAGGGATCATCAATCGTGGAAACCGCTCTGGGACCCCAAAACGGTGAGTCTGAAGCGGGTCAAAATTGGCCAAGACTATGAGTGTTGACGACGGACACGTAAACGCACCCCAGGGATCGTCAATCATGGAAATCGCTCTTTGATCCCAAAATGGTGAGTAATAGTGCACGAAATGGATCTGAATCGATCAAAACTGCGAGTGTTGATGACCGACACGTAAGCGTGCCTTGGGATATAACAACTATGGAAATCGCTTGGGGACCCCAAAACGATGAGTAATGGTCCATGAAACGGGGCAGAATTGGCAAAAACTGTGAGTGTTGATGATGGAGACGTAAATGCACCCCGGGATTGTCAATCGAAGAAAACGCTCTGGGACCCCTAAACGGTGAGTAATAGTGCATGAAACGGACCAGAATCGGCCAAAACTGCGAGTGTTGATAACCGACATGGAAGCGCACCTTCGGGTTCAAGTACTATGGAAATCGCTTCGGGACCCCGAGCGGTGAGTTCTACAAAATGGGTCAGAATTGGCCAAAATTGTGAGTGTTGATGATGGACATGTAAACGCACCCCGGGGATCATCAATCGTGGAAATTGCTCCAGGACCCCATAATCGTGAGTAATAGTCCATGAAACGGGCCAGAATCAGCCAAAATTGTGAGTGTTGAGGACCGACACGTATACGCACCCTTGGGTTCGTCAATCGTGGAAATCACTTCAGGACCCAAAGCTGAGTAATAGTCCAAGAAACGGGCCAGAATCGGCCCAAACTGCAAGTCTTCATAACCAACACGTAAGCACACCTTGGGGTTAGACAACCATGGAAATTGCTTTGGGACCCCAATACGATGAGTAATAGTCCATGAAAGAGCCCAGGATCGGACAAACCTAGAATTATTGATGAATGATACATAAACGCACCCCAAGGTTCGTCAATCATGGAAATCGCTCACAGACCCCAAATCAGTGAGTAATAATCCTTGAAATGGGCCAGAATAGGCCAAAACTGCGATTGTTGATGACCGTCACTTAAGCGAAGCTTGTTCAACAACCATGGAAATTGCTTTGGGACCCCAAAACGGTGAGTAATAGTCCATGAAACAGGTCAGAATCGAGAAAAATTGCGACTGTTGATAACCGACACGTAAACGCTCCCAGGGGTTCGTTAATCGTGGAAATCACTCCGGTATCCCAAAACAATGAGTAATAGTCCATGAAACAGGCCAGAATTGGACAAAACTATGAGTGTTGATGACCGACACGTAAACGCACCACAGGGTTTGTTAATCATGGAAATCACTCCGGGACCCCAAAACAGTAAGTAATAGTCCATGAAACGGACCAGAATCGGCCAAAACTATGAGTGTTGATGACCGACATGTAAGCGCACCTTGGGGTTCAACAACTATAGAAATCGCTTCGGGATCCCTAAACGGTGAGTATGAAATGGCTCAGAATTGTCCAAAACTGTGAGTGTTGACGACGGACACGTAAACGCACCCCGGTGATCGTCAATTGAGGAAATCACTCTGGGACCCTAAAACGGTGAGTAATAGTGCATGAAATGGACAAGAATCGGCCAAAATTGTGAGTGTTTTTGACCGACACGTACCGCACCCAGGTTTAAGTCAATCGAAATCACTCGGGACCCCAAAACCTATTAATGGTCAAGCGGGCGAAATCACTGCGATTGTTGAACCCCAAAACTGGTTCAACAACTATGGAAATCCCGGGACCCCAAAGCGGTGAGTAATAGTCCACAAAGCGGGTCAAATTGGCCAAAACTGTGAGTGTTGATGATGGACACGTCGCGCACCCGAGGATTGTCAATCGTGGAAACGCTCTGGGACCCCAAAGCGAAATCTGAAGCGGGTCAGAATTGGCCAAACTGAGTGTTGACGACGGACACGTAAACACATCCGAGGATCGTCAATCGTGGAAATCGCTCTTTGATCCCAAAATGGTGAGTATAGTGCATCAGATCAGAATCGAAAAGCTGTGAGTGTTGATGACCAACACGTAAGCGTGCTTGGGATACAACAACTAGAAATCGGGGCCCCAAAACGGTGAGTAATAGTCCACCAAACGGGTCAGGATTGGCGAAAATTGTGAGTGTTGATGATGGACACGTAAAGCGGACCCCGGGGATTGTCAATCATGTAAACCGCTCTAGGACCCCTAAACAGTGAGTAATAGTGCATGAAACGGACCAGAATCGGCCAAAACTGCGAGTGTTGATGACCGACACGTAAGCGCACCTTGGGGTTCAACTACTATGGAAATCGCTTCGGGACCCCAAAACGGTGAGTAATAGTCCACAAAATGGGTTAGAATCGGCCAAAACTGTGAGTGTTGATGAAGGACATGTAAACGCACCCTCGGAATCGTCAATCATAGAAATCGCTCAGGGACCCCATAATGGTGAGTAATAGTCAATGAAACAGGCCAGAATCGCCAAAATTGTGAGTGTTGATGACCGACACGTATACGCACCCCGGGGTTCGTCAATCGTGGAAATCACTTCGGGACCCCAAACTCAGTAATAGTCCAAGAAACGGGCCAGAATCGGCCCAAACTGCGAGTCTTGATAACCAGCACGTAAGCACACATTGGGGTTAGACAACCATGGAAATTGCTTTGGGACCCCAATACGGCGAGTAATAATCCATGAAAGAGCCTAGAATCGGACAAACCTAGGATTATTGATGAACAATACATAAACGCACCCCGAGGTTCGTCAATCATGGACATCGCTCACGGACCCCAAATAAGTGAGTAATAGTCCTTGAAATGGGCCAGAATCGGAAAAAACTGCAATTGTTGATGATCGACACTTAAGCGCACCTTGGAGTTCAACAAACATGAAAATTGCTTTGAGACCCCAACACAGTGAGTCCATGAAACGGGTCAGAATCAAGAAAAATCGGGATCGTTGATGATCGACAGTAAATGCTCCCCGGAGTTCATTAATCGTGAAAATCACTCCGGGACCCCAAAACAATGAGTAATAGTCCCTGAAACGGGCCAGAATCAGCCCAAACTGCGAGTCTTCATAACCAACACGTAAGCACACCTTGGGGTTAGACAACCATGAAAATTGCTTTGGGATCCCAATACTGCGATTAATAGTACATCAAAGAATCCAGAATTGGACAAACCTAGAATTATTGATGAATGATACATAAACGCACCCCGAGGTTTGTTAATCATGGAAGTCGCTCACAGACCCCAAATCAGTGAGTAATAACCCTTGAAATGGGCCAGAATAGGCCAAAACGGCGATTGTTGATGACCGTCACGTAAGCGCAGCTTGTTCAACAACCATGAAAATCGCTTTGGGACCCCAAAACGGTGAGTAATAGTCCACGAAACAGGCCAGAATCGAGAAAAACTGCGACTGTTGATAACCAACACGTAAACGCTCCCCGGAGTTCATTAATCGTGGAAATCACTCTGGTACCCCAAAACAATGAGTAATAGTCAATGAAACGGGCCAGAATTGGCAAAAACTGTGAGTGTTGATGACCGACACGTAAACGCACCACGGGGTTCGTTAATCGTGGAAATCACTCCGGGACCCCAAAACAGTAAGTAATAGTCCATGAAACGGACCAGAATCGGCCAAAACTATGAGTGTTGATGACCGACATGTAAGCGCACCCTTGGGTTCGACAACTATGGAAATCGCTTCGGGATCCTTAAACGGTGAGTAATCTGAAAGCGGGTCAAAATTGGCCAAAACTGTGAGTGTTGATGACGGACACGTAAAAGCCCCGAGGATCGTCAATTGATGGAATCACTCTGGGACCCTAAAACGGTGAGTAATAGTGCATGAAATGGGCCAGAATCGGCCAAAATTGTGAGTGTTGTTGACCGACACGTCGCGCACCGAGGGATCGTCAATCGTGGAAATCACTCCGGGACCCCAAAACTGATTAATAGTCAAGAAAGCGGGCCAGAATCGGCCCAAACTGCGATTGTTGATGACCGACACATAAGTGCACCTTAGGGTTCAACAACTATGGAAATCGTTCGGGACCCCAAAGCGGTGAGCAATAGTCCACAAAACAGGTCAGAATTGGCCAAAACTGTGAGTGTTGATGATGGATACGTAAGCGCATCCGGGGATCGTCAATCGTGGAAACGCTCTGGGACTCAAAACGAGTGAGTATGAAAGCGGGTCAGAATTGGCCAAAACTGTGAGTGTGACGACGACACGTAAACACACCCGGGGTTCATCAATCGTGGAAATCACTCTTTGATCCCAAAATGGTGAGTATAGTGCATGAAGCGAATCAGAATTGATCAAAAATGCGAGTGTTGATGACCGACACGTAAAGCGTGCCTTGGGATACAACAACTATGGAAATCGCCGGGACCCCAAAGCGGTGAGTAATAGTCCATTAAGCGGTCAGGATTGGCCAAAACTGTGAGTGTTGATGATGGACACGTAAGCGCATTGAGGGATCGTCAATCGTGGAAACGCTCAGGGACCCCTAAACAGTGAGTAATAGTGCATGAAACGGGCCAGAATCGGCCAAAATTATGAGTGTTGATGACCGACACGATATCGCACCCGGGGTTAAATCAATCGTGGAAATCACCGGGACCCCGAACTGAGTAATAGTCCAAGAAACGGGCCAGAATCAGCCCAAACTGCGAGTCTTGACAACCAACACGTAAGCACACCTTGGGGTTAGACAACCATGGAAATCGCTTTGAGACCCCAATACAGCAAGTAATAGTCCATGAAAGAGCGCAGAATCGGACAAACCTAGGTTATTGATGAACGATATATAAATGCGCCCCGAGGTTCGTAAATCATGGAAATCGCTTATGGACCCCAAATCAGTGAGTAATAGTCCCTGAAATGGGCCAAAATCGGTAAAAACTGCGATTGTTGATGATCGACACTTAAGCGCACTTTAGGGTTCAACAAACATGGAAATCGCTTTGAGACCCCAACACAGTGAGTAATAGTCCACGAAACGGGCCAGAATCAAGAAAAACCGGGATTGTTGATGACCGACACGTAAACGCTCCCCGGAGTTCATTAATCGTGAAAATCACTACGGGACCCCAAAACAATGAGTAATAGTCCATGAAACGGGCCAGAATCGGCCAAAACTATGAGTGTTGATGACTGACACGTAAACGTACTCGGGGTTTGTTAATCGTTGCAAAACAATCTTATATTTACTAATTGGAGGCACCATAAAAGACTCCACGTTAATCCACATCAACAAAATTAATTTAGCTATCAGATTTAAAATTTGATGGTCAAGATCTATTAAATGATGTTGCTTCCTTAAAAAACACTACGTACGCATATAGAAAGTTTAAGTTGACACGTTTAGAAAGGTGTCCCCACCACCCATCTCAATTAAAAATAAAGTAAACACCACATACATAGATTGGAAGTTTAAGTTGACCCGTTTAGAAAGGTGTCCCCAACAACCATGTACTTCTTCTGAAAAATATTAATAACGCTGCTTCCCCAAAAAATAACACCACGTACATAGATAAGATCAAGCTGGATGATGCTTCTTCTGAGAAAAAACTACCATATGCATTATAGAGGATGAAGCTGATATGTACAAAATTAATTTAACCATCAAATTTAAAATGTGATGGTCAAGATTTAATAAAACATGTAGCTTCCTTTAAAAGAAATAAACAACTCGTACATATATTGAAATAAGATGACACGCTCAAAAAGTTTAAGCCAAAACTTTCATAAAGGTGTCCCCAACACCCACGTCCAATTGCTCAGAAAATATTAAATAGCTTCTTTTAAAAAAAAACACTACGTACGTTCATAGGATCAAGCTGGACATTGCTTCTTTTGAAAAAAACACCACGTCCATAAATAGGGTGAAGCTGACACGTACAAAAAAGTGTCCCCAACACCTACGTCCAAATTTTAAACAAATAGAAATATTGTGTGTGCCTTCTTCCCTTAAAAGGGCAAGCAATGATTTGTCCAAATATTGTCCAAATGAGAAGTCCTCAGATCCCACACTCATGTGCCAATCCGAAAAAAACAAATCCACACACGTACAAGAGATGGACCTCAAACCTCACTTTCTCGGAAAAGGAGAGTCTTCCTGATTTTGAAAAAAGAAAATTTTATCTTCGAGTAGAGGAAGGCCAGACATGTTGCCAATGTTATCGAATTCCTCTATGTATTCTCGAAGCTGTAATAACAGATAAGGTGCGAGCGTTAACACCACACCTAGATGAGCCCACTGGCGATGTCCATGGCCAGTCTTGGGGAGGCTGAGTGGGTATTTGCCATCTGAGATGTCGAGGATGAAGGCTCCAAAACAGTTAGTCTCCGTGCTACCCATCTATCGGCCGAAGAGCTATGTTTGCCCCAGAGCTCATTGACCATGAACTTCCAATCTTGGGATTCGGCCAGATGATCGCTGAGGAGACATGTGCCGAAGCCAAAGGAAGATGGAGAAGAAGTGAAGACGCCATTACAACAATGACTGCAACAACCATGCATGTGCATTTTCCTCTCCTACCAAAGCAACGCAGCTCCAGGGTGGCCCTCACATCCTGTTCCATCTTCCAATGGTGCCATGCATCCTACCTACTACAATAAAGCACTTTGTTTATCAGGTTAGCCCTCACGTTCAGTTAATGTATTAAAGCAATTTATTTACCAGCTAAACACACTAGATATTTCTATATTTATTTCTTATTATGTTGCATAGTTGTCATAAAAGAAATCTTACATCTTTTTCAGTATTGTGATTTTATTGTATATGTTAGTCTAAAAATATAATGGTCCGTTGATATAAATCCTAAAATTACAAATGGCAATTCAGAGGTGTGTTCATAGCCATGATTTTTTAGTCTAAAGCAACTATGTATGATTGCTATTCGTTGCAGAGAGAGTGTACGAGATACATTAGTATATGTGTACAACAACAGAAACACTTTTGAGATATGTCAACGGTCGAGTTGATCTGAATGATTTTGTCACAATTAAGGAATTTAAGTGTTATTAAAGTTGTTTATTTCTTAAGTTATTCGGATAGGGCACTAAAATTTGCGCTGCACAAATCTCTCTGCAGTTGCATTTGTCAATGATCGTGGCATCGCTTATTTCAGAAACTTAATAGATAGTTAAAAAATACTTTAAGCTCGAGGACATGACTACCGCCAATATTGTCTAATATCTTCATATTATGTTTTTATTCCAAATTGTTTGTTCTTTTTATAAATAATAACATATGAATTAAATGAACACAAAGATATCCTGAAACCATATAAACAATCAATTTCACCATACATACTCTAAAGTATGGAAGTAATGTTTTAAATATAGAGAATAATACTGAAAAGTAGTTCCTAGCCCGTGCAGGTGAGCAGGTTGAGGACTAGTAAGTAATAGTCCACGAAATGGACCAGAATCGGCCAAATTGTGAGTGTTGACGACTGACACGTAAGCGCACCTTAGGGTTCAACAACTATGAAAATCGCTTCGGGACCCCAAAACGGTGAGTATGAAATGGGTCAAAATTGGCCAAATTTGTGAGTGTTGACGACAGACACGTAAACGTAACCCGGGGATCGTCAATCGTGGAAATCGCTCTGTGACCAAAGCGGTGAGTAATAATGCATGAAATGGACCAGTATCGGCCAAAATTGTGAGTGTTGTTGACCGACACGTCGCGCACCCAGGTTAAATCAATCATGGAAATCACCGGGACCCCAAAATTGATTAATAGTCAAGAAATGGGCCAGAATCGCCCAAACTGCGATTGTTGATGACCGACACGTAAGCGCATATCTGGATCCCAAAGCGGCGAGTAATAGTCCACAAAATGGGTCGAGAATTGGCCAAAACTGTGAGTGTTGATGATGGACACGTAAGCGCATACAAAGGATCGTCAATCGTGGAAACGCTCTGGGACCCCAAAACTATAAGTGTTAACGACGGACACGTAAACGCGCACCCGGGAGCGCCAACCATGGAAATCGCTCTGGGATCCCAAAGCGGTGAGTAATAGTGCTGAAAGCGGATCAGAATCGATCAAAACGCATAAACGAGGGTGCCTGCCCCTCCCCGTGCTCCCTCCGCCAGGTCCGACCGAATCCTGAGCCGGGGCTGCTCCCGTGAAGCCGAAGCACGCGGACATGTTGGCCCGAGCAGCGAGGCCGTCCTCACGTGGGGAGGGAGGACTACGTCCGCGAGGAAGTGCTCCGCCAGCACAGGCGTCTGTGAGCTCCAGGCCCGCGCCCATGACGCTTGAAGAGGTGGCGTTATCGTCCTCGGCGAAACAAGGAGAACGAGGCCGCCCGTCCAACCCCCACCGCGTCGGCGACCACAGCTAGGGGTGCAGTAGGGACGGTGGCGGCTCAGCGGGGCGCGGCGGCGCGATGATGACGACGACGGCGGCGGCGACTACACCCTTCTCTGAGCTTCTTGGCGGGTAGATGGTGGGCGGTGGCAGCGAGTAGCCGGATAAGCGTGGTTTGGCGTAGTTGTGGCGTGGTTGCATGTTTATCTGCTTTTATTCAAATTTCAATGAAGTATCGCCGAGTTTGTGCGAGATCACCGAGTTTGTACAAATTTGGATGAAATACCCGCCCGCGCGATTTTGGCGGCGTCCTAAGGCGTCGACTGGGACCGCGATCGCCCTCACACACCAAGCAAGCGCCGGTTCGCCCGAGGCGGCTCTTTTTGGCGTCCTAGGGTGCCGAACGGCTGGAGATGCTCTTAGCCGGCTAGCTAGATGGGACAAAACGGGTGGATGGATCCCAACTGCCCATCGATAATCAACTTCCTTCCTTGATCAAAACAAAGATCACATGATATGACAACCAGTCCGTCCAAATCAATACAGTACTTTATTAGGGGGTTAGTTACTTACAGGAATCTTGAAGCAGCGTGGAATGTAGCACCTCCAAACGACTAGACTAAACAAACACTCTGACAAGGTAGTTCAACCTTGGATGCGCTACCAGCTCCTCTGGTCACCAGCGAGTCGGATACACCCATGACAGTCAGCCTAGATCCACCGTCTCAAATCTCCAATCCGGGTCTTTGAGCTGGGGGCCTGGGGCTTCCTCCAAACCAATTCATCGATTTCGCTCCCCTACAAGCCGATCGGTTGGTATGTTGGACTACTTCATCCTAAATGTTTTTCTGCAGTTAATTGTTGTAGTGTTAAGGAAAGCGTTTTTAAGCGATGGCCAAAATTTTGAGTGTTGATGACCGACACGTAAATGCACCCTGGGTTCGTTAATCGTGAAAATCAGTCCGGGACCCCAAAACAGTGACTAATAGTCCATGAAACGGACCAGAATCGGCCAAAGTTGTGATTGTTGATGACCAACATGTAAGCGCACCTTGGGGTTCAACTATTATGGAAATGCCAGCGACCCAAAGCAGTGAGTCTGAAAAGGGTCAAAATTGGCCAAAACTGTGAGTGTTGACGAAGGACACGTCGCGCACCCCGGGTATCGTCAATCGTGGAAATCTGGGACCCTAAAACGGTGAGTAATATCCACGAAATGGACCGGAATCGTCCAAAATTGTGAGTGTTGTTGACCGACACGTAAACGCACCCCAGGGTTTGCCTCTCGTGGAAATCACTCCGGGACCCCAAAATTGATTAATAGTCCAAGAAACGGGCCAGAATCGGCCCAAACTGCGTTTGTTGATGACCGACACGTAAGCGCACCTTGGGGTTCAACAACTATGGAAATCGCCGAGGCCCCAAAGCGGTGAGTAATAGTCCAAAAAACGGGTCAGAATTGATAACTCACATGGAAGCGCACCTTCGGGTTCAACTACTATGGAAATCGCTTCGGGACCCCAGAACGGTGAGTTCTATAAAATGGGTCAGAATTGGCCAATTGTGAGTGTTGATGATGGACATGTAAGCGCACCATGGGGATCGTCAATCGTGAAAATTGCTCCAGGACCCCATAACCGTGAGTAATAGTCCATGAAACGGGCCAGAATCAACCAAAAATTGTGAGTGTTGAGGACCGACAAGTATACGCACCAATGGGTTCGTCAATCGTGGAAATCACTTGGGACCCAAAGCTGAGTAATAGTCAAGAAAGCGGACGGAATCGCCCAAACGCAAGTCTTCATAACCAACACGTAAGCACACCTTGGGGTTAGACAACCATGGAAATTGCTTTGGGACCCCAATACGATGAGTAATAGTCCATGAAAGAGCCCAGGATCGGACAAACCTAGAATTATTGATGAATGATACATAACGCACCCTAGGTTCGTCAATCATTGAAATCGCTCACAGACCCCAAATCGGTGAGTAATAATCCTTGAAATGGGCGAATAGGCCAAAACTGCGATTGTTGATGACCGTCACGTAAGCGAAGCTTGTTCAACAACCATGGAAATCGCTTTGGGACCACAAAACGGTGAGTAATAGTCCACGAAACAGGTCAGAATCGAGAAAAATTGCGACTGTTGATGACCGACACGTAAACGCTCCCAGGGGTTCATTAATCGTGGAAATCACTCCGGTACCCCAAAACAATGAGTAATAGTCCATGAAACAGGCCAGAATTGGACAAAACTGTGAGTGTTGACGACCAACACGTAAACGCACCACAGGATTCGTTAATCATGGAAATCACTCCGGGACCCCAAAACAGTAAGTAATAGTCCATGAAACGGACCAGAATCGGCCAAAATTATGAGTGTTGATGACCGACATGTAAGCGCACCTTGGGGTTCAACAACTATGGAAATCGCTTCGGGATCCCTAAGCGGTGAGTCTGAAATGGCTCAGAATTGGCCAAAAGCTGTGAGTGTAACACGTCGCGCACCCGGTGATCGTCAATTGAAATCACTCTGGGCCCTAAAACGGTGAGTAATAGTGCATGAAATGGACAAGAATCGGCCAAAATTGTGAGTGTTTTTGACCGACACGTCGCGCACCCAGGTTTAAGTCAATCGTGGAAATCACTCCGGGACCCCAAAACTGATTAATGGTCAAAAGCGGGCCGAATCGGCGAAACTGTGATTGTTGATGACCGACACGTAAGCCCACCTTAGGGTTCAACAACTATGGAAATTGCTTCGGTACCCCAAAACGGTGAGTAATAGTCCACAAAACGAGTCAGAATTGGCCGAAACTGTGAGTGTTGATGATGGACATGTAAACGCACCCCAAGAAACGAGCCAGAATCGGCCCAAACTGCGAGTCTTGATAACCAGCATATATGCACACATTGCGGTTAGACAACCATGGAAATTGCTTTGGGACCCCAATACGGCGAGTAATAATCCATGAAAGAGCCTAGAATCGGACAAACCTAGGATTATTGATGAACAATACATAAACGCACCCCGATGTTCGTCAATCATGGAAATCGCACACGGACCCCAAATCAATGAGGAATAGTCCTTGAAATGGGCCTGAATCGGCCGAAACTGCGATTGCTGATGACGGACACATAAGCGCACCTTGGGGTTCAACAACCATGGAAATCGCTTTGGGTCCCCAAAACAGCGAGTGTTGATGACCGACACGTAAACGCACCCCGGGGTTCACTAATCGTGGAAATCACTCCGGGACCCCAAAACAATGAGTAATAGTCCATGAAACGGGCCAGAATTGGCTAAAATTATGAGTGTTGATGACCGACACGTAAACGCACCCTGTGGTTCGTTAATCGTGGAAATCACTCCTGGACCCCAAAACAGTGAGTAATAGTCCATGAAACGGACCAGAAACAAACAAAACTGTGATTTTTGATGACCGACATGTAAGCGCACCTTGGGGTTCAACAACTATGGAAATCGCTTCGGGACCCCAAAACGGTGAGTACGAAACGGGTGAAAATTGGCCAAAACTGTGAGTGTTGACGACGGACACGTAAACGCACCCCGGGGATCGTCAATCGTGGAAATCTGGGACCCTAAAACGATGAGTAATAGTCCATGAAACGGGCCAGAATCGGCCAAAATTGTGAGTGTTGTTGACCGACACGTCGCGCACCGGGTTCGCCAATCGTGGAAATCACTCCTGGACCCAAAACTGACTAATAGTCAAGAAACAGGCGAGAATCGCCCAAAATCACGATTGTTGATGACCGACATATAAGCGCACCTTAGGGTTCAACAACTATGGAAATCGCCGGGACCCCAAAATTGTTAGTAATAGTCCACAAAGCGGTCAGAATTGGCCAAAAGTGTGAGTGTTGATGATGGGCACGTACACGCACCCCGGGGATCGTCAATCCACAGAAACGCTCTGGGACCCCAAAACGGTGAGTATGAAACGGGTCAGAATTGGCCAAAACTGTGAGTGTTGACGACGGACACGTAAACACACCCCGGGATCGTCAATCGTGGAAATCGCTTTTGATCCCAAAATGGTGAGTATAGTGCATGAAACAGATCAGAATCGATCAAAACTGCGAGTGTTGATGACCGACACGAAAGCGTGCCTTGGGATACAACAACTATGGAAATCGCTTCGGGAGCCCAAAACAGTGAGTAATAGTCCACTAAAGCTGTCAGGATTGGCGAAAATGTGAGTGTTGATGATGGACACGTCGCGCACCCGAGGATTGTCAATCGTGGAAACCGCTCTAGGACCCTAAACAGTGAGTAATAGTGCATGAAACGGACCAGAATCGGCCAAAACTGTGAGTGTTGATGACCGACACGTCAGCGCACCTGGGGGTTCCACTACTATGGAAATCGATTCGGGTCCCCAAACCGGTGAGGAATAGTCCATTAAATGGGTCAGAATTGGCCAAAACTGTGAGTGTTGATGACGGAGATGTAAACGCATTCCGGGAATCGTCAATCCTGGAAATCGCTCAGGGACCCCATAACAGTGAGTAATAGTCCATGAAACGGGCCAGAATCGGCCAAAATTGTGAGTGTTGATGACCGACATGTATACGCACCCCGGGGTTCGTCAATCGTGGAAATCACTTCGGGACCCCAAACTGAGTAAGATCCAAGAAACGGGCCAGAATCGGCCCAAACTGTGAGTGTTGACAACCAACATATAAGCACACCTTGGGGTTAGACAACCATGGAAATCGCTTTGAGACCCCAATACAGCAAGTAATAGTCCATGAAAGAGTGCAGAATCGTACAAACCTAGGATTGTTGATGAACGATATATAAATGCGCCCCGAGGTTCGTAAATCATGGAAATCGCTCACGGACCCCAAATAAGTGAGTAATAGTCCTTGAAAT